>OV656867.1:90709931-91341346 GCA_927399465.1 Sarcophaga caerulescens
ACAACATCATACGTGTTGTTAAGCATGAATATGATGAGTACTTCAAACTTTTAGTATGAGGAGAGAGGTTCCATGATATTAATATAAGTATGAATGCGCATAAGTATGAGATATTATGAGTATGATTCGATTCTACTCGTCTTTTTGAATACTCATTGCTGATCGCTGGCCTGAATTCGATAAAGTCAATCTCCATATCTCGCAATGGCTGACCAGATGAAATTATGTTTTAACACTAAAGCCTAGGCTCTCTTTACACGTTTGGTGCAGATGTTAATCATCAATCGGTTTTTGAAGAGGATTTTTTTTTGGCATCATAACTGACTCATAATATTCTTGTTAAATACTCAACCAATTTAAGTGTTAGAGAAACACTTGTGAGTATAATTTATTTAACAAGAAGCAGAAGACGAAGAAGAAGAACCCTTCATTATGTCTAGGTAACCTTAATAATTTTCAGATATTATTTATGTTTCTTTGGTCGACACTAGCATCTCAGATTTCATATTTAGATTTCATTTAAAGCGTCTAATGCATCACCTACCTAGCACAACACCACAGAGTTAAACATTTTTACAGGTGTAACGAATTCGTAATAAAAATTCAACACAAAAACAACAACAACGACGATGAACTTCATCATCAGCAGCCAAAAAACTAATCTTGATTTCTGTGATTCTCTTTAAAAAATTGTTAAAAAATTAACTTTGCAAACATAAAAGTTTTGTTTCTTTCTTTCATCGTCTTTTTCTATTCCTTAAGTGTTGAAAAAGCCAAACCAAAAGAAAGACTACTTAAGCTTGAAGAGTAATTTCATATGCTCGTAAGATTTGCCATCGAGATAGAACATCATCTGACTCTAGAGACTCATAGAAAGCCAGAGCAGAGCAGAGCAGACAGACAGCCAAACAGAGTGAGTATTAGATATACCAGCGAACTTAGTTGGTTTCTCAAATCAAATCACCATATCAACTGTTGTAATACGACTACACTTGTACTAGAACATCTCCAATATATTGTACGACCATGTCTGCTACAACATTTTCAAATCAAACTGTGTGGGTCAATCTACTAAAAAAGAAGAAAAAAAAACAGAAAGAAAGAAAGAAGCCAGCAACAGAAACAGAAGAAATTACCAAAGAAACAGCAGCTGAATCGGTCAGCTATAAAATGGTCAGATAAACAACAAAAAAAACAAAAAAAGTGGCAAAAAAATAGAAGACTGACCGTTGAAAGTAGCCGTGTTACAGCCTTTGGTAAATCTCTAATAAATTTGAGTACAACGAAATGAAATGAAATAAAATTAAACTGATTAAGATTCGCTGTTAAGTTGCTGATATTTGGACGATGAGAAACTACTGCCAGCAGTGGTCATTACAGGGAATGGTATGTTTGCACACAGTTTTGTAGAAGGAAAGTTGAATGTGTTCTCCGACTACACAATTCAACTTCTTTCGAAAGAAGTTTTGGAAGAAAACTTAAGCCGCTATAAGAAGGTAGCATGATTTTTCCATAAGTCATGAATTTTTTTTGTTTCAAACTCACACTGAAAGACTAGTATTTTTGAGTGCCATAGAATATCTGACAGTAGGAAATACTAGCTACTACCTGACAGGTAGTGTGTTGGCTTATTAGACGTGAGACCGTGGTTAAAACCCTACGACAGACATTTCCAACAAAACGAGATATGAAAAAATATTGTTACGTTTTTACATTTTAAAAACATTTAAAATATGTATGAGCTCGTAGATTTCAAATAAAATTAAAATATATTTGTGTTTAGTTTTAATTAAAATCATATATATTATTTCTAAAGCACTTTTTTTGTCGGTTGCAAATATCTCCCATACCACCGCATCAAATTTAATGAATGATATCTCATTTTAAAGCTTATATCTAACACTAATGACGAAAAATAATTAGAAATTGAAAAATTAATATTTTCATTGATAAAAATTATATTTTATATAGAACTGAATGATAATACTGTTGTCATTATGATTATATGTTTTTGTTCAAGTGTGGTAATACAGGGTCGCTTAATAGTAATGCAGTTCTACATAATATAGTATGTATTAAAATCCATTCTGGCAATACCGCTATTTACTATAATGCCGTTTATTACTAAGTCAGTTATATATAATATGCATATTAAGTTGTAAAAATCTGTTTTGGCAATACTTTGCAGTAGTTGTTAGATCAAGTGCGATAAACAGGGTCGCTTAATTGTAATGCTATTCCACATAATATATAAAGTTGTAAAAGCCATTTTGGTAATGTCGTTATTGTCATGACATTGTTTGTTTTATGAAGTGTAGTAATACGGTGTCTTTTAATATATACATATATATAGTGTCAGCTGATATTTAACAGTTAAAGAGGTTTTAAGAAAAACAAGGTCAAAACCTTCAAAAGGTAGGATTGTATTTACCAGAACCGGTCTTTTCACATAGGCAGTTATAAGTGGCTTTTTCTCGAGTGCGTACGTTTAAAGATATTTTTGTTTGTATTAAGGATTCGTACGGGCAAAAAGTTAACGATGATCATGCCATTACCTCTAACATTGTATTCAAAGAAGTATTATAAAAGTATGTAAATATGTATGATATATTATGATTTCTAATATTTTTATACTTTTAATAAAATTTCTATTAATTATTTTCATTTTATGTTACAAAAATGACAACTAACGGTGGGAAATATTCGCACGGGTCATCTAGTTCTTTATTATTCGCACTGTTCACAACCAGATGTATACAACAACAATTGCTTTTCTTTGTTATTCCTCTGTTTACACCCTTTGCATAAACAATAACAATTACTAGACCATACGTTCATGACTTCGCCTTCTCGAAATATCTGTAAATGAAAACATTGTTGTTTACGTTTGTTATCGTAGTTGTTGGTGTATTTTTGTTTACTTGTTTCCAATTTTTTATGCTGGTGTTTGTTGTTGTATTTTTAGCTTGTGTTTATACTTTTAATGTTAAGCGATGTAAAAGCAAAACACCAGTATCTTGATTTTTCATTTTCGTAACAATATGAAATATTAGGACCTGCCACTCGTGTATAAAATTATGGAAACCATAATGGAATTAAAATGAATTTCTCTTATAGCATTAGCAGCATCCATGTTGTATGTGTTAATTTTATGCATGAGTGGCGGGACCTACAGTTTAAAATTGTCTCGGAATGACAGATTTTTTGAGAAACTCTTCATGGCAATTTTATTTATTTGATCTGAGAATTTTTGCCAGGAGACTGCTAAGAGGAACAATTTTTTCATATTTCGTTTTGTTCGAGATGTCTTCGGTTGGGGTCTGAAGCACGGACGCGAATCTAATAAGCCAACATACTACCTACTAGACTACGGCGACTTAATTGGTAAAGGTACCTTCAGGCAAATTGTCAGTCGCTTTCATGGTCTCTATAAGATCCCACTGTAATACCGATAGTGTCCTATTGGGTCATTTATTTACAGATCCTGGTTGGCATTTCTCAATTATACTGATAGTTTTATGAAGTTGTGGTGTAAGTCGCCATTGACAAGACAAGTTCTATGAATAAATTACTGGCACCCAAGAATCGTTTCTCGCTGATACTCAAATGCTGATAGAAATAGTGCTCTGTGTTTCTCTCTTTTTCCTAGTCATAGACAATCTGCGGTAGTCACTAGGAGTTGTCGGGTGTAAGTACTCAGGGGCCAACGTCTCTTTTTAACTGAGGTTTCTAAGTTGGACTCTGGGTCGGTTTAACTCAAATGTTCTTCACCATCTGTCATTAGCAGTGCAGTTTTGCCCGGTCTATAAACAAGATGGCTTATTACCACGTCTTTTTTTTATAAAAGAGTATAGATTCTGTGATATCATCAGATTGTTTTTCGGAAGGTTAATGTCAATTCCACGTCTGAATTCGTTCGAATTTTCTGTTGTACCATCAGATGCCAGTGCATTAGCTGTGTTGTTACCTTCCCGTATACAGGAATCTATAACCGTAAGCTTTATTTGCTCCCGAGACACACGGCATTCTTGTACAATCTTAGCTGTGGTGTAGACACTTCCTAGAGGTTCAATGATTGCTTTAGACCTTGATAGACCACTTTTAGGCGACGTAAAATGTGTTAGCTTGCTTAAAAGTTCTTCTATGGCCAGATATACGAATGCCTGTTTACAAATTTGTGTTTCTTGTTATCAATTATTTTAGTATACCTACTGTAGCGTGTCTACTTAATAAAACTAACTTTTATTACTCTTTTTCAAAAGGCGAAGTAAAAAAGAGACACTTGTTGCTGTTCTTCAGCGTTGTAATTTAACACCATCATTTATTTCCTTTCCATTTCATCTCTCCCCTGCTTTCCTCCTGACCACTACTATTTTTATTTTGACTATGTTCTCTACAACTTGCCACGTTTTTTTTTTTTGTTGTTGTTTATCCCTCTATTTAAAAGTGCAACTGGGATAAACTTCTTCGGTAGTTTATTTGAAATGTTAAAGCAGCAGTAATCGCAACATTGGTAAGTAAGTTAAGGCAACTGAAATGAAAATATTTTATGGCAGTAACAGAAACAAAAAAATAAAAAAGAAGAATTTTATGTTGATTTGCCAAGTGATTTCACTCACTCAACTTCACTCACTGCAACGCAAATCAAAAAAGATAAAAAACTTTCGCGCTAAAGAGGAAGGAAATCTTTTGAAAAGAATCTCCAAAAAGAAATTAAAAACTGCTTAAGAAAGGCTCGCTAAATTATATTAGAAGAACGAATGAATAGCCAAAAGCAGGAGCAGTGGTAGTTGTAGTAGTAGTAGTAATATTAGTAGTAGTAATAGTAGTAGTAGTAGTAATAGTAGTAGTAATAATAGTAATAGTAGTAGTAGTAATAGTAGTATAGTAGTAGTATTAGTAGCAATTGTAGTAGTAGTAGCAGTAGTAGTAATAGTAGTAGTAGAGTGGTAGTTTTGAAATAAAAATTAAAAGTTTAATTACAATTAAATTATAAAAGCAAAAACCACAACAACAGCAAGAACATGTGAATGAGCAAAAGAAATTATGACTTCCAGTAAAACAACAGGAAGGAAAATAGTTTATAAGTAACCCACGATAACAAATCAACCCAATAAAACCTAGCAACAGCAGAACCATCTCCAAGCTTATCACTTGACTTTTCACATCACCATCACCTTCATCACAAGCACCACAATCATCATCATCAGCAGCATGTAATAAAATGTTGCAGGCTGCTTAACAAGAAAACAAATGAAAAGAAAAGAAATAAAAAGGAAATCATCATCAGGTTTATTATTGGGTGGGGAAATATGGTCCAGGAATAAAAAACTTAAGATTCATTGTAATCACAAAAAAAAGTATTTCAGTTGCTATAAAAACCTCTTGAAGTTCGTATAATAAAACACATTTGTCGCTTAGGTTTTCAAATGAAAGGCGAAAAAAGAAAGAACGAATAAAAGTTTCTGAAAGAAGTAAAAAAAAAAATTGAAGAATTTCTAAAACGGAAATCATATGAAGGAGTTTTTGTATCTCGCAAATGCTATTACAGTGGTTGAGCTTAATGAAAATTTAATAAAATTACCACAGACGTGGTAGAGACAAGTCTCGCTAGGGGACAAGTTTTATTGCGCTAAACTTGGTTAGTACTTGGTTAAGGATTGTGGATAAAACTTCTCCAATGTAATGTACGACCATGTCTGCTACAACATTTTGAAATCAAATTGTGTGAACATGAACTCACAGCTTATGAACTCACTGATCTATTTTATTCTCGTTCTGATTTATTCTCGTTCAGGCCTAATTGAACTCGATTGCTCAGCGATGACCTTTATTCATGCAATAAATTGCGTTGCAATTACAAAAATAGTTTACGGTACGGAGGAAACAGAGAGTAATGTTTGTTGATATTGGATTCAGATTCAAGTTTATATTACAGTGACAGCAGAAACTTTCATAGAAAAAGTGTTCCACATATGTATGTAAAGCGCGACTAAAGAACTCAGTACCCGCTATAGTGCGATTCACTGGTCAATGAAACACAAACGGATATGTAATTACCTCTACTGATGGTGATGATTTTCGTCTTATCACCGTGATATTTACTTTCAATTTCTGGCCCAAGGACCTAAGCCAAGTTAGCTTTTAAATCCATTTACCGATCCATTTATCTGGTGCTGAATTAAATAAGCTTTTAAACATATCCTTTAATTAAAATCGTAAAGGAAGGGAATATTTTTTATTCCTGAAATATAGTCGCTATAATCTAGTAGACAGCAATCTGGTAGCTAATGTGTTGGCTGAGCCGTGGTTCAAACCCTGGCTCAGACATCTCGTACATAACGAAATATGAAAAACATTTGTTTCGGTGATTTCCTTTCTTCTTTCAAAAACCCTGTCGTGAAAAATTTCTCAAAATCTGTCGTTCGGAGTCAACTTTAAACTTTATGTGCCCTCACTTATGGATAAAATTAACACACACAACGTGGGTGCTGTGATGAGCTAGGTTGTAATCCTGACTAAATGATTACCGTTTAAGTAAGTAAGTTCATGAACCGTATAAAAATTTTGATACTTAGACATAAAAAACAGAAAAAGAGAGAAAAGTCTCTTGTAATTGCTTGGGAATCGTAGGTATATGACTAACGCGTCTAAACCTAACATCAATTTCCCAGATGAAAGAGAGGGCTCAGTTTGAAAAATTATTTTTCAATTGGATGGTTTTTGTTACGGTGTTATGTTCTATTTGCCTTCCCATTAAATGAAACTGTCCGCCAGAATGCCTAGAAATGTTCTCACTACTACGGTAATGCTCTTTATCAGTCATCGTAGACTAATGCTTCTATAGGAATTACGTACATTCCATCAAATGTGTAGATTTATGAAAAAGATCGAAGCCGGAAATTGTCTTCACTAATAACGCTTATTGCCTTCTTAAAGGCTTAATGCATAAGAAAAATTTAGGAATTTTTGGTTTCCATATGTTGCATGAGACGCGAAGAGACTAATGCTCATCCTTCACGTGTTTCTCTATGGCTCAGAAGCACGGATACTGTTACGTATCGATATGGCGGCCTTAAAAGTATTTGAGAGAAAAGTCTTATCTTCGATTCAGTACAAGATGGCGATGATTTCCGCTGCAGATCAGATACAACAACGAGCTGTATGATATCTTTAATAACATGTACATTATACACCATAAGACCACATAACTACTACGCTGGTTTGACCATGTTGCTTGGAAGATAGGGAATGTTCAGTCGAGACGGGGATCTGATGCCAGGAATAGAACGTAGAGGATGCCCTTGTCTGCGTTGGAAGAACCAAAGCAAGGAAGCCCTGGCATTTATTAGGGTGGCCAATTGGCGAAGACGCGCAAAAAGCAGAAGCCTTTGGACTAATGTGTTACGCTGGCCGAAATCCGTTAAATGGGTTGTTATGCCAGTTAAACAAGTAAGTAAGTATGTGTTTCATGGGAAACAAATGTATCCATAACAAGGAGTTATTAGGCATTAAATTTAGTCCATTGTTTTCGAAAGTAAAGTCAATATTACAGCTAATGGGGATCACATGAAAATATTGTATCTAGAGGCAGTTACCATTCGATACGTTGTGCATCAAATTATTTAAGAAATTTGGGATCGTCAAGTTACTTTACACTTTCTTTGGATTTTGTGTTTACGTGCGAATAAACCAAGAACAATATCTAGACTCTTAACCAAAATACAACCAGTCATTGTTGAGAAACAGTCACTGATTTTGCAATAATTTATTGCAGGATTAAAGGATTACTCATTACATCAGAGAACGTGACTTTTATTTGCCTTCCCTAACATTCATCCAATCCTACCATTTTGCATTCCCCTTTTGAAAGAACGTCCCTGCTGTCCAGCCACTTCTTCATAAATATTTACTCCAGTTATTTTTGCCATTGTTTTTGTTGCAACATCCTGTTCATATCGTATATTAGTTTTGTTTGTTTTTTTTTATAAATATATAATTTCTGTTTGTTTGTGTTTTTATTGTAATGGTGTTGCATGTGTCTTCGTTTATGTCGCCAAACAGCAACACCAACACCAACACCACCGCCTTAAGGCATTTTTTTCAGCAGTTTTTAAGTCAGTCAACCTCAACTCAAATGACGACAAATGACTTTTAATTGCATTTCTTATGCTCATAGACATGACGGACGATGTGTGTTGCAAGGCAGCAGCAGCAGTTTCTTTTACTCCTTTTTTTCTTTTTTTTTTTTCATTTGTTTGCCACAAATAGTGGCACATTGTATGTTTGTTGTTGTTGTTGTCTTGGTTGTTGTGTAATTATAAATGTAAATGGAATTCATGAGAAATAAAAATCTTTGGCTTCTTTCTCCTTCTGTTAAGCTTGAGAATTAGTTTTTGATTTGGTCGCTGTCGCTGTTGCTGTCGTTACAGCATTAGTGACCCAAGTGCTACTCGTATAAATGCCTTGAGCCAAAAAGAAGAAGAGAAGAAGCTGCAATAAACCCTTATATGTACGAACGTATATGAAGTTAAATAAAATAAAAATCGAGTTTGAAATTCCAATGAATTTTTTCTTCTCTTTTTTTCATTTCTCATTCCATACATTGGGTGTTTTTAATTATTTTCTATTGCACTGGAATATGTACATATCTGATGACAGACAGTAAAATAAATTTATACACCCGCTTAAAGTAGTTAAAGCGCAACAATTGGTTGTGAGTGTGTGTGTGTGTGTCTTGCAATTAAAAAGCAATTGAAAATTTAATGAGAAAATGCATTGAGAATGAATTTAATACTTTATATGGCTTAAATTGAATTATTTTATAAGTAAGCATTACAAATCAGTTACCGATCCCATCAAAGTGGAAAACTTACCATAACAGTCGTCGGACATTTAGAATTTCCACAAATATTAGTTTGAAGCCGTTACAAAATGTAGAAATTTCGCTCGAATGCATCCAGGGGAAGCATAATATCCATTGCTATGAAGCCTATTGTGCGGTGGTTTGAAACTGGAGTCTTATGTTGATAATTTCTCTTTAGCTATCTCAGGCACATTCTTTAAAAAGTCTTCAACACAGTTGAACACCTCTTTTAAAAAACCAATTTCTTATTGTTCACAAACAAATATAAGATCCAAGGATTCAATATCTGCCAGGCTTGAAGGGTATCTCAGAGCGTTAGCTTACATACCAAAGATCAGCAATGAATCGTTTTTTCTCTACTCATAAGCACTCATGAAATTTTGAATAGAAGTGAGTCAACAATATTGAAATTTAACTACATACTCTGATTCATTCATACTCAGTACAGATTGCAATGAGTATGCGTACAACGTTGACATCAAACTCATACCATTCGAAATATGTAAGCCTACTCATTCAGATTCATAACTTTAGAAAAATACTTTTAATTGTATGTCCTTATAAATGATTCGAATCATTTATCAAAATTTACAGTCTTAATGGTTGTTGGATTTAAAAAAAAAGAAAAAAGACTCATAAGCAAAAAAGGCAGAGCACCAAGCAGAGCGAACACACAACCTTTTAGTGAGTATTTCAGTGTTCGTATGCGATTCATACTTATTTTGTGATTCGTGTATTTTGTTGAGTTATGAAGAGTCGATCACCAACAACATCATACGTGTTGTTAAGTATGAATATGATGAGTACTTAAAACTTTGAATATGAGTAGAGGTTCCATGATATTAAAATACGTACGAATACGTATAAGTATCAGAAATTACTAGTATGATTCGATTGTACTCATCTTTTAGAATACTCATTGCTAATCTCTGTTACATACCAAGCTCTTATAAAGGCAGAATATTCTTCTACCAGTGAACAACACATTGGCAGAAAAATTTCTCGTCATATCCAGGCTTTGAAATTTAATTGTTGAATCGGAAACGTAAACAAATCTTCTCAGGAAAAACCCAAAATAACAAAGGAAATAAGGGAACAATCCCCAGGTTCTCATGGACGCGTGTCACTTGAAGAACAGGGAGAATAATAAAATGACAAGGAGGGTGAAACAGAACTTCTGGAGGCTATATTGCGAGAAGGTAGACAGCATCAAGGGCGTATCAGAGGATATGAAATTCCTATTCAACGTATTGTATGATTCGGAGATATCGGTGGATATAGCAGAGGAATGCCTATGTCTGTTGATAAACACCTACTTTTCCGCCGCGTTGATGGAACCGTCGTCGGTGCGGAAATTGCTGAGCAACAGAATAAGGGCTGCCGGCAGAAGTGACGATGAACATGATTACTGAAGCGATTAAATGCTTTTTCCTCTTTAAGGAGGCAAGGCTGAATGGAATATTTTCGGCACTTCTACAGAATAAGGTAGACTTCGTATCAGCTCATCTTGTTGGATTCTACAATGAATATATACACGCATATACATACATACATAATTGGTCATTCATATTTCCGTTTGGATTTCTGACCCGGGGTTTAAACAGAGGCCTCATGTCTAATAAGCCAACACCCTAGCTGCTATACAACGGCGACTATTAACCTACGTATATTCACCAAGGGTGGTATTCATAGATTAACTCGGTAAAGACAATTGCGCGACCACAAAGGCTTTTCAACCGATAATTCTAACCTAAATTCTTTTAAAAAACGTTAAAAAAGCATCGTCGCCGTATGAAAAATATTTCCTCTCAGAAGTATTCTGGCAATAACTCTGAGAGTAAACAAAATTACCATGTTTAGTTTGTCAAAAATCTGCGTTGACTTTAAACTGCAGGTGCCGCCACTTATGGTTAAAATTAATACACAAAATATGGGTGGTGTGCGTACCTAGATTATTATCCTGACAAAAGGATTATAATGAATGATTGAGTAAGATAGAAAAACAGTTGAAGACCTCAGTTAGTGTGGGACTTCCACCCACCAAAATTTCGTCGGTGTCCTATGGTACAATCGTTCCAGAACCAGCGACTAGGTATTACGTCAGCAGGCTGTCTAGGGCGCTATGCACAAAACGTCATGTTCTTTTGTTACTTACCAACTTGCTTACTTCATTGGTCATAACAACCCTTTAGTCAGGATTACTATCAAGCTTCTCAAACCACCAATGTTGTGAGTGTTAGTTTTAAAGCATGAGTGCCGGGACCTACATTTTCGAATGATTTTTGATAAACTTTTTATGGCAAATTTATTTACTTTCAGAGTTTTTACCAGAAGTCTACTGAGAAGAAGTCGCTGAAAAAATATTCGTGTTTTTTTTTTTGGTTGAGTTCTAGATGTCTGAGAACTAGGGTTTGAACCACGGGCTTTCGTCTAATAAGCCAACATACTACGTACTATAGTATGTCGACTAGTACTGTTGTTATTGTATATTTATTGTTTTACTGTAAAGTCCGTCGGTAGCAGATCTATGCATGGCTGTATATTCTAAACAGAGGCTTAAACATCGTTATCCCAAACATAAACTTTGTGATTACGGACTTCTTAAATGTAAAACGTTTTCCTTTCTTTCTCCAATTTTTTATCTTCTTCTTCTTTCTTTTTCTCTTAATTGGCGATTAACAACCCGATTAACGGATTTCGGCCTGCCTTAACACATCCTTTCAGGCGTCTCTGCTTCTTGCGCGCCTACGCCAGTTGGTCGCACCAATCGATGACAGGGCTTTCTCGATTTGGTCCTTCCAACGCAAACACGGTCGTCCTCATCGCCGACTTCTGCAGAACCCCATCTCGCCGGGGCAACCTCCTCCATCCGAACGATATGGTCGAGCCAGCGCTGCCGCTGGATATTAATACACTGCACAACATCTATGTCGTTAAAGAGCTCATATAGCACACTGTTGGATCGGATGTGGAAATCATCGCCCACTCGCACTGGACCAAAGATCTTACGTAGGACTTTTCTCTCGAACACTCTCAAAGCAGCTGCATCAGTTCTTAATAGGGTCCATGCTTCTGCGCCATAAAGAAGCACGGGTAGGATGAGCGTTTTGTAGAGTATTAGTTTCGTCTTACGAGAGAGGTCTCTGCTACTCAATTGCCTATTGAGACCATAGTAGCACCTGTTGGTTGTACCGCATCAGTGCTTAATAGGGTCAATGCCTCTGCGCCATAGAGATATACGGGGAGGATGAGCGAATTCATAAAAATAAAATTGTTTGGAAGATATTTCCACAGCTGGAATTGAATTTTTCTTCGTCAAGCCATATTGCTTCCAAAGATGTATTTGAGACGTATAAATTTAAAATATTAAACAAACAACAAATCACACACAATAATTAATAACAATTAAATGTAATGAAATCACATTACATTGCATTGCATTATCATTAACAGCCATGCAACACCCTCTTATTGCAGCACTTAAATTCTCAAATCATCATCAATTTCGATTCTATTCTCTACCAAAACATTCGATTGTGTCAACTCAACTCAAATTGGATTCGTTTCAGTATTTTCTTTTGTCACACACACACACACACACACACACACAGATATTGTTGCCACATGGGGCTGAGCTTCAGGCTACCATGGGGGTCAGTAGGTGGCGGATAACTGGACGGCCTACCCTATGTAGGCTAGCTGCGAATAACCAATAAGCAGTCCCCGACCAAGAGCGGCAGATACGGAGGCGTACTACAAAAAGGTACAAATAGCCGAAGACGTTATCTGCGACATGGCGAACTGATGCCGCCATTAACTAGGCATCATCCCACAGGGGGTTCCCTCAAGAGATGGGAAAATAGGAGAGTAACGCCTCCGTGGTTCCCTCAGTTCCAGCGAAGCGGCGCCCTTAATTGGGGCATTAGAACCGAGCCCGGTAAGGTTCTAATTATGGTATACCGGAAAATGGATTTGAATTGGTGATATAGGCTGACGATGGCAGTATTCCGGCACTTTAGTAGGCGGTGTGAAAGCTGGCTGAAATGGCTGCCGGGCCAATGCTGTCATTGCCCCCGCCCCGTTAAAATTATGGCAAGTCTGTCGGTACGTTCCTGATTTATCACCGTTAAGTTGGTGTTGTAGGACTAGATGCGAATTCCTGGTTTACGTCGACCTGGCTCTGAACACGTATTCCCATGAGGTTACGTGTCAACCCTTGCGTGGCCTCCCTGCTTATGCATAGATAACCACGGGGTCTTTTGTGACGACTACAACGATGGATTAGGATAGCGGCCGAGAGTTGGGGCCCAAACGAAATGATGAACAATCGAAATAAACCTACGAATAAAACGAACGATATGAATACTCTGGAGCTGAACGCTTTCGGGCAGAGCTCAAGGATTCAGAGATCTCCAGTGCGGAATCGGGAAATGAACCCATTCGGCCACAGTACGAGGACTCCGAGATCCCCAGTGAATGGAGAATCTTCAGGATTGGCGGCATCGGAGTCGGAACCAACGCGAAGCAACCCGACGGCTTCGACCAGCGGGGTTTTTGGTCAACTCGGGGACCAAATTAGAAGTTTAATTGATATGATGGAGGATGGAAAAAGGAGATCAATCCACCAGCCGATGAGGGATGCGATCGATTCCATTAAGACCCTATACGACCTGTACGCAGGTGAGCTAAGGGGGCAGACAACCAATGAGAAGAGTAGCAGCAGCTCTGCTACACAAACTTCACCTTGGATGAGAAATCAGGAGGGGAAGAGGAGACAGGAGGAGACTGTTGAGATTCCCCAAGCAAAGAGGAGAACTCCAAATCCTCCACCAAAAGTTTTGCCGAGGAGGACTACTGAGACGACTCTGAGTAGGCAGGTGAACGCGGAGGAGTTAACTGGAGAACCAGGGTGGCAAAAAGTCACTAAAAAGAAAAGAAGGGGCAAGAAACCTAAGGAGAGGAAAGCAAAGCCCGACGCAATCATGATAGCAACGAAGGATGACACATCGTATGCTGACATTTTGAGGAGGGTTAAAACGGACCCTAAACTTTGTAAATTAGGGGAAAACGTGACGAAAATTCGGAGGACCGTCAAAGGCGAGCTATTACTTCAGCTCGGCAAAAACGGTGAGCGAACGGAGGACTTTAGAGGGGCCATTGGAGAGCTCCTAGGTGAATGCGCGTCTGTCCGCACTCTAAAGGAGAGGAGGACAATTGAGATAAAGGACATTGATGAGATCACGGAGAAGGAGGACGTATATAACGCAATTATGAACGTTCCAGGTCTTGAGGGCTTCGGTCAGACCGACATAGTTGGTCTCAGGAAGGCATATGGTGGGACGCAAACTGCCATAGTAAGCCTTAACGCAGACGCAGCAACGATTCTCCTGAAGGAAGGTAGAATTAGGATCGGCTGGGTCATATGCAGGATTCGCGAGAGGAACACTCCGACAAAATGCTTCCGATGCTTGGAGTTTGGGCATATGGCCCGTCAGTGCACGAGCAAGGTTGACCGCTCGCGAACTTGCCGTAAGTGCGGACAGGAGGGGCATATTGCGAGGAATTGCGAAGGCGAACCTCTTTGCATGTTCTGCAAAGTGGGCGACCCGAAATCTGCCAACCATATCGCGGGGAGCGGAAGGTGTCCAAAATTTTTGAGCGCTCTTAAATCACGTTCTAGGAGATGAGGTTAATACAAATTAATCTGAACCATTGCGAAGCAGCCCAGGACCTATTGGTCCAGAGGGTAAAGGAGGAGAATATTGATGTCGCCATCATAAGCGAACCTTATAGGGTACCGAAGAATAGTACTTGGATCACGGACGGATCTAGTACTGCGGCTATATGGATCTGTGGTTCATTACCCTTCCAGCAAACCTATGCGCGGGACATTGGTTTCGTTATGGCCAGGATAAAGGGAGTTTTCGTCTACAGCTGTTACGCCCCCCCGAGATGGTCAATGGATGAGTTCCAACATATGCTGGAGAGGCTGGCGTCACACGTGCGCCTGAATACCCCCGTCATTATTGGAGGAGACTTTAATGCTTGGGCGACCGAATGGGGTAGTAGATATACTAACGCCAGGGGTCGCTGCCTCTTGGAAACGTTCGCTTCCCTTCCTGTGGCGCTGATGAATGATGGAAGAGGAAGCACATTTAGGAGAGCTGGATCGAGCTCGATAATAGATCTGTCGTTTGTGAGCGATAGCCTTGTTTCGCGGACCGCGTGGAAGCTAACTGAGGACTTCACGAATAGTGACCATCAGGCAATCGTAATGACGGTTACTGGGCGCAACACGAGAGGAGATGGATTGCCGAAGTTTACGGGACCTAAATGGAAGGACTCCCGCTTTGATGAGGAGACGTATAGATTGCTGTTGTCGTCTTTTCATACGACTGGCAGCACGGCCGAGGAATTAGTGAGCGACGTATGCGAAATGCTCAACACTGCATGTGATGCTGCTATGCCTAGGAGGACTGTGTGTAGGGGACGTTCCCCCTGCTACTGGTGGAATGACGAGATTCGAAATCTGCGGTCGGCTTGCTTTGGGGCGAGAAGAAGGGCCCAGCGCACGAGAGGAAGACCGACATGGGAAGCCGAACGGGCTTCATATGAGGATCTAAGGCATCAACTTAGAAGAGCCATTAAGAGGAGCAAAAAACTATCCTTTCAGCGGATATGCCAAGAAGCTGACGTCAATCCTTTTGGGACGGCTTATAGAGTCGTCTGCAAGAGAATCGGTGCTCGGGAACAGCCTAAACTAGGCTGTCCAGTCTTGCTACGGGGGATTATTAGTACATTATTCCCACGGGGCCAGCCCTACACTTTCATAAGTAGGGATCCGGAAGCTACCCATACCATACCCGAGGTAACAGGAGAGGAGGTACTCGCAGCATGCAATGGAATAGGAGATAGGAAAACACCGGGGCCAGATGGAATCCCGAATAGGGCACTTAAGGCGGCTATCCGGTTCAGACCTGATATGTTCGCTAAGGTGTTCCACAAGTGCTTCGTCGAGGGTGTTTTTCCACGTAGATGGAAGAAGCAGAAATTGGTTCTCATTCCAAAACCTGGTAAACCACCAGGGGAACCATCGTCATATCGGCCCATTTGTCTACTCGACACAATGGGAAAAATACTGGAGAGGATAATATACAATCGACTACTGACGCGTGCCGAGGCAGGAGGAGCTCTCTCGGACCTGCAATACGGATTTAGGAAAGGACGGTCCACTGTTGACGCGATAAGGAGGGTAGTCGACATTGCAAGAGATGCAATAGAGGGCGAAAGATGGAGATTTGGCACTAAGGAATACTGCGCGGTTGTCACACTTGACGTTAGAAACGCGTTCAACTCAGCGAATTGGGGGCGGATTATGAGAGCCCTCTTTAACATGGCTACGCCGCCATACTTAATGGAGATTCTGAATAATTACTTTCAGGACAGGAAGGTAATATACCTAACGGATGAAGGAGAGCAGGAATACGTAGTGACGGCGGGTGTCCCGCAGGGCTCTGTTCTTGGCCCACTACTATGGAACATTATGTACGATGGAGTACTTCGACTGGAATTGCCAAACGGGACTACAATTGTGGGCTTTGCAGATGACATTGCCATAGTCTCGGTAGCTAAGACGGTAAAGGAAATAGAGGAGAAAACTAACACAGCGATTCGAAATGTTGGAGCATGGCTGGATGAGGCAGGTTTGACACTTGCTGCACATAAAACGGAAGCCGTCTTGATAAGCGGCCGGAAGATAGTGGAGAAGATGAAAGTCACCGTTGGAGGCACAGAGATCGAATCAAAGAGGGCGATAAAATACCTGGGAGTGATTATCGACGACAGGTTGAATTTCAAGGAGCACGTAAAGTACATCGGCGAAAAGGCATGTGTAACGCAGGGAGCACTGGCGAGGATGATGCCAAATATTGGAGGACCAGGTCCATTCAAGAGGAGGATAATTTCAGCGGTAGTAACGTCGATAATGCTGTATGCTTGCCCCATATGGTCGGAGGCACTCTCCGTGGGGACGACAAGGAGAATACTGTCCTCGGTGTATCGTCTAAGCGCGATTAGACGGATAAGTGGCTTCAGGACAGTATCTGATGAAGCGGTATTGGTATTGGCAAAGGCAATACCAATAGACATATTGGCGGATGAGATGAGGCGGATATACTTTCGCCGTCTCGAGTATCCAGGACGGACAGCGGATATAAAAGCGGAGGAAAGAAGGACTTCCATGCACAAATGGCAGTCACGATGGGAGAGCAGCTTAAAGGGAAGATGGACATTTCACCTTGTCCCTTCTATAACCCTTTGGATGGAGAACAAGCATTGCGAGCTGAATTACTACGTGACCCAGTTTCTAACTGGTCATGGATGTTTTAGGAAGTACCTGCACAGATTTGGACATGATACTTCCCCTATATGCCCAAACTGTGTAAATGAAGAGGAAGATGCGGGGCATATTCTAACATGCTGCCCCAGATTTAGATGGCCCGGAGAAAATAGATTAGGACCAAACCAGCTCATGGAGGAGCTGTTGAATTCTAGGACGCTATGGAGCCAATACAGCCAGAAAATGGCCGAAGTAATGATGGTACTCCGAAGATTGGAGGAACGAAGGCGAAATTTAGGATAACGTGATAAAGCTTTCGAGCTAACCAGCCCTCCGCGAAGTAATACCTTACGGCAGTCCCGCGGGGGGAGAGTGGTTGAAGTGTGTAGGGGGTGGGTTTAGTACGTAGGCACCAGTGATGGTGAATCGTGCATGCTTTTGTCGGTACAGAAGTATCTTTCGAAGATTACCACCTCCGGCTCAAGGCAAAAAAAAAAAAAAAAAAAAAAAAGATATTGTTGCCATGATTTCAGATTTATTTTCATTAATTATTGTCTCAATTTGTTGGATTCTGTTGTATTGTAGACATTACGTCTGTCCATCGGCGGTAGTTAGTTACACCCGTTACCCGTTCTGGAGCCTATTGTTGTCATTTGTAGTTGTCATCAATTATAATTGTTTTCATTTGCTGCATTTGCTTTTTTCCTTCATACAAAATTCATCATGAAAGTGTTAAATTGTTTATTTGCTGTTGTTGTTGTTGCATGCAGCATGCAGCACCCTCTGTTTAAGCTGTTTAAGCTGCATTAATTGATCCCGCATATTGAAGTGTTATGTTATCGGTAAATGACCCGGATTTCGGTTTCAGTCATAAAAATTTTTGTTTCAAAAAGATTTCTTTTAAAAGATTAACTCCACATGACATGAAAGGGTTTACAAATTATATTGTGATTCAATGATTTAAATTATAAGTTATGCTCGTATTTATGTATGTTGGACAAAATCAATTCATTTATAAATTATTCTATTGTTTGCTAACAATCGTACAATCGTACAATTAGAAAGTCATTAGACGGAATAATAATTTAGGGGAGTAAGAAACTGTTCTTATTAAGCCATTGCGAAACTGTTCTGAAGTGAAGAATTTTTTTATTATACCGGGTTATCCATTTCGTGGTTTCAAAAGTAAACGTAAATAAAACACGGATATAAAATATTTTTTTCATGATATTTATTTTTTATTTTAAAGTTTGAACGTTGACATTATGTGTGAAGCACTACATCATTTAAATGAACTCCACGCGAAGTGTTGCAAGTATTGATTCTTTTGAGGTAATTTTCGACCACTTTTTGACACATATCGGACGGTATCTCAGCCATAACTTGACGAATGTTGGTTTTTAAGTGCTCAAGAGTTGAAGGTTTATCTGCATAAACACGGTCTTTCGCGTAGCCCCACAAAAAAAAAGGCCAATGGTGTCAAATCGCATGATCTTGGTGGCCAGTTGATAACGCAACGACGAGAAATTACGCGGCCAGGAAATGTCTCTTGTAATAAAGCCATATTCGCTCGAGTTGTGTGGCATGTGGCACCGTCTTGTTGAGACCACATATTCTCCAAGACGTATTCTTCAATAGCAGGCAAAAAAAAGTCGGTTATCATATGACCATAACGCTCCGAATTGACGATGACAGTCGTTCCATCGTCGTTTTCGAAGAAATAAGGTCCAATCACACCTTCGGACCAAAGAGCGCACCAAACAATGACTTTTTCTGGATGTAATGGCCTCTCTTCAATTACTTGAGGATTTTCAGAACCCCAAATACGACAATTTTGTTTATTGACATACCCACCGAGTGTGAAATGTGCTTCATCGCTGAAGAAAATTTTGTTCGAAAAATTGCCGTCCACCGCCTGTTGTTCAAGCACCCATTCTACCTATTTACGACGTTGTGAATGGTTAGCTGGCTTCAGTTATTGCGTGAGCTGGGCTTTATATGGATGTAGGTGTAGATCTAAATGCAAAATACGCCATAATGTGCCGTAAGACAGTCCTAATTCCTGAGAACGATGAGGAATCGACACATTCGGGTCTTCGGCAACACTTTCACTTACAATAGCGATATTATCAGCGGAACGAGCGATGATGCACAGGCCTTTCATTATTGTAACCACTCCAGTCTCTTCAAATTTCTTCACAATTTTGCCAATTGCTTGCGTAGTTGGACGATTATATAAACCATAATCTCCTCTTAAAGCACGATACGTGGCTGTGGCAAAATCACCATGTGATAGTTAAGCGATCCATTTTCGTCAATGTCAGACTTTCAACTGAAAAGAAAAAAATTGGTTTCACAACTTAGTTTGACAGATGTCGAATTCCAGTCCCATACTTTTGAAACCACGAAATGGATAGCCCTTTATTTTAAGAGCAGAAAACAAGAACTAAAAGAAAATAAGTCAGGTAAGGACCGTCACGCTCTTTTTTTTAATTTGTCATTACAACCTTTTAGTCAGGATTACAGCCTAGATTCTCACACCACTTATGTTGTGTGTGTTAATTTTATACATAAGTAGCGTGACCTACAGTTTAAAGTCGATTCCGAATGACAGACTTATGAGAAACTTCTCGTGACAATTTTATTTACTCTCAGAGTTTTTGCCAGAAATCTGTAGGTCTCTCCGCTCATGTATAAGATTAACACACACAACATAAGTGGTGGTCGTAATCCTGCTGAAGGTTTGTAATGACCAATTATGCATGTACATATGTATAGAAATTCCATAATACTGTGGTCAATTGTATTGTCCAAAAACTATGTACATATGTCGCCCTAATAAACTTCAGAATGCTTTTCGGTGACATTCAGTACAATTTCCTGTCTAATACCAGGTATACATCCAAATATTTCCTTCTAATTTGAATTAACACCTCATAGGTTTCAAGTATATCTTCTGATGATTCACTCATCATTACAGAATTTACATATTGGAGTCAAGGCGTTCCCCTTTCTGATTAATTGCTATTTGAGTCTATTGTGTACGGTCAAAAGGCTGATGACTCTTCCAGATAGTTGCTGGATTGTTTGGTGCATTTCCTTTTGCTAAGTAAACCCTTCCCAGTTTTTAAATACTTCTGACCCTATCAGCGGAGTGAAAGCTTTCCTTCCCCTAAGCTTATCTGCTGGTTCGTATCATTCGCATACCTTCCTTCTCTTAAGAAAACATGTTGCCTTCAGGTTGTAGCAATCACTCTTGCTATTAACACTTTCGCGATGGGCGCCATGTACTATATAGCAGTGCATTAATTAAGTGCATTGCAGCGACTGAAGTCATTTAAATATTTCAGTTACTTATCGGTTCACAGAGGCTGATACTGTGTATATACAGCAGTCATTAGCTGTCTGTCATGGCTGAAGATGGCTGTAAATACTGCAGTTACTTACTGGTACACAGAGGCTGGTGTTGCGTATTCATGGCAAACATTTATTTGTTCATTTGAGTTTCCGGGAGCGATGACAATGATGTATGGTTAGCCGTGCCGTTGTGAAAAGTTGCAGAGTGTGGTTACGTTCGCCGTCGCAAAAGTGTTAAGTCTCGTTGTTAAGCATTTCATAAAATCATAGAGTCTGCTAGTTCGATCCAAAGGAAGCTATCTTACTTACTTACTTAATTGGCCATTAACAACCCGACTAAAGGATTTCGGCCTGCCTTAACGCATTCTTCCAGGCGCCTCTGCTTTTTGAGCGCCTACGCTAGTTGGTCACACCAATCGGTGACAGAGCTTCCACGATCTAGTCCTTCCAACGTAAACAATGCAGTCCTCGCCGACTTCCACACATATTCGCATCAAAAACCAGTCTCGCCGCAGCGTCCTCCCTATTCCAACGACATGGCCAAGCCAGCGCAGCCGCTGGATGTTAATACGCTACACAACGTCCATGTCGTTGAGGAGTTTAAACAGCTCACTGTTCGGATCGGATGCGGAGACCATCGCCTACTCATACTGGACCGAAGGTCTTACAAAGGGAGCTACCAGCCACTCGATTTTTCAATTGATGATGAATCTTTGATTGTCTCCAATTATCGTAACCATGGTCTCCAATGCTGTGGCCTTTACTACAATTTGCAATGGACTTATATTTAACAGAGTTCGAGCAAAGTTCGCAGTTCAAGTTCTCTCTCGGCACCTTGTCCAACTTCACCTGAGCTCTTTTTAGATTTGTTTTGTCTATATAAGCAATGCCTGAACTCACCGAAGTCTGTAGGTAGTATGTTGGCTTATTAGACGTAAGGCCACGGTTCCAACCCCAGGTCAAACATCAAAACGATCAATCATTCGATCGAAGTCAACTTTAGACTGTACAAGTACGCCACTCATGTATAAAATTAAGACACTCATCATGGGGATGCTGTGAGAAGCTAGGCTGTAATCCTGACTAAAAGGTTGTAATGGCCAGTTATGTATGAATGTATGCACCTAAGCAATGCCTCCATAGGACATGATTAACCTGATCACCACGGTATACATCCAATGCCTAAGTCTTCGATATCCCTCTCAAATTTCCTTACAAGACTTCTTTCATGAAATGTTCTCTATATGAGCCTTCCTTTCAAGTGATGTTCACAGATTTTGTTTGTTTTTGACAAAAATTACCCAAAAAAATCTTATCACTTCTGTTCATAATACCATGCCTACGCATTACAAAACTAATTCATAGCAAAACTCAGCTAACCTTGTTCACTTTTAATGGACACATGTTCTCCACCAAATGTAACATGGTTTTGTGCAACAATTTTAGCAGAAAACAAAAGTCCTTCTTTTGTTCGCAGCCTTTTTGCAATATTTTAGTTTGGTTTTTCGTTTTTTTTTATCAATTAAATGTGATCTTGAGCTTCAAAATAAAATATTTCACTGGAGGAGAGTCTTATTTCATGACAATTTTTGCACTTGTTCTCTCCCGTGTTATCAACAACAGGCCATGCATTCAAGCGGCCTACACACAGAGCCCCGTGAATCTGTTAACAACATCTACGTAAAGACGCTTCTCCTTTTGAGGTAACATTTTGAAATTTTACACTGTGTGTGTGTATGGATATGAGTGTAAGTGTGTGTTTGTGTGTGATTAGAGAGAGTGATTAGCGTGAAAATAAAATCTTAAAACATTAAGGAAATGTTCACAGGAAAAACGAAAACAAACAAATTTTTCTAACATGTCTTAAGCGAAGCTTTGTTTTCTACAGCTCTTGAATGACTCGCATAGACTTCAATGGATATCGAAACTAAAAAGACACAAAAACAACGTTAAGAATGTAATTTTATGATATTCAATGCCAAATTACCTAAAAATGCATTAAAGACTGCTACATTAGTACTCAAAAAAAAAAAAAAAAATTAAAAAAAAAAATATCGGCATCAGCATCGGCATAGGAGGATTTGTTAATATTGCGCAACGCATTGTCAGATTGTACACATGCGTGGTAGACCTTCGCATAAAGAATGCATGATGAGCATGAGAAGCACAAAAAAAAAAACAGAAGAAACCGAAAAAGTTTTCATAATAAATGCTATAAAATGCGTAGTTACAGACGGACTTTTGTATCTTTTCTGTTAAGAATAGAGTTGCCAAGTTTCAAATCAAAAGGGCTCGAAAAAAGTTCTTAGTCGATGCAAATGTCCATACGAGCGTATTGTGCCTGTGCGTTCTTCAGTCCTAATAAATCCATAATTAATCAGATCTACAAATTATACACTAAGTTCTGGAGAAGACCCATGGCAACCAAGCCGAAATAAACCATCTTCTTGTCGACTATAAGGCAGATTACAGTAGCCCTATAAGGAATCGTGTGTTTGCCGCGATATCTGATCTTTGTATTCCTGGGAATCTGATAAGGCTGTGCAGAATGATGTTGAGCCACTCCTGCAGGTAAGCATGAATCTCTCTGAACCTTGTGACACCATGCGACGTTGCAGACAAGGCGATCCACTTCGTCATGGAAACTGTTCTATGAGTGGCGGCAGTGTATCGCAATGTTCCACAAAAGTGTCCAGTTAGCTTGCGTACGCTGACGGTATTGACATCACAGAGCGTTGGAGTGGTAGCTTTGATAGCAAAAGCTCACTTGAGCACGCATAGCGGAGCCCGTTGTGACGCCACGGGTGAACGCAGTCTCTCTACTGACCACGTACCTCCAAACCAGGGAAGAAGAAGAAGTTGGTCAGCTCAAGTCTACACATTTAAAGCACGACTACCCCATAATGGAAAACCAGCCCGAAAGTTTGATAAACGAAGCTATATCTTTGACATCAATAGATGATAGCTCCGTCAAGCTGACAAGGATTGGAAAGCCAAATAACCAAATATCTGCACCTTGCAAGGGATGAGCATTGACAAAGAAAGTCTCCTCTTCCTCAACAGATCTGCACCCATGGCAGAAGTCATTAGGTGGGAGCTGCATTCTTTCCGAGTGTCTTCCCATAACACAATGACCTGTAAGCATGGCCACTGTGATCGAGATGACGTTACGATCAAGTCCAATCAACTGGTTAGTACGCCTTCTATCCATCGAGGGCCAAGTGAGCCTAGAGGTGGAGCAGGACTCCCCATTGACCCAAGATAGGCTGGCGTCTCGAAAGAATTTCCGCGCGAAGGTCAACTTGACCGATGTAAGTGGCATCCCCAAGTCGATTGAAGAGGATTCCGGAAGTAGTGCACCAGCCCTGGCGAGCTCGTCTTCAGGAATATTACTGTGCCCTGGGACCCAGATAAGTGTGACACTGAAGCGCCCAGAAAGAAGGTCGAGATAGCGGCGACATTCCCTGACGACCCTGCATTTATTCACAACGTTCGACAGAGATTTTATGGCAGCCTGACTATCAAAGCAGATCGAGATGCGGGTGAAAGGAACACTGTTGACGAGGATCTATTGAGCAGCTCGGTAGATGGCCATTACTTCCGCCTGAAACACGCTACAATAATCCGGCAGTCGGAGGGAAATGTTCAGGTCCAGTTTCCCAGCGTAGACTCCGCTACCAACCCCGTTTTCGAGTTTAGAGCCATCGGTGTATCCATCCAGGAGTTTCGGGGGAACGATCATGTCAGGGTCCCAGTCGTCCCAGCTCGGTATCAGAAAGTGAAAACCCCTGTCAAAACAATATTCCACAGGAAGATAATCGATGTTCAGTGGGGCCACAGGATTAATCTCCAAGATAGAGCAGGGACTAGAAGAGACGATGCGCCAACGAGACAGGACATTGAGTCTAGTCGCAGTGAACTTAGCTACCTGCTTAGCGAGAAGCACAGTAGAAAGCCTGTTAAGCATTGCGAACAAGGCCTTTGTGGGGGTAGTAAGAGAGATATTACTGCTGTTTTAAGCCCTATTAAACGGGAGTCCATCAAGATGAGCCTGGCAGTAAATGAGGACAAAACGTGGTATATGTTATCGACAAGTGGGAACATGCAGCGTATGTTACTTTCCATGTGGCCAATATTTTGCCTCCGCCGTTACCAGCAAAAATGATGTCAATTTGGAGATTAAGCGTAGGTTCGCTCTTACCAACAGATGCTATGATGGTCTCCATAGGCAATTGAGTAGCAGAGACCTCTCTCGTACAACTAAACTTATACTCTGCAAGCTGCGTTTCCTCCCCGTGTTTCTTTAGAAACACTATTAAGCACTGATGCAATAGCCTAGAGAATATTCGAGAGAAAAGTCGTACGTACGATATTCAGTACAGTGCGAGTTGCCGATAATGTTCGCAACCGATCCAACAATAAGTGGCATGGGCTACTCAACGACATGAATGTTGTGCAGCGCATTAACATCCAGCGACTGAGCTTGATTTAACAGTGTAGGACTGGTGATGCACCTTCTAATACAGAATAGTAGGATGTAAGGCTCACATAAGCAAAATAAAAGAAATTTTCTTAACTCTCGCTTATGGCTTGCAAAGGTATAGTATTGCCTTAGCGTTAAAGAGAATGTGGATAGTATTTGTGGATTATATTGACCACAATTCTAATGTGCATCTCTCAGGCTTGAATTTACCAGCGTTGCATCTAACTATGGCCTGCTTTTTCCATTCAATTCATTAACAATCCTTTTTTTTCTTTGTATATACATAACTACTTACATATGTACATACATATACATATGTATGTATGTATGTATGTACAATTAATACAACCACAGGTAGTTAATTAAACAAACAATTTAATTCAAATTCCTTCCTTCTGTTCGTATTTATTTAGAATTAAATTCTATTTGCCAACACACTCTACCTCATGGCAATCATATTTGGCTTTATGATCACCACTCGATTTCAATACACTTGGGAATTGGTGGGGATTGCAGGAGAAGTGAAGAAGTGGAGAAGAAGAAGAACGTCATGAAAGATAAAAACAAAATACAATTTGCTAGAGAAGAATGCATTTTTATTGCATTTTAATTAGTGTAATACCAATTTGTACTTTGTGAAGACGAGTGATGAAGGCACACACCGATACTCATTTTGAACCTTTAAATGGCCATGCCAATGCAGAGCTGGACATCAACATCTACAACGGCAAACAATGACTCAAGACTTGAGTTAGGTCTACTGCGTGTGATTGGCAATGATGGCTACAAAAAAAAAAAAAGGCCTCATAAATGACACGGAGATAAAGGTAATAAAATAAGAGAATATTTTTTTTCGTTACTTTATGCAGAGGGTAGGAAGAGGAGATGACAATATAATACATTTTGTGTAATGAACAATTTTACACAAAGTACTTTATTCATAAAGCCAAACAAAAAACACTGAGGAGGTATACTCCCGAGAATTTGAATAAAGTGCCATGGAGTTTACAAAACAAATCTCAGTATAAGTAGCTACAGTGCACTTAAATTTGTAAACTAAAGTTCGTTGCATATCCACAACAATAGTATTTCAAGAAGTCCTCAACTTCTGCCTTAAGCCTGTACTACATAGTTTAGACAATCTAATCATAATTAGCCTTGTGTATACATTGTTATTCTAATTGTCCTGAAGAGTTGCCTAAAGCCCTGGTTAGACAAACGTCCACGAACATAACCGAACTCACATTCGTTTTCAATATATGAAGATCGATGTAAATGCTTACCAAAATTGCATTACGGTTCAGTAATTGCTCTTTTTGCTGTTTCGTTAAATTCCGTGAACGTTTGGCCAACCAGGGCTTTAGTACTGCGACCATACGAGCTATTGTACTTCCCTCCAAATTTGTAGAGTATGTCTATGTCTTATTCAAAACTTTTGCCATGAGAAATACATACATACATACATAATTGGTCATTACAACCCTTCAGTCAGGATTACGACCTAGCTTCTCACACCACTTATGTTGTGTGCGTTAATTTTATACATAAGTGGCGGGACCTACAGTTTAAAGTCGACTCCGAACGACAGTTTTTTGAGAAGCTTTTCATGGCAATTTTATTTACTCTCAGAGTTTTTGCCAGAAATCTGCTGAGAGGAAGTCGCCGAAGAAATATTTTCATATTTTTCGTTTTGATGTCTGACCTGGGATTCGAACTCGGGCCTTCAGTCTAATAAGCCAACACACTATCTACTAGACTACGGCGACTTCAATGCCATGAGAAATGCTTCTCGATATCACAAATAATAATTTCATGCCTATCATTACCAGATATTTCCCTCTAGGATGCGTTAATGCCTGACAATTTCCAAAAATATATTCTGATGATTCATCCTCATTGTCATTGGAGCCACCTGTTGGGCTCGCAACAATCCTTATTCTGCATCAGTGTACTCGGAGTCTACAGTGTCCTGTTAAAAGACCTCAAATTATTCCTGTAAAGTTTGATGCATGACTCAAACCTCCTCTTATTGATTCAAATACACATGGTTTGAGAGGAATACTTGCCTCTCTTTATTGTCCCTTTTATTGAACCTATCTTTCCTACACACACATGAATGGATTAAAATTTTTGTATCGTGAGCTTAACGTCAACTGGCATACTAGAAGTCTGTAGGACTCTTTGCAATTAGTCTAACTTTTTGTGTTTATAGTCCATGTCTAGCAAGGATCCAACCAATTGAGTCTTATGAGGGGATAAAATCGTCTCTGTTGATAAGAGTCCATTGAGCAATAATCTATACACCTGCCTTTTTAAGTCCGAACGCAGCTTTAAATGCAAAAGACTTATGGGCTGTAACTCAGAATTATTGCACTGGAAATAAACACGAGAGTCAGGTCAATTATGGCTCAGGCGAAATCGCACTTTAATGCAGACTGCAATGAAGTCGCCGTGGTCTAGTAGGTAGTGTGTTGGCTTATCAGACTGAAGGCCCGAGTTGGAATCCCAGGTCAGATATCAAAACGAAAATATTTCTTCGGCGACTTCCTCTCAGCAGATTTCTGGCAAAAACTCTGAGAGTAAATAATATTGCCATGAAAAGCTTCTCAATAAAATTTGTCGTTCGGAGTCGACTTTAAACTGTAGGTCCCGCCACTTATGTATAAAAAATTAACACACACAACTTGAGTAGTGTGAGAAGCTAGGAGTGAAGCGTGCGGGCTTCTTGGGGACGATTGCTGTAGACTGTCTAATGGTGAAGGTATAGCACTGGCCATTTTATAGTCACCTAGCAGCAACTCGTTTCCTTGCCGTTCGCATCTTGAGATGTCCACAAACACTACTCCCTCTCTTCCACCTTCCTATAACCCATTTTCCTAAAAACCTGCACAATGCACTGCATTAGTAGGGTCCATCCCCTGAGTTCTGGTTTCACCAAAAAAAAACAAAAAAAAGAGGGCTGGCGTACGTTGGAGTAAGTTAATCAGCCTCTTTTAGATTTAAATCCACTAAGTATATGGTAGTGAACACTAAAATGAAAAAACGCCGTAGTCTCTTAGGTAGTTTCTTGGCGTTTTAGACAAGAGACCGTGGTCCAACCCCCAGCTATGAAATATGAAAAAAACTCTGAAAGTAAAAATTGCCATGAAAAGTTGAAACTGTACGTCCTGCCATTCATGGATGAAATTAACACACACAGCATGAGTGGTTTGAGAAGTTAGGTTGTAATCCTGCCTAAAGGGTTGTAATGATCAATGAAGTAAAAGTTGACAAAATCTATAGACACTACACGGCTAGAATAATGGGTGACAGGTCGAACACGATATTCTTCAGAGAGCGTTTGAAGTCGCCGTAGTCTAGTATGCAGTGTGTTGGCTTATTAGACGTGAGGCCAGGATTCAAACCACAGGTCAGACATCTCCAACAAAACGACATATGTAAAAATATTTCTTCGACGACTTCCTTTCAGCAGATTACAGGCAAAAGCTCTGAGAGTAAATAAAATCGCCATGAAAAAGTTTCTCAAAAATCTGTCGTCCGGAATTGAGTTTAAACTGTACATCCCGCCACTCGTGCTTAAAATTAACACACACAACATAAGTGGTGTGAGAGGCTAAGTTGTAAGCCTGACCGAAGGATTATAATGACCAATTATGTATGTATGTATGAGCGTTGAGACCTTTCACATCGAGGAGTTGACAGTTTGCAACCTGTCTATATCATTCCTGGGGAAAGGACGGACATACATATTGTTACGAAAATGGAAATGGTGTTATTAAAATAATAAGCAAAAGCTCCAACAACACAATGGACTTGATCACACATAAAATGATAAACGAAAGCTCCAAAAACAAAACAATGCAGTTGTTCACGTGATCAACGAATAAGTAAACATATAGCAACAAAAACAACAGGTTTGTTTACAAGATCGATGAATAAACAAAAATATAGCAACAACGTCCGTGTATAAAAAATATAGCGGAAGGACAAATAAACAAAACAACAACAATTCTGCCTGGACGAAAGTAAACAAGTTACACGAACAACAATGTGGACGAGATGTTTACATTTTTGGATTGTTCCCGAAGGCCGTCATTATCCTTCAAGGGTATTCATCACACTGTTGATCCAGTGATATAAAAGGCAAGATAAAGCGAGCAACGGGGATTCAGTTAGAATTCAGTCAGCCGTATGTGAAGACACGTGATTCTCGGAGTTCAAGTTAAGTTAGTCGTGTGACGACGTCGCGTTGAATTGAGTGAGAATTCAACCAGTGGTGTGTGAAGATACGAGATCGAGTTATAATTCAGTCTGACTTGCGTGCAGACAAGTTGCGTGAAGAAAACAGTTGTTAGTGTTGTGCTTACAAAAAAAAGGTTGTGAGCAAAAAAGAATAACTAATAAGTGTTGTTGTTGCTTACAAAAAAGGTTGTAAGCAGAGAAATATTACGAATAAGCACATATTGTGAAAGTTATCATTGTATACGTGGAATAAGTTCGAACAGTGGCACAAAGTTGTGCAGATAATAAAGAATTGATTCAAAAATAAACATATATTTATTTTTATTTTATTTGCAATCTACGAACTCATATTTTTAACGTTTTTAAAAGGTAAAAAACGTAACAATATGTATTTCTGTGGAAAACAGTTGTAGCAAAGATCGGTACATATAGAAAAGTGGATTGTAATCGCCTAAAATAAAGTATGCAAAATTAATGTAAAAACAGGCTACGGAACTTATTCTATTCGGCTCAGGACATGCATTTTTCTTCACTTGTAAACAATTAGTACAATGGTAGTATACGACATACAACCAACATCGTACGGTAATAAGTAGCCTACACATTGATTTCACACTTCTACACTTAGAAAAATAATTGTAAAAACATTTTTTCTTTTCCAGAGTGTAGGAATTTAACCTCTTCACGCCCTTGGCCACATATGTGGACGTTTAATTTTTTATAATTATAATTGTAATAATAATAAAAACAACAAAAACTTGATAATAACTTATTGACTACCAAATCCTCTAACAAGAAAGTTAACATTTTACCGTTTGTCTGCACTGATGATATTATTTCCGATGCATAGTTGGATACTTAAAAAAATGTGAAATAATTCTTTGGCAATCTGTTTTATTGGTTATATCAAGAAATCGTTAATATTTGAAAAAAATAATATCAAATATATTTAATATAATAAGTTTTACCATCACTACCTAAAAAATCTAACAGCTGCACGAAAGTTAACCCTGGAATCAGACTGGACGGTATAAGTCATTATCCTAAATACAAGGAACTGAAAAATCCCCCCAGATGTCACGATAAAAATTGTGTATAACGGACTCTCTACATTTGTGAGCAATGTTAAGAATATATATGCCTGATATGCCCGGAATGTATGAAAGCATTTCACACATATATTACCATTAACGCTCAGTGGCCACAAATGTGGACGTTATCCCTTTTTGTGAATTTTCATTTTTTTTTTTTGCTTTTTGAATTCCTATTAAAATAAAGTTAATTAATTTAAAAATAAAAGGAAGAAAACAAAATTTAATCAGTTTTTTTGTCATCATAAAAAAATCGTCCCTGAAGAGGTTAAAAACTTTTCTTTGTTCACAAAAATTAATTCGTAAAATTAATTGCACCTCAATACCGTATTCAATTGCCTCCGAGTATGATTTAATAACACAATAATTTTTTAGCCATTTACGAAAATGACTTTTAAAATTTTTCTTTTTCTTCTTCTTCTTAGTTTTTTTTCTTTGTACGAAAATTATGCTTGAGGGCGGCGGTGGGTCTTTTTCTTAAAACGTTTCGTGAACGATGAGGCATTTTGTAAGTGTTTAAAAAAAGCTGCGGTCACAAAAAGGAGCCACTAAATGAGTTAGTGTGTTTGTGTGTGTGTGTGTGTGTGGTGGCATTAGCAATTTCGCCATGTATGTGTGTGTGTGTAAAAATTGCCATTCATTTCAGGCGTTTTTTTTTTTTGTTGCATAAATGCAAGCAAATGGTTGGAAATATTCTATTACTTTAGCAAAGTATTAAACGGCTAAACTAACAAAGAAAATTTTTTTCTTTTTCTTTTTCTTTTTATTTCTTTGATTATTTCAGAAACTGTTGGACTCTATACAAAAAAAGCTTGGAGTCATATTTTTATATGCTGGCCTGCCTTTAAAGCATCCAGAAGAAGAAACAAATTTTTTTTTTCTTTTGTGCAACAACATGCAACAATATGAATGAGGTGGCATTAAGCAACGAATATTAGAGATTAATTGATTTTCTTCTCGTTCTTTTTTCCTTGTTTTTGTCCAATTCTCTTAAGCTGTTTCTAATGGTCCCCCGAACAAATAATTCAAAATAAAATAATAGAATTCACAAAAAAGCTTCTGGTCTTTATTAAGATGTTCTTTCTTTCATTTTTTCCTCTCCTCTCTCGTGCTGTTTAATTTTATTTTTTTGGGCTGTAATTTCTCAACCATTTTTGCTTTTTGATTAAGATGTCTTGTGGCATAAATTTTGTTTGATTTGTGCTTCTATTGAATGGCTTTTAAGAGTACGTGTGGTCATCTGGAATTAATGGATTATTTTAATAGGTTTTCCAAGTGTATTCAAAAATCATTCAATAAAAAGAACAAATTATTATTGAAGCAATCATAATAGCTGTTATTATAACTGCTATTAAAATCAGTCCAGGGGCATATTGATTTTGCAACAATTAATAGAACATAAAAAAGATTATCATTTAAGTCAATAAAACTTAATTGCACCACGTATGTTTGAACACATGACAGCAATTAAATCCTTCTTCAGTTGCAGTTGTAAATTGTTTGAATTGATTTGTCTATTTGACTAGGGTACCGCGTTTTGATATGACTTCTATTACGCCTTAACCCTAGACGGTTACTCTTCTATTTTGTACATTAAGGTTACTCTTCGTTGAATCGACGAAGACTTTCACCCTAATTGGTTACTGTTCGTCACATAACATAATTCTTTTATGTTTGACCAAATTTCGCTCTTTTTATAAACAATGTCGATTGAATACGAAAGCTTGTAGTGAGTAAACGTACCCGGGCCACCCATTTTTTTAATCCTAGATGGTCATTTTTGTACAGTAAGGTTACTCTTCGTCGAATCGACGAATAAAAAAATTTTTTTTTTGTTTACTGACTGCAAGCTTTTATTGTCAAATAACGTTTTTGAAAAAATGAGCGAAATTTGGTCAACCATAAAAGAGTTATATGATAAAGTGTAAAGGAGCTTCGTCGATTCGACGAAGAGTAACCGTCCAGGGTTAAAATAAGTATTTTCAGATCTTTCCTTAGCTTAACTCCGAACTCATCCGTCAAATTTATTATAAACTTCTCACTCTCTTCCCTATGACTTGATGAACCAATGAACCTGTTACAGTCATTTTATAAGTTCGATGGAATTTTTTAAGAAAAAAATCTTGAATATTCAAAATGTCTTCAAACAAATATATTCCTGAGATTTAACATACAAAGTTTCGAATCCACTAGACACATTTGATAAGCTTCTAAATCTCTACAAATCTTTATCCATTGACTTCAAAATTTAAAACACATTTTATAATCCAATAGAAAAACGACGATGGTGATGAAGGCCAACCATAGGGTTGAAAGGCCATATGGCTGTCGGCATATACTTAGGCTATGAAGCAGGATTTCTATAGGAATTTTGTAGCTTGTACAAGCTTCTTTAATTTCTTCTAATCCACTCCTTTAAGATGAGTTATGGCTGACACAATGTATCCCCTAAAATATTAAACCTCTAGCTCATGGAGGCTAGGCAGTAACGCAAATAGTGTTCGGTACCCTGCATTGATCAGTTTGCACTGTTCCAGTATTGTGCAGGTGTTAATATAAGGCAGATTGTGTCGTAAATATGTTCATTTGTGTACTCTAGTCGCTCCTATTTAGACTTAAAATATGGTTTTCCCCTCATTGTGATCGCCTCAGAGTTTCTCTGTAACCCTTACAACAATATCATTCTTAAACAAGCCGTACATCTGTTCCCTCATTTCCGATCACACCTTGCTGACTACGTTTCGTTTCATATCTGAAGAATTTGTTAATCGTTTTTTTTTTGTACATTCCAAGTCAGTTCTTGATCCTGATGTCCGAATGTTATTGCCCTAATTGTCATTTGAGTATCAGTAAAGACATTTAAATCTCTATACGATGGATACGTTAGCTCGCTTGAAAGATCATATTATTGTGTGACAGCTCGAGAAATATTTTTGTATTTAGTTATCTGGTCTATATAGTAGAAGCCCAGATCCATTCTATCTTTATGTTAGGAGCCGTCCGTGTAACAATGAGACCTCAAAGTCATTTGCGCAGTGGATCTATTTGATTAAAAAAGTTGATCCGGTATTCAAATGACAACATGGGTAGCGGGTGATGGATGCAGATAATATCATCTTAAACAATCAGTACGTCCTGTATGGCAATTATACTCTAGCCTAGATACCCTATAATAGCCTAGAGACCCATTTCTAAGTCGATTGGATAAAAAGTATTGTTTCCAATTCCCTTGTAGGTCCAAACAAGAGAGTATAGAGAGTTTCAAATAATGTTTTTTTTTTAATTGAATCGCATAAATAATATATTTTATATACATATGTATGTATATAGTATGTATACATACATAATACAGTATTACAAATGATCATAGAATTGAATTTGTTCCACTGTAACTCTTTTATTTCATTTTCTTTCTATCCTCCTTTCTTTCTACTCCCATTCGATGTGAGCAGGGCATATGTATATAAAAAAAGATTCTTTCTAAATTAAGAATCCATTAGTAAACTCTGTTTGTTTCTTTCCTATTGTTTGGCGGCATTGAAAATAAACAATAACTTGATGAAGAAAAAAGAGATACAAACAAATTTCTATTTTAAATCAAATCCTTTTATTTTTTCAAGGGAAAAATGCCTCATCATTGTTAAATAAAGTTTGAAGTACAAGTGCAAAACCTTATAAAAATAATAGAAATTTATTTTTTGCATTGAAGAACTTTATTTTATTATCTCTTAAGACTATTACACTGAGAATAAAAATTAATTAAGAAGGCTTATTTCAATTTCAAAGGAATTTGAAATATTTCAACTAAGTTTACTTTAATTTTTATAAAAAAAAAATAAACAATTATAAGAGAACACAATAGTAATGACCAGGATTTTAGTTAATAATTTTCTGTTTAAATTTTTTCCGGTGTAATTTAATTTATAGGTTTTATTGAAATTGGTACTTAGTTTGTGTACAAATTGCTCCTAACGGTTGTGGCCAATTTATGGGTTATGATGAGTAAATAATTGAATAAAATGTGATGCAAGTTCTATCAACTTGGGTGAGAACAAGCTAGTAACTAATCTCACTCTAGACGGTTGCCCAGCACAGTAGCTCATGGAAATGTAAAGGAAGAGAATAAATCGTTATGATTGCAACTGCAATCAAAGATTATCTTTATCTGCATGAAGCACATATACATAGCTCGTGATCCATTCTGAATTCAGATTTAGCTTCAACGCGTGAGTGATATTGTTATTCAAATCTTTTAACGAATTTAACGGTCGTTAGGAAATAATAGACAACAGTGGTGATCACTTATGTTCCTGATGAAATACGACAATGTACTTCAAAGCCTTCTAGATAGGCGAGGATTTTTATAACATCAGAACTACAATACTCATACGGCCTGTTCGAGTTGTAATGACGATCTACTACGTGTAATAAAATACTTCTTCTTTTACTAATTTACAGTTAGAGTCTTAATTTTTTTACTAACTTTTGAGTAACTACTTACTGACAGTTTCTTGCAACCGATAAAAACAATATATTCACTATAAGGACGCAGTATGAAGCTTTTATCAGAAAAAAAAAATAATGGAAGCTTTTGTTCTCAAGTCCTACTAAATTGTCCATATGAGTGAATTGAAGAGCTCAAACGATTAGGTATCGTCCTGCTTAAGACCAAGATTAATACAACTCACGTCGAAATCAACGTCATGATTCTAAATCAGACGTACTTTGTAGGAGCATCAAAATTACTAATCTCTACTGCTATTGGGGTATCAAACGTAGTTTTATAAGCTTCGATCTTTTATAGCATTTGACGTTACTTTAAAATAGGATCCTTCTTGGATTTATCAAGTCCAAACCACTCTTATATTTTGTTTCTAACATTTTTTCTGTACGATTTGAATCGTTCGTATATTACGCTTATATGTATCTTAAATGTAATGGAGTGGTGAATTATACCATGACGAGTTTCATAGATATTATAGCGCTTGTTTATATCAAACGTGTGATAATCAAACGTGTTTCTCTTCTACTGTCTAATTTTATTCTTTATTTTGTGATTCCATTCCTGTAATCATATTTTTCTAGATAAGCATACGATTGATTTACAATAGCAAGTTCTAGAAGTAGCTAGAGTTGCCATCTGTCATTGCCTAGAAACAACGTACTCTGTAAAACTTATTGGATTCTTCTGTGGTGTAATAGTCAGTAGCAGTGCTACAACATCTCTGATCTTTCTAAAATATTTGCTGTTGATGCTATCTTTTCTGAGGAGTTTTAGGTGCGTGTTAGGCACCTCGCACAATACTTAGGCATTTTAAAATAACTACAGTCAAAGAAAAAGGTCTACATACACCGCTGTATGTAGACTTTTTTTCCCGGTGATTTTTATCAAATTGTAAAAGGTGTTAGCATTGTTTAAGGTAGTTACAATTAAGAATGTTTGAAGACAAAAACGAATATAATAAATATAACCTAGAAACTATTGGAAAAATAAACAAACAAAAATTGGGGGGGGAAAATTCTATATACAAGGGTGTATGTACACTTTTTTCTGTGACTATAAGTAGAATGGTTCTAATGACTTTCTTACTTTTTAGTGGACTATAACTGTTCATACAATATATGTACAGTGATACTTTTTAATCGGAAGTCGTCGTAGCCTAGTGGGTAGTGTGCTAACTTATTAGACGTGAGGCTGTGGTTCAAAGCCCGACGACTCAGTAGTTATTTGGCAAAAACCCTGAGAGTAAATAAAAATTGCCATGAAAAGTTTCTCAAAAAAATCTGTCGTTCGTAGTCGACTTTAATTTATATTTTATAATTTATAATTAACACACACAACATAAGTGGTGTGAGCAGCTAGGTCGTAAAAATGACTGAAGTAATGACCAATTATGTACAGTGAGCGTCAAAAGAAACTGTACACTAAGGATAAGATTTTAATAATCAATAAAGTCAATTTTTACCACTTAAGGAGAGCGCCCGAAAAAATTTGCAAATATTTCGAAATTTTTTGTAATTTTTTTTTGTTTGTTTCAATTTTAAAAACTTGCAATGAAACAGTTTGAAAATAAACATAACGGTAATTTATTATGTATATTTTTTTAATGTAAGTATTCTTTTGACACTCACTGTATGTATGTAAAATGTGCCATATTTTATAAATTTATTAAAAATTGTTTAATTTTTTTGCATTCATTTCAAATGGTAAACGTAATTCTTATGATATTTTTTTTATTGTTTTAACTATAAAAATCGATTAAAATAATTACAAATCAATTCAATTGACCACATCCTGTATTAGAATGAAACTATTTTAAAAAGAAAAAAATTGAAAAACGTACAAATCTATTAAATTGAATTGTTTTGTATTGAAATCTTTTATTGCGGCAATAAATCTAGCGCGTGTCAAATAGTTTTGTGGCGTGTAAATACGCAGATACTCAAATGTAATCGAATAAAATTTGTAAAAAAAATACAGAAATTGCATACAGACACTCATAGACATACCTTAAGCGTGAAAAAATTTTCTTAATTTCATGCTGGTGGCGAAGGCCAAGAAACTTGAACATGAAAAACCAAAAAAGAAAAAATTTTTTTTTTTAAAAGAAACAAATTTTTTTCAAATGACTTGGTTGCTGAAAAAAAAAAGACGGAACATTTTTTTTTCTCTTCTTGTCTTCACTTCAAAATGAGAATTTAAACACTCATTTACAAATTATTTATGCTGCAAAGTAATAAAGTTTTTTTGGTTGGTTTGGTTGGCGAAAGCAAAAAAAAAACAGACGTTGTAAATAAGCCAGAAAACAACACCTACTAAATGGTTAAAAGAAGGTGTGCTTGGTGGAGGAGGTGGTAGATATATTTTGTATGTGACAAAACGTGCCACATAAACGTCAGTTTAATAGTACCAGCATCAGCATAAATCTTTTAATAAACAGCACTACGGGAGAAGAACAATAAAAACGAAGAAATAAGACTGAAAATGAAAATTGCAACGCAACGAATTAACGTAAACTTACTGCTGCTTGGTTTTGTCTCATTTTTTTTTTTTTTTTGTATACGTTTTTTTTGAAAGCGTTGACAAATTGCACATTTAACTTAATTTCATAGATAAATACCTTTTTAACCCCCTCCATTGTATGTATGTACATACGTATGTATGAATGCACAAAAAGATACACGTACGTTTAAGCAGCTTTTACGTACGAAAATCCAATGCTGCACATTGCCTCAGACACACGTTGTTTTTCTTTTTTCTTTCGAAAATATTCAAATGAAAAGCTTGTCACTTAGACCCACAGCCATACAGACGACAGTCACTGAGTCAAACAGTCAGTCACTCAGTCACTTAGTTTGTCAGAAGAGCGCTTGCTGGCTGTTTGGTGTTGATGTGTGCTGCATAAATAGACGATGACTCTATTTTATGAGACGGATCCACACAATTGTTTATAGCACTGCAATGTGTTGTGCCCCATCGACTGCAGTCATAGTCATCACACTCATTGTCATCACAAAACGTTCTCCATAAACACCCACAATTTCAGTTTCATTTTTTTTTTTCTTCATCTTTTGTCGTCGTTTGTTGCTGGCTGCAACAAATCTCCTCTCATGTACAAGTATTACACACACAAAAGGCAAATAATAGTCACAACGTCTGTTGAGTTGCAACCGAAGTTGTTGTTTTCTGTTCTTTATGTTGCTGCATCTGAAATGGCCTAGAGTTGAGCAGCCGTCGGTCTCAATGTTTTTGGCTGTTGTTGTTGTTCTGTGTGCTATTGTGACATGTTAAATTTGCATAATTTGTGCCAAAGTCAAAGTCATACCAATCATCCTAACACCAACACTCTAAGTGAATAAACCAACCAAACAAATATTATTGAGTTTATAAGGCTTAGATTTGTTGAACATTAATCCATTGAGTGGCGACAATGCAGCACAACTACTAAAAAAACCTGTTGATAGCAGTTGTAATTATTATCGTGAACAACTGGAAGTTGTTCATAATCGTTCATGGGTCTCTATCAGAGATCAGCAATGAGTATTCTAAAAGATGAGGAGAATCGAATCATACTCATAATTTCCGATACTTATACGCATTCATTCTTATTTTAATATCATGGAACCTCTACCCATAGTCAAAGTTTGAAGTACTCATCATATTCATACTTAACAACGCGTATAATGTTATTGATTTTGACTCAACATTTACACGAATCACAAAATAAGTATAAGTCGCGTACGAACACTAAAATACTCACGAAATGGTGTGTTTGCTCTGCTTGATGCTCTGCCTTTTTTGCTTGTGTGTCTTTTTCCTTTCTTTGTAAATTCAACATCAACAACTAAGTTGATGTTTTTGTAACACAGGCTATTTCACTTGCTTGTCTGTTTATATGCGAAACACAAACAAAATTGAGTGTTTTTGTTTGTGTTTTCCATGCAAACAGACAAGCAAGTGAAATAGCCTGCGTTACAAAAACATCACATAAGACTGTAAATTTTGATAAATGATTCGAGTGACTCATAAATATTCGAGTGACTCGTAAGTGTAGTATTATAAGTATTTTTCTAAAGCTATGAATTTATTGAGTATCGAATGAATATTCCTACAGTCTTCAAATCCAATTGTTTGATTGAAGTTTTCCCACTGCTTGTTGATTGTTGACAAATTAAGGAATTTCATTCGATACTCACAAAGTGCCTAACACTCTGAGAGAATAATTTGAGGCTTTTCGTTCTCTCCGAGGTGTATAAATAAAAAAGTTATGAATTTAAATGAGTAATTTTCTGAATCAAACATATTTGGAATGGTATGAGTTTGATATCAACGTTGTACGCATACTCATTGCAACCTGTACTTATAAATCAACGCTGTAGTGAGTATGAATGAACCAGAGTATGTAGTTAAAGTTCAATATTATTGACTCACTTATATTCAAAATTTCATGAATGCTTATGAGTAGCGAAAAAACGATTCATTGCTGATTTCTGGTCTCTACGACCCGTAACTCAATGACCCGTAACTGAATCCAATAAAGATGCCATTTCATAGACCAAATTCACAAATCAACAATTTAATGACATATCAGAAGAGTATATTAGAAATGGAGTAGGGTCTGAAATACTCCCTTTCTTCAACAAGCTGCACGCAAAAAAAAAACATGGTTGAATATTTTCATTGCGATCAAATTATTTTCCTAAATGTCTCATATGAGTATTACAATAAAGTTATTGTGATTTTATACATATTATAAACAAACCTTAATTTATATAACCATATTATATTTTATATTTTAAAATAAGATGGTCCCCGTGTACGAAATTTATTTTATTTTTGTTACAAGCAATTGAAATTGTTATTACAACTATCAATTTGATTTTTAAATGGTATTCAAAATTATTGAACATATTTTAATTAATAGTTTTCCTTTTAAAGTGTAAACAGCGTGTGTTTCGCAAATTGTGTAATACTTATTAAATAAAAACAAAATATAATTAATGTAGAGTAAGTAATAAAAAGTGTGATTTGTAAAGTTTATTAACACTTTTTGGTTTACAATCAGAAATAAATTTAATTTACTTGAAAAAAGAATCTTAATTCATTTTAAATTTACCTCTTTACCTTTATGTTTTAAAATTAATAACAATTTTACGAATTGTCTTATCAAATATAATTAAAAGTGTATGTTTTCTTATTTGTATAAAAAATAATTTAATTTACATTTTACTTAAAATTTCAATAGATTGCTTAAAAAATTATATTGTTGAAAAAAACGTCGAAATTCAAACATGTATTTTTTACTGCACCCAAGTATTTTCAATGTAATCATTCCCATAATCATAAAAAAAAAATAATGATTAGAAGAAAAAAATGAAATGTCAAATTCTCTCTCTAAAATGCTATTGAGAATCATTTCATAATAAGAATTTAATTCATAAAGACGTGTAATAAAAAAAACAATGAATGGTGTTAAAATTATTAAAACTATATATGAAAACATAAATGAAATAATTATTTTAAATTTCAACGAACAGATTAGCTACGATTCGTTTGTGGAAAAAGGTAAAATAGGTAATGTATTATAATTGTTTTATATTTCTATTTTCTTATTTTATTTGCAGCAAAAACTATTCACAAAATTCCAACGAATGTGGCGGTTGATATATTTAACAAGAACTTTATAATAAAGCCGGATTATTTCCTAGTAATACTGGAACAGTTCATAAATTGTGTAGATTTTGTAATAGAAATTAAACTATGTAAGTAAAAATTAAAACAGTGAAACAATTTTTAAAGAAAAAAAAAAATTACGTCTTTTACGCTTGTTTTTTCCATTTTTAATTGTAATTGTAGTTTTTTCATTTTCTTTTTTTTAGTTTATTAATAGGCGATTTTGTTTCTGAATGCGAAGAATGGTCGTTGTATTTATTGTTAAGGCAAATTGTGCAAATAGTATATGAATCTGATTCAATGCAAAAAGGTATAGCTGAGCATTTAAATCAATTAATTTGTGAACACAACGCTTTATACTTAAAGCTTTCAGGATCAACTTTAAAGCCCAAATTCCATAATATGCAACACTATTCAGCTATAATAAAGGAAATTGGTCCTTTGAAAGGTATTTCATCTATGCTATTTGAATCATTTCATAAGGTTCTAAAAGGTATATGTAATAGCTCTAATAACAAGGTAAACATATTAAAAACAATTTTTATTAAATATCAGATAAAGTTGTTTAACTTCTTAATAAATTACAACGATATTGTAAGTGAAAGGATTAAGGCAGGATCTTCAAATGTCGTAAATAATTTTTTTTTGGAAAAATATGGAATTATTTCCGAATTTTCGTTATATATCATATCATACCTTCAATATGAACATATAGTCTATAAGCCTGGAATGGTAGTACATATTGGAGAATATGAGGACGAAATCCCAGAATTTGGACTAATTGATCACATATGTTTTATTGATAATACATATATCTTGTGCGTGCAAAGACTAATAAACCATGGATTTGATTCGCATTACTTTGCATTTCGAATTGAATATGAAGAGATTTTCTTATCAATAAACATAAAATCATTAAAATCTGCTTTCATAGCATATATTTGCACATCAAAAGATTGTATATTGTTCTTAAATTGAATCTAATTATAATATTAATAATTATAAAAATTAACTAATTTATTAGATATGTATTGAATTTCTTTATATTAATGTTTTTTATGAAAGTTTTGTTATTTTAAATTAAAATAAAATGTCTCATTGAAGTATTGCGTCTTATTATTGGGGGTACTATTTAAATAAAAAATAGAAAATATTATAGTCATTCGAAGTATCATATTATGGTAAAATAAAAACAATATTATAATTGTAGTGACCATTTTATGATAATAATAATATAATTGTAGGAATTATATTATAGTTGTTACGGGAACTATAATATGTTAACGTATGACAATATTATGATAACCTACTGGGATCATATTATGTTCTGCATAGGGAACTATTTTACATGGTTGTACTAATTATAATACTAAACATTAATGATAGTTTCAGTTTATGGTAGCCCGAACCATATTTCTTCTTTGCGTGTGTGGAGAGCTTATTGAGCCAACAGCATGAAAGTTTTATAACAAGAAACATACATACACATATAAATAATTGGTCATTGTAATCCTTTAGCCAGGATAGCAACCCAGTTTCTCACATCACTTTGGTGTGTATGTTAATTTCTAACATGAGTGGTATGACATCAGCTTTATGATTGCAGGTCTTTAAGAAACTTTTCATGGCAATTGCTTTTATTTATTTAATATTGATCATAGCACAACAAGATATTAATTTTATAATATAATTATCTTATAATAGATTTGAGAAACTTTTCATCGTATTTTGATTTTACATTCAGAGTTTATGCAGAAAAAGTTTGTCGCCGAAGATATCTGGGGTTTGATCCATTGCCTTACGTCTAATATGCCAACACACTACAATCAAACTACAGCGACTTATTTATAACAAATAATGTCGAATGTTATACTGGGGTTTGTCCAACTCAAACCGGAATCCATACGCGTCATGATGCAAAGTTTGTCGTTTTTTTGCAGGAATATTAAGTTGACACATTGTTTTTACATTCTATCCATATGACTTAAGTTGTTCGCACTTAGCGCTTGAACGCGGCCTAAATGCAGTGGTGTGATGACTTATACCAACATAATTGGAATAGGAATTATGGCCCCAGGTCTAATGCACAGGGCAGAGCTTACAAAGCAAACACCCTCATCTGTTACTTCTTATTTGCTTTGCTTAAGTCACCTTAAACTCCGTTTTACGCTTAAACATGTCATTGGTCTACTGCAGCAACTTTTAGAATGCGAGAGTTGTCATCTCTCCTTTCTGAGGTGGGCCAAAGTGTAAATTTCGAATTTTTCTATGATGTTTGTTGTTGACTTGATTCTTTCTGAGAGGTTTACAGGGTAACACCGTTTTCCGACTAAACATGTCATTGATTTAGCGCAGCAAGTTCTAGAATGCTAGAGTTGCCATCTCTCGTTTCTGAGGTGGTCGAAGGTGTCAGTTTCGTGTTTTGTATGATGTTCGTTGTTGACTTGGTCCCTTCTAAAGGGGCTTGTTGTATAATTTAAGAGGAACTGAAGCCTCTTAGTAAGGAAATAAGAAAACTAAAATGAAAACTTTGTTCTCCTTCACTATGCGTTTGTGGCTGTACTATTTAATTGTTTTACCACACCAACTAGCTCAATACTTCGCTTGTGGTTAAAGCAACACAGTCGAATGGTTTTTTATAATTGGTTATACAGCAGAGATTTATGGCCGGACCATTAAATTATTTTACTACAGCACCCAGGCCAACACTAAGCTTCCGGTTTATAGTGCATTTATTACTTAGCAATCTAGTATGATTGTTTATGCAATATACAGGGTCCTTCATTAAGCGGATCCGCTTCAGAGATTTAAATAAAATAAAATGTGAGTGAAATATCGCCATGTATATATTATCGCAGTGTGTTGGCTTAATAGACCTAAGAAATCTCCAACAAAACGAAATAAAAAAGAATATTTCTTTGGCGACATCCTCTCAGCAGATTTCTGGCAAAAGCTGTAAAGTAAATAAAATTTTCATGAACAGTTTCTCGAAAATCTAGCGTTCAGAGTCGACTTTAAACTTGTAGGTCCCACCACTCATATATAAAATTAATGCACATAAAAAAGATGGTGTGAGAAACTAGGTCGGAATCCTGACTGAAGGGTTGTAATGACCAATTATGTATGTATGTATGAAGCCTCTTAATAAGGAAATAAGGAAACTTAAATTGGGTTTGTGGCCGGACTATTTAATTGTTTTACCACACTACCTGGCCCAATACTTAGCTTGCGTGTTAAAGCAACGCAATCGAATGGCTGTTAATAGTTGTTTATACAATATATCGGGTCTTTCATTAAGCGGGTGTTATTTTTTAATTTAAATAAAATAAAGTGTAAGTGAAATATCATTGAAATTTTTGGATGCGTTTGTAAAACATGTCTTCATGTATGAGAGATATGTTTATCAATCACTTGTTTAAACATTTTTCTCATTGTCTCTTCAAGGATTAACATCACAAGCTTTTAAACAAACTTTGTCTGTTAACTTTACTAGTTTTTTTGCTTTGCAAATTTTTAATCCGTCATCTCATTTCTAGCCCACCACCTTCGCTTTTTTTTCTGCATTTCTATTTCCAAATCTCTGCCATACGCCACTCCTCCACTCTCCTCTTTATTATACACCAACCAGCATGTCGTGTTGCATGACAATATTGTCGCGTGTTTGTAGTGAACATCTTTTGCCAAAAACAAAAGCAACAAAAGCAACAACAACAACATCATCTTGCATCTTACAGAAACACAGAAAAAAACACTTAAAGAACACAAGTATTTAAGAGTTCTTAACAAATCGTTTTATTCTCAAATTAACTTTCTTAAGTGCCCCATTATTTAAGCGAAAATTCAATGGAAAAAGCACAGCAGAACATTAGAGAACACCAGGGCAGGGCAGTGCAGTGCAGAGCAAGGCAGTGCAGGCAAAGGAAATGAATGAATTTGTCGTCTGTTGTTGAAAATCACTTTTAAAAATATGAGATGTTGTTGCTGTTGCTGCTGTTGTTGCACACACATACATACATACAATAAATAAAATATTCATATTGCAACCAGTCATGGCTGTCATGAAGATATTGTGGGTTGTTGTCGATTTTTTTCTTTTTTTTTTGTTTGTTTCGTCTGTTGTGAATGCTTTGAATGAATGAATTGGTTGTAGTACAGGAGAATGAATGTGTTCCTGTTGCCACTTTCTTATTGCCTTGAGTAGATGGTTTTATTTTCTTTGGCATTACATTGAGAGGCTTAAATGCCACTTTCTGTTGTTAAATAAACAAAAAAAATTTAAAAAATTAAAAAAATTTCCTTGTTTTCATAAGAATTTGTGGGTGAATGCTGGCTGATATGTTGCACGTTCGAAAATTGTTCGTTGTTGTGGATAAAAGTGTGTTTGCTTTGAAATCATTTACAAATATTAAGTGGCATTAAATATTAACGTGTGTGTGTGTGTGTGTTTGTGTGATTTGGCAGCTTTCATTGTGATGATTTACAAAAGAAAGTATTTTTATTTTGGCTTCGTAAGTATGCCTGTGTCATAAATCTTGTGATGTTTACTTTGCACTGAAGTATCGTTGAGGTTTGTTTAAGATTTTGTGGTGAATTTTAAGCAATTTGTAAAGATTATTTACCTTATTAATTTGTATTTAAATATTTAAACATATTTATTTAACGAAAATAATCGTCGTCTTTTTGTATTGGTTTGAATCGTTAATTTTATTTCCAAATATTTGCGAATTATGTTCAGCATTAAGCGACACAATATTTTTACGTTTTTACCTTTTAAAAACGTTTAAAATATGAGCTCGTAGATTATAAATAAAATAAAAATATGTAAATTTATTTTTAGTTTTCTGTGTGCCACTGTTCACAACTTGATGTAAACAACAACAACAACAATTGCTTTGTTTGTTATACCCTTTGCATAAACAATAACAATTACTAGACAATTATTCGATAGATCTTTATAACGGAGATCTTCAAACCACGATTACTCTCTTCAAACATACCGCGTCTTCACACAATACTGACTGAACTTTTACTACCTCACTCGCCTGCTTTGCCTTGCCTTTTATATGGCAGAGTATGTGAAAGTTCTTGAAGGCGAATGTTCATGACTTCGCCTTCTCGAAATCTCTATAAATGTAAACATCGTTGTTTACATTTATTATTGTAGTGTTGTTTGTGGATTTTTGTTTACTTGTTTACCATTTTTATGCTGGTGTTTGTTGTTATATTCAGCAGTACGATAATTTGTAAACAGGTTTGTTTACTACATTATTTTGTTTTTGTAGCTTTTGTTTATAATTTTAATGTTAAGCGATGTAAAAGCAAAACACCAGTATCTAGATTTTTCATTTTCGTAATAATATTTTAAAATGCTTGCCTGAGATTATCATCTGAAATGAAGCCATCCAGCATATGTATATATGGATATCAGCCATCCATCGAATGTATGTATATAAAGATAGAGTCTACGATATGCACAAGGATATTAGAGGTACTACAGACGCAATATGAGGTCTCAAACGCAAGGAGGGGTTTGCATAACCCGCGAGGAGAGGGGGTCCTTTCACCACTAATGTGGGGCTGGAATGTGGATGAACTCCTAACAAAATTGATTGAAGCTAGCATCAACTGCCAACGGCATGTATATGTTGCAGTCTTAATGCATACATACATACATACACAATTGGTTATTACAAGCTTTCAGTCAGAATTACAACCTGGCTTGTCACACCACTTATGTTATGCGTATTAATTTTGCCTACGAGTGGCGGGACCTACAGTTTAAAGTCGTCTCGGAACGACAAATTTTTTTGAGAAACTTTTCATGGCAAAGTCTTGATGGTAAAACAAAAATTTGAAGTGACTCTTTGTGACATCATTTAAATGGGGTCCTTGGATTGTAAGTCGGTGGTGCATGTTAGTGGTCTTGAGGATAAAACGATAGTATGATTTACAAGAAGAAAACTTCCTCAATTTTTTCTGGATGAAAAAATATCACAGAAATGGGAGCTTAAATATCTTGAAATACTACCGGTTAGCAAATTGACATGGAAGGCCTATGTAGAGAGCATTTTGGAAAAGGCCAGACATGCCATAATGACATGCAGAAGACTTGTTGGGAAAGTCTGTGGGTGTAACCAATGAATTCTAAGAGCATTATCTGGGCAGACAACACAAATCTGAAAACAATTCGAAAAAAGCTGGACAAGATACAGAGATTGGGGTGTCTTGGTATGCAGGGGTAATGAAAACCTCTCTTACAACAGCGCTAAAAGACCTGTTAAAGTTAAATTCTCTGCATATGGTACTACAGATCACAGCTTTTCGGATTTTGGTCAGAATGAGAGGAAACAAGCCTAACATAAAATTAATTAAGAGATTACCGTTAGCTTATGAAACGAGTGACTAGCTTTAATTGTCCCCTCTCTTTAATTGTCCCCTGGACAGAACCAGTGAACTGATTTCTTTAATGCTTTGCATGGAAACTAAAAAGAAAAGTGAAGGAAGCAGTCGAGAAACTGCATACTCTTCTGAAAGAGAGGTCTTTTTGTAGCACATGGATGAATCAAGAATAGATCATGGGGATAAGAGCGAAAGTTTTGAATCTAAAAATGCTATTTTCCGAGATCATAGGGAAACTCTCGGGTATATCTCAAATGGAAGTTTCTGCCATCAAAAGCTGAGCTGAGTTCAACTTGGAATAAAAGTTACGAAGGATTGGACATAGCAATACTAGCAGTAGCAGTAGTTGTAGGTAGGGACAGTCTAAGGAGGCTGAAGTAGTTACACATAGAAAATACGATTACACTCTGTTGGTACCCATTTTCGCGGTAATGGGCATGCAAATGAGCTTTCGAGGGGAGTAGCTTTCACGTCTTTGTTGAGGCCAGAATCTTTGTGTGAAGTAAGGACAGTTGTTTGGAAAAGTCTACTCAACGACAGGGAAAATAATAAGAGGCGAAGGCTTCTCTTTTGTTAGTAGCTTACAGGAGAACATTTGAGGCATGCATCAGACTAGAGCAACCTGGGGATAGTAACAGGTCTTTTGACCGCACAGGGCATACTTGTTCGAGTCCAATATATAGATTCTGTAGTGATGAGAGTGTAACATCTAAACACACATTTAGGACCGGTGAGGCAATAATGTATTCCAGAAGAAAACACCTAGAAGCGTATCAAGTGCTGGGTAGGGGTCACCGAACCGCATCCTGAAGTTTATCAGGGCAATAGGATTGGTGGACACACTGTAGAGATACTCTTTAGACTTTGGGGAACCACAATAGATCGTACGGTCACAGCTCTATGTTGTTTGTCTGTACTAACCCAAGATGTGCCATGAACTAGTACTTGCTCGCTCAGAAACCCTACATATAGGGTTCCATATTACTGGCCCTTACTTATAAAAAATTTTCTCTCTATCTATTGACCGTATTGACCATTTTGTTAGCCAATCTGGCAGACAAACTTCAATAAAGAAATCATTTCTTAACGTCTGAAATACTGGAGCACATGAACAAATTGAAAAACAGTCACACTGAGTGAGTGAGTGAGTGAATGAATGAATGCATGACTCAATGAATGAATGAATGAATGAATTTTTTGAATATAAACATAATGATTGTAATCCTGTTGTTGTTGTTGTTGCCAGTTGTTGTTGTTGCCTGTTGGCCTGTTTAACTGACTGTTTGTTTGTCTGTCTGGCCATTTGTCTTTGTATTAAACATGTATTGGCCTGGTTGCCTGCCTGGACACTTGTACAATCAACACACGCCTATAAATAATGCATGAGAGTGTGTAATTTTTTGGGGGAAGATAACAGCAAAAACGAAAACCAACAACAAACAAGAAATATGAACATTTCAAATGTGGTTACAACAACAACAACAGCAGCAGCAACATTAAATTGAAGCAAAAAGGAAAGGAAATTGTTCATATACTTAAGCAATAACAGCAACAGCAACAACAACAGCAACAACAGCAATTGTATACATTTAACTGGGAATTGTTTTTTCTCCTTTTATTGGCAATAACCAACGTATTGCTTGATTGGTATGCAATCCATTGTCTTCTCTTCTGGTCTTTGTTGTTTGTTTTCATTTTTTGTTTTGTTTTTATCATTGTTGTTGTGTTATAAATTTAATGAAATGGTATCAACAATAACAGCATTTTGCAGCAGCAACAATAACACCAGCAACAACAACAACCGAGAAAGAACCACTAACGACAAGAATAGCATCAAAAAAGCAAATCAATCCACCTCCATTAAACTTCCTGTATTATTTTTTTAAACTTCTATTGTGTTGCCAACTTTCTGTTTTTTTTCTGACTCTTATCGTGTCTTGTCTTACCATGAACTGTATTACCAACAACTGTATGTTAATGTTATTGTTGTTGCTGTTGTTACTGTTCCTTGTCGTTTCATTCATGAAAATTTGTTGGCGATCAATCGTTCGAAACAGTTTTTTATGATACCAAATAGACAACATGAATAACAGCACACAACAGCATACAGCAACAACAACAACATGAACAAATAAAAACAAAAAAAGAAACAAAAAAAAAAATATTAATGTTGCAAGTTGTTGTTTTGTCTGTTCATCTCGACATGGTCACATTATGGCTTTTAGACAATTTTTTTCCCCCTCCTGTTTTTATTATCTTTTTTTTTTTCGAAGGAATGAACATTCATTCTGAAATTGTTAAATAACCGGGTTAACAGTAGTCTAAACGGGAGTACAGTTGTTTTGCAGAAAAATATTCAACTGGAATTAATTTAAATGGTGTGTGAAGCAGAGATTAGCAATGAGTATTCAAAAAGCTGAGTAGAATTGAATCATACTCATAATTTCTGATACTTATACGTATTCAAACTTACTTTAATATAATACTCATACTACTCATATTCAAAGTTTGAAGTACTCCATCATATTCATACTTAACAATACGTATGATGTTGTTATTGATTTCGACTCTCCATAACTCTACACATATATACACGCAACACAAAATAAGTATGATGCGCGTACGAACATTAAAATACTCACCAGAAGGTTGTGTGTTTGCTCTGCTTGCTGCTCTGTCGTTTTTGCTTATGTGCAGCGTTGCCATTTGCCAAGTTGTCCCTTTTTTTTCAAGTTTTTGGAGATTCGAAAAAGTTTTCATTAAATTTGTTTTCTAACAAAACAAGTTTTTTCGACAAAATTAAATTTAAAATTTTTTTCAATAAATTCAGTATTAAAACAGGAAATATTTACATTTTTCTATAAAATATTGTGTATTTTATTAGTCCCGAACAAAAAACGCTAAAAAACACCAACAGAGGGTACCGGGCTCCGGAATTTCCTTTAAAAATGTTGGTACTTTTGTAGAAAACAAGTTTTTTTTTTTTGTAAAAAATTTTTTTTTTTTCCAGAAATAAAGTTTTTTTTAAAAAAAAATCTGGCAACGCTGCTTATGTGTCTGTTTTCTTTTTTTTTTGTAAATGCAACAACAACAACTAAGACTGTAAATTTTAATGAATGATTCGAGTCACTCGAAAAAAAATTTATGAATTTATGTATGAAAAAAAAATTCTGGACGAATAATACCAGCAACATGCAACCCTTCAGTGAGTATTATGACGTAGCTTCCCTCACCACTTATGTTGTGTACGTTAATTTCATACATGAGTGGCGGAAACTACAGTTTAAAGTCGACTGCGAACGACAGATTCTTAAGAAACTTGTCCATGATAATTTTATTTACTTTCAGAGTTTTGCCAGAAATCTGCTGAGAGGAAATCGCCGAAGAACCATGAGTATGAACAACGGCCTTGCGTCTAATAAGTTAACACACTGCCTACTAAACTACGACGACTACTCAACGAGAAACCTACAAATAAAATGAAGAAAATGAAGGCTGATGGGCCATACTATCAGAATGGATGTCGATTGTATATGGCGATTGGGATGACGCTAGACTTGCGGTCTGCAAAAAAAAAAAAAACATTTGCAGACGTACGATACTGCAACGACTAGGACAGTGTAATATTGCACGGAAAAAACGCGAAAATAAGAGCAACAAAACATGTTAAATGGTCGCTGTAGTCTAGTAGGTAGTGTGTTGGCTTATTAGACGTGAGGCCTTGGTTCAAAATCCAGATCAGACATCTCCAGCGAACGAAATATGAAAAAATATTTCTTCCTCTCAGCAGATTTGTGGCAAAAACTATGAGAATGAAATAAAATTGCCATGAAAATCTGACGTTCGAAGTCGACTTTAAACTGCAGGTCCTGCCACTCGTGTATAAAAATTAATACACACAACATAAGTGGGGTGAGAAACTAGGTTATGATCCTGAAAAATGGTTTGAGGAAGCCATATGCCACGAAGAGGTGGTTAATGTCGTTGATGTCGCCGTAGTCTAGTAGGTACGGTGTTTGCTTATTAGACGTGAGGCCGTGGTTCGAATTCTCAGCCTAGACATCTTGAAAATATTTCAACAGTCCTCTGGCAAAAATTCTGAGAGTAAAGAAAATTGCCATGAAAATTTTCTTAAAAAATCTGTAGTTTGAAGTTGATTTTAAACTGTAGGCCCCACCACTCATGGATAAACTTACCACATACAACATGGTTAGTGTGAGAAGCTAGGTCGTAGTCCCAACTAAAGGGTTGTAATGATCAATTCAAAGGTAAGTAAGTAATTTAATCAATGGTTAGGTGAACTAAAGTTAAACGGGTAGACCAGAACAGTAAGCTTTATTAGATTCAACTTCTCTGTAGTCAACCATATACAAACCATGGCTAAATTACTAAATTAAAAGAATTAGCGGCATGAAAAGAATCTACACTACACAGGGATTTGAGTTAAAATTAGTACTTAAAATATATTCGTTTGGTATTGGAAGAGTAAAAGCCACAAGAGGAAGCTATGGCCAGCGTTAGATCGGCACAAAGTTCTTGAATACAATTCTATACTAAAACTCCTTGCAGTCCCACTGTCTAAAGCCGTAAAACGCAATCAAATTGCTTTTGCGACAAAGACAGAAGAAAAGACAAGAAAAAAAGTTTAAACCTGCACGAAAGCAAGTGCTGCATAATTTGGCATAAACATGTTTAACTATCATTTGGTCAATTGTTAAATGTCATCTTGGCACAAAAAAAATCTCTCTCTCTCTCTCTCTGTGGCTGCTTTAAACTCAGAAATAAACCAAAAAACGAAAATACAGAAAATGTAATAAAATAAACAAAAAATCCAAATACGAATCAGAATATAAATATTTCTTCATTTACTTCTACTACTTCATCTGTTCATATCTTTAGCAAATGCTCCAATTCTAAACTGCTCAGCTAAACATCATCCAGCCATTCCATCCATCCAGCCATCCCATCCATCCATCCATCCGCTTAAGCAAAAATGTCCATTCGGTTGACAAAAATTCAATGCAGATGATAAAGACGCGCGTTGTTGTCGATGTGTCTCTTCAACGTTGCCGTTAACGACAACGCAAACTGCCAGCCAAGGAGCAGGAGACTTGAAAACATCATCACCATTAACATCACACAACAACAACAACTTTTTTCGACTTTTTTCTCCTGTTTTTTTGCATCTCTTCTCGTCGATTTGATCGATGCGTTCATTTTTATTGTGCCGTTGCTTTTTATGGCTGAATATTTTTGTTGTGGTGGATCGGTTCGTCTTTTTTTGTTTTTTTTCTTTTTCCCCATTTTAATATCCCTGTGTCGTCTGTGTTTTGGTTGTTACGAATTTATTTCTTGTCTTCATTCGCGTATGTTTTCATTCTGATTGCCTTGCGTACTACAATAAGAGAATATGTTTTGTTTGATGCATGGTTTGGTGACAAACGTTCATACATGTTTACGCAGAAAGCAATCTTGGAACAGTAGCAGGATTTTTTGGTTCGATACACGGACTGGTCATAATTGGTTGTACATGACTACTCAGAAAACAAGCTTGGAACAGTAGCAAGGTTTTTTGGTTTCAAAATGAAATACTTTGAGTCCATGGGTAAACTCGGGAGTATCTTTCAAGAGGAAAAGTATGCCATCGAGATATGTGCTCAAATTAACTTGAATAAGAGGTACAAAAGACAGGTCATAGGCAATACTATCTGACAGACAGGTTGCCTGTCAAGCACTCGGTTCTTATAGGGTTAAATTGAAAATAGTATGGAACTGTCTGGGGAAACTGAATCATTTAGGTAGGCAAAAAGGTAGGTTACTCTCTGCTGGGTCCCATATCATGCATACACATTTAATTGATCTTTACAACCCTTTAGCCAGGATTACAACCTAGTTTCTTACACCACCTATGTTGTGTGTGTTAATTTTATACATGAGTGGTGGGACCTGCAGTTTAAAGTCGACTACGAAAGACAGATTTTTGATTTGATATGTCCATGCTTCTGGGTTGTAAATAAGCATGGGGAGTATAAATTTCGTCGTACGAGAGAGGTCTCAGCTACTCAATTACCTATTGAGACCATAACAGCATCCGTTGGCAAGAGTAATCCTACTATCGCAGGCTGCGTTACATACGTACATAATTGATCATTACAACCCAGGATTATAACCTAGTTCCTTACACCACCTATGTTGTGTGTGTTAATTTTTTCCACGAATGGTAGAACCTACAATTTAAAGTCGACTCCGAACGACAAATTTTCGAGAAACTTTTTCATGGCAATTTTTATTTTACTCTTAGAGTTCTTTTCAGAAATCTGCCGAGAGGCAGTCGCCGAAGAAATATTTTTTCACAATTCCTTTTGTTGAAGATGTCCTACCTGGTGTTTGAACCGTGGCCTCACGTCTAATAAGCCAGCACACTACCTAATAGACTACAGCGACTTTGTAGGAATTTTCGGCAAAGAGCAAGCAGACGAGATTGCAAGATGGGGGAGCTTTCATGCCGTTAATGGAAACATAGTCCTTCTAAAGAGTAGGGGCGGATGTATAGAAAAGTATGTTCAACAAAAGTGAAGATGCGACGAGGCAAGTATTTTTCGCAAAAGAAGTGTGGTTGAAGCAATCAAAACTTTTATTGGAAAATTGCAATCAAAAGAGATCGGAGTCATGCAGCCGACTTTTCAAGAATAATCTGAGGTTGGTAAACGGTCTTTTGACAGGACAATGTAGACTTATTCAGACTGAGTGTTGTTTCGAGCTTAACATGTAGGTTTTGTGCGAATGAATCATCGAAACCCATTTGCTTAGTAGAAGTCTGGGTAGACTTCACCGTACTCTAGTAGGTAGTGTGCTGGCATAGTAATCGTGAGAACACGGTTCTAACCCCAGGTCAGACATTAAAACGAAATATGAAAAAAATATTTCTTCAGCAACTTCTTTTTAGCAAATTTCTGGCAAAAACTCGGAAAATAAAAAAAAATTGCCATGAAAAGTTTCTCAAAAATCTGTCATTCGGAGTCGACTTTAAACTGTAGGTACCGCCGCTCATGTATTAAATTAAAATAATTAGGTTATTTAGGGTAGGTAGGTTGGAGTAGTAGCTTTGATACTAAAAGCCCACTTGAGCATGCATAGCGGCCTGTTGTGATGCCACAGGTAGGGGCTTCTATTAAAAAAGAGGAAGAAATGAAAAGAATTGGCCATTGAGGGCATGATTGAAGTTCCTCCACTGTAACTGCGAGTAGACATTGAATATCTTCGAACTCATACAGTGGTTAACTGCAAACAAATCGGGGAAAAGTCTCGATTTGAAGTAGAACTGCAATGTTCATAGGATTGGGCTTAGGATAGGGCATTGAGGGTATGATTGATTATTTTGGAAGTAGCTCCATTGTAACTGCGAGCAGACATTTGAAGTAGAACTGCACTGTTCTTAGGAAGAGAACAAGAAATATTTTTTTGCCTTTGAAAAAGAAAGAAATTTTAGCATGAAAACAACGTTCCAGAATAGTTGTGACCATCTTAATTGAGGCCAATGTACTGTAGCATGTTTCTCTAAGTCGGTGAGTATCATTCTTAAATGTTATTTCGTCTGAAATGTTTTTTGTTCTCATGTTGTTTATTTTCAAATAATTTAATGTAATTTAAATGACATTACGTTACGTTACGTTACGTTATGTATAAACGTAAGTATGTATGTACATATTAGAGCACTTACGTGCGAGTATGAGTTGGAAATCAAACCAAAACCAAAGCAAAAAAAAAAAAGGCAAATAAAAATTGATCTTCATCTTCAATTTCCATTTTCTTGCCTTTGACTTGACTGCTGCTGTTGTTGTTGTTGTTGTTGTTGTTATTGTTGTATGTATGATGGTAGTTCCCAAAGTGGTGTTGAGTTTTGTGGTATGCACACCTGTCCTGTCCAGTCCTTATATCTGTGGGAGTATGAAACACGAATATTGCATGTGGTCGCCTCTGAATGCATCGGTCATTCAGTCTGTCGCTTATTTATTCCCCCGGCATGAGTGTATGTATTTCAGCTTTTAATGGCTGCATGGATGTGTGAGAGAGTTGTGTGCTAAAGATGGTGATGCCGATACAGTGCTGCCACTGATGATGAGGATGATGATTTTTGTAGAATTTTTTTCCGTTTCTGTAGTTTTTTTTTTTTTTTCGGTTGATCATCTTATTTTGCGTTCATCTTCATTTTCATTTCTGAGCTGAGCATAAAAGTTGAATGGCATCTTCAATATAAAACGATCATATGATTACTTTGTCCAGGCAGGGCATTTTGTATTTCATTTCTTTTTTATTTGTTTCTTTTCAGATTTGATTTGTTTTTTTTTTTTTTTTTGCGCTTGTCTTTCAAGATGCATTTACCAAAACATCTCATCGCATTCGATTTTAATGATGGCAGTTTAAGGAAAAATGCTAATTTTTCCCAAACGAAATATTTTCTCATAATTTAATAACCTGCACCACACACAACAATATATATGTACATACGTACATACGTACTCGTAATATGCAATAAAGGTAATGAAGAAGAAAAGAGCAAGTAAAAGATGCATTAATAATGAAACAAAAAGGAATTCATGGCTTTGAAATTGAAATTGTTTTGCTTAATGAAGGGAAACAGTCTGTTTTTTTTTTTGAACATTTTCAACGAATGTTTAATGGGAATTGCTTTAATTTAAGAAAGTTTGTATGTTTTTGGCGGCACTAATAAAGAATATTTAAATTTGAAACATAATAAATACATACATAACATAATTGGTCATCGCAACTCTTTAGTCAGGATTACGACCTAGCTTCACACACCGCCAATGTTGTGTGTGTTAATTTTATACAAGAGTGGCGGGACCTACAGTTTAAAGTCGACTCCGAACAACAGATTTTTTTTGATAAGCTTGTCATGGCAATATTATTATACGCTCAGAGAATTTGGCAGAAATCTGCTGACAGGAAGACCCCAAAAAAAAAAATTTTTTTTTTGTTTTGTCCTTATGTGCGAGATGTCTTACTTGGGGTTTTAACCGTGGCCTTACGTCTATAGAGCCAACACACTACCTGCTAGACAATGGCGACTTAGTTAGGCTCCTGAGCTCAATTAGTTAGTAGCCTGTCTTATTTCCGTATTTAATAAAGAGTCCTGCCCCCACAGTATTTTTCGAAAATACCATCACAAGAGTAAGGTCATTACTCCACCCTTCTTTTTAAGTTTTGAGCCCAGAAGTAATCGAGAATTTAAATGTACTTTTCTTCGCAGGCCTAATATTATTTTTTTACAAGAAATTCAACTCTTACTCACCTACTTAATTGGTCATTGCAACCCTGTTGTCAGGATTACGACCAAACTTCTAACACCACCAATTTTGCGTGTGTTAATTTTATCCATAATTGGCAGAACCTAACCTACAATTTCAAGTTGACTCTGAATGACAGATTTTTGAGAAACTTTTCATTTTGCCAGAAGATTTCTGAGGGTTTTTTTTCTTGAGGAACTAGAGGAGGTTTTAAGTTTGCAGAGAACTCTTCTGGAGAAATAACAATTAAGTCTTTACCCTGTTCAGCATGGTCTTACTGATGACAGCAACTGATATTTTCCTCTTCTACCGAAAGTCTCATATGACCATTAAGTTGCAGCCTCCCCAACACGGTATTCTCCGGTATTCTAGTGCCCCTAAATTCTAGTGCCACTATATTCTATTGAATAGCGCGACAATGGGCGAGAGTGTGGATTGTGGGATCAATTAACATCATGAATTCAGTTCGTTTACATTTTATTAAGAATTTGTGATTTATTTTCCCCTTTCTTTACTTCCATAACTTTCCGGCGGCTCAAAACAATGCGTTTTGCATGAGTAGATCGCTCTTAAAAGAAATTCAACCAGTTGCGTTACCGCAGAGTTATCGTAATGAAAATTAATGAATAGAGAGGGTCGATGAACGCTTAACTTGAACACTTAACATCCAAACACATGCAGACATTAGAAGGCCTTTGCGATCATTTCTTAAAGAATCCTGTTTGCATTCTGATCATACTTACATACATAACTGTTCATTACTTCCTTACTTAACTGGCCATTAACAATCCGATTAACGGATTTCGTTCTGCCTTAACCCATCCTTCCAGGCGCCTCTGCTTCTTGCGCGCCTACGCCAGTTGGTCACGCCAATCAATGGCAGGGCTAATTCGATCTGGTCCTTCGAACGTAAACAATGTCGTCCTCTTCGCCGACTTCCGCGTCTTCTAGAATATTAGTTTTGTCGTACAAGAGAGGTTTCCATTACTCAATTGCCTATCGAGATCATAGTAGTACCTGTTGGCAAGAGTGACTCTGCGCTTGATCTTCAGACTGACATCATTTTTGCTGGTAATGGTGGAGTTAAGATAAATAAATTCCTTGACTATATCGAAAGTATAGTTATCGCCCGTAATCTGAGATCCAATACGCCGCATATCCCAATAACATATGCTTTGTTTTGCCTATTTTTTTTTTTTTTTTTTTTTTTTGTGAAACCAGCACTCAGGAGATGGCCCCTACTCATGCAGTACATTGTGCAGGTTTTTAGGAAAATGGGTCATAGGAAGGTAGAAGAGAGGGAGTAGTGTTTGTGGACATCTCAAGATGCGAACAGCAAGGAAACGAGTTGCTGTTAGGTGACTGTAAAATGGCCAGTGCTATACCTTCACCATTAGACAGTCTACAGCAATCGTCCCCAAGAAGCCCGCACCCTTCAGTCCTAGCTTCTTACACTACTCATGTTGTATGTGTTAATTTTATACATGAGTGGCAGGACCTACAGTTTAAAGTCGACTCGGAACGACAAATTTTATTGAGAAGCTTTTCATGGCAATTTTATTTACTCTCAGAGTTTTTGCCAGAAATCTACTGAGAGGAAGTCGCCGAAGAAATAATTTTTTTCGTTTTGATATCTGACCTGGGATTCGAACTCGAGCCTTCAGTCTAATAAGCCAACACACTATCTACTAGACCACGGCGACTTCAAATTTAATGCCAGATCCATCTTCATAGACTCCCATTCAATAGCACTAAAGGCAGCAGTAATTTCCCGCTTGGTACGCCCAATGATGTCAATGTGGTCAGCGTACGCAAGCAACTGCACACTTCTTTGAAAAATAGTGCCTTTGCGATGCACTCCTGCCTTCCACAGAACACTCTCCATGACGAAGTTGAAAAGGTCGCATGATAAAGAATCGCCTTGTCTGAAACCTCACACGATATCAAAAGGTACGGAGAAGTCCATTCCTACCTTGACGGAGCTAGAGGAATTGCTCAACGTCATTCTGCATAGCCTTATCAACTTCGCAGATATACCGAGCTCAGACATTGTGGCAAAAACACGATCCCTTATGGGGCTATCAAAGGCTGCCTTATAGTCGACAAAACGATGGTGTCTGTCCATTTGTTTTTCGTGTGTCTTCTCCAGGATTTGACGTAATGTGAAGATCTGGTTAATGGTGGACTTGCCAGATTTTATTTACTCTCAGAGTTTTTGCCAGAAAAGTGCTGATTACCTTTTCTTCAATTACACGTATTGGATAGCCTAAGTTTAGTTACAAGTATTCTCAGTAATTTTGACTCATGACTCATGCTTCATTAAACATAAAATAATTTCAACCTTCTCTCCAGCATAGAATAATTGAATTGTCATAAAACATCACTAAAAACTGTTGTCATGAAAAAAAATACTCATTTTAAATGGGGCGTTAAAATCAATGTCATTAAACACTTCATAGGCTGGCTGGCTGGCTGACTGGCTGGCATACCTCAAAACAACCAACTCGAAAAACTGAAACAAAAACAAAAAAGTACGTGGCTTTTAAGCACTTTTCGAGGTGTTTGACAATTAAATTGCAATTTACTACGCCCAACACCAACTCTTATTAGCGTATGAGGAATCATTTTTTCCTCACATTTTTTCTCATTATTTTTCTCCAAGTGTGCGACTAAGTGAGTGAGTGTGACAGTTTTATTGGTTATCAAAATGTTTTATGAGCTTAAAGCACGTGACAAGATACATACGTACGTACGCAAAAGGTACGAAGAAGAAATCTTTGCAAAAGGCTGTGTGTGTGATACCATTTTGGCATATAACAACAAGTCAACAATGTTGGTTCAAAATTTTGATAAGAAAAGGAAACAGCATGTAGATGATAATGTGATGATACTGTCGTCTGTATACGGGCTTATTTGCATGCAACAATATTGTAGACAAAGACGTCGACGTCGTCGTCTACAAGGCAAAGTCATCCAACTACGAAGAAGATGCCAATCTTAATGTCCTCCCACACATGTAAACAATGCAATTGCAATCGAAAGGAAGGAAAGAACATCTATCTACACAATAAAGGAAGGCAAAGATAAAAAAATAAAAATAAAAAGGAAAAGATTTTTATTAAGTTGTGATTCGAAAGACAATGTTGGTTGGGGGTAAAAGGTATTTCTTATTAAAGAAATTATTTGGTTAGGAGTACAAATTAATATGACTTCAATGAATCAAATGTACTGCTGACTACTGCAGTATTATACTTCTGTAGCAGAGATCAGCAACGAGTATTCAAAACGATGAGTAGATTCGAGTCATACTTATTATTTCTGATACTTATACGCATTCATACTTATTTTAATATGATACTCATACTACTCATACTCAAAGTTTGAAGTACTCGTCGTATTCGTACTTAACAATACGCCTGATGTTATTGACTTCGACTCGCCTCTACTTAACATTTACACGAAGCACAAAACAAGTATGATTCGCGTACGAACACTACTATACTCACAAGAAGATTGTGTGTATGCTTTGCTTGTTGTCTTTGTCTTTCCTTTCTTCTTTGTTTGTATATGCAACAATAACAAAGGCTGTTATGGCATTTTGATGAATGATTCGAGTCACTCGAATCGCTTATAAGTATTATAAGTATTTTTCTAAATTTATGAATCAGAATGAGTAGGCGTATGAATCAAACACATTTCGAATGTTGTGAGTTTGATGTCAACGTTGTACTCATACTCATTGTAACCTATACTTATAAATCAATGCTGTAACGAGTACGAATGAATCAGAGTAGTTGAATTTCAATTCTGTTGATTCACTCATACTCAAAATTGCATGAGTGCTTATGAGTAGCGGAAAAACGATTCATTGCTGATCTCTGTTCTGTAGTAACAGTCGCCGTAGTGTAGTAATTAGTGTGTTGGCTTATTAGACGTCAACCCGTGGTTCAACACCTCGCTCAAACCTGTCGAACAAAACGAAAAATGGGAAAAAATATTTCTTCCGGCGATTTCCTCTCAGCAGATTTCTGGTAAAAACTCTGAAAGTAAATAAATTTGCAATGAAAAGTTTCTCAAAAATCTGTCTTTCGGAATCGACTTTATCCTGTAGGTCCCGCTACTTATGTATAAAATTAACACACAAAACATAAGTGGTGAGACGCTAGATTATAATCCCGACTGAAGGGTTAGCTCAGACATGTCGAACAAAACGAAATGGAAAGAATATTGCTTCGGCAACTTCCTATCACCGGTCTGCTGGCAAAAACTCTGAGAGTAAAATAAAATAAAATTTCCCAACAATCTGTCGTCCGTAATCAACGTTAAACTGTAGATTCCTCTAGCCGATGCATAAAATTAACACACACAACATGTGTGGTGTGAGACGCTAGGTTGTAATCCTGACTACAGGGTGGTAATGATCAATTAAGTAAGTAAGTAAAAGTTGAATACCTTCTTAAAAAAATATTAGTCCTGGAAACAAAAGTACATTTAAATTCTCGATTACTTCTGGGTTCAAAACTTAATAAGAAGGGTGGAGTAACGAATTTACGGTTACGATAGTATTTTTACGAAAATGAAAGATACCGGTGGTTTGCTTTTACATCGCTTAACATTAAAGTTATAAACAAAAATACAACAACAAACACCAGCATAAAAAAATTGTAAACAAGTAAACAAAAATACAACAAGAATAAATGTAAACAAAATACACTAACAACAGCCATGAAACAACGATGTTTACATTTATAGAAATTCACGAACATCCGCCATCAAGAACTGTTTACCTATCATCAGACTGTTTACTCTGCCATATAAAAGACAAGGCAAAGCAGGCGAGTGAGTTAGTGAAGTTCAGTTAATTTTTTGTAAAGACGCGGTGTGTTTAAAGAGAGTAATCGTGGTTTGAAGATCTCCGTTACAAAGATCTGTCGAATAATTGCCTAGTAATTGTTATTGTTTATGCAAAGGGTGTAAACAGAGGAATAACAAACAAAGCAATTGTTGTTGTTTACATAAAGTTGTGAACAGTGGCACACATAATTGTGCGAATAATAAAGAATTTTAATTAAAACTAAACACAAATTTATTTTAATTTTTTTGAAATTTACGAGCTCATATTGTAAACGTTTTTAAAAGGTAAAACACGTAACAATATTTTCAGAAAATGTTGTGGGACAGAACTCTTTATTAAATGCGGAAATAAGAAAGGCTACTGACTAATTGAGGGCAGGATTCTGACTAAGTCGCCGTTGTCTAGTAGATAATGTGTTGGCTTATTAGACGTGATTCCACGGTTCAAACTTCAGGTCAAACATCTCGAACATAAAGACAAACCAAAAAAATATTTCTTTGGCGTCTTCCTGTCAGCAGATTTCTGGCAAAAACTCTAAGACTAAAATAAAATTGTCATGAAATGTTTCTCAAAAAACTGTAGGTTTTGCTGTTCAAATTCAATATTTTGATTCAAAGTACTGCAAAAGTTTTTCGATGTCATCATAATCAGTGTGAGCAACAAAATTTGACTGCTTATTATTGCATCGAAGGCTTACGTTTTGAATATAATTGTGAATCTCGAATTTCATTCCATTCCGCCACTAATGAATAGAATTAACAAACACAGCACGGGTGGTGTGAGAAACTAGGTTGTAATCCTTACTACAGTGTTGTAATGACCAATTATGCATGCATGTAAACTGACGAATGACCACAAACATTGTCGAGTCCAAGTCGAAATGATATTTTCTACCAACCAATGCATAACTCTTCGAAGTGTATTTTGAAAGTCTGTTAAAAAAAAAAAAAACAATTCAAAATCCCTTGAATTATTTTTGTTTTTAATTTAAATCTCATTTCGAAACTGAAATATGATTTCGAAAACTGTAAACGATGCCAAGCAATTATTCGGCTTACAATTGTATCTTTGCAGACGTGGATTCATTTCGATGTTGCTGATGGTGATAAGGAGGATGCTGATGGTAAATATTTGTTTAAGGCTGTATTTATTGTTAATAATGTTGTTGGTGTTGCATGTTGCACGACATTTAACGCCAATGATATGTTTTTGTCACCTGGCTGTTCCTATGTTTCTTCGAATAATTTTTTTTTGTTTGTTTTTCAATCTTCCCGGGAGTGTGTATGCCAACAAACCATTAAGACAACAATCTGTCTCTATTGAATTAAGGTTAATACATAGTATTTAGATGGACGGACGTACACGTAAGCAGTGCTGGTAGTAGAAGGTACTTAACAGTGGTATTAGAAGAGAAACTAAGCCCAGACAAAGTTTTTCAAAACACATAGAAAATTCAACGTATTCGTTCATTTCACTGTGCCAGTAAAGTTGCCTGTAAATAGCGGTGTTTATATACAGTGAGCGTCAAAAGAAACAAAACACTAAGAAGTTCTAACAATCACCAAACTCAACTTTTACCACTTAAGGAGAGTGCCCGAAAAAATTTGAAAATATTTCGAAATTTTTTTGTTATTTTGTTTTTTTTTTGTTTCAATTTTAAAAACTGGCAATAAAACAAATTTAAAATACAAAATAACGGTAATTTATTAAAGCGAATTTTTTTTAATGTTTAGTTTCTTTTGAAGCTCACTGTATATATTGTTTTTTTTTTTATTTATAGCTTTACGAGCTAAAGGCTGGGAATCTTCAAAAGACATTGGTAGCCCGGCCTACAAATGTGCACGATTCGCCGCAAAACTTACTCTCGGCTTGCTAAACGCATACGTACTAAACCCAATCTAGTTCGTCACACTTTCAACCATTTGCCCCCTTCCGGGACCACAATCAAGTATTACTTCGGGGGTGGGGGGTGTAGATTCAGCGCGTGCTGCCTTCCAATTCTGCTGACCTTGCTCTCTCATCCAATCTTTGCTGCGTCAATACCCTCCATGCGAAAACACATACTGCGTTCCAATTGTCACATGAGGTTACCATCAGGTTAACTATATTATCGGGCTTTACCTGGAATCCTATGGTCCTCTCCAGGTAATTTCGTTGAACAACATATCGCGGCATTCTGGGCATGCCTCATCTACATCTACTCCAGGCAATTTCGTTGATCATTGTATCGCGGGCAAGTAAAGAAAACATGCTCCGCCGTTTCCCTTTCATTCCGGCATTCAGGGCATGCTTCGTCTATGTCGTGATCATACTTATAGAGATATGCCCTATAACATCCATGGCCTGTTAGCAACTGTGTCAGGTGGAAGTTCACCTGAACGTGTCTCCTTTTGGTCCATTCGCCTATGCTCGGTATGAGTCTGTGGTCCATCTTCCCTTGGTGGAATTGGACCAGTCTTGCTGCCATCTATCCATAGCATCATGCACTAATTGAACAGGGTTCGAAAGATCTATTCCCCTCCTCGTGTTATATTTCCTCCTCTCTACGTCCACTACTAGCTTCAGGGGCATCATCCCCGCAATCACCAATGCTGCATCAGTAGATACCGTGCGGAAGACAGAAATCACCCTGAGAGCTGATCTCCAGTAGGTCGCTTCTATTCCTGCTCTATAGGTCCTCTTATCCATAGTCCCGGCCCATATAGGGGCTGCATATATAGCGATCGATGTCACTACCTTCATCAGTAGCCGTCTCCTCTCCTGTTTTGGGCCCCCTAAATTAGGCATTATTCGGGCAAGTGCACATGTCGTCGCCGCACATTTTCCACCGATGTACGCCACTGTATATATTGTGTGTATTTGTGCGTATGTGTGTGCGTTTGTATCATATTTATTTTATTTATTACCACGAGTTACAAAAAATGTCAGAATTTAAGCAGATCTCTTGACAATTTTATTTAAATGGTTTAATTTATGGCCTCAAGATTATTAAAAAAAAACAAACTTCACAGGCCAGCCAACCAGCCATACATAAAGAGGCGTATTAATGATTTTTCTTTCTTATAAAAAAACGTCAAAAGAAAAAAATAAAATCGCAAAACAATTTTCAAATTGAGATATGTATTCTACAGGCTCTTTTAAATGGTACTCATTTTAAACATCATGCCACTGCATAGTACGTGTCCATTTAAATTTTATTAGACTTGTTTTATGTGGTACTTCGTTGAAATCTATTTCATGTTATATTCCGCTGTTGTTGTTGTTGTTGGTGTTTTTTCCAACCCAAAACTAATAATTAGTTTTGCCTTCTCCTGGAGTAATCACCATTTTTGTAGTAAAAACCCATTAACAAGTTTAGAAACAAACCAGAGCAACGCAATAAACCAATCCAATCCAATGCAATGCAATGGACGATGGTGGCGTAGAGAGTACATCTCGTTGTTTTACAAATTAATGACCACCACACCTGTAAATGCAATTGTTTTTCTAATGCCGAAATAAAATGGTATTTGAAGTGTTATATGGTCAAAGGTAAACCGAGAAAAGTAAAATTTTATTTGAATTAGAAAATCATTTCAGTTCTTCGGTTCGGTCTCTAATGGTTAGCACAGTTGTGGTATGCCTGGCAAGTGAAGTTTTATATGGGAAAAGTTTTAATAGAGTGTGAACAAATGAACAATTTTTTGGTTGTTTTGAAAAATTAAAATATTTCGGCATTTCCCAAGAGCAACATGAAATTATTTAATGGAAATTTTTATGATTTTTTAAATATGGTGCCGAAAGCGTCAAGCTCCATGGCCAAAGTAAATGTAAAGCTTTTAACTGAATACCAAAAACAGGAGAAGGCTTCGTTCGTGGGCATCTATGTATGCATATCCTTTTTAGAAGTATATTTGATCATAAATCTTCTGTTGGAGATATTAAAATCAAAATGATATCTTAAGTGGTGCCTTATTGTTTGTCATTCATAAATAAAAATTATTCATTTCATTGCTCTATTTTGTTCGAATGCACATCAATGTTTCGCATTCTACAAAGAGGTCCATCCTTACCAGAGATCAGCAACGAGTATTCAAAACGATAAGTAGATTCGAGTCATACTTATAATTTCAGCTACTTATACGCATTCATACTTATTTTAATGTCATACTCATACTACTCATATTCAAAGTTAGAAATACTCATCGTACATACGTACGAAGCACAAAATAAGTATGATTCGAGTACGAACACCACAATACTCGCCAGAAGGTTGTGTGTGCTTTGCTTGCTGTCTTTGCAAGTAAGTATATGTTGCAATGAGTATGAGTACAACGTTGACATCAAACTCACAACATTCGATTCATTGTTTGATTCATACGCCTACTCATTCAGATTCATAAATTTAGAAAAATACTTATAATACTTACGAATGATTCGAGTCACTCGAATCATTCATCAAAATTTACAGTAGTAGTTATTGTTGCATTTACAAAAGAAGAGAAAAGAAAAGACAAAGACAGCAAGCAAAGCACACACAACCTTCTGGCGAGTATTGTGGTGTTCGTACTCGAATCATACTTATTTTGTGCTTCGTACGTATGTACGATGAGTATTTCTAACTTTGAATATGAGTAGTATGAGTATGACATTAAAATAAGTATGAATGTGTATAAGTAGCTGAATCAATGTTGTAGCGAGTACGAATGAATCAGAGTAGATGAAATTTAATATGTACTCTTGACTCACTCATACTCTAAATTTCATAAGTACCTATGAGTAGCGAAAATACGATTCATTGCTGATCTCTGATCATTACCTACTTAATTGGTCATTACAACCCTTTAGTTATGATTACAACCTAGCTTCTTACACCACTCTTGTTGTGTGTGTTAATTTTAACCATGAGTGGTACGACATACAGTTTAAATACGACTCCGAACGACAGATTTTTGTGAAACTTCTCATGGCAATTTTATTTTACTCTCAGAGTTTTTGCCAGAATACTGCTGAGAGAAGTCGCCGAAAGAATTATTTTTCTAATTTTCGTTTTGTTCACGATGTCTGAGTTGAGGTTTAAACCTCGGACTCTAGTCTAATAAGTCAATATATTACCTACTACTCTACAACAACAGTCAGAACATGGCGTTTTTTATTACAAATAACTGGCAAGATTATCTTTCAGTCCCTTTATACTTCATCTGTTTTCGGTCTGGCAAGTTCTAGAACCTCACCTTTAAAGTCAGTCCGCCCCAAGACGTACAAAAAAAAATAACCTGCAAGTCTTAGAATTCGATCAAATTCGAGATTCACAATTGGAGACACAACGTAAGCCTTCAGTGCAATAATAAGCAGTTTCAGCTTGTTATCCACAATGATTATGATGACATCCGAAAACTTTCGAAGTTCTTTGAATCAAAATATTGAATTTGAATTGTGGAACCTACAGTTTAAAGTCGATACCGAATGACAGATTTTTGAGAATATTTTCGTGGCAATTTTATTTTACTCTCAGAGTCTTTGCCAGAACACTATTGACAGAAAGTCGCCGCAGAACTATATTTTCATACTTCATTATGTTCGAGATGTCTGGCATGGTGTTTAAATGATGGCCTCACGTTTAATAAGCCAACATACTGCCTACTAAAATACAGCGCCTTCTGTAACTCAAAATTATTGCATCCCAATAGTTTTATTTCTTGTCCTGTCACTTTATCAAAACTACTCTAACAATGGCTCCTGCTAATGTACTGCCGTAGCTGCCGCAGTGGTTTCGTCGTCCCATATTTTTTTGACAACGATCTTGACCAGGCCACCACTGTCAACGACGAGTACTATAGGCTGAGCATTGTCAATGTCTTTTGACCTAAATTACAATATCTGGATACCAATGACATGTGCTACGTGCCACACAACTCATGCCACATTGGATATTCTGAACAATTGATTTGAGTTCCTGGCTATCTCATGTGCAAATGACAGGATCGTCAAGATTTGTCGCCGTTAGACTTTTTCTTGTGGGGTTTCCTTAAGTCGTAGGTTTATGCGAAAGAGCTCAAACCACAGCGATCCTCAAAGCCAACATAACCATGGCATCGGTTAAATTTAGCATGATTTATGCATTAGAATCTTAAAAAATTTGAAATATTTGATGTTTTCAATCCAGAAAACCTAAAAATTTTGTCAAAGACCTTAGTAGATCTCTCAAACAAATACAAAACGTTGATAATATCTCACAAACACCTTACATACATACTTACATAATTGGTTATTACAACACCTCAGTCAGACTTACGACCTAGCTTCTTATACCACTTATGTTGTGTGTGTTAATTTTATCCATAAGTGGCGGAAGCTAGAGTTTAAAGTCGGCGCCGAACGACAGATTTTTGTGAAACTTCTCATGGCAATTTAATTTTTCGCTCAGAGTTTTTGCCAGTAGACTGCTGAGAGTAAGTCGTCGAAGAAATATTATTTTGTATTTCGTTTTATTGGAGATGTCTGACCAGGGTCTTGAACCGTGGCCTCACGTCTAGTAAGCTAGACACATACTTTGGTTTGTTCAAATTTAAAGATAAAGTAGTTCTAAAAAGTCGCCAGAGTCTAGTAGCTGGTGTGTTGGCTTATTAGCCGCAAGACCACTGTTTAACCCCCAGATCAGACATCAAAACGAAAATATGGAAAACATTTTTCTTCGGTGACTTCCTCTTAGCAGATCTCTGGCAAAAACTCTGAGAATAAGCAAAATTTGCAATGAAATGTTTCTCAAAACTCTGTCGTTCGGAATCAACTTTAAACTGTAGGTACCGCCACTGATATATAAAATTAACACACACAACATATGTAAGTGGTGTGAGAAACTAGGTCCATAATCCTGACTGAAGGGTTGAAATGACCAGTTATGTACGTAAGTATGTCATGTCGTATGTGTGTTATCATAGGCTACAGATAAAATGTCATTCTCCTGAAAATGATATCGACTCAAAGTGTTTAAATAAATCACAATTAAATTTTAATTTATTTTTTTATTTACATTTAAATCCAATGGAATGAATATAAAATACCTTACAAATATAATTTTAATGTTGTTTATTTTGCTTCGGCAGCTTCACCATTTTTGGCAGTAGCTACTGCAGGTATATCCTTAACACCAGTAGAGCCGAATCCACCCTCCCCACGCTGAGTTTCATCCAACTTGTCCACCTCTTCAAGTTCCGGATTGAAAATTCTCTCGCATATCAACTGGGCAATGCGATCACCACGTTTCACTTGAAACTCTTCGTCCGAATGATTGAATAATACAACCCCAAGGTTACCACGATAATCTTCGTCTGTTACAACAGCGCCGACATCAATGAAATTCTTAAGTGCCAAACCAGAACGTGGAGCAACTCTACCGTAGGAACCGCTTGGAACTTGAATTTGCAAGTCAGTTTTTACTAAGGCCTTGCCTCGTGATGGGACAATCAAATCATAGGCACTACGTAAATCTAAACCGGCAGCTCGTTCTGATCCACGAACTGGTTCAAAAGCCTTTTCCGTAAGCTTTGCCCAACGCATTACACACTTTACGTCAGCTTTCATTTTGTTCGTTGATGGTTCTTCTATTTCAGCTAACTTTTCCTCAGGTCTCATCTTTGAAAGAGAATTTTTTATGACTTATTGGAACAAAGCAAAATGACACCGTCTTTCAATTCTTACAAAGTAAACTAGTACACCTCAAATGTTGTAAAAATTTGTTTGAAGCAACTAGAGCTCATAATTATGCAATTAATTGTCAGTGCTCAATCAGTTCTGCCCAATTAGTTTTGCCTGACACTGTATTATTTGATTGAATTGTTGGAAAATAAAATTTTTTCACTCGAAATTTATTCTGAATGTGATGAAGCCAACGGAGATTTGAAATCGATGTGTCTGTCGACTATCTATGCAAATGCAATTAATTATTGATTAAGATTTGGTCAAAGACACTAAATCGACATTATGTACACCTTTCTGAGTGTATTTTTAATAAATCATAATCACAGTTTAATTCTGTTCATAATTTTTGATTGGAATATCTAACTTTTCATAACCCATAATAATGCTATTAAATGTCATAAGTAGTTAAAAAAAAAAAAAAAGAATACAATGGTGATTGTGCTGATGATTGCAACGACTAGCACTTTTACAAAACAAGAGAAAAAAAGCTCATAAACTGCCACCATTATGCCAAAAGCAGATTGTAATAAAATCTACAAACAAATTGCTTTCAAATTGGCAGTCAACATATCGATGCATGTGGCACGCGTTTTGTTGCATCAACACTATATAATATGTACAGCAAATATTAATGTTTGCAACGCTAGCAATATAACGATATGTTGTTGCTTATTGTTGTTGTTGTTGTTGTTACTATCGCTATTAAATCATATAGCAAGCCACAACAGCAAACCAACAATCATGCCACACCATCGCCAAAATCATCATCATCCTCATCATCATCATCATAGTCAACGTCCCCGTCGACGTCGTCATTATTATTGCTACACCAACCAACTAACCAAACACAATTCAATTCAATGGAATACTTTTGCTGTTGTTGTTGATGTTGTTGCTGCTGTTGTTGTTCTTTGTTTCCATTATGAAATTTCAAATTTGGCTGCTGCCGATACTGTTAAATATGACATGACCTCAAGGCGTAAAGTATCATGTAATGGAATATAATTACAATTAAATGTCTGTCTGTCTCTCTGTCTGTCTGTCTGTCTATCTACATAAATGTTGTATTATCTATACGAGTATATTGTGTGTATGTGTGTGTATGTGTATGTTTAAGTATAAATAATATTCATATTTAATATACTCCACACATAAATATGAACACAAACAAATGGACATTAATAAACAAATAAATATTGAACTTATCCCTACAGCATGTGTCAATATGTGGAGTTATTTTGATTCGGTGGCATGAAATATATTTCAAGTCCTAAAATAAAGAGACAAAATAGTTTGGGTTGTTTACATATGTACATCATTGGTCATTACAAACCTTCTGTCAGGATTACAACCTAGCTTCTCATCTCACTCCAATGTTAAGTGTGTTAATTTTACCCATGAAGGACGGAACCAACAGTTTAAAGTCGACTCCTAACGACAAATTTTTGATGTGTAAATTTCACAGTTTTTGCCACAAATTTGCTGAGAGAAAGTCCCCGAAGAAAAATTTTTTCATATTTCGTTTTTTCGTTGTAATGTCTAACCTAGGGTTAGAACCATGTCCTCACTTCTAATAAGCCAACATTCTACCTACTAGACTAGGTCGTTTCAATAATGGCGAAGTATTTATCGTTTTCCAATATTTTTGTGTCGAAATTTTTGTAACAGATAACACAGCCCTGCATGGGTTTTGCAAATAAGATGGCTCCATGTGTTTCCGAAGGCATTTTGCGCGCTGATCACGAATCTTCATTCAGATTTCAAAAATTCAAAATGGCGGATCCAATATGGCGGTCGAGGTTTATAACAATTTTCAAGTAAATCCGATTAATTTTTATAAAACTCGACCACCATATTGGATCCGCCATTCTGAATTTTTTAAATCTGAATGAAGATCTGTAATCAGCGACCCCAAAAACCCCTGAGTAACAATTTTCAAGTAAATCTGATTAATTTTTAAGGACCTCCGTAATGTGTTTCTTTTTCTCTTGCACCCCTTGACATAAACCCACCCACCCTACTATAAGGGTGCATGCAAAAAATTTGACTTTGCGCTCATTTTAAAGAGCAAAGATCAATTGTCAATTCCTGATAATAGCGATGGTTCTAGCACGTCAGTGTTTAGCTCTACAATTCTTCAAAAATGGCCAAAAACGCTACTTTTAGGGGTTTCAGCCCCTTTTTTCTCGATAACTTGACGCGATGGAAAGTTTTGGAATCCAGATTTGTGATCAGCGCGCAAAATGTCTTCGGAAACACCTGGAGCCATCTTATTCGCACAAAAAAAATTCAAATTTGCTTGGCTGTGTAATCTTTGGACAAATAAAAGTTGTGTCCATGATACATTTTTGTATGGAAACTGCATTAAGTAGTTCAAGCAGCTTGCCTGCTTGTTTGTAACCAAACTACCCGTACACCTGTTTGGTTTGATATCAGAACCATGGTCAACAATTGTCTCGTGCTGTATTTTCTTGACCAGAAAGATTTCAATCCTCTAACAATCGGACGTCTATATCAAGTGCTCAATTTTAGCTATGGATAGCAGATATTTGAATCCTTTCTCATTTATTCAAGTAACACACCATCTTCCATGTCACAAACCATCTGCTTTTATTTTCCTTGGCATGTTGGCAGTTTTATTAACCAAATTTTTCCAGCTAAGCACGGGATTGGTGCAAAAGGTCCTATGAAAAGTTTTCACAGTTTCCATAAAAAGGTTAAGACATGTAGTGGTGAGGAACTCTAACGATAGAGTGTTACTCTGTCTTAAGAGGTGGCGCTGCCTGTCCTAACTTTGATGGTCTTTGTTGAGAGCATCCTCCCTGGGTGTCAGGCATCAGAAGAATTCTTGGATAAATTATTTTCAATTGAAATTATTAAAATGAAGTGAAACTGGAGAGCTTAGGTTGTTAGAAATTTCAAAAGCTGTGTCACCATAGTCTAGTAGGTAGTGTGTTGGCTTATAAGACGTGAGGACACGGTCAGAAATATTATTTCTTCGGCGTCTGCCTCTCATCAAATTTCTGGCAAAAAACTGTGAGTAAAATAAAACTGTCATGAAAAAGTTTCCCAAAAATCTGTCATTCGGAGTCGACTATAAACTTCAGGTCACGCCACTCATGTACATATAATAAGTGGTTTGAGAAGCTAGATCGTAATCCTGACTGAAGGGTTGTAATGACCAATTAGGTATGTATGTATGTGACCTAAAGTACACTGAAGTCATTTTCAAGCCAAAGGCTTAGTTAACTCTTTAAAGTTAACCTTTCTTTAAGAAATGAAAGGAGTTATTCACAGAAAGGGGAGAGTACTAATCAGAGCTTGTGGAATGTAATAGAGTCGCTGTACTCTTGTGCGTCGTAAGTAGTATGTTAGCTTATAAGTCGTGACGCCACGCTGCAAGCCCCAAAAGAAATATGAAAAAATATTTTTAATCGACAACTTTCTCTCTATAAATTTCTGGCAAAAACTCTGAGAGTAAATAAAATTGCCATGAAAAGTTTATCAAAAATATGTCATTCGGTGTCATGTTTAAACTGTAGGTCTCGCCATTTATGCCGCCCGCTATTTATGGATAAAATTACCACTTACACCATGAGTGGTGTGACAAGATAGTTTGTATTCCTGACTAAAGGTTTGTAATAACCAATTAAGTAAATAAGTAAGCTGCTGTAGGAATGATACAAAACACGATTATAGAAAGAAAATGGAGGATATTATTCGAATCCCAAAAGAAGACAGCTAAAGCCTGAATATAAATTCCTGGTTGCAACTATCTCTCCCTAATGAAGTTACAAATTTAACTTGAAGCTTGGAATTCCGCAACTAGCTATTAACCCAATTGAAAATTAGTAGTGCAAACGTAAACTGTCTTTATTGGCTATAAAGTTTTCGGCATTGTCTCTAACAAATGGGATGTTAGATCAGTTATTGGCTATTAATTATTTACTATTTAACAATTAATTTTACCATATGAGACTCCAGTACATATTATTGCGCTTTTACCCTTTTAAAAACATTTAAAATATTGCAAATAAAATAAAAATAAATATGTGTTTAGTTTTGATTAAAATTCTTTATTATTCGCACAATTCTGTGTGCCACTTTTCACAACTTGATGTAAACAACAACAATTGCTTTCTTTATTATTCCTCTGTTAACACCCTTTGCATAAACAATAAGAATTACTAGACAATTGTTCGACAGATCTTTGTAACGGAGATCTTCAAACCACGATTACTCTCTTCAAACACGCCGCGTCTTCACACAAGACTAACTGAACTTCACTGACTAACTCGCCCGCTTTGCCTTGCCTTTTATATGGCAAAGTAAACAGTCTGAAGAATGTTCTCGAAGGCGAATGTTAGTGGCCTCGCCTTGTGGAAATCTCTAGAAGTGTATGTAAACATCGTTGTTTCAATGTTGTTGTTTGTGTATTTTGTTTACATTTATTCTAGTAGTGTTTATTGTTGTATTTTTGTTTACTTGTTTACCATTTTTTTAATGCTGATGTTTGTTGTTTTATTTTTGTTTATAATTTTAATGTTAATCGATGTAAAAGCAAAACATCAGTATCTAGATCTTTCATTTTCGTAACAATATTTACACTTTTTCTTTAAACACCCTTTACTTTGACTTTAAATTGAATGAAAATAAATTGTTTAACATTAAACCGAACATTGCACATTTTGATCTCAGCCTACATACAAATGCTTGGTACCAAGCAAGTGCTGTTTAACAAATAAAAACCATCACCATTCACTCTCATCTTATTGGGTTCACTCACCACATACCATAAAATAATAGCATTTGCAGAGTCGTTATAACATGTAACAAAGCAAACTATTGCAGCGACTTAAAGAAGGACGTATTCTTTCATCAAATCTAACAGAGATATTTTTGATAGAGACTTAAGAAAAAAAAAAAAACAATTTTGGTGGCCTCTTACTAAAGTTTTTTTGGAAACGGCAAAATGTTTGTATCTATTTGAAGTAAAACTATTCATTTATTTACTTTGTGGTTCGGTTTTTAAAGCCAAAGGCCAACACAAATTACAACCCAAAACAACCTATTTGATGGTGGAAATAGTTTTTTAAGTGAAAACCAATATTAGGAGGAACAAAAAAAAAAAATTGGGAATAGCCAGGCAATACGAATACTCGTATTGGCATTTCCATTGACAAATACAAAATCAGAAAAAAGCAAAAAAAAAAAACTCATAATAAAGTCTGGTTTTAAAATCATTATTTTTGCTTTAAACAGACGACCACCAACTTAGAGTTTAACTGGGAACTATTACAAGTCGGATGTACGCTACATACTTACTTACTTAATTGGCCATAACAACCCGATTAACGGATTTCGGCCTGCCGCAACACATCCTTCCAGACGCCTCTGCTTCTTGCGCGCCTACGCCAGTTGGTCACACCAATCGATGACAGGGCTTCCTCGATTTGGTCCTTCCAACGGATACAAGGTCGTCCTCTTCGCCGACTTCCGCAGATCCCCGCATCAAATACCCGTCTCGCCGGAGCATCCTCCTCCATTCGAACGACATGGCCGAGCCAGCGCAGCCGCTGGATGTTAATACGCTGTACAACGTCTATGTCGTTGAGGAGCTCATACAGCTCACTGTTGAATCGGATGCGGAAATCATCGCCAACTCGCACTGGACCGAAGATCTTACGTAGGACTTTTCTCTCGAACACTCTCAAGGCAGCTGCATCAGTTCTTAATAGGGTCCATGCTTCTGCGCCATAAAGAAGCACGGGTAGGATGAGCGTCTTGTAGAGTATTAGTTTCGTCTTACGAGAGAGGTCTCTGCTACTCAATTGCCTATTGAGACCATAGTAGCACCTGTTGGCAAGAGTAATCCTGCGCTTGATCTCCAGACTGACATCATTTTCGGTGGTAACGGCGGAGCCAAGATAAATGAATTCCTTGACTGTATCAAAAGTATAGTTATCGGCCGTAATTTGAGAATCAATACGCCGCACGTCTCTACATGTCGATAACATATACTTTGTTTTGCCCTCATTTACTGCCATACCCATCTTCTTAGACTCGCGTTCAATAGCACTAAAGGCAGCAGTGACATCTCGCTTGGTACGCCCTATGATGTCGATGTCGTCAGCGTACGCAAGCAACTGGACACTTTTTTGAAAAATAGTGCCATTGCGATTCACTCCCGCCTTCCGCAGAACACTCTCCATGACGAAGTTGAAGAGGTCGCATGATAAGGGATCGCCTTGTCTGAAACCTCGCACGGTATCAAAAGGTTCGGAGAGGTCCATTCCTACCTTGACGGAGCTGCAGGAATTGCTCAACGTCATTCTGCATAGCCTTATCAGCTTCGCAGGTATACCGAGCTCAGACATTGCGGCAAAAACACGATCCCTTATGGGGCTATCGAAAGCAGCCTTATAGTCGACAAAAAGATGGTGTGTGTCGACTTGATTTTCGTGGGTCTTTTCCAGGATTTGGCGTAGTGTGAAGATCTGGTCGATGGTGGACTTGCCAGGTCTGAAGCCGCACTGATAAGGTCCAATCAGTGTTTTGACGAGTGGCTTCAGTCGTTCACACAATACGCCTGTAAGAACCTTATATGCGATAGGGAGAAGGCTTATACCCCTATAGTTGGCGCATATCGTAGGGTCTCCCTTTTTCAGGACAGGACAGAGGACACTGAGGTTCCAATCGTTGGGCATACTTTCCTCTAGCCATATTTTGTAGATGAGCTGGTGCATGCGCCCTACCAACTCATTACATCCGGTCTTAAACAATTCAGCGGGAAGGCCATCAGGACCTGCCGCTTTATTGTTTTTAAGACGCATAATTGCGACTTTAACCTCATCATGGCTAGGTGGCGGGATCTCCACGCCGTCATCATCGATCGGGTTCGGAACATCATCTCTAGAGGCGGTATTGATGTCGTCATCGCCTTGCAGCAGAGTAGAGAAGTGTTTCCTCCACAACCTCAGCACCCCCTGCGAATCTGTAACCAGGTTTCCATTCTCATCCTTGCAGGAAGACGCTCCGGGCTTATACCCCTCGGTCAGACGCTTAACCTTTTGATAGAATTTTCGAGCGTCATTCCTACATCTGTACATCTCGACTTCCTCACGCTCACGCCTTTCCTGCTCCCTCTTCTTGCGTCTGAAAAGGCGTCTCTCATCCCTTCTCCTCTCTCTGTAATTTTCGACAATGGCTCGCGTAGCGGCCGACTGCAACGTTTTTCTGTATGCGGCGTTTTTCGATGCAGCTGCCTCGCGACACTCCTCATCGTACCATTGATTTCGTTGGGGTGGGCGCTCGAAACCAAGGACTGTTTCCGCAGTATTGCGCAAGGAGTGGGAGATGTTAGCCCACAATCCTCCAATGTCGTTGAGATTAGATGGGGAACGACGGAGCTTATCAGAGAGTTGAGCGGAGAACGCCTCAGCTGTCCTTTGTGATCGCAGCTTCTTAACGTCCAGCTTTCGCAATGCACTAGAGCGCGCAGTCCTCGAAGCGCAAATGCGCAATCGAAACTTGGCTGCGACAAGGTAGTGGTCCGAATCGATGTTTGGACCTCTAAATGTGCGCACATCTAGTACACTGGATACATGCCTTCCGTCAATCACAATATGATCGATCTGGTTGGATGTTGATCGATCGGGGGACATCCAAGTGGCCTTGTGAATGTCGAGATGTTGAAACCTGGTGCTACATACTACCATGTTACGCGCCGCGGCGAAATCGATCAGCCTCATACCATTGGAGGTAGTGTTCGCGTGGAGGCTGAACTGTCCGACAGTGGGGCCAAAGATACCTTCCCGCCCGACCTTCGCATTAAAATCCCCGAGGACGATTTTGGCGTCGTGGGCCTGGCACTTATCGTATACGTCCTCGAGCTTAGCGTAGAAGGCATCTTTAACCACATCGTCCTTTTCTTCCGTCGGGGCGTGAGCACAAATTAGGCTGATGTTGTAGAATTTTGCCCTGATGCGGATTGTGGCTATTCTTTCGTTCACTGGCGTGAACCCAGAGACGAGGTGACGAAGTCTCTTATTAACCACAAATCCGCACCCGAATTCGTGCTTATCAACATGGCAGCTGTAATACACATCGCAAGATGCTAACCTTTTGCATCCTTGTCCTATCCATCGCATTTCCTGTATGGCAGTGATGTCCGTCCTACATTTCATGAGGGCATCCGTCAGTTGGGCGGAAGCGCCTACCCTGTAAAGGGTGCGGACGTTCCATGTGCCTATTCTTAAATCGTTGTCCTTGAAACGTTTGCCGTGGTCGTCAACTTTAGAGGGGATCTTTATAGAGGCTATTGTTGGGGTTTTCATTGGATGGGATTTTTACGTGGTGGGTTCCAAGCCCTACGCACAACCCGAATTTAACGTCCAGGGGATTGGACCTCGCTGCACGCATTAGTTAACATCTAGCGGGTGCTAGGATGCCATCCAGGAGGGGCCACGAGGAGGCTGCGTGTCAACTTGAATACAGCAAAAACAAGGATCGTCCTGGTGGTCGCCATGTTGGCCACAGTCAGAAACTTTACCTTGTTTGCATGCATTCCATCCCTCCTCCCATACGCTACATATGGTAAGGTAAACAAAAGGAATTAAAGTTTAAAAGACTTGCCAGTATCACTGCTTTAGGTGACCCACATCAGTGCACTATTACCATCACTTGGATGCCATTTTATTTGTTCCATTTGCTTGACTTCTTTATTTTTTGTTTAAACAACTCATAAACATATTGTCAGCTCATATTTTTATTGCTACATGTATTGCTACATGTTGTTATTGCTATTGTTGCAATGTTGCACAAAGTATACACACACACATCCAGTCTCTTTGCAGCACAGCAGGTACAAAGAATTCAACATATTTATGACCGATTTAAATGCCAAAAACAAAAATATGTTGGCAACATCATGCAACACACAGGAATTGAATGAACAAAACGAAACGAAATCATTTAACAGTGGTGACCTATAAACGGTTATGGTGGATACTGAAAGTTTAGTTTGAAGCAAAGATCAGCACTGAGTATTCAAAAGGATGATTAGAATCGAATTCTACTTATAATTTCTAATACTCATACGCATTCATACTTATTTTAATATCATGAAACCTGTACTCATATTCAAAGTTTGAAGTACTCATCATATTCATACTTAACAACACGTATGATGTTATTGATTTCGACTCTCCATGAATCAACATTTACACGAATCACAAAATAAGTATGAATCGCATACGAACCCTAAAATACTCACTAGAAGGTTGTGTGTTTGCTCTGCTTGCTGCTCTGTCTTCTTTGCTTATGTGTCTTTTTTCTTTTTTTTCAAATGCTACAACACAATAGCTAAGACTGTAAATTTTGATGAATGATTCGATTTCTAAAGTTATGAGTCTAAATGAGTAGGCTTATGAATCAAACATATTTCGAATGGTATAAGTTTGATGTCAATGTTGTACTCATACTTATTGCAACCTGTACTTATAAATCATAGGAAAAACGATTCATTGCAGCGAAAGTTTACATACATATACATACATAATTGGTCATTACAACCCTTCTGTTAGGATTACGACCTAGCTTCTCACACCACTGATGTTGTGTGTGTTAATTTTATACATGAGTGCCAGGATCTGCAGTTTAAAGTCGATTCCCAACGACAGATTTTTTGAGAAACTTTTCATTGGAATTTTATTTGCTGTGAGAATTTTTGGCAGAAATCTGTTGAGAGGAAGTTGCCGAAGAAATATTTTTTTTATTTCGCTTTGTTGGAGATGTCTTACCTAGGGTTCGGTTCAACCCCTCACGTTTAATAAGACAACATACTACCTACCACGGTGAAAGTTTACGGCAGTCAATTAACGGCCAGAAGGTACATACATACCGATACTGTCTGATATTCAAGACGCCAACCCATCGCTTAGATCCTATGAGATTGACTCAAAACTCAAAAATATGTATAGGCAAGCTGATGTACTTTCTTTGGATCTGAGGGTATGTAAACCCCTGATAAAGACGCCGATAGCGCTGGAACCTTTCATTGAAACGATAAAACGACTTTGATGGGGAATAATTATTGAAAAGGAAAATGGTGGAGTTGAAATCCTCTAAGCTTTTGTACAGAATTATAGTGGGTAGAGTCATGAGCCTGGCATTAGGTTATCCGGGTTGTACAGCTAGAGAATTCAAACCTCTGCTCTGGCATTTCGAAAAAGGTTCTAAAAACTAAAGTATTACCTTCGGTTATCAATTTTCAGTAGTCTTCTGGCAAAAGTTCTAAGAGTAAACAATAGCCGTGAAAAACTTGTTTAAATCTGTCGTTTGGAGTCCACAGTAACTTTCAGGTATGGGTGGTATGAGAAGATTGGTTGTAACCCTGACTAAAGGGTTATAATGGCCAATTCAGTAAATACAGTAAATAAGTAAGGAAACTTGTAGTGTAACCGGCCTTTAGACTCAAAGAACATTTGTACAGAATAGAAATGAGTTTACGCCCAGTATATATGTATGTGGCTTCTGTTATGAGTAGAACAAATCTCCAGAATCCAGACTTGGAGCCTGTGAGGCGTTAATGCTTTTGAAAACAAAATCAATAAAGGCTCATCAAGTACAAGAGGCGTAGTTATCTTTACTGCAAATGAAGAACATACTGAGGTGTTTGTCGGAGCAACACGTTTAAGCAGGCATAATAGAGGAGCCAATTATATAAAAAATCTAGATACTGGTGTTTTGCTTTTACAACGCTTAACATTAAAATTATGAACAATAGCTACAAAAGCAAAACAATGCTGTAAACAAACCTGTTTACAAATTATCGTACTGCTTAATATAACAACAAACACCAGCAAAAAAAACTGGTAAACAAGTAAACAAAAATCCTCAAACGACACTACAAGAATAAATTTAAACAACGATGTTTACATTTATGGAGATTTCGAGAAGGTGAAGTTACGAACATTCGTCTTCAATAACATTCATCTGACTGTTTACTTTGCCATAATAAAAGGCAAGGCAAGGCAGGCGAGTGAGTTAGTGAAGTTCAGTCAGTCTTGTGTGAAGACGCGGTGTGTTAAAAGAGAGTAATTGTGGTTTGAAGATCTCTGTTACAAAGATCTGTCGAACAATTGCCTAGTAATTGTTATTGTTTATGCAAACAGTAAACAGGTGTAAACAGAGGAATAACAAATAAAGCAATTGTTATTGTTTACATAAAGTTGTGAACAGTGGCACACGGAATTGTGCGAATAATAAAGAACTAACTAAATAAAACTAAAAACAAATTTATTTTTATTTTATTTGCAATCGACGAGCTTATATTTTAAACGTTTTTAACAATAAATGGCGATACAATAGGCCATTTTATCACAGTACTTTCTAGCTCGGCACGACAATATTAAAGGAGAGAAGACTTGTGGCAGATTAACATTACCCTGGCTACTCGCTAGCTTGACTATCAACAATAGTCTTAAAGTGGCAACTGAGTTAATTGGTAGGTTGGTTAACAGGACCCCATCCTAAACTTATAATACCATTTTGGATGTGTAGCGCATTTGAATATTTATGCATATGGAGCAAAATCAATTGGCAACATACACAATACGATTGTAGACAAACAACACAACAAATAAACTATCACTTGCTACATTTAGTGGCATGAATTATAAACTTAAACAATAACAAAAACAAACACAACAAACAACGCTCACGTAAACATAGAATATCATGGATTTCTACGTATTGGTTTGACGGTGAAATTGTGGATAATAACGTGGGAGTTGAAATCAATTGGGGAAGTGCGTGAGTTTTTTTGTGTGTTTCAAGTCAAGTCTCTTAAATTATGGTTTTAGGGGACAGTTTTGCCGTTTAATTCATAAAATTCTTCTTCTGTAAATATGTATGTTTTTTTTTTTTTTCAATAAAATTGGCATGAATAGGGAAATAATGAATATTGCTTAGGGGGGTTTATTGAAATTGTAAACGTGGTTTAATGTTGGACAAAAATGCATTTAAATGACAGACACCAGACACCATACACTATAAGATAAACAGAAAATGAGTTGAGAATATGAGAAATGAACACGGTAAAGATTATGAAAAGTAATTACAATTTTTTTTCGTTCAATTTCTTATCATTTCTGTGGGTGGGTGTTTTAGAATATTTTTGTCGCAATTCAAAAACGTTTTTTTTTTCGATACGATTTTCATTTGCCTGCTGCCATATGCTTAATTTAAATTGAGTCACTAGTTTTAAAATTTTTTATTCTTTATTCGTTTTGTGTTTCATTTTGGCATGAATTTAATTTATTAACAACCATTTTTCAGTTCAATTATTTCGATAAATAATCAACATAAAGTGGCGCCATTATTGACTGCCTGACAGGCCTCTCTGGCAACCAAAACAAAAAAAAAAAAAAAAAAAAAAACGCTTTACTGGACCATAAGGTGGTTTTCTTAAATAAACTACATATTTTCTATTAAAAAAAAATAAAAATAATAAAAATTGGAGTAAACTTTAGTTTTTTTTTCTTTAATAATAAATTGACATGGAAATTAGTTTACACTTGAATTTAAAAATTTTATTTCGATTTTTTTTTTTTTCTCTGTTTTTGGTAATTACAAGCTGATTTTGTTGTAGTATTTGTTAAACATTATTAGTTTTTCTTATTTATTTATTTTAATTTTTTTCTTTTTGGATTTTTTTTCCGTTCAGGCAAAATGATTTATTACGATCATGTCATCTAACTCGCCTAAACATATAACATATGCTGCAGCAAAAAAAAAAAAAAAATTGGAATTGTTTGTATTGCAGTAGTTTAAAGGTATTAAAAGTAAAGTCCTATCCCACACACACATACATATAAGCTTTAAATTCCCAATACAGTTTAACCCCAAGATTTTTTTGTTTCCGTTTCTTTTTTCTTTCAATAGCCAAATCCACTTCATTAAGCGTAAACTCCTCAAGTGATCGACAATATGCGTAACAAACTTTATGCTGGTCAGAACAAGTGTTTTCTTACGATCACAACCGGTTAAATCTCAAAGATTGACGATCTGATACCTGCGTTTACTAGCCCTGTAGTTATCAGAATGCCCACGTTTCCTATATGGTGGGGTGTCACAAAGCCATAGGACATAAAGCCATATGACGTTAAGTCCCATTCCATTGAGACATAAGGGCATATGCCATTAAGTCTCATTATAATGGGACTTAACGCCATAAATTTTTTTCCGAAAATGAGACATAAAGCCATATTTTTAATAATGATTGCATGGGGGGTGCTTTAATACCATGGTAGATAAGGCCATTTTTGTTTTTTTTTTCCCTTTGAATGAAAGATAAAGCCATCATGGCCTTAGCTCACATTAGCAATATTAGAAAGCGGCTTTATCTTTCATTTCAGTTCCTGAGACACTAAAGTTAAGTATTGAAATCTGGCTTCGCATAATAAAGTTATTCTGCGTGGCGGCCTGCGGCCGCGCTTAGGGGTTTTTTCCTCCAGTAGGACGCGGCAGGTGGCTTCGCTGAATAAAGTTTTCCTGCGTGCGTCACAAGAATAAAAAAATGATTTCCAATGATAACTAAGGATTTTTCCTTTCACAAAATGTTTGCAGCTGTAATTCCTGGAGCCTAGAAATTTTGGATTGTTTTTAATCATTAATTTCATAGATAAATAGGCATATTTAGTGAAATAAAGCATTTGTAACGCAAAACATCAAATGGGACATATAACCATAATGGCTTTATGTCCCATTTCACTAATATTGAGACTTAAGGCCATATCAAAATTATGGCTTTATGTCCTATGGCTTTGTGACACCCCACCTTCCTATATGCCCATATGGTGCTGATAAAGATGGTTGTTTTGTAAACTCCATTCAAGCATACATAATTGTTCATTACAGCCATTCAGTCAAGATTACAACCTACATAGCTTCTCACACCACTGATGTTGTGTGTATTAATTTTATACATGAGCAAAGGGACAATTGGCAATTTTATTTACTCTCAGAGTTTTTGCCATAAATCTGCTGAGAGAAAGTCGTCGAAGAAATATTTTTTTCATATTTTCGTTTTGATATCTGACCTGGGGTTTGAACCAAGGTGTCGCGTCTAATAAGCCAACACACTACCTATTAGACCACTGCTACTCTATCCAAGCCCTCACTATTACTACTGCGGTCTTAAAGATGTGCCATAAACCCTACAATAGACTGTACTCCCCTCAAATTTTAAAGTGTATTCCTATATTTTCCTCTCCAAGCCCATTGCCCTCACAAACTTCAGGATCGAATGATCGGAATAGACAATTACAGTTCCCTGTTCAATACCTGATGTGCACTTAAACATTACCTTCTGTGATGCATAAAAAAGCTTATGGCTACCACGAATGATGAGAGAAGTTTACTTTAAATCTATAGTATCCTGCCAAAAAATCGGTTGCCAACCTTAGTTTATTCTTGTATAGTCTGCTGCTTGATTCGAATCTTAATCTTCTTTCCCCATTTGGTTTCGAAAGAATCTTTGCTTCCTTTATCCTTCCCTTTCGTCCTATCTGTTTCCACTCCACAGACAGGTGCTGGCCTCATCGGCAACATGGAAGCTTCCCTCCTCTGAATCTCATGTACCTGCTCATTGCCATGAATTCTCATATAAGCAGAAAAATTGAAATTAGCAGAGTGTAGACATTTTTTTTATATTTTGTTTTGCATTTGAGCTGGAGTTTGTACCGTGGCATCACGTCTAATAAGCCAACACACAACCACTAGACTACGGTGACTACAGAGACAGACTATAGACTTAAGGTCATGAAATCGCCTAATGAATTTCATGTTATATTTGTCTCCCATTGTACCAGCAATAGTCTTTAAAACTCTAGTTTCATTGCTTTAAATCAACAGAGTATCCAGCGCTGTTGTAGAACAAGTCCTTATTGCTCCTGTCATACCAACACATGCTCGCCTCTATATCTTGTCCGGTTATTTTTCTCCCTGTACAGACAGTGGCCTCATCAAATCATTATTGCTCTTATTATCATGGTATATATTACATAACTTACTTAATTGGTCGTTACAACCTTTTTGTCAGGATGGTTTGTCAACTTCTAGAAATTATTGTTGAATTGTTATTGTAATTCTTTACTGTTCTAAAGGACATTTACTTACTTAATTGTTCAGGACTATGACCAAGCTTCTCACAGCTCTTGTGCTGTGTGCGTTAATTTTAATTTTAGCTTTGAGTGGCGGTAGTTGTAGCTCGGTAGTTGAAGTTCGATTCCGAATGACATATTTTTGAGAAACTTTTAATGGCAATTTTATTTCATTTACAGTGTTTTTATCAGAAATCTGCTGAGAAAATGTTGCCGAAGAAATATTTTTTTAAATTTCGTGTTGTTGGAAATGTCTGACCTGGCGTTTGAACCATGATCTCATCATGGTTTTTTTCATCCTTGCTATACCAGCCCAAGCTAGTCTCTATATTTTATCCAACTCCATTTGAGCCGTCTTCAGATTTGTTCTGTGCACCCAGATAGTAGCCGTATAGGTTACCATTACATCGCCATAATTTTCCAATCAAGCCTTCTACATATTATTATGGCATGTGATTCTTTTCCTGAGATGCTCTCTATATTAGCCCTTCATTCAATTTATTATCTAGTGACATGCCCAGATATTTTACCAGGAAAGCTTTCTGCTTCTAAATGCAGAGTATAATCTGTGAAAGAATTAATTCTTTTAAGGTCCTGTATTGTTTTGCATGTTCATATTAAAATTTTGTTTTCTACTACCAGACATGTCTACTGTTGTCTCATTTATTTATTTCGTTTGCAAGTTTTTGTTTCTTTTTTCATTCATAGTTTTTTTTTCTCCTAATTTTGTTAAACAAATTTTCATAAAAAGCTACGTGTACTTATAAGTAAAATTTTATGTTGTCTTTACCATACCACCACAATAGATAATTTATTTATTTTTCTTATGTTGTTTACATTTACATACACATACTCTACATATTCAAATCCAGGCTTCAGTACGTATGTATAGAGCCAAGCAAATTATTGAGTAATAAATGAGTTTTTTTTTCTCGCTTTGATTTCATGTTTTTGTAATATTTGCACTTACGCCTGCGCATTAGATGACAACAACAATAAAAAACAATGTCTGCTAGAGGAAAACTCTGAAACTCTGAAACTAAAATCAACAAGTGGGGTAAATGAGGTTGAAATGAATTTCAAACTCATGGATGGTGGTGGTGGTCTTTTTTAATGAAATGTTTTCTTAGACTCCAGCAGTTGTCATTGCAAGTAAGTGTCTGAAGTTTTTTTTTTTACATGTTTTGTTTTTCAATAAAATTCATATTTTACATGATGTATGCACCTGCCTTTTGTTGTTTTATGTTTGCAATAAAAATATTTTTTTAATATATGCAAGTCCTTATGGTCACCACTGTCTGTCTGTTATGCTCTGTATACAAACGTTACACGTCCCATGTCACAGATAGAAGTTGTAAATTTGTTCACATTAAAAGCAAATTTGTTTTCTTGTTTTGTTATTTTGTAAGCACAATTCAATTCAATTTTTGGGCATCTAAATTGACGCTATTTACACCTGTTGATAGCATAGCTGGACGGGTTTTAATGTCTTTTTCTCAAATGCCAAACAAAAGGTGTGGTGTTGGCGTTATTGAGGCAAATTGAAAATGCGTATGCATTGCATGGAATGTAAAATTCGGAGGTTAAAGCACGTTTTTGAATCCTTATAAATTTTACTGTCACATGAGTCTAATTGTGCACACAGTACATATACAGTAGGCGTCAAAAGTAACTGTACACTATGGATAAAACTCTAACAATCACCAAACTCAACTTTTACCACTTTAGGAGAGTGCCCGAAAAAATTTTACAATATTTTGATATTTTTTTAATTTTTTTATCATCATATATATTATTTCTAAAGCACTTTTTTTTGTCGGTTGCAAATATCTCCCATACCACCGCATCAAATTTAATGAATGATATCTCATTTTAAAGCTTATATCTAACACTAATGACGAAAAATAATTAGAAATTGAAAAATTAATATTTTCATCGATAAAAATTATATTTTATATAGAACTGCATGATAATACTGTTGTCATTATGATTATATGTTTTTGTTCAAGTGTGGTAATACAGGGTCGCTTAATAGTAATGCAGTTCTACATAATATAGTATGTATTAAAATCCATTCTGGCAATACCGCTATTTACTATAATGCCGTTTATTACTAAGTCAGTTATATATAATATGCATATTAAGTTGTAAAAATCTGTTTTGGCAATACTTTGCAGTAGTTGTTAGATCAAGTGCGATAAACAGGGTCGCTTAATTGTAATGCTATTCCACATAATATATAAAGTTGTAAAAGCCATTTTGGTAATGTCGTTATTGTCATGGCATTGTTTGTTTTATGAAGTGTAGTAATACGGTGTCTTTTAATATATACATATATGTATATATAGTGTCAGCTGATATTTAACAGTTAAAAAGGTTTTAAGAAAAACAAGGTCAAACCCTTCAAAAGGTAGGATTGTATTTACCAGTACCGGTCTTTTCACATGGGCAGTTATAAGTGTTTTTTTCTCGAATGCCTACGTTTAAAGACATTTTTGTTTGTATAAGGATTCGTACGTCATCGTTAAGATCATGTCATTACCTCTAACATTGTATTCAAAGAAGTATTATAAAAGCATTTAAACATATGTATGTATGTAAATATGTATGATATATTATGATTTCTAATATTTTCATACTTTTAATAAAATTTCTATTAATTATTTTCATTTTATGTTACAAAAATGACAACTAACGGTGCGAAATATTCGCACGGGTCATCTAGTTTATTTCAAATTTTAAAAACTGACAGTGAAACAATTTTAAAATAAAAATAACGGTAATTTATTAATGTACTGTTAAGAAAATGAAGTATTAAGACACTGGTGTTTTGCATATACATCGCTTTACATTAAAATTATAAAAATGCTACAAAAATACAACAACAAACGCCAGCATAAAAACATGGTAAACAAATAAACAAAAATCCACAAACAACACTACGAGACTAAACGTAAACAAAGTACACAAACAAAAATAATGAATGATGTTTACATTTATAGAGATTTCGAGAAGGCGAAGTCATGAATATTCGGCTTCAAGATCATTGATCAGACAGTTTACTTTGTCACATAAAAGACAGTTTAAAGCATGCGACAAAGTCAGTGAAGTTCAGTCAGTCTTGTGTGAAGACGCCGTGTGTTTGAAGAGAGTAAGCGTGGTTTGAAGATCTCCGCTACAAAGATCTGTCGAATAATTGCTATTGTTTATGCAAAGGTTATAAACAGAGGAATAACAAACAAAGAAATTGTTGTTGTATACCAGCGTTTACCATTTCATAGCACAATTGTGCAGGGAGAACTCACACGCATTCTTGTGCTTTATGATTTAGTTGTCGATCAGACTGCGACAAGAACACATGTGCGGCGAATGCATTGGCATTTTATTTCGGAATGACACTCAAAAAATATTTTATGTTAAAAGATGCTAATATTCAATGCCTTATATGTATGTTATAAAACATTTAAAGAATGTAGGGAATATGTTCTTAAAAGACATTTTGTATTTTAATATGCAAAAAATGGATTTTTTATTTTTATTTATCTAAAATTATTAAGCCGAACATAGATAGTTTTATGTATGTTGATGAAATATAGCGTATATTACTAACACTTTTCTATGGCTGTAAATAAATAAATTCTCTCACTTATTTTCTCTCTCTTACTCACTAATACATAACCAAAAATGTTTTGGTAACCCCTGTTGTATACATAAAGTCGTGAACAGTGGCACACAGAATTGTGCGAATAATAAAGAATTTTAATTAAAAACTAAACACAAATTTATTTTTATTTTATGTGCAATCTTAAACGTTTTTAAAATGTAAAAACGTAACAATTACTTGAAATTTTTTCAATTTTCAAAACTGGCAATGAAACAATTTTAAAATAAATACAACGGTAATCTATTAATGTATATACAGTGACTCCCACATAATTTCAACCAGCACCTTTAAAAAAAAATTTAATAAGAAAAACAAGGAATGGGCAAAAATAACTCTCCAAACCACTAGGAAGTGGAATCAATGCAAAAAAGGCTGGATGCTGTAATTAAGCAAATAGGAGGTCATACTAAATTTTGAAATTAAAACTATTAGTTAATTAATCATTTAATTTATTTGTTTACAGTATTCCCTCGATTTACGTCGTAGAATGTTCCGGAAAAAGGCGACGTAAATCGAAACGACGTAAATCGAATTTCATATTGCTCATACTACAAAGTGGTATATTTTTAACAAGGAACTTAAAAAAGTTACAGTAATCGTTCGATTTACGTCACAGTTGGTTCCAAAAAAAAAAAAAAAAAAGCGAATGACAACGCAAATCGAAGTTGAAGGGAACAAAATTTTTGACGACGTTAATCGAAACAACGTAAATCGAGACGACGTAAATCGAGGGAATACTGTATAGTAAGTGGTTGAAATAAGCTGTGACGAATTGGGTTCCTATATTTTTGGTTTTTAGTTTTTAAGTTTACATTTGAGACTGAATAAAACTTTTTTTTCTTAATTTTTAAACATATTCTATAAACTCTTATTCAAATTTTATTAATATCTTGTTTCGTTTTGAAATTATGCGAGCTTAATTTTTTTTTAAAGGTGCTGGTTGAAATAAGCTGAGAGCCACTGTATATTTTTTAATGTACAGTTCCTTTTAATGCTCACTGTACATACATACGTTATTGCTGATTAAAATGCTTCAGTCATTATTACAGCCTAGTTCCTTAGAAACTGAATTAATTTTGAAGGCAAATTTAATTTTAAAATTGTTTCCTATTTTACAGTCAGTGTTTCACTATTTATTCTTTTTCTTTTCTCTCTCCTTCTAAATATTGTCTTTATAAAGCAATCTCGTCTTGTTGTATGATAATAATGCGATGCAAAATTATTTACTTCCTCAAATAACTTCGATTAAATTAATGTTTTATAAGCAATTTAAATCTTTTTTAAAACGTTTCTTACTTGCTAGTCTTTTTGTGATTTTTTTTCTCCTTTTTTGTAAAGAATTTTAATACCAATTTTACTTCATTGTATTACTTAGCCATTGGACTAGTGGCCGTTTTCTTCTGTTTTTTTGTTCATAATAAAAAAATAATATTGAAAAATTACAAACAATTTAATTTAACAATTGCCGGCGTTTAATGAAAATCCCAAAACAAGACCAATTTAAACGAAATGCGAAACTCTTTTGTCGCCGAACAATTTGTGTATTACAGGCATTAAATAAACTATCGCATCCATTCTGTTTAGAGAATTACATAACAAAAAAAAGTAATCGTTTATGGAGTTTAAAGTCAAACGATTCGTTTTTTAAATCGGTAATCGGTTTCTGGTAGCTGATCGACGATGGAATATCAACAATACTTTCAATGAAGATCAGAGGTAGATTTAAAAACAAAAGTTTTGGAAAGGTTTGATTAATTTTGCAAGAATACTTAGTAAAAAGATTTGAAATTAACGATTTGGTGATCCAGTTTAGGGGTCTGCAACCGAAAAAATTCAAAAAAAAAAACTTACTACGTGATGTTGAACAAATGAAAATTGAAAATGCTCTTCTCATGACTCAGTTTTGTTTCAAGTTTGAAAGACTAATTCAGAATTAAAGAGCTTTCCGCAAGATGGTTGCTACGTTTGCTCACATTCAACTATAAATACAGTTACATATGTAAAGATATCTCATCAAACCAAAGACCAAACAGCTATAGAAAGCGAAAGTGGATTTATTGATCAATAAAGTCATGCCGGTCTCATGAAATCTATGCGGTTTAATCTACATTGAACACCATTTTTTACCAGCGTGGGAAAAAATTATTAACAAATATTTTGAGTCAAGTAGCTCTGTTTTGGCATCAGAGTATTTCAAAGTCAAAGAAGCCGCCATAGTCTAGTAGATAGTTTATTGGCTTATTAGACGTGAGGCCGTGGTTCAAATTCCACGTTAGACATCTTGAACATGACAAAATATTTCTTCGGCAACTTCCTCTCAATAGATTTCTGGCGAAAACTCTGAGAACAAAATAAAAATTGCCATGAAAAGTTTCTCAAAAAAAATTGTCGTTCGGAATCGACTTTAAACGCTAAGGTAACTGCCGGCAATTATGAATAAAATCAACATAAACTCCATAAGTGGTGTGTGAAGCTAGGTCGTAATCCTAACTGAAGGTATGTAATGACTAATTAATTTAATTAATTGTAAACAATTAAAATAATTTACTATGTATTGTTGACTGAACAAAAAAAAAAGAAAATACGAGGATCTCTCATGGCTCAGTGGTTTCAATTGGTTGTCATTTCGGTATGACAGAGCTTTCTGCAGGATGGATTCTGCATGTTGCTCACAGTCTTGTGAATATTTCGCAAAAGGGTTTAGGTTTTTTATACCCCAGTATCGATTAATTTCCGCGTTATTTCGTAAACATGGGCTATACAAAACATCAGCTACCAAAAATCAGTCAAAACAATTGCGTCTCGAATCGTGTTGTAACCTAAGAAAATTCAGTGAGATGGTCAGCCTATAAAGTCATGGTGATCTCTTGAGATGTATACAGCAGAGATCAGAGTATACAGAGAGATCGAGTGACTCGAATCATTCGTAGAGTATTATAAGTATTTTTCTAAAAATATGAATCTGAATGAGTAGGCGTATGAATCAAACAATGAATCGAACGTTGTGAGTTTGATGTCAACGTTGTACTCATACTCATTGCAACCTATACTTATAAATCAATGTTGTAACGAGTACGAATGAATCAGAGTAGTTGAATTTTAATACTCTTGACTCACTCATACTCAAAATTTCATAAGTACCTATGAGTAGCGAAAATACGATTCATTGCTGATCTCTGGTATACAGTAATATGCACTCTCAAATGGGTTATGGTTTCGTCGGTTAGACGATTTTAAACGATTTTAATGGGAGAAATTAAGAACGAGGAAGACCACTAAAGTTTGAAGAATTGCGAACAATTTGGATATAGAGTGACACTTTGAGTCGGAAACAAATGGCAGAAATGTTAAATGCTGCACAACAAACAATTTCGGATCGTTTAAGACTGGGAAATTGATGCCACATGAATTGAATGACAAACAGATGGAAAATCGAAAAACAATAATAGAAAATCAATGTCGTAACGAATTGTTATTGGCAATGAAAAATGGATCTATTTTGCAGAATCCTAAACGGAAAGAAATCACGTGTTAGTCTAAAACAACCCTACACTTTAGGTGCAAAACTCGATCGATTCGATATCAAGACAATGCTGTATGTCTAGTGGGACCATCAGGTCTTAAAACCTGGTGAAATCGTTAACACGGATCACTACCGGCAACAAGTGATCAACTTGAACCATCTATTGAACGAAAAACCACCATAGTGTGCTACAAAATACATCAAATTTTTTCTGAAGCATGACAGTGCATGACATGCACCGAAACACACAGCAAAACCGGTTCAGGATACAATCAAAGCATTAAACTGAGGTTTGCTACTCCACCCGACTACTTACCTCCATCGATGGGACACGCATTGGCTGTGCAGCACTACGATTTCCAAGAGAAAGTCGAAAACTGGTTGATTAATCGGTTTGCTTTCAAAGACGACAAAGTTTTATTGGCGTTGAATTCACAAATTGCCTGAAGAATGGAAAAAATGTGTTTCTCATTAAATATTTGTATTTTATTTCCGCTCATTACATACCGGTATACCTGGTAGTGTTGATTTGGAAAATAAGCTACACAGCACGTATTCAAGAAAAAGTTCCTTGGCACCAGCACATTTTAATATTGCAGTTTCCATGGCAAATAATGTGAATAAGTAACCGATTACTCTCATACCCCATACGAATAGTTGATGCCTTTCAATTAGAAAGGCTGTCGTACACAGCCGTATTAGAGAGCCAACGTGTATGTGTGTGTTTCCTTTAAACACTGGTAGTAACATCATGTATTCCATTCTATTTTTCCTAGTTTGTTGTTTTTTTTTTGTTTGTTGCTGTATTTAGTTTTTCAATTTTTTTCTAACATGTATTATTAGCAAAAATCTTAGCGCACTTGCTCTACACACACACACACATACACATTTAATAAGAATAATCACGGTAATAATCATTATTGAGCAATAATCGATGAATGGGGTTGCTACACTCATGTATTATAAGCCATTACAACTGCAACTGCAACAGAAACTGCACTGCACTGCACTGCAAATAAAACATTTATTATAAATGGAACGTAAAGAAATTCAGAACGGTGACGAGACGAGAGGTGAGGTGAGCAAGTAATGAAAAGAAAAGAAAAAAAGGCCATCATTGGGCTGGGAATATAGCAGAGGTGGATATTGCTTATTAATATTGTGTATACACACATACATACACTCATGTGTGTTTGTACAAGAGAGATTTAAACTATAAAGTGCCTGGGCATAAACAAAATTAAGTGACCATTAAAATGCCATAAACTCAGTTATGTCGCATACCATGTTATTATTAAGCACTCACATACTCTTATACATATGTACATATGTATGTGTACACAAACTCCCATACACTAAATGCCACAATCCACACATGACACTCTACTACTGCTAACCATTTGCCCCTGCTGCAGGCATATGTAGGCAGGCAGGCAGTCAGGCAAACTGTTAGTTGTAGGCAGCAGTAGCATAAAATGATTATGTTCAGGCCATTTTGAATTGTATTCTACTCAGTCAAATAGTTGCGTTCAGTTTACGGTTGGGTTCGTTGTAATTTTGTGCTCTCAAGTCTTTACAAAGCGGTGGCGGCATTATTCATAAAGGATTATAGTCATCATTATTGTACACATACATACATACATATGGTATGCTCCTATATGCTCCTATATATGGCGGCATATGTAAGCTTTCATGCGAATGTATGCCGTACAACGATTGCTTGCGTTAGTTAGTTCAAGTTTAATGTGTTTCATATTAAAAATTATTTTGATTTTCTCTTGTTTTTTGCTGCTGCATTTTGTTCTCATACATACTCTCGTACATACCCATACATTTGCTCATACATTATGTTCTCTATTAGCCTAGAAGTGTATTAAAAATTGTGGCTGCAATAACTAGCCCGTTGCAGCCAACTCCTGTTGACGTGGCCAATGTGGAAAACTGTTGTGTGATGATGTTAAAATCCGTATTTAACTGATCATTTTTCATTCATTCATTGCAATCATGCTTATAAGTGTTCATGTATTTAGAGTTTAATTTGTTTTTTGTTTTAAATTGTTTGCTTTTGAAGTTGGCTGCAGTTGGTTTTGGTATCCATATTAATTGGGCTTCTGAAGACAGCTAAATAGCCAAAGATAAGCGTAAGATTTATGATTTGGTTTTTGGTTTAAATTCAGTGGATTACTAACATCAGTTTAAGCAGTTCATACAATACAGGAGTTTGGAGAAATTCGATTACAAATTAAAGCAAAAAATTAACGCCTTTGTTCTTATAATTGAAACAAGATTTTTTATATCAAATGCATGTCATATTGGTCGATAAAATTTTGGCATTTGGAATAATTCCGTCAGTGTTGGTTTCTCTGGAAGTCGTCGTAGTCTAATAGGTAGTGTGTTGGCTTATTAGACGTAAAACCAGATTTCAAACACCAGGTCAGACATCAAAACGAAATATAAAAAAATAATTCTTCTGCAACTTCTTCTCAGCAGATTTCTGATAAAAATTCTAATAGTGAAATAAAAAGTTTCTCAAAAAATCTGTCCTTCGGAGTCAACTTTAAACTGTCCCGCCACTCATGTATAAAATTAACACACGCAACATAAGTGGTGTGAGAAACTAGGTCGTAATCCCGACTAAAGGGTTGTAATGGCCGATTATGTTATGTATGTTGGTTTCTCTGTGTAATGAAATTTAAATTTACTGCATTAAGGCAGCTCTGTATAGATCGAAACAAATGATAATACCACAGGCACCAGTTGAAGACTATATAGTGGATATAGCAAAATTTCCCAGCCAACTTCTCCAAGTTTCTTTCTAAAATATGTGCATCATGATTGCGTTTCTTTGCTAATTTTGAAGGAAACATTTAAGTCACATTCATGTCGTTTACTTGTGGTTCAAACCCCACTCCACACATATGGCAAAACTTGCAAAATAAAATTGGCGTAAAAAGTCTCTCAAAAATTTGTCTTTCAGATTCGACTTTAAACTGTAGGTAGGCCACTCATGTATTTATAAAATTAATACACTGAACATGGGTGGTTTGAGAAGATAGGTTGTAATCCTGACTAAAGGATTTTAATAATAAATCAAGTAAATAATGTCAACCCTTTCTACTGTAACAAGCCAGAGCGTATATTTGATTTGATTTCAAATAGAATCGTCCAGGGGAAGGAATTTATATTGGAATATGTAGATTTCTGAAATAGAAACACTTCGACGGATTTAATGCTCCTTTGATGCCCTTTGAATCGTATCAAATACATTGCCCTGATGGAATACCTTTTCAGTTGATCAACTCTAGCCGTTTTAATTGAATTGCTTTCTTCAATGTCTTTAACTGTTGCCAGTAGCAATCAGAAGCAATCGTTTAACCAGGTTTTAAAAGCTTGCAAAGAACATTTTTAATGGCTCAGATCATTACTTTTCGTTATCCCTATCTGTGAAGTTACATCTTGCTTTGTCCAGGATCTTTTGTTGCGCAATATTATCATAAGTGATCCATTTTCCAAACTTGAAGACGCCAAAGTCTAATAGGAGTGCGTTGGCAAGACCTTGTAATTTAAAATTTTTGCTCTGACATCTCGTAAAGAAAGAATTCGGGAAAAATATTTTCTTGGGCCACTTTCTCTCAGGATAGAAGGTAGAAAAGATAGGCCATAACAATGCTATCTGACAGCCAGGTCGCCATTTGAGTACTTAGCTCTTGTGAGGTTAAATCCAGTATAATAAAGGCTGTATGCGGAAACTTAATCAGAAAGGTAGGCAAAATAATGTTACCTTCTGCTTGGTTCCAAGTCATATGGGATATCGCCACAATGAGAAAGCAGATGAGCTTGCAAGAAGGGGAGCTTCCATGCCGTTTTTAGATCCAAAACTTCTGTGAATTGGGGGTGTATAGTTGGACACATGTGAGCAACGAAAGGAAAGCTTAAGAGAGGCAAATAATCTTCTCAAACCAAGGGGATTTAAGACAATCAAAACTTTTGTTGGGGAACTACAATAAGAAGAGATCTGAGTCACGCATCACACTATAACCGGTGACCTAGAGTATACTCAGCATGGGGGTTGTTTCGAGCCCAACATATGGATTCTGTGACGATGAAAATTAATACACATTCTGTGGGCCTGTGAGACATTTATGCGTTCCAAAAGGAAACATCTGGAAACCTACCAGATGCAAGGCAAGAAATTGGCGACACCGAGCAGCATACTATAGTTTGTAAAGGCAACATAAGGTTAGGTTAGGTTATGTTAGAACACGTATACTTGTCAACTGTGATAAGTACAGTACCCGGAGGTCGAATTGACCCATTGTACATAAGGTTAGGTTAGGTTATGTTATAACACGTGTACTTGTCAACTGTGACAAATACAGTACCCTGGGGTCGAATTGACCCATTGTACAACGTCCTAGCTTCTCACACCACTCGTGTTGTGTGCGCTAATTTTATACATGAGTGGCGGGACCTACAGTTTAAAGTCGACTCCGAACGACAGATTTTTGAGAAGCTTTTCGTGACAATTTTTACTCTTAGTGTTTTTGCCAGAAATCTGCTGAGAGGAAGTCGCCGAAGAAATATTTTCATATTTTCGTTTTGATGTCTGGCCTGGTATTTGAACTCGGGCCTTTCGTCTAATAAGCCAACACACTACCTACTAGACCACGGCGACTTCTAACATAAGGTTTAAGAAGGGAAAATTAGCAGCGTAGAAAGCCAGCAGTATTAAGGCACTTTTGGCACTATTGGCGCTTCACGACAATAATACCTCGTCTTAAAGGTCCTCTGTCAAAAAATTTCCGAGATTATGTAAAGGAGGTCGCACAGACAAAATATTTTTTTTCATACGGCCACGGCTTGAAATACCGGCCTTTCGTCTTATAAACCAACACGCTACCTACTAGACTACGGCGAATATTGCATCGACACATGTTAAAGCCATGATTAGTTTATATCCTTGCCTACATATTATATTTAAAAATTCTAAAACGTTTTACGCCTCTACTTGCCATCTTTCAGATGGTTTTGCATTGCAATCATTTGAAAGATCAAAGCTTTCCCATTTTGTATCTGCAACAAATCATTATTGATCTCTTCTATGCGGCGATAAAAATCTAATCCTCGATTATATTTACAAAAGATTGCGAAATATTGTTAAATAAAAATAAAATGGGAAAAAAAGGAAAAAAAGAACTAAAATTGATGCTTAAAGGCCATCTACGATAAGACTGTCACACACCATCATCAATGGTGAACACAGGCAATCTACTCGATTTTATTTTTATTGGGTTACTGGTTTAAAATTAACCACAAATGTCACACACACACAGTCATTCACATAGCTGGACACACTATGACGATTCCTTGCAAAAGTTGCAAAGCGAAGAGGCCAAACAGAATTTGACATTTTAGGTTTCGTCCTCATGAACCTGATGCAAGTGTGTGCTGTTCATAAGCGTATCGTATGACACATCATTTGGTTTGGTTCGGTTTAAATAAGAAATGAAAACCGAATTGTACCTACAATTGACAGTTGAACAGACAATATGGACACAACGACACAATGTTCAATTGAAAATTTATGGTCACTTGTTTCAAACAAAAAAAAAAAAATAAAAAAAAAATTAGCAAAAGCGCACAACGAAAATAAAGGATACCAACACAGACTGCAGACTATGACTGCAAGTATGAACAATTTTTATTCGGCTATCCCTCTCTCTCTCTCTCGCTCTTGATGAAGTTGAATTTTTTTTCTCGAACCAAAAATACGCCAACAAAACGCATATGAAACTCAGTGAAGTTGCATTTGCCTTTTTTTTTTATTATTTTTTAATTTATTTCGGATTTTACGCTTGAAAGGCAAAATGAGTGCCATTGGTCGCTTAGGAGAGCATGTACGCATCTTTAGCTTTTTTGGCATTCGCAGGCCTATTAAACAATTCAAGTTCAATGTCGCAGTAGTTTAGTAGGTAGTGTGTTGTTTTATTAGACGTAAAGCCAGGGTTCAAACCCCAGCTCAGACATCGATAACAAAACGAGAATATAAAAAATATTTCTTCGGCGATTTCCTCTCAGCAGATTTCTGGCAACAACGTGACTTCCAGTCCTTTATGAAATTTAAATTTACAGCATTAAGGCAGCTCTGTATAGCTCGAAACAAATGATAATCTACAGGCGCCATTTGTCGACTGTATGGCGGAGGCAGCAAAACTTCACAGCCAAGTTCTCTCAGTTTCTGGTGAGGCCATCCAAAATTTATGTATCATGATTACTTTTTTTTTGCTAGTTTTAAAGGAAATATTTAAGTCACATTTATATCGCATATGATGATACTTATTGTGCGAAAATTGTTTGCAACAAGAGTCACCATAGTCTAGTAGGAAGTATGTTAGCTTATAAGACATGATGCCATAGTTCAAACCCCACTCCAAACATCTGGCAAAACTCGCTAGAGTAAATAAAACTGCCATAAAACTGTCTTTCTAAAATTTGTTATTCGGAGTTGACTTTATACTCGTGCATAAAACTAACACACACAACAAAAGTGGTGTGACAAGATAGGTTGTGATCCTGACTAAAGTATTGCAAAGGCCACTTATGTATGTGTTATGAATGTATGCATTGGTTCTAGCCAAGAGAAAATGTGAAACTTTTATGGACCTGTTGCAACAATCCCCGCCTTGTTGGAAAAATTTGGTTAATGAAACCCAAACATGCTAAGAAAAAATAAAAGAAAATGGTTTGTGACATGGAATATGGGGTATTACTTGAATAAATAAGAAAGGATTCAAATATCTGCTATCCATAGCTAATACTGAGCATTTGGATCTGGAGAATTGGATTTTTTCTCGTCAAGAAAATACAACACGAGACAATTGTTGACCCTGGTCCTGATATCAAACCAAACAGGCATAGGGGTAGTTTGGTTACGACTTTGCTGCAGATGTCCTAATAGATACCCAAGAAGAATTTTGCAGTTGTTTTGGCCTGCGACAATACCCATCTGGCAATTAGGGACAGTGACAGGACAATTGCAAGCTTAACTGGCTTCAATATATGTACTTTACAAGACAAGACAAGAGGAGAGAACCCCTGTAGGACCCTAGTAGGTTCCTATCAGAGATCAGCAATGAATCGTTTTTTTGCTACTCATTAGCACACATGAAATTTTGAATATAAGTGAGTCAACAATATTGAAATTTAAGTACTCGTGATTCATTCATACTCACTACAACGTTGATTTATAAGCACAGGTTGCAATGAGTATGCATACAACGTTGACATCAAACTCATACCAGTCAAAATATGTTTGATTTAGATTCATCATTTAGATTCATCAAAATTTACAGTCTTAGCTGTTGTTGCATTTGCAAAAAAAAAAAAAAGAAAACAGACACATAAGCAAAAAAGACAGAGCAGCAAGCAGAGCAAACACACAACCATTTAGTGACTATTTTAAAGTTCGTACGCGATTCATACTTATTTTGTGCTGCGTGTATATGTTGAGTTATGGAGAGTCGATCACCAACAACATCATACGTGTTGTTAAGTGTGAATATAACGGAGGACTTCAAACTTTGAATATGAGCGCAAGAGGTTCAATGATATTAAAATAAGTATGAATGCGTATAAGTATCAGAAATTATGAGTATGATTCGATTCTACTCATATTTTTGAATACTCATTGCTGATCTCTGGTATGGACGGCCTCCTGTTAGTGAATTGAATGTTTTCTGGTCAAGAAAACATAACACGAGGCAATTGTTGATCCTGTTACTGATATTAAACTAAACAGGCGTAGGGATCGGTTGGTTACGATTTTTCTGCAGGTGTCCTAGTAGGTACCCAAGAACAACTTTGCAGCTTAAGACGCAGGTAAAACTGGTTTCAATATAACGTTACAAGACAAGAGGAGAGTACCCCTGTAAGGCCTTAATAGGTCCCTATGTTCTATATTCGAACAACATCAATAAATATATGAATTGTAGCTACTCATACGCTGAAAATCCTCTCTTTAGTTTGAAGACAGTGGACAGTGCCACCCTTCACCGAGTAGGGTATCAAAAAAATACAAAAAAATGGGAAAAAAGAAAAAAAAATTAAACGAATCGTTGGAATCGTTTCATTCGTTTCGGTGAAAGAAACAAATTAATTAAAGGAAACCAACAGATATGCTAACTTAATCTATTCATTCAATAAATCAAATCAAAACCGATTCAAAAACTGAAACTGAATTGAAAACCTAAACAGCAAAACTTCATCCCATGCCGGGCCAAGCAACTCAATAAAATGAATTCAAATGAAATGAAATGAACGATTGAACGAATGAGGGACGTATGAATCAATGAACGACACAATGTGCCACAGAGAATGTGCGTGTAAAAGTGTTGACGACGATATCCAGGCAGGCAACAAATACTAACTTCGTGTCATGTAGGTTTGTGTGTGTCAGAGAGTGTGTAAATTATAGCCAAGTGCTGATATTGTTGCATCAAACCTTGTTCCTGTTTTTTTTCTTTAACTTTTTGAGCAATTCTTTGTTTTTTTTATTCGTTTTTTTCTCTTCGTTTTGTTTTTCCTGTTGAAGCGTTAAGCAATATAAGACGACAGTTTTTGTATCAGTTTTTTTGTGTTTTTTCTGTCTCTCTCTTACCACTCACCACTGCCTGTTATTCTCTTTACCCTGTATGACATTGTATCGTTCGGTTGTTGTTGTCTCTGTAGTCTTGTGGGCTGAATATGTTTCCTTCTGGTTGGCGGACATACTAGACGACCATTCAATTGATCATGTTGGACGAAAAAAAAAAAAAAAAGACTGAAGTCTCTTACTACCACGGTAATACGAAAAAGCAAAAGAAAAAAAAACTAAAAAACAACAACAAGAAAAGACAAACGTATTGAAATTATTGGATAAAAAGGATAAACCGCCTTAAATAAGTGTAATCTCGGGACATTGGTCTTGTTTTCCACTTGCACTTGTTTAATGCCAATTGTGTGGGGATATAAACGACAGACCGACACTCTCAGACAGGCCAAGTCAATATTGAAAACATTTTTATTGCTTGAATCGCTTTTTCTTGTTGTTTCTTGTTCTGTTGTGTTGAAAATTATTGCTTAAATGTATGGGTATTTAAAATACCTGTTAAAAAGCAAGGGAAACAAAAAAGTTGGAGAATTTCGGAAATTTTTATCTTTAGGTTGGGTAAGGTAAGGCCTAAGGTACTTAGGCCCATTGCGATAACTTAATCAATTCTATCCAGGGATTAAACATTCCCTAGAGGAAACATACATACATACATAATTGGTCATTACAACCTTTCAGTCAGGATTACGACCTAGCTTCTCACACCACCAGCGTTGCCAGATTTTTTTAAAAAAAACTTTATTTCTGGAAAAAAAAAACTTTTTTTTACAAAAAAAAAACTTGTTTTCTACAAAAGTATCAACATTTTTAAAGGAAATTCCGGAGCCCGGTACCCTCTGTTGGTGTTTTTTTGCGTTTTTTGTCCGGGACTAATAAAATACACAATATTTTATTTAAAAATGTAAATATTTCTTGTTTTAATACTGAATTTATTGAAAAAAATTTTAAATTTAATTTTGTCGAAAAACTTGTTTTGTTAGAAAACAAATTTAATGAAAACTTTTTCGCTCTCCAAAAACTTTAAAAAAAGGGAAAAATTGGCAAATGGCAACGCTGCACACCACTTATGTTGTGTGTGCTAATTTTTATACATGAGTGGCGGGATCTACAGTTTAAAGTCGACTCCGAACGACAGATTTTTGAAGAACTTTTCATGGCAATTTTATTTAATCTCAGAAATCTGCTGACAGGAAGTCACCGAAGAAATATTTTTTTCGTTTTGATGTCTGACATGGGGTTTAAACCGTGGCCTTACGTCTAATAAGCCAACACACTACCTACTAGACTACGGCGACAGGATGCCAACCCGAATGTAAAATAAATCTTTCTACTGCAGCAATCCATTTATTAGAGAGCTCGGTCATAGGTGTCAGAGACTGAAGGGTCAAAAACCTCTGTCTCTTTGTGACAAAGAGTAGGACACTGATATATGAAGTGAACTTCCACCTCCTCAGACACACAGCTCTTGCAGAAGTTGTTTTTCGGAAAGCCGAGTATTTTGCCATGCCTACTAAATGAACAGTGGCTTATAGGAATCGCCATTGTGTGGTGGATGGCTATGCGATTGAAGTGCAAAAATAATTCGGTCCTCTTCTTGTAAAGGGTGATTTTTTAGCTATTATCTTTTTAGCAACACTGGTTTAAACAGCTCACGCACGTTTCGTGTTTTGTTTCACTGTCAAACATCTTCAGTTTGGTCTATAATTTAACCATGAATCGTCTTACAAACGAATAACGCTTGCAAATCATTGAATTTTATTATCAAAATGGGCTCTTGGAAAGTTGGCCGAAGATCCACTTCTTTATCGAAAAATTGTGTTCAGCGACGAAGCTCATTTTTGGCTCAATGGATATGTAAATAAGCAGAACTGTCGATTTTGGAGTGAAGATCAGCCAGAAGCATTGCAAAAGCTACCAATGCATCCAGAAAAAGTCACAGTTTGGTGCGGTTTATGGGCTGGTGGCATCATTGGACCGTACTTCTTCAAAGATGCTGCGAATCGTAACGCCTTTAGACTATTTTTTGTGGGGCTATGTTAAAGCTCGTGTCTATACAGACAAGCCCGCTTCAATTGACGCATTGGAAGACAACATTGAAGCATTTATTCGTGAGATACCGGCCGAAATGTTGGAAAAAGTATGCCAAAATTGGACTAAGCGGATGGACCATTTGAGGCGCAGTCGCGGTCAACATTTGCAAATAATCATTTGAAATAATCTTCAAACATTAAATTATATTGACCGTACTATCGATTCAAATAAAGATTTCATTAATTTTTCTGAATTTTATGTATTTTTTTTTTGAAAAATTTTCCTATAGCTCTTAAAAAATCACCCTATACATACGCGTCTAGCAGAGTCCACCAAAAATTGACCGTACCTTTTTGACGCCAACAAGATTAAGCTTCCCTGTAAAACGGATGGATAAAATCCAGATTATGTGAGACGATCGGAATACCTATGCATCAATTGGGTAGCTTTGTTGAAGAGTTCCATTTAAGCAGTCCCGCCTTCCGCAGAATACTCTCCATGACCAAGTTGAAGAAGTCGCTTGATAAAGGATCGTGTGGTCTATAACGTCGCATAGCATCAAAAGGTTTATAGAGGTCCATTTCTACCTTTACGGAGCGGCAGCATTTCTACAAGACTTATCAGTTTCGCAAGACTGACGAGCTCACACATTGTGGCAAAAACATGATTCCCTATCAGGCAATTGAAGGCTATTTTATAGTCGACAAAAAGATGGGGTCGCCGTAGTGGAAGTCGCCGTAGTCTAGTAGGTAGTGTGTTGGCTTATTAGACGTAAAGCCAGGGTCAAGGCCAGACATCAAAACAAAATAAAAAAAGTATTTATTCAACGATTTCCTCTCAGCAGATTTCTGGCAAAAACTCTGAGAGTAAATAAAATTGCCATGAAAAGTTTCTCAAAAAATCTGTCGTTCGGAATCGACTTGAAACTGTAGGTCCCGCCACTTATGTATAAAATTAACACACACAACATAAGCGGTGTAAGAAACTAGGTCCATAATCCTGACTGAAGGGTTGTAATGACCAATTATGTAAGATGGTGTGAGTCGCCTTAGTGTTCATGGATTGATCGTGGTCTTACAAGGTCTGAAGTCGCACTGATAAAGTACAATCTGTGTTTTGATAAGTGGTTTCAGTCGTTCACACAATACGCTCGTAAGAACATTAGAAGCGAAAAAGAGAAGGCTTATACGCCATTCTGTAGTTGGCGCATATTGAATGTCCCTCTTTTTCAGGCAGGTTAGAGAACACTGGTGTTGTACTGAAGCATATGTTAGCAGAGTTTTATTGCACTTCGGTAGAGCAAGTGTATTGTCCTCGTGTTGAGTCCGTTTGTTGAAAGCTACTGCGCCTCTATATACGGGGGAATCAATTGGAATTCTACGAATTGTTGCCAATTCAGTGTAGTATAAGCATTTTTTCACTTGATTAGGTGTTATGATGTTCTTATCCAGAAAACCGTTTATAGTCCATATGTTCGGGCCCATTTTTCTTGTCCGTTTTATCTGGTTTAACATTTAGTTCTGAAGCCAGTTACCAGTTTTAGGTACTTATTACTCTCCCGCGGATTTTGGTTCGAACTAACAGCTAAATTTTTTTTTTAATTTGAAATCCTGCACAAACATCCATTCGTTATATGGTGGTAAAAAATAAGAGACACTTTACCTAGCTAGCCCAACATAAATTCTTCGGGGCCAAGGTGTGTTTATATTCTTACTTTTAAAGCGTTTTAATTTCATTTACAGGAATTAATATTTCACCTTCATGCCAACTTCACATGTCGTCTGATTAAAATTCCTTTAATTTCTGTGTGTAAAATTTTGTTTTGCAAGAACCGTTTACGTCACCGTTAAAAAATTTGTTTTAAATACAGGCAGACACCTATAATTGGTATTGCAACCAAATGTTATGTAGTACATTGAAAAAAGAAAAAAAAATAAATATATTTTTAAGTTGCATGTTGCAAGGTTAACTTATTTATTTCAACTTGTAATACACATGCAGCAGCATATTGCTCTTGCACTTACAATTTTTGGTCATTCGTTTATAACCTCCTCACATCATCGTTAACATTGAAGTTATATTGGGTTCATGGTAAGATTTGCAACGCTTAAAAATATACGAATAGACTATGGGTTCAAAATTTTGATAACAAATCCATTTAAGGAATTTACTTGCTTACATACTTAATTGATCATTACAACCCTCTAGTCAGGTTTACAACCCAACTTCTCACATCACTCAGGTTGTTTGTGTTAATTTTATTCACGAGTAATGTGTAGAGACAGATTTTTGGGAAACTTTTTATTGCGTTTTTTTTTATTTTTTTATTTACTCTCAGAGTTTTTGCCAGAAGTCTGCTGAGGAGAAGTCACTAAAAGAAATATTTTTTTTTGTATTCCATTATATTCGAGATATGTGAGACAGGGGGATTAGTCGCCGTAGTCTAGTAGGTAGTGAGTGTATCTTATTAGACGTAAAAAAATATTTCTTCTGGCAAAAACTCTAAGAGTAAATAAAATTGCCATGAAAAGTTTCTCAAACAATCTGTCGTTTGGAATCGACTTTAAATTGTTGGTCCCGCCGCTCATGTATCAAATTAACACACACAACATACAGTAGCGAGAAAAAAAAAAATGCAACGCTATGTCGTATGATATTCAATCGATGCTCGAAACTTATAACGTTATCCAATTCCACTCCACTTTAGTTTTTTTATTCGTTGATTTTTAAATTTTAATAAAAAGTATCATTAAACGTTGTTTGCTTCACTTTCTACTTCATTTTTTTAGATTTATAAAAAAAGTAAAAAAATTTAGCGAGAAAAAAAAAATGCAACGCAAAGTGTTAAAGGTAAAAGGAGATCAACTAGAGTAATTAAAATAAAAGTTAAATGAAAACTTTGCAAATTGTGAATTTTAAAATAGAAACAGCTGTCAGCAGATAGTAAATTTGCCATTATAAGTGCTCTGGAAGAAGATAAATCAATGAATGATGTTGCTCATCAATTTAATATCAACAAATCAACGGTTTGTCGGATTTAATCGCGATATCGTTATAAAAATAACGTGGAAAGAAAGAGGAAGTGATCGATCTCGTAAATCAACTGTCCGCCAAGACCGTCAAATGGTAAAAATAGTAAAAGCTGACCTCGGAAAACGGCAGTAGATTTTACTAATTATGCAAACGACCAATGAGGGATTTCTACTGGCATCCACACAGGCAGAAATCGATTAAGAGAGGCAAATTTATTAGCTAGAAGGCCAAGCAAGATGACGCTGATAAGTAAGGTTAAAAAGAAAAAGAGGCTTGACTTTGCTAGACGGTATCTGCATTGGTCAAAAGAGCAGTGGGTCAAAGTTTGGTAGAGCGACGAATCAAAGTTTAACTATTTGGCTCTGATGGGTTAAATTACATTCGTCGGCCCCTAAAACAAAGATATTCACAACAATTCTGTAAATAAACAACATTCTGTACCATCAGAGCCAAATAAGTTAAACTTTAATTCTTCGCTCCACAAAACTTTTGCCCACTACTCTTTTGAGCAAAGTCAAGCCGGTTTTTTCTTATTAACTTTACTTATAAGTGGCTTCTTGGTTGGTCTTCTAGCTAATAAATTTGCCTCTCTTAATCGGTTTCTGGCTGTGTGGACGCCAATAGAAAGCCCTATTTGGTCGTTTGCCTAATTAGTAACATCTACTGCCGTTTTCCGATGGCCAACTTTTACATCCAAAGCCCTTATAATGGCAAATTTGCTATCTGCTGACAGCTGTTTCTATTTTAAAATTCACAATTTCCAAAGTTTTCATTTAACTTTTATTTTAATTACTCTAGTTGATCTCCTTTTACCTTTAATACATTGCGTTGCATTTTTTTCTCGCTAAATTTTTTCACTTCTTTTATAAATCTAAAAAAATGAAGTAGAAAGTGAAGCAAACAACGTTTAATGATACTTTTTATTAAAATTTAAAAATCAACGAATAAAAAAAACAAAAGTGAAGTGGAATTGGATAACGTTATAAGTTTTGAGCATCGATTGAATATCATACGACATAGCGTTGCATTTTTTTTCTCGCTACTGTACATAAGTGATGTGAGAAGCTAGGCCATAATTCTGACTGATATAAGTTTGAACCACAGGCTCTCATATAATAAACCAACACAGTACTTACTATGTAAGCTAGTCAGGCTGCCATAAGATCTCTGTCGAGCGTAATGAATAACTCCAGGATCGTTAGGGAATGTCGCCGTTGTCTCGACCTTCTTACTGGCCGCTTCATTGCCTCACTTGTCTGGGTCTTGGGCACAGTAATATTCCGGGAAACTGCAGAGCCGATAAGCTCGCCAGGGCTGATGCACTCTTTCCGGAATCCTCTTCAATCGACTTGGGTATGCCACTTACTTCGGTTAAGTTAGCCATTGCACCGAAATTCTTTTAGGATGTCAACCTATCCTGGATCTATGAGGAGTCCTGCTCTACTGTTACACTCACTTGGCCCTCGCGCACCAACCAGTTACTTGAACTTGTTTGTAACGTCATCTTGATCCTAGTGGCCATGCTTAAAGGTGATTGTGTTATGGGAAGACACGCGGAAAGAATGCAGCTCCCATCCAACGACTTCTGCCGTGAGTGCAGATCCGCTAAGGAAGAGCAGACTGTTATCCATTTTCTTTTTCAATTCACATCTCTTGCAAGGTGCAGATATTTTAATATTTGGCCTCCAATCCTTGTCAGCTTGATGGAACTATCATCCATTGATGTCAAGCATATAGTTTCGTTTATCAAACTTTCGGACTGGTTTTCCAGCGTAGGATAGTCGTGCTTTTAATGTGCAGTCCCTGCATTGACCAACTTTTCTTTCTCCCTGGTTTGATGGAAGTTAGTTAGTACAGGGACTGCGTTCACCTGTGGCGTCACAATGGGCCGCTATGTGTGCTCAAGTGAGCTTTTGGTATCAAAGCTATCACTGCAACCTACATACCTACTAAGCTACGAAAAATTTCAAGGAATTTTGTCTATACAACAGGGTTTAACTATCAAGCTTCGTTTGGGAGTCAGTTTCTTGCATTTGTGTTATCGATTGCTAATCCAATAGACCCGCATATCTTATGTTTGTTGTTTATCCCAAGCCTGTTGAATGTCAACCTACGATTAAATAATGTTGTAGGGATACCTAAAAGTGGTATTTGTCTGGCTACACTCGTCCTTGCATTTGTGTAATCGATTGCTAATCGAATAGACCCGCATATCTTGAGCTTGTTGTTTATCCTAAGCCTGTTGTATATCCACCTACATTTGATACGATTAAATAGTGTTGTAGGGGGTACCTAAAAGTCGTATTTGCCTGACTACAAACGTCCTTTATGAATTTAATTTTTTACGTTTAAATTCGGTTGACATGCATAAGAATTTTCCTTTTTATTATTAAATGAAATTATTGTACAACAACAACTTTTATAAGGTTTTTATTTTTGAAATATTTCGGCTTCAGGCGAAATGGGTTTATCTGGAACAGGTGTCATAAGCTCTATTATTATGGGTCATATTTAAAATTTATTTCATTTTAACTTTATTACTCTTCTTTCTTTGCTTTTTGTATTCGTTTTTGTTTTTCTTAATGTTATGGGAGAACTATTTGAACATTTCATAGTCGATAATAATTTTTCATTTCTTTTTTTCACTTTTTTTTCTCTTTAACTTCTTGCATTTCCTTTATGAAGTTAAAGTGTAAACTGCAATATTGTGTTTTTGCTGTTTTTTCTGTTGCTTTTCTTTAACGATTTAATAGTGATTTGCAGGCAAAATAAAATTGACGGCAAAAAAAACCGTACAGCATCATCAAGAGATGAAAATTTCCCGGATATAAGCAGAGTTTTATTTAATCCCACAACTTGTCGCATTAAATCCTGATTACTTTCGTCTGCCTCAAATGAGTTGGCCACTATTCGCTGCTGCTGCCTGGCTAGCTGGCCCCTTTGCTTTGCTTCCCTCACATTAATGCCGTTGCCTATGCCTATGATGCTGATGGTGATGGCAATGATGATGGTGGTTTTTGCAAGCATTGGTTGGATGCTTGGTTACCTTTTAGTCAAAGTTAATTACTTTGCATCACTGCACTTGACTTTGGTTAAACGGACAATCGATTGCTGCATGACTCTCCGGCTTCTTTTTCAAAATCAGGCCAACAGACACTCTCCCATACACTACTAGCGTCGTCGTCGTCATTTACACAAAGTGAATCAAAAGCAATAAAAAAAAACAGAAAAACAGAAAAAAAAGTAAAATTGCAGGAAAAAAGTTCAAAACAGACTGACCGACCGACCACAAAAACCGCATCCGCTACTATGAACAGCAACCTGCTGCTCACAGGGGAAATTATTACAGCACAGCACATTGACTGTAAAAAAAACACACACACAGCAAACAATCTGAAACACAATTGTAAGAAACAAAAAAAAAAAAAAAAGTTGTGTGTGTTAAAAAGAAAAACAGATTGAACAACAACAACAATACAAAATATAGTGCAACATTATATTGCACTCATAGAAAATGGTTAATTAGTGGAAGCATTTTCGCAGCATAACACTTTTTATAAAGTCGCTGTGGTGTCCTAGATAGTTTGTTGGCTTCTTAGGCCAAAACCAATGGTTCAAATCTTAGCTTAGACATCTTGAACAAAACGAAATAAGAGAAAAAAATATTTATTTCGCGAATTTCTCTCAGCAGTCTTCTGGCAAAAATTGTGAAAGTAAAATTGTCATGAAAAATTTCTCAAAATTCTGTTGTTCAGAGCCGGTTCAAAACTGTGGGTCCTGCCGCTCATGGATAAAATTAACACACACAACACATGTGATGGAAGTCGCCGTAGTCTAGTAGGTAGTGTGTTGGCTTATTAGACTGAAGGCCCGAGTTCAAACCCCAGGTCAGACATCAAAATGAAAATATGAAAACATTTTTTCGGTGACTTCCTCTCAGCAGATTTCTGGCAAAAACTATGAGAGTAAATAAAATTGCCATGAAAAGTTTCTCAAAAATCTGTCGTTCGGAGTCGACTTTAAACTGTAGGTCCCGGTGCTCATGTATAAAATTAACGAACACAACATAAGTGGTGTGAGAAGCTAGGTCGTAATCCTGACTGAAGGGTTGTAATGACCAATTATGTTGTGTATGAACACATGTGATGTGAGAAGCTATATTGTGATCCCCACTAAAAGGTTGTAATAATCAATTAAGTAAGTACGTTTCCAAACATATTTTGAGAGATTCCAACTGAGACTAAATCCTGGGCTCTAGAAATTTGAATAGAAAAAGGTAACCTTTAGAGCTCGACAAAGTTTGATGGGCATTTATTTCACCAACAATCTTGAGCTCTGTTTTACGATGTTTTTGTTTTTTTCGGTATTCAGAAAAATTTCTGTATTTAAATGCAGAACCATTTAGACCTAGTTATGGTATGGTAGACCTAGTTGGAACCACAACATTTTAACATTGCCAAACATGTGGATGTAAAACATGACTTAGTATCTAACAATATGGCGAATCATTTCTATTAAATATCTCGGCTTTAAGGAAAGCTTGGTTTATATCTTAAAAAAACACAACAGGTATCTATTAATGAGACTCGTGATTGAATAATTTCTATCAAATTTCGAATAAACTTGTTTCAATTCAACGGATTTTGCATACAACCTCGTTCGAAATAATCTTGTAATGAGTCCCCTGTTCTTGATACTATAGTACTGCTAACAATACCCTTCATTTATGTTTGTATCACATGGGTACTGGGACATAGAGACATTCCCGGAAACTGCAGAGCGTATGAACTGGCCATCGAACTCTCTGATGAATTCTTAACATTGGGGATCCCTTTGGTTACCTGCAAGCTTATAATTGACAATGCAATCGTGGATAGTAGGTGAGCAGCTTCGGATATGGGCAGCTCTGTTTACACTTCAAAGAAGTAGAAGCTCTGCACTGTTGTTGGGATTACTACGGGGCATTGTATTATATGAACGCATGCGAGGCGTATTGATCTTGGACACCTTGCAAATGATTTCTGCAGAAGCTGTGGAGATGAGGAGGAGGATGAGACTGTTCTTTACCTACTGTGTACATGTCCGGCACTTAGTCGGAGGAGAAAGGGGCATCTGGTCATGCATTGATATTGGCAGTCTGAGTCCCTTCATCGGAAACTCCGAAAGGTTCTTAGAGTAGGGGAAAATGTGAAACTGTGGTATCACAATGGGTCCTGTGTGTGGCCTAAGTGTGTCCGTTCATAACATCATCGAGGGGAAAAGAAAGAAGAAATTTTCGTATCACCAGAAGTCTGCTATCTTTGGAAGCTTAGAAAACTGTAAGCGGCTAAGAAATATTCACTTTTTATTTTTTTTGGTGAAACCAGCACTCAGGAGATGGCCCCTACTCATGCAGTGCATTGTGCAGGTTTTTAGGAAAATGGGTTACAGGAAGGTGGAAGAGAGGGAGTAGTGTGTGTGGACATCTCAAGATGCGAACGGCAAGGAAACGAGTTGCTCCTAGGTGACTATAAAATGGCCAGTGCTATACCTTCACCATTAGTCAGTCTACAGCAATCGTCCCCAAGAAGCCCGCACCCTTCAGTCCTAGCTTCTCACACTACTCATGTTGTGTGTGTTAATTTTATACATGAGTGGCGGGACCTACAGTTTAAAGTCGACTCCGAACGACAAATTTTATTGAGAAGCTTTATATGGCAATTTTATTTACTCTCAGAGTTTTTGCCAGAAATCTGCTGAGAGGAAGTCGCTGAAGAAATATTTTCGTTTTGATGTCTGACCTGGGATTCGAACTTGGGCCTTCAGTCTAATAAGCCAACACACTACCTACTAGACCACGGCGACTTTTACTATAGCCTAAGCGGTGATTTATAAATTTGGATACCTCTTCTACCTAACATATTATGTATACAGATTACTGTTTGATACTCATTAAAAAAACGTAGAGCTTGCTATCATAAATCACTTTAAACTGCTCTATACTCGAACTTGGATTAACTGTTAACACAGGCTTAGCGTTATGAACTTATAAATTAACAGAGCATCCTTGGAACGTGGCCGATCTCATTCTGACACAATGAAAAAACGAAAAGAAGTCTGTTCAGGCTAGAATTGAACACAAGTAGGTCATTAGTATCCCATCTACGAATCCTATCCCATCGTGACAAATTCGGTGAAGACTATCCCATATTTTATGATGTTCTATAAGTTACTTTTTTTATTATGAAATCATAGAGAGTGAAGTAGATTTCTAACATTTTTCCTCGAGCTTACATTTCGTTGACACAGCAACAGCAGCAACAACAACTACGAATGAAAATGCAATTTTCAAATGAGTGTGTAAGAAAACAGAAACAAACAGGAAAAAAAACATACTAAAACAGTGGAAAATCGTAACATTCACATGAGGAAAAATGATTTCCGTTAGATTAACAACATCACACAGTAATAGCGTCTAGGCTTTTCTTATAATAAAATAGAAAACAAAAAGAAAAATCGAACAAATGCATGCAATTTTCCATTTGAACGACGTATTTATGTACGTACGTAGTATAGCGGGTGTTTTTAGTTGCAAGTGTTTGTGGCAATTTCATGGCTTCCACTTTTGCAGTTGCAGTCGCCAACCGTTAACGTTAATAACATTTACGGCTTTAAATCTCATGGTTGTTACTACTTTTCTTCAAATCGTTTACTTTTTTTTCTGTTTTTTTTTTTTTATTTTTCAACCTACTGCTGCTGCTGTTATGTGGTACGTAGTATTTTTTTTCCTGTTGTATTTCCACTTACAACTCTTCCAGTTGGTGTCTGCTAACGCGCTGTTGTTGCTGTTGTTTTGTCGTCATGTTGAAAATGATGGCAATTTGTTTTGCCTGTCCCCCATCATATATTCGTGTGTTTATAGGCTGCAGACGCTGCTACGCATCCTGTGGGTAATTAAAAATGCATTCTCCACTCTGTCTCTCACACACAGCGTTGTTGTTGGTTTTTTTTTAATACCTTTTCCACAGATGCCCATGTACTCTACACGAATGGCCATTACGACCACATTGTGGGCTTCTGCATCAGCATACAATTTCATATTTAATGGGCCTCCGTTTTTTTTTTTTTTTTGAGGTAAAGGAAAAGAAACTGGACGACGATACAAAAAATGAAAAACGAAGTTAAAAACGAAGAAATGTACATTCGAATACCGTTTTTGGCTTTGCAATTCTATAGAGTAGGCGATCAAGGAAAAGTTGTGTGTGTCTGTGTGTGGAAATTTTAGATTTCAGTTTAACCCTTAAAGGATGCCAGAATGTTGTTGAACGCTTAGAATCATTTTTTATTACACTTTCTTTCAAGATTTCTTTTAAGAATCGCAGTTGGATTGTTGAGATGAGACAGGCTGAGCAGGCTGAGTTAAAGTCATCCTAGTCCAGTACTGGGGTTAACAGTTAACATTTTTAAGTTCGAGTACAGATCAGTTTAAAGTGATTTATGACGGCAAGCTCTACAATTTTTTAATGAGTATCACACAGTAATCTGTATACATAATATGTTAGGCAGAAGATGTATCCAAATTTATAAATCACCGCTAAAGTAAAGTGAATATTTCTTAGCCGCTTACAGTTTTCTAAGCTTCCAAAGATAGCAGTCTTCTGGTGATACGAAAATTTCTTAGCCGCTAACAACGGATAAACTTGCCGGTATTTCAAAGTTTGGGCGGATAGGTAGGTAGGTAGGTAGTAGTGGCTGTCCCCTTTGGCCACACACAGGGCCCATTGTGATACCCCAGTTTCACATTTTCCCCTAGTGCAGTAACAACATTCGGAGCATACGATGAAGGGACTCAGACTGCCAATATTAATGTATGACAGTTCATCCAGATTCTCCATATAGTAGGCTGCCAGGTGCCTCTTTTTCCTCCGACTAAGTACCGGGCATGTACACAGTAGGTAAAGAACAGTCTCATGCTCCTCCTCATCTCCACAGCTTCTGCAGAAATCATTTGCAAGGTGTCCAAGACCAATATGCCTCGCATGCGTTCATATAATACAATGCCCCGTAGTAATCCCAACAACAGTGCAGAGCTTCTACTTCTTTGGAGTGTAAACAGAGCTGCCACGCGCCTTTTATCCAGCTTTGGTCAGATTATCTGCACCGTTCTGCCCATGTCCGAAGCTGCCCATCTAGTGCCCATTAAGGTCCACGATTGCATTGTCAATTATAAGCTTGCAGGTATCCAAAGGGATACCCAATGTCGAGAATTCATCAGAGAGTTCGATGGTCGTGCCTCTTCTGGCCAATTCATTCGCTCTGCAGTTTCCGGGAATGTCTCTATGTCCCGGTACCCATGTGATACAAACATCATATCGATTCGCCAACTTGTTAAGACATCTGCGACAGTCGTATACTGTCCTGGAGTTCATTACATTAGAATCCAATGCTCTGATAGCTGCTTTGCTATTGGAAAGTATGGTAATTTTCCGCTTGGGAACATTTTCGTCCGCAATAATTCTCAACGCATCCTGTATTGCCGACACTTCCGCCTGAAAGACGCGGTTAGTGGGCGGTTAAATTTTTTTGATGATTTATTAGGGCGATATCTACTTTCAGGAATTCTGAGGTAATTTCTGATTCAGGCCTTGAAACTAACATAAATGGCTGATATTCTTAGCAGCACTATAGTATCAAAGACTGGGACATAATTGCAGAATAATTTCGATCGCGATAGAATGTAAAACTCGTACAATCGAAACTAATTTGTATGAAATTGATTGAAATTATATTCAATCACGTGTCTCGTAATAAGCTACCTCAGATATCTTGTAAATGGTAAACAAGTAAACAATAATCCACCAACAACACTACAGTAATAAATGTAAACAACGATGTTCACATTTATAGAGATTTCGAGAAGGCGAAGTCATGATCGTTCGCCTTGAAGAACTTTCATCAGACTGTTTACTTTGCCATAAAAAAGGCAAGGCAAAGCAGGCGACCAGGTTAGTGAAATTCAGCCAGCCTTGTGTGAAGAGAGTAATCGTTATTTGAAGATCTTTGTTAGAAAGATCTGTTGAATAATTCTTTAGTAATTGTTATTGTTTACGCAAAAGAGTGCAAAGAGGAATAACAATGAAAAGCAATTGTTGTTGTTTACATCAAGTTGTGAACAGTGGCACACATAATTGTGCGAATAATAAAGAATTTTAATTAAAACTAAACACAAATTGAACTCCACTTCAGGTTGAATGATGACTGCAGCGTTTTTCAGGCGGAGATTTTCGCAATACTGAAGGCTATTGAGGCCATAGCTGGTGGCCCATCTTCGGATTCGGAATCTTACATGATCTTCGTTGACAGTCAGGCTGCCCTTAAAGCCATTGCGTCGGTCTGGTGCAAATCACGACTGGTTCGCGAGTACAAAGAGTCGTTGAGGTCTTTTGGACCGGACCGTATCCGTCTATGCTGGGTTCCGGGTCATAGCGGAATACTGGGCAATGAGACGTCGGATGCCCTCGCTAGGTTAGGTTCCCTTTCGGGGGGCGATTTAATAGTTGGTCCTGAACCCCCAGTCTGCCACCTCTATGGCCTCATCGATGGATGGGTCAGGGAGGAAGAGCAGAGGCGTTGGAGGAACGGATCAGGTTGTTCTGTCTCTAGACGTCTATGGCCTGCTGTGGACAGTAAGAGAACAGATTGGCTGCTGGGCTTGGTTAAGGCCAGCGTAAGGTTGGTTGTCGGTTTTATCATAGGGCACTGCGAGATTAGGTCGCTGACGGGGATCTGGAACAGATCCCAGCCGGACTATTGCAGGGTATGTTGCGATGAGGAGGAGTTAGAGACTATCGAACACCTCCTCTGTAACTGCCCAGCCCTTGGTAGGTTGAGGTTGAGGACCCTTGGCAGAGCCTTCTTTGAGAGCTTGAGTTCTGTGTCGAGAGCCGACATCAAGGCTCTCCACAGATTCATTAGCAGTTTGAGCTGGTTGAGAGGTGCTAGGGCTTCATAAGTGTAGTCGCGCGCTCAACCCTTGTTTGTGTCTGTTTCTTTCTGTGTGATTCCCATCCTCCCCTTACCCTTATGCCCTCCTTTCATCCTATTCCCTCTATTTCCTTCCCTCTCCAAGGACGTTGTACAATGGGTCAATTTCGATCTCCGGGTATTGTACTTGTCTTAACGGACAAGTACACGTCCTCTAACCTAACCTAACCTAACCTAAACACAAATTTATTTTTATTTTATTTGCAATCTACGAGCTCATATTTTGAAAGGTTTTTAAAAGGCAAAAACCTAACAATATTTTACAGAAATACTTGCCAACATCGAACACACAACTAACCCATTCTCCCCTTTATGGGTTAATGATCTCGAGATCATTTGTGATCATAAGTGTAGTGGCAATTTGCAGCAATTACATGCAACTAATTATCATTAGAGATTGTTTAAAAATTTATCAATGTAAACTTTCTGAAAGGAAAAACAAAAAATATATACGAGAACGACAGGAAAAAATGTATTTTTTTCTTCTTATTTTTTGTCTGTAAATAATTGCGAACATATTAAAATTAACCAGCATCAGGAATCTATAAGGTAAGGTTTCCTCTTTATCTCTGTTCTCTCTCATAAAATCTGATAAGAAAAAAAAAATAAGGAATTTAATGGCTATCGCAGCTTATCAGAACGGCAATAAATTTTTGGTTGGAAACTTTTGAAGACACTTTCTTTTTGCATTGAAAAAGAGAAAAAAAAGAAACTAATGGGTGGGGGAAAATTTTGTGAATGTGTTTTGGATAAAATTTAATGATTTTGAAATATTATATTGGCATATACATATATCTACAGTGAATGTCAAAAGAAACTGTCTACTAAAGGATAAAATTCTAACAATCATCAAACTCAACTTTTATCACTTAAGGAGAGTGCCCGAAAAAATTTCGAAAATATTTCGAATTTTTTTGTAACTTTTTTTTTTGTTTTGTTTCAATTTTAAAAACTAACAATGAATTAATTTTAAAATAAAAATAACGGTAATATATTAATATATATATATATTTTTCTAATGTACAGTTTCTTTTGGCGCTCACTGTATATCTGTATCTGTTTTATGTTTAAATCTAATATATCGTCAATCATTTAAAGACTGTTAAACAAGCGACAGATTTTATTTTACATAATTAAGGGGATTTGTAAAATATTTTCTTTTTTATTTGGATGGGAAGTAGTGCCCAGAGAATAATAAAAAAAGGAAATGAAAAAGAATTTTATTTCGGGTTGCATTATAGGAAATGTTATCTATTATGGCTTAGGCACCCCTTTGGACCGGTCATACATATAGAAGTCAAGAACAAATTTCACGGAGATCTTCGCAAAATCCGCAGTTTCTGGAAGAAATAAGGGATATTCATAGAGAAGCTTAAAAGTTAATATGACGTTTACAAGAGACCTTATTCTGGTCAGGCCATTCCAGTAGGCTCATATGTTATAAAAAAAAATATTCTGCATTTGAGCATTTATTTAATAGCTTTGAGGAAGGCTATGACTTCCGCGAAAACTTTTTATCATCCGGAAGTCAATACGAGTATTTTGATATCCAGGTCCTCGATATGCCCAATATTTGCCCACGATATTCCCAATTTTGCCATTAAATTTTTCCAAGCAATTAGGATGAAAATTCTTTACTGCATTTCAGTAGCTTCTGCGACTGTTTAGGTAGCCCTAAGCGAACATAAAATGTATCGGCACTGAGCAGTAGGGGCCTACAGTCTTAGAAAGCCTCGAGGGGTTTAGGCCAGCAGTTGGTCGAGTTTAGTTAGATCGCCTTAGTGGCTGTTGCTCAAGCAAAAGCCCAGTAGAAAGCCATTTTAACCTAACATACGGTGCTTTGCTAATTGTTCTCCACAGGATACTAGTAAAAAATATAGTCGATGCCAGGTGGATTTTGGACCCGATTTTTTTCAGATAGAAACAGACACATAAGATGTCAGCGCTTTGTTTAGAAACGACTATAGCCCCCAGATATTTGATCGTTGAATTACCCTCAGCCTGGCAGAGTTTACGACCAAACTGTTTTCCCTGCTTTACTTTTAGAAAATTCTGAATGTAGTGTTAAGCCGCGTTGACTGCAAGAGTCAGCTACGTCGAGATTGTTAGCATATCCTACCACTACTCCAGGTCAGATATTTCTAACAAAACGAAATATGAAAAAATATTTCCTTGGCGACTTCCTCTCAGCAGATTTCCGGGAAAAACTCTGACAGCAAAATAAAATTGCCAAGAAAAGTTTTTAAAAAATCTGTCATTAGGGTCGGCTTTAAACTGCAGTTTCCGCCACTCATGTATAAAATTAACGCACGCAACATAAGTGGTGTGAGAAGCTTGGTCGTAATCCTGACTGAAGGGTTGTAATGATCAATTACACTATGCGACAAAATAAAAAAAATTCAATACACCCGGCTAATGACTTAGTGTAGGTTGTGAGTTTTGTTGAGTAGATCTCAAAAATATTTTTTTTATATTTCTCGAACCCTCCAAACTTGTTTTATTTGACAAAAACTGTTTTTTTTAGACTTTACACACAAATTTCTGGATTATTCAAACATTTCTGACCCGATTTTCATAATTGAAATCTTGTTGGAAAGGGGAGAGATGGACCTTTAAAACGGTATACATATATCTGTTATTCGTTATGCTATAAGTTTTGATGAGGTAAACTTGGAAAATTCAAATTTTTTTCATATTTTTTCAAGTTTGTCCGTTCATAGTAGCAAACCATTGAAGAAAGTTTATTAAAGAAAATTTATTCACTTCTCTCCTTCATCAATCGCTCCACTTGTGATACTCTCTTCTAATTTCCACGAGTATTGAGTTGTATTTTGTTATTCAATGTTTTCAATGTTGAAACTCTGACAACTTTCTTAACTTTCCTTTACAATTCCTTTGAAAGCGATACAAAATCTTTATGAAAATGTAAAAAAACCTTCCGTTTATTCAAAACAAAAAACAAATGCAAACAAAAAACAAGACAATAGCAGAGCATTAAGAACAGTGGACCAAGCAGAAGAAGAAAAAAGAAAAACGAAACGAAAGAGTTTTGAAAAATGTTTAAATGCCACAATCATGACAGTTTGAAAACAATACGCAGACGCCAATGATACATGATGATCCAGAGGTTGGTTAGTTTTTTTATACATATTTTTCGTCTCTGTCTCTGTCGATATGTTTGTAAAACTCTCCAGCCGGGCTAAAGATTCTCACACACTAAAAACCAATATGAACCTACGAAAACAAAAAAACGAACAAAACAAAAAAATCAAAACTTTAAAGGAATTAAAATAAATTGTTGTCGTTTTCATTTGTTGTTGAATGTAAAACGAAAACAAAAACAACAACAACAACAAAATAAAAACGGAAACACACATAGAGCAGCCGAAACTGCAACAACCACAAAAGACGACACATAAAAAGCTACTCAATGCCACCGACAGCCACTACAACTGATACCGAACCTGACTGACGATGGATGCTGTGTGATGCATATGTTGTGTATTGGACATGTGCAGCACAAGCATGTATAAAGAAGCAGAAGAAGATGAAGGTGGTGTCTCTGATATGATATGAGTGTTTTAAGAGTGTTACTGATATACCACCACCGACTACTAAAATGAACTCTGAAAACGTTTAACAATCCTTACAACGACTGTAAAGTTTGCTAAATGAGACCGACTTTGGTATTAAAAGTGTTTCAGGCTTCAATTTCCTTGGCAAGTAAGTCAACATGCCATAAAGTCCAGTTGTTACCGCCATTAGATTCCGTACTTGAGGTCTGGTAATCTTGCTAAGCCAAATACTTTACGACTCAGCATAAACTTGACTGTCAAGCCGAATATTAGCATATTTCGCGCATCAAGTAAAAAAAAAAAAATTCTGGGCTAGTTTAGGAGACTTCAAACAAGCCCTGGATATGCACACCACATCCCATTTTGTCATTAAATTTTTTCAAACAAGTTGGGAGAAAATCCTTAAATACACGGAGCTACTTACATGTATAAGTATAAGCAACATGTATAAGCAACATGTATAAGCAACATGTATAAGAAACGTGTATAAGCAACTGTTTAGGTATCCCTAGGGGGAATGTATTCAATCCATCGGCACTGACGTGTAGAGGCCTACACCCTTAGAAAGCTTCGAGATATTTAACCTTAATATACCCGCGCCAAAAAGTGAAACACCAATACCCGCGCGTTGGTCTGTGAGACCGACAATGGAAAATCCTATCCTATCCTATCCTTGGTACTATTTCAAAAAAATTTTTTTGATGCAAAAACGAAGCTTATTACGAATAATGAAGCTACCAGTGATATCAACTTACTGACACTATTTTTTTACAAAAAAAAAATCGCAATAATAAAAAAATCGGTCTCACAGACCAACGCGCGGGTATAGGAAGGTTAAGTAAGTAGTTGCCCAAGTTTAGCCAGATCGCCATAAGTGCTGCTGCTGAAGAGAAAGCCCGGCAGGAACCCATTTTAACGCATACGGTGTCTTAATGATTATTGTCCACAGAATACTAGTAAAAAAGATGACCGATTCGACGTGTATTTTAAGCCCGGTTAAGGCACTTGTACAGGGAAAAACGGACGCTTAGAATTTGGAGCCGTTTATAGCACCTCGATATATTACTTGAGGATAAGGCAAGCTGCCTTTGGTTGGTAGTTTACTGGACGCCAATGTGATTTGCGAAGATGGGAATGTATATGAGAGTATCAACCTTACAGGCTCTGATTGAGCATTTGTCAGGTTGAGGCTAATATGAGCACTAATAAACAGTCCTTGCAATCAACTCCCGCATTCTCCTGAGTTACGAAACATTATATCGTACGGGGGTAATGGAATTGTTGATGACGGCAAAGTGCTTGTAATTCAGAACAAGGCTATTCCGCTGAGTTTCAGGACATTGTGTCATAGGGGGCGTATTCTAGTAGGTAGTGTGTTGGCTTATTAGACGTAAAGCCGAGGTTCAAACCCCAGGTGAGACATCAAAACGAAAATATGAAAAAAATATTTCTTTGGCGACTTGCTCTCAGCAGATTTCTGACAAAAACTCGGAGAGAAAAATAAAATTACTATCGGGTCCGCCATCTAACGTTTTTTTCAACTAGTGCTTATTTCGTGAATGGTAACACTTAGCTCATGTCTGATTTGACAGATAATTAGTTTTATCCTTCCGCTGAATGAATATGAACGCATCCAATGCGTTTTAGCTTCGCTAATTGGGCCTGCGATCGACTTACAGAAGATGCCGATTTTGGCAAAAAAAAATCATCTTTTCAGATGAAGCTCATTTTGATCTTGGCGGGTATGTAAACAAGCAAAACTGTCGCATTTGGGGCACAGAAAACCCGCACGCATAGATTGAAAAGCCGACGCACCCAAAACGAGTCACTGCTTGGTGCGGATTTTGGTCCAGAGGCATAATTGGGCCATTTTTCTTCGAAAATGAGCAAGGAGTGGCCGTTACAGTCAATGGCGATCGTTATCGGGCCATGTTGAACGAATTTTTGTTCACAAAAATTGAAGAGGAGGATATTGGCAACATTTAGTTTCAACAGGACGGCGCTACGTGCCACACAGCCGAAGCTACACTCGATGTTTTGCGCCCTGTTTTTGAAGATCGCATTATCAGCCGCAGAGCTGATGTTGTTTGGCCACCTCGGAGCTGCGATTTGACACCGTTGGACTATTATTTGTGGGGTGCCGTCGAAGATAAGTGTTACGCCGACAAGCCAGAGACAATTGACGCTTTAAAGGACAATATTCGTGAAGCCATTGGTGAAATACAGCTGCACACAATCGATAATGTGCTTAAAAATTGGACCGATCGTGTAGACTACTGCTTGGCCAGCCGAGGAGGCAGCCATTTGAATGAAATTATTTTCCATTATTAACCGGAAGGATTGTACTTTCAAATAAAAAAACAAATTTGAGAAAAAGTTCAGTAGTTTTTTTTTTAAAGCATTTTCAAAAAAAAAAAGTTATTTGGCGGACCCTTTATCAAAAGTTTCTCAAAAATCTGTCGCTCGGAGTCGACTTTAAACTGTAGGTCCCGCCATTCATGTATAAAATTAACGCACACAACATGAGTGATGTGAGAAGCTAGACCGTAATCTTGACGGAAGAGTTGTAATGGCCAATTATGTATGTATGTATGTGTCGTAGGAGATAATGGGATTTTGGAATGAGCTGGCAAGGTACAGCAAAGTTTGAGTTCCAACTCTATCGTATAAACACACACCAAATGAATGAAAGAAAATGCAAAGCTTTTCTGTTGCAACTGCCTTCAGTAGGGCACAAGGGAGAACAAACAAACGATGTCAGCAATACAATAACACATGATACATGGTAGTAAATGTTTAAACTATTATTTGTGTTGTTGTTGTAGTTGCTATAGTTGTTGTTAATGGTTGTGATTGTTATGGGCTGCTGTTTGATTGATGTTCGATTGTTGTTTTGGCGTTTGTAAAATGTTCATTTAATTTTACAGTCACTCTTTTTTTCTTTTCTTTAATTCCTATTGTTGTTGTTGTTGCTGTTGCTGTTGCCTTTGTAACTGATGATATTTCTTTTGTTGCTTTGAAGTGCCTTTATAGGCCTCTTTGGATTTTTTTTTGTTATACTTGTTGTACTACTCACCACCACCACCAACAACAGCTTCAAATGGAGTCACAGAAAAAGAATCGAAACTAAACAAAAAAATAAATAAAATTCAACCTGATGCATACACATGTTGCATGTTATTGTTACTGCTGCTGCTGTTGTTGTTGTTGTTGTTGTTCTCCAATGTTTGTTGTCTTGTGAAACATTAACATTTCAAATGATCAATTTCAAAGTGCGGGTACTTTTTTTGTTGTTGTTGTTGTTGTTGCTGTTGCTATTGCAAGTCTTATGTTTGTTGCAGGAGTCAAGCAAGTATGAAATTTATTTTCATCAGGACAATAATATTCGTTTGCCTTACTTAAACGTTTTTTTGTTCGCCACACAAAACATGATATCTCTCGTATCACATCTAATTAATGTTAGATGACGTCTTAGACGCAAAACAATAATAAAAACAATAACAAAAACAAAGTATTATTCAATACAAATATTGTTCATGTTACACATCATTTTTTTTAATGATTTTTTCTGTTACTAAATAATGTAAGAAAAATTAAAAAGCGTAACATATCGAAACAAGTTAAAACTGTCAATCATTTGAGGGGAACCATAAATGCCTCTTCAATAAAAGGCTGAGTTTTGAATCAACCTAAAGACTTTTTAAATTAAACTTTTATATGATGTTAGAATTTCTTAATTGTTTCAATAAATGCTTAACAATGCCCTATTTTGAAACTGAATAGACTTTTCTAAACTCTTTAACAAATCCGTGTCACCCATTAGTACGATACATACCAGACATCAGCAATGAGTATTCGAAAATATGAGTAGAATCGAATCATACTCATAATTTCTGATACTTATACGCATTCATACTTATTTTAATATCATGGAACCTCTCTCTACTCATATTCAAAGTCTGAAGTACTCATCATATTCATACTTAACAACACGTATGATGTTCTTGAGTTCGACTATCCACAACTAAACATATACAGGGTGGGCCAAAAGTCACGAAGGGGTTTAATCGTTTAATCGTTCTTGGGAATCTCGTGGCTTTAGTTCTTACACTAACTGCAGCTTGTATGGGAAAAGATGTAAATTTCCCTTTAATATTCTGCGTAAAGACCGCCGAGACATTTGCAGCTCAGCAGAGCGCCTTCGAGTTGATGTTTCAGGATTCTCCTCAACACTCTCCAGAACGCGTTGAATATTTGCTTCATTAATTACAGAATGTGGTCTTCCGCTTCGTGGAAGATCCCTTAGTGAGCCTTGTTCCTGAAAACGTGCCACTAATTGATTCGGATGGTGAATTCCGCACATTAAAATGACGACGATAGGCTCGTTGAGTTTGAATTATTGATCGATGATGTTCAAAATAAAGTTCTATGATTTTGGTTCACTGGATAACGTTGTAACCTTCCATAATTAATCTCCCAGATTTATTTTACAAGTCCTAAAAGAAAAATAAAAAAAAAATTAAACTAGAAAAGTTATTAATTTTTCAAATCCCTTCGCGACTTTTGCCCCACCCTGTACAAGAACTACAAACTAAGTATGATTAGTGTACGTACATTAAAATACTCATTAGAAGGTTATGTGTTTGCTCTGCTTGCTGTTCTGTCTTTTTTGCTTATGTGCCTTTTTTTTTTTGCAAATGCAACAATAGCTAAGACTGTCAATTTTGTTGAATGATTCGAGTTACTCGAATCATTTATACGTATTATAAGTATTTTTCTAAAGTTATGAATCTAAATCTAAGTAGGCTTATGAATCAAACATATTTCAAACGGTATGAGTTTGATGTCAACGTTGTACGCATACTCATTGCAACATGTACTCATAAATCAACGTTGTAGTGATTATGAATGAATCAGAATGCGTAGTTAAATATCAATATTATTGACTCACTTATATTCAAAATTTTATGAGTGCTTATGAGTAGCAAAACGGTAGTTTTCTGATGATGCGGATAAAGAAATAAAGTTCTTCAAGGCTGCACTATAAAAGTTCTTGAGGTTTCTATCAGGAGCATAGGGCCTCAGTAAATATGCTGTACATTCCTGTATTCTGTATCAACACATTTGCTTCACTTCAACTTTTTCTCCTGCTGGTGGCTTTCACTTCTCCACATGTGAACATGGCTGTCCCTTCTTCTGTTGCCTTACGAATTCCATTTTATTGCAATTCTGTTGACATCGTACGACTATATGGCCGATTCAACAATACTTGAGACTCTCCATCTCGATCGATAAAGCATATGGCATTGAGATAAACTTGATGTATTTTTATACAAGCGAATCCATGTAAACCAACGATTACCATTTCATAGCACAATTGTGCAGAGAGAACTCACACGCATTCTTGTGTTTTTTGATTTAGTTGTCGATCAGACTGCGACAAGAACACATGTGCGGCGGATGCTTTACCATTTTTTTCAGAATGACACTCAAAAAATATTTTATGTTAAAAAATGCTTTTGATAATATTCAATGCCTTATATATTTTGTCGCATAGTATAATTTTTTTTTAAATGCTTTGGAATGCTTGCTTTTTTTTCTATTAATAAAAAATGGTTTATTTTTTTTTTATTTTTATTTATCTAAAAACATGGTCTAATTTTTAAGCCAAAGATACCTTTACGATCTTTTAATATAAAATGAATTTTTTTATTTTATTTTTATTTATCTAAAATTATTAAGCCAAAGATAGATAGCTTTACATATGTAAGTTGATAAAATGAAAATCAAAATAACGTATACTACTAACACTTTTCTATGGCTGTAAATAAATCAATTCTCTCAATTTATTTTCTCTTTCTTACTCACTAATACATAACCAAAAAATTTTTGGTAAACCCTGATGTAAACGTACATTGATAAAATTCTTACCGTATAAACTAGCCTTAAGAGGTAGATGTTAAGCCCCTGGGTTCAGACATGGTAACATCGAGCACGATTTTAGACTTTCGCATGTCTCCCCATGTCATAACTGAGCAGTAGAATATTCACATTACCTGTTTCCACGTAAATACATTATGTTTCTGAGGGGATATGCTATTAAATAATGGATACCGGGTAACTGCGGCTAGACATTGGTGTGAATTGAGTGATTTCTCTACATTCAGAATCTAATTAAGAACCTGCAAAATTAAGTTCCACAATGTGCCTTAAGAGGCAAAAATTGCTAGCAACATTTGCTGTTATGAGCTAGATTTACACCAATGACCTTAAAGTTACTCTAATAGCTCAACGAGCCACTTCGTGTATAAGTAAAGTTATGAATGCCGTACATGAAATGAAACTCACAGTTTCAGGATTAGAAGTTTTGAAGAATTGATGGTATCAGGTTAAATTTTTCTCTTAAATTTTTCAATACAGTAGCTTTAAAGGTGTTCTTAAAATATTTCCCAGGACCTTAGCTGACAGTTTATGTAAAGTGAATAAGAATTCGATTAAGAATTAAGTTTCCTCGTAAAACTGTTTTCCTTTAAATGTGAATTAATTTTTTAATTGACAAATCTATGGGTTTTTAAACAAATTAATTTGAAAAAAAACTTGATTTTCATAACGTTTAACGAATATAATTACTAGAGTTAATAAATGAGTAAATAATAGATGAATAAAACTAAGCAATTATGCTGTTATTTATGACATTTCTCTTTAAGCATTTTCAAATGGTGGCAACGGTCGCGCATTGTATGGCCATAACAGTAATAACGCACTCAGGAAAAAAAAATAGAAAAATATGTGCGCACACAATAAAAATTGTTTAACAATCGTTGGGTAATTTTTTATTATCCCATATAATAACAACGTATTGATTTTGTTGCAACGTGTTGCTACCTTCCCTCTCTCTCCCTCTCTCTATCTATTTGGTTGTCTGTCCACTTTAGGTTCCATTGGTTCTTTGTGTGTGTGTGTGTGTGTGTGTAATAATGACCACATGATTTTAAATAATGACTAATAAAAGTTTCCGTTAATTTCAATCAGAAAAACAGAAGAATGAAGAAAAAAAAAAACACTCAATACTGTATAGCTCAGCAGGTCTCCTACTGAAACAATTAATCTTTCATAATCCAAAAAAAAAAAAAATATTACAAACAGGCAGTAAGAAATAAATCGTATAATATAAGGAAAAAAAAATTATTTAATGCTGATAAAGAAGAAAAAATCAAATAGTCAGTCGTCATCATAAAATCTAATGAAAACCATACTTACAACTCTTTAAGATAGAAGCTAATGATTGAATAAAATGAATAAAAAAAAACAACAAAAAAAAAAAAACAGCATTAGACATCGATAAACAGACAAGACAACAAACACAGACATTGTTGAGATATCGATAGACAACTAAACAATCTGGGATAACGAATAAAATTACAAAATTTACAAACAATCAACAAAATGATAGACTGACTACCACACATACACAAACTAATAAATAATCACTTATATGTAGTTACACTCATGTTATGTTATGTACATATGTATCACAGGTATTATTACATATACGGTATTATAGGCAACCCAGCATACCAGCATTTGTGAGGGAGTTAAGCGGAAAACCTTATACGCTGGATTAAAGTCGCCGTAGTCTAGTAAGTAGTGTGTTGGCTTATTAGATGTGAGGCCATGGTTCAAATCTCAGGTCAAACATCTACAACAAAATGAAATATAAAAAATATTTCTTCGGCAACTGCCTCTCAGCAGCTTTCTGCCAAAAAAAAACTCAGAGAGTGAAATAAAATTGCCATGAAAAAGTTTCTCAAAAATCTGTCGTTCGGAGTCGACTTTAAGCTGTAGGACCCGCCACTCATTTATAAAATTAGCACAGACACAACATAAGCATAGCTGCCAGATTTGACGATTTATCGTCATTTTGACGATTTTGAGCTCTAAAAATATCATTTTGACGACATGACGATTTATGCCCTCATTTTGACGATTTTTAACAATTAAAAATTTACATCATTTTCTTTACTTTAGTTCATTAAAAGTCTCCATAAGCTTTGTATTTGCTTTGCAATTGTTACTGTTGGAAATTTATGCTAGTAATAACAAGGAGTAAAGTATTATATTTTTAAGTTATTTTCGAATACCTGTGATGATTTTTCTGTATTTTATGCCTGTTTTAATCCCTTAAAAGCCAAATAAATTATCATTTGCCGTTGCAGACAATTTTAAAAATTTGATTATAGCTTCTAATATTACCATCGGAAGAACAAAGGCAAGTGCCATTTTTTTTTCATACGACCTACACTCAGGGAATGGCATTGTGTTTGGAACTAGGAAAATATATTATAAGAAGGAGGAAAGAGGGAGCAGTGTTTTTGGCTACTAGGTTTGAATATTTTTATAACATTTTAATACCATAAGTAACAGGGAAGATCTCTGCAGGAAGGAAGTTCCACATACGAATAGTCCGTATAACAAACGAATTTTGTCTGTAATGCAGTGTGCGATACACTGGCCAATCCACCACTTATGGATGTACTGGCCGAGAAAGACGAGTGTTACGTAGGAATACACAATTTTCATAAACAAGTCCCCTTATTTCGCTCCAGGAATATCGGTTGTAGTAGCGATAGAACAGTGAAACACAAGCCACATTGCAACGATGCTCCAATGAATCAATTGAGTTGGATACACTATCGTGGTTAACGAGCTACTACGGGCTCTCCTGTAAACGATCGAGAAGCCTCAAAATAGACGTTAAGGGCCAACCCATACATGATAATTCTATTCAATTCTCGGTCAATTATAAATGGTGTAAATGGTAAGTAGATCAGATGAAGTGAAGTATTTATTGCACCGTCTATAGAAACCAAGGCACTGAAAAATGTGTCAGTTCTAGCGAACATTACACTGAATTTTCAAACCCATAACATCAAGATCTTCTGACTCTCTAATATTTACTCCACACATGGGTATAGATGATGCAATATTTATGCTGCTTAACATTGACTTTATATGTTTTTGTTTTTAAAATACCTTTCAATTTATTTATTTATTTTTTTCTGACGATTTTTTTACGATTTCAATGAATGTCCTTGACGATTATGACGATTTTTTCTCAAATATTTGACGATTTGACGCTACATTTATCTGCCAGCTATGAACATAAGTGCTGTTAGAAACTAGGTCGTGATCCTGACTGAAGGGTTATAATGATGAATTATGTCTATATGTATCTTACACGCTGGCAAAGATTATTTTACCTTTCATACTCTATTGCATTACCGTGATAAATAACATTACAGTGAGCGTCAAAAGAAACTGTACACTATGGTTAAAATTCTTACAATCACCAAACTCAACTTCTACCACTTAAGAAGAGTGCCCGAAAAACATTTGACAATATTTCGAAATTTTTTATTAAACATTTTTTTGTTTCAATTTTAAAAACTGGCCATGAAACAATTTTAAAATAAAAATAACTATAGGGTGATTTTTTAGCTATATTTTTGGCAACACTGGTTTAAACAGCTCACGCACGTTTCGTGTTTTGTTTCACTGTCAAACATCTTCAGTTTGGTCTATAATTTAACCATGAATCGTCTTACAAACGAACAACGCTTGCAAATCATTGAATTTGGCATCATTGGGCCGTACTTCTTCAAAGATGCTGCGAATCGAAACGTAACTGTGCGCGCTACCGTGAGATGATATCCAACTTTTTTTTGCCCAAAATGCAAGACCTTGACTTGCATGGCATGTGGTTTCAAAAAGACGGTGCCACATGCCACACAGCACGCGTAACAATGGACTTATTGAGAGGCGAGTTCGGTGAACATTTTATTTTACGTTCGGGACGGCCGCCTAGATCGTGCGATTTAGCGCCTTTAGACTATTTTTTGTTGGGCTATGTTAAAGCTCATGTCTATACAGACAAGCCCGCTTCAATTGACGCATTGGAAGACAACATTGAAGAATTTATTCGTGAGATACCGGCCAAAATGTTGGAAAGAGTATGCCAAAATTGGACTAAGCGGATGGACCATTTGAGGCGCAGTCGCGGTCAACATTTGCATGAAATAATCTTCAAACATTAAATTATATGGACCGTACTATCGATTCAAATAAAGATTTCATGCATTTTTCTAAATTTTATGTGTTTTTTTTTGAAAAATTTTCCTATAGCTCTTAAAAAATCACCCCTTATAAACAATATTGAAATTTAACTTCTACTCTGATTCATTTATACTCACTACAACGTTGATTTATGAGTACATGTTGCAATGAGTATGCGTACAACGTTGACATCAAACACATACCATTCGAAATATGTTTGATTCATAAGCCTACTCATTCAGATTCATAACTTTAGAAAAATACTTATAAATGATACGAGTGACTCGCAAAAAAGACAGAGCAGCAAGCGGATCAAACACGCAACCTTTTGGTGAGTATTTTATTGTTCGTACGTGAATCGAACTTATTTTGTGATTCTTTTAAATGTTGAGTTACGGAGAGTCGAAATCAACAACATCATACGTGTTGTTAAGTATGAATATGATGGAGGACTTCAAACTTTCAATATGAGTAGAGATTCCATGTTATTAAAATAAGTATGAATGCGTATAAGTATCAGAAATTATGAGTATGATTCGATTCTACTCATCTTTTTGAATACTCATTGCTGATCTCTGGTACGTATAGCATTATGTCGCAGAAGAAATCAGAATGTGTAGAATTTGACAATGCCGATGAAGATTTTCTGGATCTCGAAGAAAATTAGTTCAGTGTTTTTAAGTAAAGCTTTATTTAAATAAAGTTAATGAAACAGACTTCTTCGATATAAAACATTCTAGCAAAACTGAAGAGCATCTATGGATGAAATTATTCTCTAATGCGGTTACTCTATGTATTGATATGATTTTGAATACATAGAGAGAGACAGTTTCAAAAATGGATCAACATTCTCCAAGAAACGCCCAAATGTTATAAGTGTTAATAGAGCCAGAGCAGGGACTTGAATACACTGCAACTAAGGTAGGTAAGTAGATAGGTGGGTTGGAGTGGTGGCTATGATACCAAAAGTTCACTTGAGCACGCAAAGCGGCCCGTTGTGACGCCACAAGTGAACGCAGTCTCTGTACTGACCGAGTTCCTCCAAACCAGGGGCGAAGAAGCAGATGGTCAGTTCAAGGATTGCACATTACGACTACCCTACTCAGCCCGAAAGTTTGATAATCGAAGCTATAGCCTTGACATCAATAGATGATAGCTCCGTCAACTGGATAATAGTCTCCTCTTCCTCAGCGGATTTTCACCCACGGCAAAAGTCCTTAGATGTGAGCTGCATTCTTTCCGCGTGTCTTACCATTACACAATGAGCTGTAAGCATGGCCACTATGGTCGAGATGACGTTACGACCAAGTCCATGTCACTGGTTGGTACGCCTTCTATCCATCGAGGGCCAAGTGAGCGTAGCGGTCGAGCAGGACTCCTCATTGACCCAGGATAGATTGGCGTCTCGAAAGAATTTCCGCGCGATGGCCAGCTTGACCGAGGTAAGTGGCGTCCCCAAGTCGATTGAAGAGGATTCCGGAAGTAGTGCATCAACCCTGGCTGCAACTAAGGTAGTAGACTTCTCGGAAATAGTCACTGATCACCGATTCGCTGTCACAATATTGGTTACTTTCCAAGATTAATGTCCGTTCAATGTACATACTCTCCGCTATTCACAGATTTTATATTTGTAATGCTTTCAATATTTAATTCATTTCTTTAGTATTGTTTGCTGGGTTATCAATTAAAAGTGCAATCAAAATAACCCAATATCGTTGAGTGAGTGAGCGAGTGAGTGAGTGAGTGAGTGAGAGCGTTAAGCGAAAAAGTGTTAGAAATAATATGATGTTATACCACCTTCATGGTATCATTTAAAATTATGAAAAATTACTTCCAAACAAATCTAAAAAACGGAGTCCATAATAATGATTGTCTTGCTTACAACGTCTATACAATGGAGATAAAAAGCCTCTTTATGATTGTAGTGGAAAGGCTTGTGAGAGACTATGGTTTAATTGTACTAATGTCAGCGTTTAAATTGCCTGTGTGTTGAAGGTGGAAAAGACGTCATGTTGTTTGCAACATTAACAAAAATTTTCAAAAAAACAAAAAATAAAACGAATAAAAATGTTGCTGAATAAAACACCAGCAAACAAGAAGACCACGATCAAGACCAAGACATTCAAGATGCTGATGATGACGATGATGATGATGTCCCGCAAGCCTTAATTTGTTTCTTAACTGTCGAACAAATGTTTGAGTTTGAAAGTGTTTTTTTGGTGGCTGGCTTAAGAAACCTGTTGCTCCTGACGAGGAAGTCCGTTGTGTTGGAATTTTATTTTTCGTTTGTGGTCGTCGCTTTTTTTTTTTTTTTTGTTTTTGTTTCTAATCCACGGTTGGATGTTATTGATTGTTATTATTTCCATGGGGCAGTGGGTGTTCTCCTACTTTTTTTCGTTTTTTTTTCGTTTCGTTTTTGTTTGCGTTTGAGTACCGTAAAAAAGGGAGAAACGAATATAAAGCCGTGCTTAATTTAACTCAATTCATGTAAAACATTTGTAATTACAATTGCCACTAGACGGCATCAGGCTGATTCATTTTCTAATTAGGTTGAAAGCATTAAATTTTAATGATTTTTAATTAGAATTTCCATTCAACAGCAGCAAGGGCAGACAGAGGCGTGTGAAATTTGTAGTTTTTTTTTAGAAATTCATTTGTTATACAGAAAGGGATTCGAGTTGCTTCATAACAGTCTGAATGCAAAGTAAAAATATTGTTGCGGTAATCATAGTTTAAAGATAAGAGGCAATTAGTCATCAAATGTTTTAAAATATTATTACGAAAAGCAAGAATCTAGGTACTGGTGTTTTGCTTTTACATCGTTTAACATTAAAATTATAAACAATAGCTACAAAAATAAAGCAATGAACTTGCCAGCATAAAAAAATGGTAAACAAGTAAACAAAAATACAACAACAAATACTATAATAATAAATGTAAACAAAATTCACAAACAACCATAATGAAACAACGATGTTTACATTTATAGAGATTTCGAAAAGGCGAAGCCACGAACATTCACCTTCAAGACTATTTACTCTGCCATATAAAAGGCAAGGCAAAGCAGGCGAGTGAGTCAGTGAAGTTCAGTCAGTCTTGTGTGAAGACGCGGTGCGTTTGAAGAAAGTAATCGTGGTTTGCAGATCTCCGTTATAAAGATCTGTCGAATAATTATCTAGTAATTGTTATTGTTTATACAGAGAAAACATATATATAACAAATATATATATATATATAACAAATATATATATTTGTTGCTCCTGTTGCTGCTGCTGTTGTCCACATGCCGGTCCACATTGCCCCTCTCCCTTGCTGTCATCATCCCCGTCATTGCCGCCCTTGCCGTCACCGCCGCTGCCAAGCCTGCTGCTTTGTTGTGTGTCTCCCTGTCTTGTTCGTTTTGTCCACTCCCGGAGTCACACCATATGGCCAAAACCTCGTCCGTGAGGACGCTGTTCAATGTCAGTACATACTGTAAGTGTCGTTTTTTATGTTGATGTATGTTTATTGTTGTTGCTGTGGGCCACCAGTCCCGAACTGTTTGGGGTTCAACTGGTAGTAATCGATCTGATTACGAGGTCTGACCGGAGACTTAATTCTGGTACCACGGGAGTCAGGAGCCCCTGGTACCTATGTTCCAGCCTGGCTGTTGGTGTGGCCCCTTTTGGGAGTATCGTAGTGGCTGTGGTTTGGACCCAAATCGCGGGGAGAGTCTAGTTAATGGGCTCGGTGTGGAGTTGCATTTTCAAACGGGTGCCGTGACCCAAAGATCGGAAGGAGTTTTAGATAGGCTCCGCTCCTAACCAAGGGGGAAGTCATGTCCAAATACATGGCTTCGAATTGGTACTCAGGTGTAGCATAAGTTACATCTGGGGGCGTTGGTAGACGCATTGTATTTCACCCTGTGTTAAGAGCACCATGGGATTAGGTCCACGCGGACAGGTACCCATGTAAAACCCATCAGCGTTGTCCCAGACACTCTTTGAAATGAGCAAACCTCTAGACACATTATTTCAATTAATATTGATAACCAATCCATAACTACAATCACATTTGCAAACCAAAAACGCAAAAATTTTTTAATTCGATAAATAGGCCTCCAGTCAACAAAATTAATAAATATATGAACACACAGATTTATTTTCATAACACGATACTGCCTTACAATTTATTAAGCCCCTTAGAGAGACATGATGATGAAATTCTTTGCCAATTATTACCAATTCATTGAATTCATCATCGATTATGCATAATTTTTTTATTAAATTTTTTTTCACTTTGAAAAGATTTTCTTGAGAAATTTCCCAGACTTACATATTTTTTTTTAAATTTTTTTTTATTTTGTTCCTCATCGAACATGTGCTCAACATGAAATTGCAAGCAAAATACAACCGCAACAACACAGACTGGAAAATAAAAACAAGAAAAAAACACAAGAAAATCTGGCGCAAATTCTTAATGCAAATGTGTGTCTGCTGCAATAACTTGTAGAAGATATTGCAAAAAGGAGAAACAACAACAACACAAAAAAAAATCGTATAATTCTTCATAAAGTGACAAAACGTCTGTTGCGTTGGAGTCTGTTAAGAAAAAAAAAAACTATTTTCCCCGTAATAATGATGACAATGATGGTTTTAGCAAATGTCCTCATGCAACTTGCTTGCTGGCTGGCTGGCTGTGTGTGCACCCCCAGTTTTTAGTGATCACAACATATTGATGCTGCAGTCAGTCTTTGTAACATTAAAGCAAGCATGGGAGTATGTATGTATGTACATAGCATTACATTGCATTGCTTAAAGTGCAATTTCTAACAGACATCTTCTGTGATATAAAGAGATTTATCACATTGTTGTTGTGCTGTTGTGTTGTGTTGTTGTTCACTTTTATATCTTTCTTAAGAAAGAAAGGAAATAAGACGACAAAAAACGAAAAGACGAAGTGCAACGTATTTATTCCTTTCAATGGGTGGATTGAACTTGTCGGATTTTAGTTTTTTTTTGCCATTTTTAGTGTCGCACCAAACAAAAAATAAAATTCTCGTCTTCGTTGTCGTATGCATTCGATAAAATGGGAGGATGGAGAGAGAGAGACTGAACTGAACTGAAAACTATTTTGCGTCATGTTTAAAATTCATTGCACTTTTCAAGTGCGAATTATTTGTTGTTATTGCTGTTTGTGTGCGGATTGTGGTATTATGGTTGTGTTTTGTGTGTTTCGGTTGTTGTGATTTTTTCGCGCCAACAACACACACACAGACACACACACACTTGACAATCATTACATGTTGTGATCATCATTTTCATCGTCAACATAATCATCACAACAGCATTGCCTTACGTATATGTAGGAAATCTCAGCATTGGTCTTCTACTGTCGATTCTTAACGCACAATTCGCAACATTTTTGTGTGCCTGCATATGCGCGGGAGTTGTTGGGGAGTTTTACAACATAAACATTCCTTAATCTGTTATTGGTGATGTATGTGATGTTGTTGTTGTTGATGTTGTTCTTGCTATTTGTGGCAAGATTTTTTTCTCTTACTTTGATGAGATTTTAATTCAGCCAAATCGTGTTGTATGTCGTATTTGTAGGCAGCAAACAAAAAAAATCAGAATTTCATTTCGATTTGCGAAATAAATAAGATGAAACTATTTTAATGGTAAATTTCTTTTACAAAAAAAAAAAAAAAGTGGCATAAAAAAATGGAAAGTCTAATGCAAAAATAATTGTAATTTTCTAATGTGAAATGAAAGAAAAAAATTATTTTGATTTGGAAATTTTTTAAAGTGCCTTCTCCAATGCGGGAATGCGGAAGAATTTTAATTGTCAGCCACAAAGAAAAAAACGGTCAACAATGTTTAAAAACATTTGATAGAATTGGTTTTTTTTAAAATATTTATTAAACAATTACCTACGAAATTAAAGGAAAGAATGTTTAACTGTTAAAACACTTCAATTTTAAGACGTGCAATAACTTTATTTTTAGATTGATATATTAATGGATAAGAGAAACAGCTCATCGAAAAAGACTTCACTTAGGGAAGGCCTGTTCCATTGGGATACCTCGATTTCATACTCAGCGCCAGAACACAGTCATATAGTTCACTTATACTGTACATATACAATCCATGTCACCAAAGAAACAAATTTATAGAAATTCAAAACAGACAAAAAGTACGAAAAACAAAGTTAAATTTTCTTTTACAACGGTACACTTAAACACTCCAGCAATTTTTTGTTACATATACAATACACATACAATACATACATATACAAATATGCAATTTGTCATTACAACCCTTCAGTCAGGTTTACGACCTAGCTTCTCCCATTCACCATTTATGTTCGGTGTGTTAATTTTATACATTGTATGTAAAGTCGACTCTGACCGACAGTTTGTTTTGAAAACTTTTGGTGCTAATTTTATGAACTCTCAGAATTTTTGGCGTTTTGATTTCTGATCTGGGGTTTGAACTGTGGCCTCTCGTCTAATAAGCCAACAGACTACGTCGACTTCTACAGTAGTATTATAGTCATCCTGTATTTAAATACTTCTAATGCTTAAATTTAAACAAAACAAAATTGTGTGAAATATTATACAATTTTATAATTGATTTCAGAGACCTATTGACGTCATTATGTGTGGAATATAACATCATTCATATGTTTGCCACGGCTTCTCTGAGTGTAACATTTCCAAAATATCAAAATTTCCATGACTGCTTTCGCATTAATCAAACTGAATTTGACCGGTGACATAAGTTATGTTGGCTTTGAGAACCACTGTGGTTTGTGATTTATTTGCACACTGCTCCATACATACATAATTGGTCATTACAACCTTTCGAGCAGAATTACGACATACATAGTCTCTCACACCACTTATATTGTGTGTGTTAATTTTATATATGAGTGGTGGAACCTACAGTTTAAAGTCGACCCCGAATGACAGATTTTTGAGAATCCTATCAGGCAATTTTATTTTATTCGCAGAATTGTTGCCAGAAGTCTGCCGAGAGGAAGTCGACGAAGAAATATTATTTCATATTTCCATTTGGTGCAGACGTCTGACATGGGGTTTTAACTGTGGCCTTACGTCTAATAAGCCATCATACTATCTACTAGACTATGGCGACTTCGCACATAGCTGTGACTTGGAAAATCCCCACAAGTAAAAATCTAAGCGGGTCGCACGATCGCACGTTCTTCACTCCAACTCAACATGAGATCATGCCCTCAAATCGGTTGTGCAGAATATCCAATGTAACGATGGTTGTGGGATATTTAGCGTCTTTCTGTTGAAACTTCACGTCATCGGTATCCATATTATCCAATTCAAGCGAAAAGATGGTGATAACCATCAACATATAGATCTCGCAATTGACAGAGATGGCTTGGACAATGCCGTTCTCAATGAAATATAGTCCGACGATGCCACCAGCCACATCTAACAGTGACTTTTAGGGAAGCATTAGCGCACTTTGATATTACTTACTATATGCAGTGAAGTCTTCTCGAACTTGATAATTTTGTTTGTTCACGAAACCATTCATCGAGAAACGAGTTTCAGGCATCACGAACAAGACGAAATATGAAAAAAATATTTGTTTCGGCGATTTCCTTTTAGCAGTTTTCTCTGAACAACTCTGAGAGCAAATAAAATGCCATTAAAAGTTTTTCAACTTCCGTCATTTGGAGATATTGTTGTTGTCGATTTGAATATTTCCATAATTATCTTAAGAACATTGACTGAAGTCGCCGTGGTCCGTCAAGAACTCATTATTCAAAACCCAGCTCAGACGAACTAAACGAAATTTGAAAGAACATTACCCTTAGTACCCTTCTGCCAAAATTCAAGTATTAAGTAAAATTGCCATGAAAAATTTCTCAAATACGTAGTACAGGGTCGACTTTAAACTGTAGGTCTCGCCACTTATGGATAAAATTAACACACAAAACATAAGTGGTGTGACAAGCTAGGATGAAATCCTGACTAAAGGTTTGGATCGTGGCTTCACGTATAATAAGCCAACACCCTACCACACTAGACTTCACAAATTTGATTGCAGCTCCGATAAATCCAATAAATACCAAAGTAGTCTTCACCAAAAGTTTGTAGAAATATCCGATCTTCCTCCATCTAACTGTACTGATCCCTTTTCATTAGAAAGACTCGTAAAAATTCCTTTTTTTTGGCGAAGGCACATTAAGAAAAATGTCCAATACAATGTGTTTTATTCCATTCTTATTTTGGAATAATCAAAAGGAGAAGAAAGAAAAAAAATTCAATTAAAAAAATGAAAATCTTTATAATGAAATCAAAATACGATGCATCAGTCAATTGTCACATTAAATGACATGAAACTTGTCACACGCAACAAATGCTTTATAACACTTCGTCGTCTTCTTCTTCTTCTTACACACAACATATCTGCACTGCGTAGAGACAGAGAGACAGACCACATGTGAGTGAAGAAAATTTTTAAAAATAAATCAACACACCACACATACAACTTCTGTTTCTAAAAACAAAACCGAAAAACCATTTGAAATGCGGTGGAATTCATAGCGTAAAGGCATACGAAACAATCAAGCCATCAGCCTACCTAATATTGGCAATTGTTGTCGCATTAAGTATCATTATCAAACGGATAAAACGAACACAAAAAATCTTCTTCTTTACATCTCAACCACAACCAACAACAGCAACAAACAAATGACAACACAAGAGAGAAAGAACTTCAACTAAATATACTCCACGGATGGCAAATGTAAGATTTCCATTGCGGGCAGTGTATTTAATCAATGCCTTTGACTCCCTAAAATTGTTTCAGGCGAAGTTTTTTTTCATTTTCCGTTTTTGTTTTCGTTTTCCTTTATTTTTAGGTTTGATGTTGTCGTTGTCGCAAAGCATTTGCATTTTATTTGTTGTTTTTTTTTTTTTTTTTTTTTGAAAGCGATTTACCGATTGCTATCGATATCAATGGACAACTCTTTTAAAGACAATTTTTTGTCTCGTCTTTTTGCTGCCTCCTGCCTTAAGACCGCAATCAGCTAGCCAACCAGGCAGGCAGCAGGCAGGCAGAAGGCAGACACTAGGCTGCCTTAATGGCTGGCAAAAAGTGTGTGCCAGATAGGCAGCATTTGGGTTTTAATTAACTATAATATGCCTACTCAAGTTACGATTGTGATCTTTCTCTTCCACCTCTACATACATGCATACATACATACATACATAGACAATTAAACATTTACAGATAGAAAGGAAAGAAAGGAAGGAAAGAATGAAAGAAAGAAAGAAAGAAATCCCTGTGTATAGTTTCGTTTGTATTATGTTTAGATGCGTTATCCAATCACTGATGCAACCATAAAAGGCGTGATTTTCCTTTAATTTTTGCTGTTTCCTATTGCTGTGTGTTGTATTTTAAATATTGATCTTCGTCATCATCATCATTTGATTATCCATTCATTGCTTTTATTTTTGCATTCTGTCTAAGACACCCTATAATACTGCATACATACCAGAGATCAGCAATGGGTATTCTGATACTTATACGCATTCATGCTTATTTTAATATCATGGAACCTCTACATACTCATATTCAAAGTTTGAAGTACTCATCATACTCATACTTAACAACAAGTATGATGTTGTTGATTTCGACTCTCCATAACTCAACAACATACACGAAGCACAAAATAAGTATGAATCGCGTACGAACACTAAAATACTCACTCGAATCATTTATAAGTAGAGAGTTATCCATTTCGTGGTTTCAAAAGTAAACGTAAATAAAACGCATATAAAATATTTTTTTTCATGATATTTCTTTTTTATTGTAAAGTTTGAACGTTGACATTATGTGTGAAATACTACATCATTTAAATGACCTCCACGCGAAGTGTTACAAGCATTGATTCTTTTGAGGTAATTTTCGACCACTTTTTGACACATATTGGGCGGTATCTCAGCCATAACTTGACGAATGTTGGTTTTTAAGTGCTCAAGAGTTGAAGGTTTATCTGCATAAACACGGTCTTTCGCGTAGCCCCACAAAAAAAAGTCTAATGGTGTCAAATCGCATGATCTTGGTGGCCAGTTGATATCGCCACGACGAGAAATTACGCGGTCAGGAAATGTCTCTTGCACCGTCTTGTTGAAACCACATACTCTCCAAGTCGTATTCTTCAATAGCAGGCAAAAAAAAGTCGGTTATCATATGACCATAACGCTCCGAATTGACGGTGACAGTCGTTCCAGTGCATTGTGTGATAGTTAAGCGATCCATTTTCGTCAATGTCAGACTTTCAACTGAAAAGAGAAAAATTGGTTTCACAACTTAGTTTGACAGATGTCGAATTCCAGTCCCATACTTTTGAAACCACGAAATGGATAGCCCTTTATTATAAGTATTTTTTTTAAAGTTATGAATCTAAATAAGTGGGCTTATGAATCAAACATATTTCGAATGGTATGAGTTTGATGTCAACGTTGTTGCCATACTCATTGCAACCTGTACTTATAAATAACCATTGTAGTGAGTATGAATGAATCACGAGTATGTAGTTAAATTTCAATATTGTTGACTCACTTATAATCAAAATTTCATGAGTGCTTATCAGTAGTGAAAAAACGATTCATTGCTGATCTCTGATACATACATACATACTATATAATATTACAACCCTTTAAAACGTAGCTTCTCACACCACTTATGTTGTGTGTGATAATATCATACATGAATGGCGGAACCTACAGTTTAAAGTCGATTCCGAACGACAGACTATTAAGAAACTTTTCATAGAAATTTTATTTACTCAGAGACGGTTTGCAAGAAATCTGCTGAGGAAGTTGCCGAAGAAATATTTTTTTCATGTTTTCGTTCATGTCCCTAAAGCAATTAAGATCATAGAAGAGACTTGCACCAAGATCCTAAAAAACTTAACCACCATAAGGCAGGACAGATACGATTCCACCTCTCATCCTTTACGTAGTATGCACACGTTCCACCGTACTGAGCTCTTAGAAAAATAATCGATTTTCTTAGAATTGTTAAGTGAGTTTTTGTTCTTTCTTTTGATAGAAAATTCCGGAGAAATCCTGAATGTTCTGAACATTGTTCCATTATCAAATTCGGCCGGTGCAATTAAAGAGTCTCACTGGGCAAGAGCCGCAACAAGAGATAGTCGTTGTACAGCGTACTCATCAGCTTTATGATTCTGTTGCATGCTCGAATGGCTTAAAAAAACATTTCATTGCGACATGATGTAGCTCAAGTTGCGACTGTGAGCTAATGCAGTTGAGGACACACTTCAATCGCACTAAAGTGAGGTTGGAAACATTAATCCATGCTACCCTGTACTCATTTTTATTTTTTTAATTGCGCATAGTCTAGTAAGTAGTGTGTTCAATTACACAGCCCTGCATGGGTTTTGCAAACAAGATGGTTCCAGGTGTTCCTGAAGGCATTTTGCGCGCTGAACACGAATCTGTATTCCATCACGTCAGGTTTTCGAGAAAAAGGGGGCTAAAACCCCCTAAAAATAGAGTTTTTGGCCATTTTTGAAGAATTATAGAGCTGAACACTGACGTGCTAGAACCTTCGCTATTATCAGAAATTGACAATTGATCTTTGCTCTTTAAAATGAGCCCTAAGCCAAATTGTTTGCATGCATCCTTAAAGTAGGGGGTGGGTTTATGTCAAGGGATGCAATAGAAAAAGAAACACATTACGGAAGTCCTTAAAAACTAATCAGATTTACTTGAAAATTGTTATTCAGGGGTTTTTGGGGTCGCTGATTACAGATCTTCATTCAGATTTAAAAAATTCAAAACAGCGGATCCAATATGGCGGTCGAGGTTTATAAAAATTAATCGGATTTACTTGAAAATTGTTACCTTTATCTCGAAAACCTGACGTAATGGAAAGTTTTTCGTGTTCAGCGCTCAAAATGCTTTCGGAAACACTTGGAGCCATCTTATTTGCACAAAAAAAGTCCAAATTTGCAGGGCTGTGTTATCGAACAAAATAAGGCATTTATGAAGTGATTGAGATCGTTCTAACTAGACTTAGCAAGCCACTTAATTCCTTTTTATTATCAACTGTACTGTATCCCTTCATTCATCTTCTATCGACTGAAATTTCTTCGCATCTCTACATTTGATTTGCAAAAATTTCAAACGAAAATAAAAAAAGGAGGATAACGTTGACAACCAAGAAAATAAAAGACGCATTCATTCTGGAACGCCACGCAAATGTGTCTCGAATATATTTTTCTTCTTTCAGTATTTTTTTCTTTTTTCTTTTTTTTTTTTTTGGTTTCTTCGACAACAAAGTTTTAAAACTTTATTGGTTGACTGACTGGCATTTATGTTGTTATCGTTTGTACTTATGTACGCTTGTATGTTTTGTTTGAAAACACTTTGCATACTATTTTGCATGTCATTTGATTCATTTGATTCATCTGTTCATCTGTTTATTTGCAGTCCACGTACACCTTCATAAGGTGTTTGATGAAGAGTGTGTATCGCTTGTCTATTTTGAGGATTTCATGAATGGAAGTTTTATTGGAAGTTTTTTATTATTTTTTTTATTTAGTAGAGCCTTTGAATAGATTTTTTGGAATGTTGTATTAGAATCGTTGCAGGCATAGGCAGCCGCCGGTCACAAGCTTACTTGGATGCTGTAAGGTCCCGTTGTAACACCGATATTACCTTTTCCGCCATATAATTATAACAACTGGTTAGAATCTCTCAACCATCCCGAGGGTTTTATGAAGTTTTGTGCATTTTCCTCAAATGGTGGCAACCTCTCAACCCTCTCGAGAGTTTTATGAAATTGTGACTTTTTCGCTACACACGTTTTGTCAATAAAGTCTGGGTGTCCAATATTCTACTTCTCAAGTTTCCAAATGCCAGACAATGACAGAGAAAACGTACTAGAATCGCCACTTCTTCCTTGTCGTTGCAGAAGTCATTATGAGGTATTCTCAGTCTTCTAGTGTAAACACCTAGAGGTCATAGTCTTCCGAACACTGCTATGTGGTTTCTTAGATCGAATCTTGTTATATTCAATGCAAATTCTGTTCTGCATATATTCATGCCGGACCAAATCTCTCTGTTGTCTTTACAAGTGGGTTCAAATGCAAATTGTGTTCTATGAATATCCGTATCAGGCCAGATCTGTCTGGTGTCTCTACAAATGGGTGTTTTTTTGGAGGCATTGCCTCGACGTAGCCTAGTCGCCGTAGTCTCGTAGGTAGTGTGTTGGCAGACATCAACAAAACGAAATAAAAAAGTATTTCTTTGGCGAATTTCCCTCAGCACATTTCAGGCCAAATATATGAAAATAAAATAAAATTGCCATGAAAAATTTCTCAAAAAAATCTGTTGTTCTGTAGGTCCCGACATTCATGTATAAATTTAACACACAACATGAAGATGGTGTGCGAAGCTAAGTCGTCATCCAGACTGAAGGGTTATAATGACCAATTATGTATGTATTTACGTATGTATTTTTTTTTTTGTTTTTTTTTATGAAACCAGCACTCAGGGGATGGCCCCTACTCATGCAGTGCATTGTGCAGGTTTTTAGGAAAGGTGGAAAGGGGGAAGATGCGAACGGCAAAGAAACGAGTTGCTGCTAAGTGACTATAAAATGGCCAGTGCTATACCTTCACCATTAGACAGTCTACAGGCAATCGTCCCCAAGAAGCCCACAGTTTCTCACACCACTTATGTTGTGTGTGTTAATTTTTATACATAAGTGGCGGGACCTACAGTTTAAAGTCGACTCCGAACGACAGATTTTTTGAGAAACTGAGAAGAAATCGCCGAAAAAATACTTTTTGTATTTTTTTATTTTTTTGATGCCTGGCCTGGGACTCGAACCCTGGCTTTTACGTCTAATAAGCCAGCACACTACCTACTAGACCACGGCGACCTCTGCCTCTGCCTCTCTATGGAGCAGCCGTCTATCTTATGTAGGAACTTATTTAAATTTACCGTCTCAGTGTCCAGATACCGTGGTGAAGGTAATCATCGAATGTCTCACTATCTCCTCCAGAGACACACTGCATTGTAAGATAATCTTAGATGTGGTGTATACACTATCTAAGTATATAATGGCCCCTTTACTGTCGATATATATGCGGATATCTTACTTATTTACTTACTTAATTGGCCATTAACAACCCGATTAACGGATTTCGTTGTGCTTTAACACATTCTTCTAGGCTCCTTCCTCTGCTTCTTGCATGCCTATACCAGTTGGTCACACCAATCGATGACAGGACTTCTTTGATCTGGTCCTTTCAACGTAAACAAGGTCGTCCTCTTCGCCGGCTGTCGCAGATGTCCGCATCAAATACCCATCTCGCCGGAGCATCCTCTTCCATTCGAACGACATGGCCGAGCCAGTGCTGCACAACGTCCATGTCGTTGAGGAACTCATATAGCTCACTGTTGAATCAGATGTGGAAGTCATCGCTAACTCGCACTGGACCGAATATCTTACGTAGGACTTTTCGCTCGAATACTCTTAAGACATCAATGCATAATAGCGTCAATGCCTCTGCGTAAAGAAGCACGGAGAGGATGAGCATCGTGTAGAGTGTTAGTTTTGTCGTACGAGAGAGGTCTCTGCTACTCAATTGTCTATTGAGACCTGTTGGCAAAAGTGATCCTCCACTTGATTTCCAGACTGACATCATTTTTGATGGCAATGGCGGAGCCAAGATAAATAAATAAGTATAGCCACAATCTGAGATCCAATACGCCGCGTAATTTGAGATCCGTTTTGCCCTCGTTTACTGCCACACCCATCTTAATAGACTCCCATTCGATAGCACTAAAGGTAGCAATAACATCTCGCTCGGTACGCCCTATGATGTCAATGTCAATGAAACGGAAGCAACTGGACGCTTTTTTGAAAAGTACTGCCATTGCGATTCATTCCCGCCTTCCGCAGAACACTCTCCATGACGAAGTTGAAGACGTCGCCTTGCTTGAAACCTCGTACGGTATCAAAAGGTTCGAAAAGTTTCAATCCTACCTTGACGGAGCTGCAAATCCTGAAAATATTAAGACATTTTTGGTTCAAGATTATGAAAATTGCTTGCCATACGTATTACAAAATCCATTTGTCTTTGGGGAAAGTCTACTACAAACTTTTCTTAATGAAAATTTATGTCTATTGTTTCTTCTTATTTTATGAAACAATTTTTTATTTAATTTAATTTAATTTTTTTGTTGTTGATGTTTTGTTTTTGTTTTTTATAAAAAATCATAGTTTATTATCAACACCTTTCACTAACTGTATATACGATAACTTATCATATTTTACGTACCGTATTTTACGGTTTTAAATAAAAAAAAAAATGAAACACGAAAGCATTGTTTGAAGGTAGATTAACAAGATTTTTATCTAAGGAAAGATTTGATTTGATTTGAAATTTGATACTTTAATAGAGACAATAGTTTATTAATGGCATCAATAAAATATTCATTTAATAATTTATTTTATAGACAAACAGACAGACAGACAGATGGATATCTATTTTTGGTGATGACTGTTACGCTTTACGTTAACGTACAACTGACTCCCTCTATAGCTGCTTCATACAGAAAAATTATTTAAAAAATATTTCAATAGAGTTACAACTGTTTCTTATTAGAGAAGTTAGATAAAGAGAGAGAGAGGGAGAGTTGGTTCTTATCTCCATGTTAAACACTTTTCAACATAAATATTCATAATCTTTGAATATTTATTTTTATATTCCAAAAAAAAAAAAACGTCAGAGTTTCAAAACAAGTTCTCATTTCGTTTATGATCCAATAATAATTCACTTCACAGTTGAGAACACGCTTCAATCTTACTAAGTTCGATTTGAAAACATTAATTGATGCTATACTGTAGACATACATAAGGGTCCGCCAAATAACTTTTTTTTTTTGAAAATTCTTTAAAAAAAAAAACTACTGAACATTTTCTCAAATTTCTTTTTTTATTTGAAAGTACAACCCTTCCGGTTAATAAATCCGGAAAATAATTTCATTCAAATGGCTGCCTCGGCTGGCCATGCAGTAGCCTACACGATCGATCCAATTTTTAAGTACATTATCGATTGTGTGCAGCTGTATTTCACCAATGGCTTCACGAATATTGTCCTTTAAAGCGTCAATTATCTCTAACTTGTCGGCGTAACACTTATCTTTGACGGCACCCGACAAATAATAGTCCAACGGTGTCAAATCGCAGCTCCGAGGTGGCCAAACGACATCAGCTTTGCGGCTGATAATGCGATCTTCAAAAACAGGGCGCAAAACATCGAGTATAGCTTCGGCTGAGTGGCACGTAGCGCAGTCCTGTTGAAACCAAATGTTTCCAATATCCTCCTCTTCAATTTTTGTGAACAAAAATTCATTCAACATGGCCCGATAACGATCGCCATTGACTGTAACGGCCACTCCTTGCTTATTTTCGAAGAAAAATGGCCCAATTATGCCTCTGGACCAAAATCCGTACCAAACAGTGACTCGTTTTGGGTGCGTCGGCTTTTCAATGTATGCGTGCGGGTTTTCTGTGCCCCAAATGCGACAATTTTGCTTGTTTACATACCCACCAAGATCAAAGTAAGCTTCATCTGAAAAAATGATTTTTTTGCCACGATTTTCAAAGTAATGTCTCAATATTTCCACATTTTCGAAGAAAAATGGCAATATTCTTGTACGCACTTTTTTTGACTTTTCACGCTTTGGTTTATCGATGAGGATGCCAGTTTCTTTCACTTTTTTTCACAAGATAACGAACATACGGAGTTGACGGTGCTTCTCTTCTTCCAAAATCCGTACGCAATTTTCGCACACATTCTGAAACATTACCATGATTTTCAAAGTAATGTCGCAAAATTTCGCAGCGTTGTTCAAGCGTATACACAACCATATTCGTTCAGCGGAAGGATAAAACTAATTATCTGTCAAATCAGACATGAGCTAAGTGTTACCATTCACGAAATAAGCACTAGTTGAAAAAAAAAACGTTAGATGGCGGACCCGATATTTGGTCATTAACATCTATGCTGACACGGTAGCACTTAATATCCCCAAAAAAAAAAACAAAGCGTCCCTAACAATGCCCAGGAAAATAATTCATTTATCAAGCAATTTCAGAGAGTTAGTAAGGTTAAGTTCATTTGCTGTTCCTGCTTTCCCTTTGGGGACATCATTAAAATTCAAGACTGTCTTGGCGCATAGCACGGTTGTCGCCTACTGATGTTCTTTGGTAAGCAGTTTAATACTAGAGTAGCAGGACTGAAGTCGCCATAGTCTAGTAGGTAGTGTGTTGGCTTATTAGACGTAAAGCCAGGGTTCGAGCCCCAGGCCAGACATCAAAACAAAATACAAAAAGTATTTCTTCGGCGATTTCCTTTCAGCAGATTTCTGGCAAAAACTCTGAGAGTAAATAAAATTGCCATGAAAAGTTTCTCAAAAAATCTGTCGTTCGGAGTCGACTTTAAACTGTAGGTCCCGCCACTCATGTATAAAATTAACGCCCACAACATAAGTGGTGTGAGAAGCTAGGTCGTAATCCTGACTGAAGGGCTATAATGACCAATTATGTATGTATGTATGTATGTAGCAGGACTGAAGCAGCTGACTCCTCGAGGCTTAACTTTAATTTCACAGAGATATAGGAGAAGAGCATGATGAACAAGCTCGTGCGGCGTATTGGATTTCAGATAACGGCCGATAGCTATACTATCGATATAGTCAAGGAATTTACGAGTATTTATCTTGGCTCCGCCGTTACCACTAAAAATGATGTCAGTCTGGAGATCAAGCGCAGTATCACTCTTGCCAACAAGTGCTACTATGGTCTCAATAGGCAATTGAGTAGCAGAGACCTCTCTCGTACGACAAAACTAATACTCTAGAAGACGCTCATCCTACCCGTGCTTCTTTATGGCGCAGAAGCATGGACCCTATTAAGACCCGATGCAGCAGCCTTAAGAGTATTCGAGAGAAAAGTCCTACGTGAGATCTTCGGTCCAGTGCGAGTTGGCGATGATTTCCGCATCCGATCCAACAGTGAGCTGTATGAGCTCCTCTACGACATAGACGTTGTGCAGCTTATTAATATCCAGCGGCTGCGCTGGTTCGGCCATGTTGTTCCAATAGAGGAAGATGCTCCGATGAGACGGCTATTTGATGCGGGGATCCGCGGAAGTCGGTGGAGAAGACGACCTTGTTTGCGTTGGAAGGACCAAATCAGGGATTGGTGTGGACTTCGATTGGTGTGACCAACTGGCGTAGGCGCGCAAGAAGCAGAGGCGATGTGTAACGGCAGGCCGAAATCCATTAATCGGGTTGTTAATGGCCAATTAAGTAAGTAAGTAATGATGAAATAACCATAGTTTAGTAGGTACTGTGTTGGCTGGTTAGACGTGAAGTCACGGATCAAACCCCAGGACAGAAATCAAAGCGAAAATATGAAAAAATATTCCTTCGGTAACTTCCTCTCAGCAGAGAGGAAATAAAATTGCCATGAAAAGTTTCTGAAAATAAAAAAAATAAAAAATCTGTCGTTCTGAATCGACTTTAAACTGTAGGTCTTGCCACTCATGTATAAAATTAACAAATACAACATGAGGGTGCTGTGAGAAGCTAGGTTGTAATCCTTACTGAAGGGTTGTAATAACCCAATTATGTACGTATGTATGTATGTCTGTATGGACGTAAGTTAAAAAATTATCGAACAAAATAAAGCATTTATAAGGTGAATGAGCAGAGGCGTTGGAGGAACGGATCAGGTTGTTCTGTCTCTAGACGTCTATGGCCTGCTGTGGACAGTAAGAGAACAGATTGGCTGCTGGGCTTGGTTAAGGCCAGCGTAAGGTTGGTTGTCGGTTTTATCACAGGGCACTGCGAGATTAGGTCGCTGACGGGGATCTGGAACAGATCCCAGCCGGACTATTGCAGGGTATGTTGCGATGAGGAGGAGTTAGAGACTATCGAACACCTCCTCTGTAACTGCCCAGCCCTTTGTAGGTTGAGGTTGAGGACCCTTGGCAGAGCCTTCTTTGAGAGCTTGAGTTCTGTGTCGAGAGCCGACATCAAGGCTCTCCACAGATTCATTAGCAGTTTGAGCTGGTTGAGAGGTGCTAGGGCTTCATAAGTGTAGTCGCGCGCTCAACCCTTGTTTGTGTCTGTTTCTTTCTGTGTGATTCCCATCCCCCCCTTACCCTTATGCCCTCCTTTCATCCTATTCCCTCTATTTCCTTCTCTCTCCAAGGACGTTGTACAATGGGTCAATTTCGACCTCCGGGTATTGTACTTGTCTTAACGGACAAGTACACGTCCTCTAACCTAACCTAACCTAAGGTGAATGAGATCATTCTAACTATACTTAGCAATTAGCATTCAATTCGATTTTATTATTATCAACTGTACTTCATCTCCACTTGTATTTGATGATGATTTGATACATGAAATAAGTTCCTTGTAATACTCAATTAAATTGTCTTAAATTCTTCTTCCCTTCCCTTCCTTCGCTTTCATTTGCTTCTTGTAGTTATTACACCTGCCAATAATGTGTTCTTAAATAATTTTGTAGTTTTTTTTTTTTTTTAATCGACAAATTTATTTAATTTTTAATTTTTTGTTGTTGTTTTATTACTTCTTCTCTTTTTTTAATAATAAATTATGCAAATTTGTTTATGTTAAGTAAATTGTTGCTGTTATTGTTGTTGTATTAGTTTTTCTTCGATACTAATTTAATAGTTGTTGTGGCATAATAGTTTCCTGTTGTCTTTAAAATCTCACAATCAATACAATAACGCATCACACACAATACCCTGTAATCAGATGAAAAGATTATAAATGTCGACAATATTTCATGGTAAACAGGAGATTCTCAAACTGCCTGTAATTGTACAATAAAGCACAAGCATTAGAATAAAAATTTTTTAGAGAAACAATTGGATTAACTAAGAAATTAATTGGAATACAAATATTTGATGATATCGAACCATAGTGCATTTCGTTTTTCTATTTCCTAATAAGTGTACTGTGAGTCGGTTACCAACCTCTGGGTATTCCTGTATAATTTGAAGCATAACTACGGTCTCTTTCTGTTGCAGTTTCCCAAGAATAGTTTTGATTGCCTTAGGCCATTTGATTTATGAAGAGGCTTTGCCTGTCTTTATATTCACTTTCATTGAGTATATCCTTCCGAACATGCGTTCTAAGGTTCTGGTCCCAACAGCGGTGTGAAAGGTCTCCTCCTCAGAAGGTCATCTGTCCGTTCATTGCCGAAAATGTTTAGATGACCTAGCACTCCTTATTCCCAACCCACCCGATACATCTTTTCCAGATAGTCTCACACTATCTAATATTCAAGCTTATAAAACTCGAGTGCTCGTAAACCCACCTGAATGTGAGATAGAATTGCTATGTTGGGACCTTTATCGTTCTTGCAGATTTGCAAAACTGTCGTTGCAGTTGTAAATCGCTAACCAAAACAGCATAAGTCGTATTTCTAAAAAAAAAGTGTAATAAAAACTAAGAATGCTAAATAAAATAACGAAATTCTGACTAAAGAAACAAGAATATTGGATATCTCTGCATAAACTGTTTATACCCTTTTCATAAGCAATAACAATTACTAGACAATTGTTCGACAGATCTTTGTAACGGAGATCTTCAAACCACGATTACTCTCTTCAAACTCATCGCGTCTTCACACAAGACTGACTGAACTTCACTAAATCACTCGCCTGCTTTACCTTGCTTTTTATATGGCATAGTAAACAGTCTGATGAATGTTCTTGAAGGCGAACGTTCATGACTTCGCCTTCTCGAAATCTCTATAATTGTAAACATCGTTGTTTTATTATTGTTGTTTACATTTATTCTTGTACTGTTTGTTGTAGTATTTTTATTTATTTGTTTATCATTTTTTTATGCTGGTGTTTGTTGTTATATTAAGAAGTACAATAATTTGTAAACTGGTTTGTTTACTGCATTGTTTTGTTTTTGTAGCTTTTGTTTATAATTTTAATGTTAAGCGATGTAAAAGCAAAACACCAGTATCTAAATTTTTCATTTTCGAAACAATATGTAGCTGAAGTCATATCACTTTAGTTATGAACATCCTTACAATATAAGGATACTTTTGCTTTGGAAAAGGAAAACTGTGAAATAGAAAACTCAAAATGCCAAATCGAATAACAAAATTCTTGCTAAAGAAACAAGGATATTTTTGAGCCAGTCACTGCATAGCTGGTTCATCATCTAAAGACCATGAAAAAGTATCTGATTTGACTATTAGGATGACATCTTGCTACTACATACATACATACATAATTGGTCATTATAACCCTTCAGTCAGGATTTCGACCTAGCTTTTCACAACACTTATGTTGTGTGTCTTCATTTTATACATGAGTGGCGGTACCTACAGTTTAAAGTCGACTCCGAACGACAGATTTTTGAGAAGCCCTTCATGGCAATTTTTTTTTTGCTCTCAGAGTTTTTGCCAGAAATCTGCTGAGAGGCAGTTGCCGAGGAAATATTATTTTTTTAATATTTCGTTTTTGATGCCTGACTTGGGATACGAACCCGGGCTTTACGTCTAATAAACTAACACACTACCTACTAGACTACGGCAACTACAATTAGTACATCTTGCTACTGATTTATTCAAACTGAGTTTCCTTAATAACGGGTTATCCATTTCGTGGTTTCAAAAGTAAACGTAAATAAAACACATATAAAATATTTTTTTCATGATATTTCCTTTTTATTGTAAAGTTAGAACGTTGACATTATGTGTGAAATACTACATCATTTAAATGGAGAGGGAGAGGGCGAAGGTGCTTATTAATGACAGTAGGGTATCCAACTCTATTGATTCGTTGGAGCATCGTCGCAATGTGACGTGTGTTGGAAAATTTAAATTAAATGTCCACAAATACTACTCCCTCTTTCCACCTTCTTATAACCTATTTTCCTAAACCTGCACAATGCACTGCATGAGTAGGGGCCATCCCCTGAGTGCTGGTTTTACAAAAAAAAAAAAAAAAAAAATTACCTCCACGCGAAGTGTTACAAGCATTGATTCTTTTGAGGTAATTTTCGACCACTTTTTCACATATTGGGCGGTATCTCAGCCATAACTTGACGAATGTTGGTTTTTAAGTGCTCAAGAGTTGAAGGTTTATCTGCATAAACACGGTCTTTCGCGTTTTGGTGTCAAATCGCATGATCTTGGTGGCCAGTTGATATCGCCACGACGAGAAATTACGCGATCAGGAAATGTCTCTTGCACCGTCTTGTTGAAACCACATACTCTCCAAGTCGTATTCTTCAATAGCAGGCAAAAAAAAAAGTCGGTTATCATATGACCATAACGCTCCGAATTGACGGTGACAGTCGTTCCATCGTCGTTTTCGAAGAAGTAAGGTCCAGGTAAGAGCTCACCAAACAGTGACTTTTTCTGGATTTAATGGCCTTTCTTCAATTACTTAAGGATTCTCAGAACCCCAAATACGACAATTTTGTTTATTAACTCACCGAAAATTTTGTTCGATACGTGGCTGTGGCAGAATCACCATTTTTGTAGTAGGTTTTGATAAATTTTATGCGTTGTGTGATAGTTAAGCGATCCATTTTCGTCAATATCAGACTTTCAACTGAAAAGAAAAAAATTGGTTTCACAACTTAGTTTGACAGATGTCGAATTCCAGTCCCATACTTTTGAAACTACGAAATGGATAGCCTTACTTTACTTCCAAAGCAGTTTGAGTATCACTGTTCTGTTTCAACAAGTTCTCATGTATAGCAATTAATTGTTTTTCATATGATTTTAATAAACAAAATGATTTCTTTTTAAAATAGTCATATCGTTTTATTATTTATTAATGTTTTGTCTTCTTCTTCTTTTTCTGTTTTTTTTTTGTTTTTTCTTTTTGTTTCATACAAATCCTCTAAGACGTTATAAAAACCAGGCTGGCAGGCCAATTGGATAAGATGAGGCTGTTGAAAATGAAAACAAGTTTGCTGCTTAAGTCTTTTGTTTGATTTGTATATGTACGTATGTACGACCGATGCGTATGTATGTATGTATACATAAATATAATGTACGATATATTATTTCATTTCTTGTTTATTTATTGTTTTGTTATGTTGCTATAGTTGTTGTTGTTGTTTTTTTTTTTTTTTTTGTTTTTTCAAATCAGGTCGCAATTTTAGCACGAGACCGAAAGACGCCTGTTATCGTTGCGTTGATATCTTTAACAAAGAAGATGAACAAAAAATATGGAAAAATAAATGATTTTTATTTTATTTAGATTAGTATTCGGTTTTGTTAATAATTTTTTTTTTCTCTTGACATATGCTTTACGGATGTATTGCGCTAATGCTTGTGATAATTTGAAGAAGAAAAAAACGAGATGAAGAAGATGATCAATTTAAAATTCCAAATCAATTGAGGGTGTTTGTACATTAAGAATAGAGAACAACCTGTTTCAATAGGAATATATTCTCATATTAATTCAAGGTTAATAAATGCCTCATCTAAGAAAAATAAGAAGAAGAAGAAGAAGAACAAAAAATTATTAAAAAAAATTTCTTATAATTTCTTAATTAAGAAAAAAAATGCGCCTTCAATTTTGTTATCATATCTGTTAAATAGAGTTGCGTTAATTAAAGTGCTTAAGTAGCGTATAAAACAAGCATCAATTATTTTCTAAATTTGATGAAATATCACAACAAAACAAACAAACAAAAAAGTGTTGACTACATTGGTCACACTTATTTGGTCGCCCACGTTATTTCTTCCAAGCATAGCTTAACATTTTGAAAACCAAAAAAGAAAAAATTAAAAAAAAAATTGAAAATGTTGTCTTTACTGTTTGTGTCATTTCGGTGTTAATTTATTTATTAAAAAAAAATTAAATTCTCCCACGAAAATATTATGTTAACAAATTATAGTTTTTTTCATTAATTAACGCGTTGTTAACATTAATTTAAATCACTTTTAACAAGCATTTCATTTGTTCTTGAATAAGATTTATTAGCCAATTGAATACAACAACCATTAAACGGTCAATATTTGTTACATTTTTATGAGAAATAATAATTTATTATTAATAAAAACAATTACAAGTAGTTGCTGTTGAATATTTTAAATGATATGGAGTTACTTTATTACATTCCAATGTAAATAATAAGCAATTAAATTCTGATTTTAAATTTTTGTTTTTTAAGTACAGTACTTACTCCACAAGACACATAGGGTCACTACAGTAACTACTCGTATACTCCTTTATTAAATTAAATCTAAACCTGTGTAATATAATGGGCCATATGGCCTTTGAGGGAACTTGCCTGTGAACAAGGCAAGCTATCTGCTATCCTAAGTCTAAACCTAAACAGAAGTAAGATTTACAAATTATATGAAACATTAAATATCAGGTCTTCTAACACTGTCTTTCGAATGGCAGTTGTTAAAGGCCAGCTCTCTGAAGCTACATCTGTCAAATCAAAATCAAATCTGTCTTATATTCCACCTGCTTAGCCAAATATCCAGGGCTGAAGTTAAACTACCGTAAATTACGATGTCTTCATTGAATTAGATCAAAACAATATTTGTGGATGCCTTCTAAGGAGTGTTCAATCGAATTATAACTTCCAAAAGGGACTTCCAAGCTTTTACAGTTGATAACTGCCATCGTGCTGAAGCTGCATCCGTTAAATTAGTTATCATTTATTCAGTAAATTTTGTGAAATCAGCGTGGAATGAAGATAAACGACCATATATAACGACGACCATGGATTACGACAACCATAGACAACGACGACTATAGACAATGATGATCATAGACCACGACGACCATAGATAACGACGACCATAAATTACGACGGCCATACACAACGACGACCAGAGACAACGATGGCGATAGACAACGACAACCATAGATAACGACGACCATAGACTACGACGACCACATACAACGACGACCATAGACTACGACGCCATAGACTACGACGGCCATACACAACGATGGCCATAGACAACTACAATCATACACTACGAAGGCCATAGACAGCGACGATCATAGATAACGATGATCATAGACAACGACGACTACATACAACGACGACCATAGACTACGACGCCATAGACTACGACGGCAATAGACAACTACAATCATACACTACGAAGGCCATAGACAGCGACGATCATAGATAACGATGATCATAGACAACGACGATTACATACAACGACGACCATAGACTACGACGCCATAGACTACGACGGCTATAGACTACGACGACCATAGACAACGACGACCACAGACTACGACGGCATAGACTACGACGGCTATAGACTACGACGACCATAGACAACGACGACCATAGACTACGACGGCTATAGACTACGACGACCATAGACAACGACGACCATAGACTACGACGACCACATACAACGACGACCATAGACTACGACGCCATAGACTACGACGGCCATACACAACGATGGCCATAGACAACTACAATCATACACTACGAAGGCCATAGACAGCGACGATCATAGATAACGATGATCATAGACAACGACGACTACATACAACGACGACCATAGACTACGACGCCATAGACTACGACGGCTATAGACTACGACGACCATAGACAACGACGACCACAGACTACGACGGCATAGACTACGACGGCTATAGACTACGACGACCATAGACAACGACGACCATAGACTACGACGGCTATAGACTACGACGACCATAGACAACGACGACCATAGCCAACGACAACCATAGACTACGACCACCATAGACAAAGATGACCATAGACAACGATGACCATAGACAACGATGGCGATAGACAACGACAACCATACACTACGAAGGCCATAGACAGGCATGATCATAGATAACGATGATCATAGACAACGACGCCATAGACTACGACGGCTATGGGCTACGACGACCATAGACAACGATGACCATAGACTACGACGGCTATAGACTACGACGACCATAGACAACGACGACCATAGACTACGACGCCATAGACTACGACGGCTATAGGCTACGACGGCTATGGGCTACGACGACCATAGACAACGATGACCATAAACTACGACGGCTATAGACTACGACGACCATAGACAACGACGACCATAGATAACGACGACCATAGACTACGACGCCATAGACTACGACGGCTATAGGCTACGACGACCATAGACAATGACGACCATAGATAACGACGACCATAGACTACGACCACCATAGACAACGATGACCATAGACAACAACGGCCATAGACAACGACGACCATAGACTACGACGCCATAGACTACGACGGCTATAGACTACGACGACCATAGACAACGACGACCACAGACTACGACGGCATAGACTACGACGGCTATAGACTACGACGACCATAGACAACGACGACCATAGACAACGACGACCATAGATAACGACGACCATAGACTACGACGGCTATAGGCTACGACGACCATAGACAATGACGACCATAGATAACGACGACCATAGACTACGACCACCATAGACAACGATGACCATAGACAACGACGACTACATACAACGACGACCATAGACTACGACGCCATAGACTACGACGGCTATAGACTACGACGACCATAGACAACGACGACCATAGACTACGACGGCTATAGACTACGACGACCATAGACAACGACGACCATAGACAACGACGACCATAGATAACGACGACCATAGACTACGACGCCATAGACTACGACGGCTATAGGCTACGACGGCTATGGGCTACGACGACCATAGACAACGATGACCATAGACTACGACGGCTATAGACTACGACGACCATAGATAACGACGACCATAGATAACGACGACCATAGACTACGACGCCATAGACTACGACGGCTATAGACTACGACGACCATAGACAACGACGACCATAGATAACGACGACCATAGACTACGACCACCATAGACAACGATGACCATAGACAACAACGGCCATAGACAACGACGACCTTAGACTACGACGGCTATAGACTACGACTACCATAGACAACGCCGGCAATAAACAGCGACGACCATAGACTGCGACCACCATAGACAACGATGACCATAGACATCAACGGCCATAGACAACAACATGTTCGTTTAAAGATCTTTGTGGCAGTTGGCATCTGAAAGAAATCATTGAAAAATCAATCTTTTATCTTCAGTGATCCTGTATAAATGGAATGCAAAGTGAGAAAACAAAATTGTTTGGGACGATACTAATACACATTAGATCCAACAGCATCCAATGCAATCCAAATTTGTAGAACTTGGGCCTGCAACCCTTCCTGAATTCAAATGATCGAGGGACTGAAAGTAAACAACCATAGACAATGACGTTTGTTCGCTGAAAGGGCTCTAGAACAGTTGACAGCAGCCTCTCATCTTTAGCGACGAGGCTCATTCCTGGATGAATGGTATGAAAAAAATGTACATAACGTCCAACAGTATACAATTTATTCCAAAATTTGGAGAATTTTGCATTGTAACTTGGGCCTGCACCCTTCCAGAATTCAAATAACCCAGGAAGATAAACAACCGTAGCGATTAAGTTTGTTCGCTGAATGGGCTTTAGAACAGTTGACAGCAGCCTCTCATCTTTAGCGACGATACTTATTCGTGGATAAATAGTATGACAGCAATGTACATAAGGTCCAAGAGTATGTAATGCACTCCGAAAAAGTCACTGTTTAATAGGGATATTGGGCTTGAAGTAAATATTTCTTTGAGATTGACATTGTCTGGGCCATCACTGTAAACTACCAGTACCATATTTTGATGAATTCTTTTGGCCTAAATTGGTGTTAGATGTCACACAGTTTTTGCCATATTGGATATTTGCAAGCATGGTCATCTCACTGACGATTACAAAAAGTTTTCTAGAAAATAAGAAATCAAGTAAAACAATTCATTTTAAATTTTAAAATTCAAATTTAATAACTTAAAAAAGTATTAAATTTCAAAAAAATTATAATTTTTAAGCATAATTAAGGTATTAAAAATGAACATTTGCCATGATAACGAAATTTTGTTTTATGGGACTTACACTAGGTCTTGTATGTACATATGTATATCTGTGATAGAAATTAAAATTAAAATAAAATATTAAATATTTAAATATATGTTTTATATTTATTAACAAAAAATACACATAAATTTTGTTAGTTTTTTTTTTTTTTTTCTTTGATCGATGGAATTAAGTTTTCTTCTGCGCTCAAAAACATCAAAAATGAATTTTTAAAAGTTTATTAACAAGCATTGGCAATAATAAAAAGGTTTTAAAACAAAAAAAAACAAATCGTTTTTAGTTTGAGGTTTTGGCCAATAAATAAAATAAAATAAACAAAATGAAATGAAATGAAATAAAATATAATCATGTGGTCAATGAAAAGAAAACGGCTCAAAACATATTAAAAGCCATGTTAATGATGCCAATAATAGAGATGATAATGAGGATGATGATGATAATAATAATAATGCCAGCCACTCCTAGTAATTTGTGTTCCCATTTGTTTACATTTTGTTTTGTATTGTATAGGGAATGGAAATTTTAAATACTTTTTTATGGTGGACATACATAAGCTTTTGGAGTTTTTTTTTTTTAACACAATAACCCCAATTGTATGAGGAGAGAGACTTGATGAACAGTGTTAAATACTGGATTGAATGACATGCCAGTCTGCCAGTTCGGATCGAACAATTTAGATTGAAACTAATTTGTTTCGCCTGTTGACTTTATGATTAATTTGCATAAAAATCAATACAAGAGAGAAGAAAATACATGCGTTGTCTGTATTGTCTGTATTGATTACAACATGTTTTCTTTTTAAATCGTTAAAACACAACTCTTCTCGTTAACCACCACCACCACTGCAAAGGTAGGGGTTGGAGGCAGAAGCAGAGGCAAGAGGTGGTCATGTTTTTATGACCACTAATGGCAATTTAAATAAACATAAAATTTATTTAAAAAAAGAAATATGAATTTTATTTGTATAAATTTATTAATATTTTATGCCTGTATGCGGATTGCGTTGTGAAACAGTCCATATATTGTATGGTAGACTGCTTGACACCAAAAAAAAATCCAACCGAAAAATAATCTCCAAATAACACACCCTTTTTTCACTTCGAAATCCGCGTGATGGGAAAGTGTTTTAATATGGACTGCCGTACAGAAAGAAGCATGGCTTGGTAAACATATTGCTGACCGCTGGCAAAAAGGGTGTTACGTTATATTCTGTTTGAAAAACACTTTTTTTTTTGTTTTGTTTTTGGACAAATAAAGTCAACAAATTTTATTTACAAATGTGGCGCTAATTATGATTTCTAATAAATAAATTGATTTTCTAACGCCAATAGGCAATTAAATGTTTTACTGCCACACCTTAAACGTTAAGATTTTTTGGATCTTCAATTTGAATTTCATTAAAACATTTTTATTTTTTTTTCATTGATTTCCAAATAAAGTTGTAAATGTCATACATATGTACATACATAATTGGTGATTACAACCCTTCAGTCAGGATTATTGACCTAGTTTCTCACACCACTTATGTTGTGTGTGTTAATTTTATACATAAGTGGCGGGACCTACAGTTTAACGACGACTCCGAACAACAGATTTTTTGAGAAACTTTTCATGGCAATTTTATTTACTCTCAGAGTTTTTTCGAGAAATCTTCTGAGAGGCAGTCGCCAAAGATATATTTTTTCATATTTCGTTTTTTCAGATGTCTGATCTAGGGTCTGATTCATAAGCCTACTCATTCAGATCTATAATTTTAGAAAAATACTTATTATACTTAGAAATGATTCGAGTCACTCTAAATTTACAGTATTAGTTGTTGTTGTTGCATACAAAAAAAGGCTTATGGCAAAGACTTACAAGCAGACGTCGACACCAATGTCCCCCGGGGGTCGAACTTCTTCGGTTTTTTACACACATAGGACACGAACATCAACAATGTTCGTTAAAAAGAGCATAAAAATGCATTCAGTTGCTTGTCAGCTTTCAGTGAAGCAGGTTCTCGTCGCTTCTTTTTGAAATTTTTTGTGTATCAATTGTACACCCAAAGATAAATTTAATTAAAATGTGAAGAAAAACTGGGAAACAGATTTTTTTGCTTTAAATATATTGAATTTAAGGTAACTGCAATATGTAACGATGACTCTTACTACAAATCCATAAAAACTTGTGCGAAAAATACCAATGGCATCAAAAAACACAATATTTGTTCGAACACTGCTTGAAACAATAATTACTAACAATTTTCCTCTGGGTTATACACATGCTTCTCACAAATACACTCACATTTTTATCATGTTCTCTTTGTGTCGACGTCTGCTTATAAGCGAAAAAGACAGAGCAGCAAGCAGAGCAAACACACAACCTTCTAGTAAGTATTTTAGTGTTCGTACGCGAATCATACTTATTTTGTGATTCGTGTATGTTGTTGAGTTATGGAGAGTCGATCACCAACAACATCATACGTGTTGTTAAGTATGAATATGATGTGTACTTCAAACTTTGAATATGAGCAGAGGTTCCATGATATTAAAATAAGTATGAATGCGTATAAGTATCAGAAATTATGAGTATGATTCGATTCTACTCATCTTTTTGAATATTCATTACTGATCTCTGGTATGTATGTACGTAAGCAATGCGGTAGTGACATATTCAGATTTGTATTAGCCAGACCTGCAAGCATTTACAATACTCATGTGTGGATCAGTGTGCTTCAAAGTTTCTTTTCACGACCAGTAAGCTTATACAGCAAAAGACCTATATTTTACAATTTTACCGAGACTACAATAAGGGAAATTGATGCCCTCAATCGCCTATTGTTGTACGTAATGCTGGCCTTTTATGCAGAACACAACTGTTCATGGTGGATCGCCCAAAACAAACAGAGAAATTTTTTTCTTGAATCCCAAAGTTTCCTGTTTGAAGAAGCAAATCTAATGGCCACAGAAAAGTTTACAAAATCTTTAATCCTCATGTAAATTTATTACATTCTCTACAACATTGTACGTTGGCCAATTCTAAATATTGTGAGTTACGGAAATAAATATGATATTGAAAATTTTCCTGTAAACTGATCCCCAGCATTTGTCATAAAAATACGACAATAAAATCAGATGGGAAAACTATTACAATATTTTATCAACAACAACAACAGGTAACATACAATCTAAGGGGACCTCAAACACATGCATGAACACTCACTTCTTCGAGTATTGTCTGTCTGTGCGTCTGAGTGGAAATTTATTTAAAAATTTTTTAATAAAAACATAATCGACATGTTCCACTTTAAATTGTTCTTATAAATGTTCTCCTTTCATTGTTTTTTGTTTTTTTTTCTCAAGACTTTACAACTACAAACATGCGTGGGTTTACGAATGTTGTTGCTGCTCTCTATATAAACACTTTAAAATGATTTGCACAAAAAAAAATTGTGTTTCATTATTCATGTTCGTATGGCACCATCATCCAGGACACCTACACCTTTCGTTTGAAAACACTTTCTGGAGTCTGAGGCAAACGCTTCGTTAGTTTGTTGTTTCTGTTCTGCTCGAACCAGAAGTCGTTAAAAACAAAGAAAAATGATGGAACGCATATTGTATGAACGTTACAAACGTTCAATAGAAGATTTTTTCTTCTTTTTCTCTTAAAATATGTTGCATGTTGTTGTTCAGGTTGTATAGTGTAACACCACTATGTGTTGTTGTTATTTTTGATATGTTGCTGTTGTAGTTTGTTTTTAAGAAACAACATTTCAATTATCATTATTATTGTTGGCTGTCGATACATACAACCCTGATTGTTAAAGTCCATTAAAACAACAGACACACTAACATTGAAAAGTGTTCAACTACGAGTACACTGTGCAAGTTATCGATAAAATGCATATAAGAAATTTTGCAGTTTTTAATGGTAAATATTCTCTTGAGTTTTTTTGCGTAACAATTCATCTTTATTTTCTTGGACATCCGACAGCAAGTGAGCAAACACTACAGAGTTAAGCTACTTGCCGAGGAGAATATATAGTATAACAACACGAAATTCTGTTTGATTTATGCGTTCCCGAAGCAATCGCATTGGTGAGTTTATCACGGTTGTGGTAGAAAACATTGTGGAGGACCCCGCTGGATCGACTGGGTCAAGCAATTGAACTTCAATCGGCTGTCTCTACACAGTATTTCTGTATGAAACTTGAAAATGTTGCCCTACAAAGTGTAAGGGAGTGCAACAGCTGCTAGCCACTGTCCATCAAGCATGTCCTTTTATCTTGAATTTTGATAACGTGGAAGAAAGCTTTGTCAGTCTGGAGATCAAGCGTAGGATCACTCTTGCCAACAGGTGCTACTATGGTCTCAGTAGCAGAAACCTCTCTCATACGACAAAACTAATACTCGACAAGACGCTCATCCTACTCGTGCTTCGTTATGGCGTAGAGGCATGGACACTATTAAGTACTGATGCAGCAGCCTTGAGAGTATTCGAGAGAACAGTCCTACGTAAGATCTTCGGTCCAGTGCGTGTTGGCGATGATTTCCGCATTCGATCCAACAGTGAGTTGTATGAGCTCCTCATACAACGCGTTGTGCAGCGTACTAACATCCAGCGGCTGCGCTGGCTTGGCCTTGTCGTTCGAATGGAGAAGGATGCTCCGCCGAGACGGGTATTTGATGCAGAGATCTGCTGAAGTCGGTGAGGAGGACAACCTTGTTTGCGTTGGAAGAACCAAATCGAAGAAGCCCTGTCATCGATTGGTGTGACCAACTGGCGTAGGCGAGCAAGAAGCAGAGGCGCTTGAAAGGATGTATTTAGGCAGGCAGAAATTCGTTAATGGGGTTGTTACTGGCCAGTTAAGTAAGTAAGTAGGGAAGAAAGCATTTCATCGACAACCACCATTAGTGACGAGGCCTATTTTATCTCTGCACTTGAAAAACTACAGCTTCTAGGGCAGAAAGAACCATTACATCCGCTTAGAGATACTGTGTAGTGTATCAAATATTCTTTTTTTTATCAAACGACTACAGAACTATGCATAGCGAATTTCTGCTGTCTTAACTGCATGAATTATTACTTGACAGGATAATGCATAAACGTTAGGTTAGGTTAGAGGACGGAGGTCGAAATGACCCATTGTACAACGTCCTAGCTTTTCACACCACTCGTGTTGTGTGCGTTAATTTTATACATGAGTGGTGGGACTTACAGTTTAAAGTCGACTCCGAACGACAGATTTTTTTTTTTTGAGAAGCTTTTCATGGCAATTTTTACTCTCAGAGTTTTTGCCAGAAATCTGCTGAGAGGAAGTCGCTGAAGAAATATTTTCATATTTTCGTTTTGATGTCTGACCTTCGTCTAATAAGCCAACACACTACCTACTAGATTACGGCGACTTCATGCATCAACGTTGAATGCGGCGAATAATCCTGAGGTTTTCATTTTTGTATCACATAATCGCCGTAGTCTAGAAGGTAGTGTGTTGCCTTATTAGACGTAAAGCCAGGGTTCAAACCCCACGTCAGACATCAAAACGAATATATGGAAAAAATATTTCTTCGGTAACTTCTCAGCAGATTTCTGGCAAAAACTCTGAAAGTAAAATAAAATTGCTATGAAAAGTTTCTCAAAAAAAATCTGTTGTTCGAAGTCGGCTTTAAACTGTAGCTTACGCCACTCGTGTATAAAATTAACACACACAATATAAGTGATGTGAGAAGTTAGGTCGTAATCCTGACTGAAGGGTTGTAATGATCTATTATGCCTGTATGTATCACATAATATCCCGTTTTGGTGATTTTCACTGACCACTAAGATGGTCTGTTTTTTCTTTGTAGAATTCTTTTTCGGGACCCTAATTCCACAAGCCTCCGACTCCTAAGGTCCTCAAAGGGATTATTGGTCAGTAATACGAGAACTTATCACAGAAATTTTTAGAAGAATGTTGGAAACTGTCATGTTCATCAATTTTAACCTGTACAGAGATCCTATTCAAATATCAACGAGTGTTTCAAATATTCCAACAGTACTTACACCATTCACACACACACACACTCATACACACTCGCTTACAGAGTAACACTTTAAAGGAAAAAATCAGAAAACATGCATTCAACCGGAAGTGCGTTTATATTAAATACAGTTTTTACAAGATTTCGCATTTCAAAACTGGATCATCTGATAAAAAAAAGTGCTGGAGTGGCCATCAAAAGACAAGAATTACAACAAAAACAGAAAAAAAAGTCGTCATCATCATCACTATCGTCGACATGGTCATCATTTTCAAAATATATTGAATGCCAGCCCCAGCATATGCGTTGTACATGTAATAATATGCAACAACCACCAACACTAACAACAACAACAACAACAACAAGAGAAATATTCTTGAACTGACAAAAAACAAAAAAAAAAAAACAAAAAAAAAAAATAAGAATTTGAAGAGAAAAATACAAAAATTATTTGCAATTGACACGCAATGCTTTAAAATGCAACGACAATAACAACAATAACAACATCAATTGGCTTTAAGGCTTTTCAGTTAACAACAAAAACAATAATAACAACATTATCATCAAGCGATAATAGCAAATTCAAACAACAACAATATTCATATTATTCAACCATAATCCCATTTTGCTTTTTGTTGTTGTTGCTATAAAAAAAAAACGAAAGACATCCTTTGGGGTTCGGGTTTTTTTTTTTTGTTTTGTTTTTTGTTTCGTTTGTGTATTCGTATTGCCTAAGCATTAATGCTTAAGCATGATGATGTTGTTGCGTTTATTTGTCTTAGATGCTGTTGCTGTTGTTGCTGGTGGTCACTTTGATTGTTGTTGGCGTTGCTTGTTGGAATGCAACGACCTGTTTCTTGTCTTTTTTTCGTATTTTTTTTTTACGCTTTAATCCTCCCCAATTTTGTTATTTTCCTTGTTTTCTTTTGCCTTTTTTTTTGTGTTTTTTGCGTATGAATTAAAGGAAAGAAAAAAAAAACAAAACAAGAGTAGAAAATAATTGTGATCATTTAATACTCTTGTACATTTATGTTGTTGTTATTGTTGTTTTTTGTTGTTGCCAACAATATTTAAATATTTATTTTTATTACATAGACAGTGAGTGTTAATAGAAGAGATAGAACCCAGCAAAACTTTAGAAAAGAAAATACAATTTTGGCCTGATATCTCCATACAGACTCAATCAAGATGCGTTCTGAAGAAATTCCAAATTTTACTAACTAATCGTCAATTGCTGTTTGACAGTCACCGTAATCTAGTAGGTAGTATGTTGAATTATTAGGCCACAGTTCAAACCCCAAGTCAGACATCTCCAACAAAACGAAAATATGAAAAAAATATTTCTTCGGCGACTTCCTCTCAGCAGATTTCTGGCAAAAACTTTGAGAGTAAATAAAAATTTTCCATGAAAAGTTTCTCAAAAAACTGTCGTTCGGAGTCGACTTTAAACTGTAGGTCCCACCACTCATTCCTAAAATTAACACACACAACATGAGTGATGTAAAAGGCTAGGCCGTAATTCTGACTGAAGGGTTGTAATGACCAATTATGTATGTATGTATGTATGTATACAGTGTTCCATTCAACCGGCATGTGTCATCCAAGAATTCCTTTTCTGCTGCATAATATGTAATGTTCTGTGAAGATTTCCCTTGTGCTTGGGCAAATTGCAACTCCCGCCTTTGCAACTGGTATGCCTCTTTATTGGATATAAAAATGAATTTGATCTTGTATGCAATAGTTCTTTAGACATTTCCTATGTATCGTCTCCCCAACCTTAGTTTCCCTTTTTTCTTTTGCTTGGCATAGTAGCGTCACTGACCATTCTTAGGATTTAGAGACCAGAAATCACTGCGATTAATAGAAGATCTATTGTGCAATGCCCATTGCATTGAACTCTGTCACGGAAATGTTGCCTCTGGCCAAGCCTGTATTTGTCGATTGCAGTACAATCTGAATTATCAGAATTATAAGATTTACAAAATCGACAGACGTTGGCCTCAAGGAGACCAATTTTTTTCAAACGTATAGCAACTTACTTATTTAATTTCGTCATTACAACCTTTTAGTCAGGACAGCAATCTAGCTTCTCTCACCGCCCACGTTGTGTTTTGTACTTCTATCCATTAGTTGCAGGACTTACAGTTTAAAGTCGACTCCGACCGATTTTTGAGAAACTTTTCATGTTCAACTTTTCAATTTTATTTTTGACTCTGAGAGTTTTTGCCAGAAGCCTGCGGAGAGGAAATCGAAGAAATATTTTTTCATGCCTAATTTCGTTTTGTTTAAGATGTCCGGACTGGGGTTTAAAGCACTGACTTGCGTCTAATCAGACAACACACTACCTACTAGACTACGGCGACCTCAGCAGCTTGGCTCAGATTTCCCAATTAGGAATTAGGAGCGACTAAATTAGGGGAGAAAGCAGGGAATTTTCTCTTCCCTCTTTCCAAAGTATTTCATTTGTTTAGATGTAAATGCCTCAGGGCCAATAGATGAAAATATGCATCTCATTTCACTAGATAGTTCACTATCGCTATACCCACATTTCCTTTATTCCTTGGAAATCCACCCCAATGTAACGGTGTTGACGACAAAGTCTAAGCACTCATACATAATTTTCAAGGTGACCGTGGGCGATTGAAGGGTTTTAAGAACGCTTGGTTACTTAAAGGAAGAGAGAGGCGGGTAACCCATATTATTATGTTCAATAATAACGTATCGTGAGATCTATTAAAACAACGACCGTTTTCCCTTATTTATAGCAGAACGCATCTAGAACTTAAAGGACGTTCTTAAGAACTAAGAAAGAAGAAATTGAATAAATAATTCTCACGTTATGGTTTAAAACATTTTTCTTTTGATCACGTTAGTGCTTGACAGAGATTACTACGCATCCTCTAATAAAAATTATCATTAGAATCAGAGATCATCAATGAATCGTTTTTTCGCTACTCATAAGCACTCATGAAATTCTGAATATACGAGTGAGTCAACAATATTGAAATTTAACTATGTACTCTGCTTCATTCATACTCACTACAACGTTGATTTATAAGTGTAGGTTGCAATGAGTATGAGTACAACGTTGACATCGAACTCATACCATACGAAATAAGTTTGATTCATAAGCCTGCTCATTTAGATTCATAACTTTAGAAAAATAATTGTAATACTTATAAATGAGTCGAGAGTGATTTGAATCATTCATCAAAATTTACGGTCTTAGTTGTTGTTGCATTTATAAAAACAGGAAAAAGTCCCATAATCAAAAAAGACAGAGCAGCAAGCAGAGCAAACAATAAACCATTTTGTGGTTTCAAATGTATGGGGCTGGAATTCGACATCTATCAAACTAAGTTGTGAAACCAATTTTTTTCTTTTCAGTTGAAAGTCTGACATTGACGAAACTGGTTCGCTTAACTATCACACAACGCATAAAAATTATCAAAACCTACTACAAAAATGGTGATTCTGCCACAAACACGTATCGAACAAAATTTTCTTCAGCGATGAAGCACATTTCGCACTCGTTGGGTATGTTAATAAACAAAATTGTCGTATTTGGGGTTCTCAGAATCCTCAAGTAATTGAAGAGAGGCCAAAAAGTCACTGTTTGGTGCGCTCTTTGGTCCGAAGGTGTGATTGGACCTTATTTCTTCGAAAACGACGATGGAACGACTGTCACCGTCAATTCGGAGCGTTATGGTCATATGATAACCGACTTTTTATTGCCTGCTATTGAAGAATACGACTTGGAGAATATGTGGTCTCAACAAGACGGTGCCACATGCCACATAACTCGAGCGAATATGGCTTTATTGCAAGAGACATTTCCTGGCCGCGTAATTTCTCGTCGTGGCGATATCAACTGGCCACCAAGATCATGCGATTTGACACCATTAGACTTTTTTTGTTTGGCTACGAGAAAGACCGTGTTTATGCAGATAAACCTTCAACTCTTGAGCACTTAAAAACCAACATTCGTCAAGTTATGGCTGAGATACCGCCCAATATGTGTCAAAAAGTGGTCGAAAATTACCTCAAAAGAATCAATGCTTGCAACACTTCGATTGGAGGTCATTTAAATGATGTAGTGTTTCACACATAATGTCAACGTTCAAAGTTTACAATAAAAAAGAAATATCATGAAAAAAAATATTTTATATCCGTGTTTTATTTACGTTTACTTTTGAAACCACGAAATGGATAACCCTCTACTTATAAATGATTCTAGTGACTCGAAGCAGAGCAACCACACAACCTTCTAGTGAGTATTTTAGTGTTCGTAAGCGAATCGTAGATACTTATTTTGTGCTTCATTTGTGTATATGTTGAGTTATGGAGAGTCGATATCAATAACAACATCATACGTGTTGTTAAGTATGAATATGATGGAGGACTTCAAACTTTGAATATGAGTAGAGGTTCCATGATATTAAATAATAAATATCAGATATTATGAGTATGATTCGATTCTACTCATCCTTTTGAATACTCATTTCTGATCTCTGATTGAAATAGATTACTACAAGTCCTCTAATAAAAATGATCGTTAGAACACACTTAATGTTATCGGTATCGATTACTTACAGAGAATAAATAAGCACTCCTTTATACATATTACCGTTACAAAAAGCCGTTGGGTTGACCATACCATAATAAGTTGCAACACTTTGTTGCCGTTGTTAATATTATTGTTCTTGTTGATATTACCATAAAAATGTGTGCAAGTGTGTGTAAAACTAAAAGAAGACGAAAAAAAGAGAGAGAAAAAAAGATTGAAACAGTGTTGGCTTAATTTAGCATTTTGTCTTTATTTTTAACATTTAATTGCCATTTAAACAGTTTTTGCCGTTTTCTTTATTTTTATTTATGATTCCTCTTCAAATGCCGACATTGAAAACAACTTCCAACACATTGCATGCATGCAACATTCTATACAATAATGAAAATCAGGTCTTGGTTTTGCAAACACTTTTTCTCGTTTTTTTTTTTTCTTCTTCACTCACAAACATACGTTGAACGTTGTATTCAATTCAACAACAACATGTTCGTTGGCACTTTTCGAAATGTAAATGGGAATGGGAATGGAAATGGTGTGTGTGTGTGCGTCTGTTTGTTTGCCTCCACTGTCTGTCCGTCTGTCTTTTTTGTGTTGTTTGTTAAAATCATTTGGCTGTTTACTTTGATTTTCAAGATTTATTTAAATGGACTTTTAACGTTTGACAAAATTGTTCCACAAAAAAAAAATAAAACTTAAGACAGACAGACAGACAGACGGACGAAAAAAAAACTGTTTTTTTTTTTTTTTTTTTTCTTCAATTGAAACAGAACTCATTGAACAGAAACAGATGGCCATGATGACCATGATGGCCATAGGAAAAGTGTTACTTCTCTCAATTGATCTTGTATTTCAAAGTGTCTGTGTGTGTGTGTATTTTTCTAATGCAGTGTATCCATCTATCTATCCCCCCTTAAAATAGAAAAATAATTATTTTTGATGTTGCTAATGACACGCTTAGAATTTATATCAAGTAGAGAATGCAATAAATAAATTGAATGCCATTAGAAAAGGTAGCATCTTCACATACATACGAGTACATAACAGATTTTGGTAAAATTTTTACTCAATATTGACAAATCACATGCTTTCTTTTGGCCTATTCAACCAACATTCAAGGAAACTTTTTTGCCTTTAATTTGTTTATCGTAGGACATAAAAGTTGTGGAGCTGAGTTCTCACAAATAGAATTAGGAAGCATAAAACGATGTTTCAATGAAAATTCTCATCAGTCATCGGATTATAGTGATTGCTCTTGGCATTATTGAATGGACCGACACACAGAGGGGCATTTTGCCTGAAAACCTGGCCAAAATTAATAGAAGTGTTTTATGAGTTAATGGCTGGAATTTTTTGATAGTGTTAGTGGATGAACCCAACTGATTTTGGTTCAAATCGGTCCGTGATATCGCCTAGCCCCCATACAAATTCCCCTCGAAATTGCGCTTATTTACACATAATTATGGTAATTATGCAACAATCATGATAAAATTTAGCATGGATCAGTTCCGTGTACCAGGAAATCATGGTGTAAAGTTTGGTGAAAATCGGATCACAGTTTACCCTAGTCCCCATATAAAGTCCCCTTTAGAAATTCTCGTTTACGCTTATAAATTGCTTAAAGACATCGGTATCGTGATGAAATTCGGTATGAACGTGTATTTTGTAAATCTAAATTTTGTTATGGTCGGTCCATAATTGCCCCTAGGTCCAAAAGGCCCCTTAAGAAAATATGTTTAGCAATTATAATTAGCTTAAACATTTTATTACTTCGATGAAATTCGACATGAACATGTTTAATATGAAAGTGAATCATTCGGATCATAAGTGTCCCTAGGTACCACATACGGTCCATTAAGAAAATCAAACATACATACATCTCATATTGTTATAATAGTCGAATTAAGTTTTTAATGTTCTATGATAATTCTGCATACTGTTTCAGTTTCTTAAATTTCTTAAAATTCATTTTTGCCTTTTTGGCCAGGTTTTCAGGCAAAATGCCCCTTTGTGCGACAGTAGATCATCTGATCGATTAAATTTATGTGCTGCAGTATTAATAATTGATTTTGAAATTTGCAGCTATCTGTAGTCAGACTTTTCACCTGCATTCGGTTTAGTTCACATGAACATGAAAAAGTGTGTATGAAGTTGCTGTAGTCTAGTAGGTAGTGTGTTGCCTTATTAGGCCACGGTTCAAACCTAAGGTCAGAAATCTCCAACAAAACGAAATATGAAAAAAATATTTATTCGGCGACTTCCTCTCAACAGATTTCTGGCAAAAACTCTTAGAGTAAGCAAAAATTCTCAAAAATCTATCGTCCGGTGTCGACTTTAAACTGTAGGTGGTGTGAGAAGCTAGTTCGTAATCCTGTAATTACCAATTATGTGCATATGTGTGTGTGTGAGATATCATCGACATTTTCTACTCGTTTGAAGAGCATAATAATGTCATTATCATTATGTGCGAAATAAAACATCATTTAAATGTCTACCACAATTTTCCATGACTCTGACCTATAAATCAAACATGGGCTATGTTGGCTTTGAGTGCCGAAACGCACGATCTCGGTGGCCAGTGATTATCATGTCCTCTAATCGTTTGTACAGAATATCTAATATGGTATCATCTGTATGCCGAGTAGCATCATTCTGTTGAAACCACATACCGTTGGTGTCCCTATCATCAAATTCAAATCAAAATAAGTCTCTAATCATGGATATATAGTACTCATCATTCTCACAGAAATATGCAACGATGTCGTCACCAAACTGTGGCTTCGTCCAAAATACGAAGATTTTGTTTGACTACATATCCATTCATACAGATTTGAACCATACGTTGCCCGAATAGAACACGCGTTTTGATTGCACGCGTTTCTAAATTGGCTTCCACAATTTGTGTCCAATTAAGGGCCGTTCATGAGCACCTCGCTATGCAACACTGTAAACTGGAATGATGCACACTGTAAGAGATGATGTATCAATATAATTGGGATTTCTTTCCTCAAAAGAGATAATTGCTCAAAGTCAATGGACATCAGATACAAAATCTGGCAGAGCTCATTGAATTGTAGAGCTATTGTGACTAGAATCCAGCCTATTGTTTCCGGTATATGATATCGATTTTAAATGCTTCTCCAATTGATATTTTTTCATATTTCGTTTTGCTGGAGATGTCTGACCTGGGCTTTCAACCATGGCCTGACGTCTAATATGCCAACACTCTAGCTACTGGGGCTACGGCAACTTTAAATATCGGGTCCGCCATCTAACGTTTTTTTTTCAACTAGTGCTTATTTCGTGAATGGTAACACTTAGCTCATGTCTGATTTGACAGATAATTAGTTTTATCCTTCCGCTGAACGAATATGGTTGTGTATACGCGTTTTCGCTTCGCTAAGTGGGCCTGCGATCGACTTACAGAAGATGCCGATTTTGGCGGAAAAATCATCTTTTCAGATGAAGCTCCTTTTGATCTTGGCGGGTATGTAAACAAGTAAAATTGTCGCATTTGGGGCACAGAAAACCCGCACGCATACATTGAAAAGCCGACGCACCCAAAACGAGTCATTGTTTGGTGCGGATTTTTGTCCAGAGGCATAATTGGGCCATTTTTCATCGAAAATGAGCAAGGAGTGGCCGTTACAGTCAATGGCGATCGTTATCGGGCCATGTTGAATGAATTTTTGTTCACAAAAATTGAAGAGGAGGATATTGGCAACATTTGGTTTCAAAAGGACTGCGCTACGTGCCGCACAGCCGAAGCTACACTCGATGTTTTGCGCCCTGTTTTTGAAGATCGCATTATCAGCCGCAGAGCTGATGTCTTTTGGCCACCTCGGAGCTGCGATTTGACACCGTTGCACTATTATTTGTGGGGTGCCGTCAAAGAAAAGTGTTACGCCGACAAGCCAGAGACAATTGACGCTTTAAAGGACAATATTCATGAAGCCATTGGTGAAATACAGCTGCATACAATCGATAATGTGCTTAAAAATTGGACCGATCGTGTAGGCTACTGCATGGCCAGCCGAGGTAGCCATTTGAATGAAATTATTTTCCATTATTAACCGGAAGGATTGTACTTTCAAATAAAAAAAAGAAATTTGAGAAAATATTCAGTAGTTTTTTTTTAAAAGCATTTTCAAAAAAAAAAAGTTATTTGGCGGACCCTTTAGCAATCAGCAGGTGTAAAAAAACTCCTTACTGATATTGGGAGTTGTTTTTATGGGTTTGGGAAGCTGGCGAGGGTTGCTTGCAAGTTATGGCCCTACATACTGTAAACAGGGAGCCACAGTGAATCCAATCCAATACAGTTTGCTGAGAATGCGATGTTGTCCTCATTTCTGAAACGTTTCGTTGGTTTCACTCATTTTGGGAGGGATACGTTCCCCAAATGTTTTTCAATAGTGGGTGGAGAATTCGAACAACCATTGAGTAAGACTCAGTAAGCAAGGTTCCTCGCCACTCTATCTATAATAACAACGTAATAAAACGTATTCCTTAGAAGGCATTGTTACTAGTTGTTCAGAGTTGGTAGCCCATGTAATGCACTGGAAGTACATAAATAATAAACTGATTGAGCTGTGAAAAAAACTGAATGAGATAGGCATGCTGTGTGATAGCTAGTGCTGGCAAATTATAAGCTTTTCCAGTCAGTACTATTATCTAAAACGATTCGTTCAATTTTTTTTTACCCAATTAATATTAAATGGTTTCTGTTCTATGTTTAGCTGCTAAGCATATTAAACAATGTCTACAGATGATTTCATGTCTCAGCTTACAACACTTTATTAATAATTTTAGAAATTAGGCTTAAGGTGTTTGTGACATCATAATTACTGAGATGAAGCCACACTTTTATAACTCAACATACTTTAATTAAAACCAAATATTTAACTAAACTGCACCCAATTTTCTTTAGCTCTGTAATTAATATTTTTTCTCATATGAATAGAACTTAGGATTCCAATAATTATCAGAGTTTTCTTTTGTATCCGGGTTTAAGCTCGTAAATATTAAAATGCATTCATTGCCCTGTCTGCAATGTTGTTGTGGTTTTTCCATTACAATGAAAATGTAGAACACCACCAGCTGAGAACTGTTTGGACCTCTACAATGGACACTTAATTAGTTTACAACAAAAACACTCCACCCAGTTGAAGGCAGGCATTCAATAATTATCACTGATTTGTGACATTTCACTTGGAATCATAAAAATTTTGAAATTTTTAGATAAAATTCTAAGACACTACAACTGCTAGACTTGTAAACTGTAAGTTGCTGGAATGGTATGGAAAAAAATAGAAAAGAAAACGGGTTAGCCTCTGTAGCCGTTGTATTTTTTTTTTTTTTTTTTTTTGGGCGACTTAACATAAAATTAAATTTAATACGGAGTTTGGTAAATAATTTTATTTCCCAAGCCACGTTTTTAGTTTGGATTTGTTTTGTTGTATTGTCTGGCATCATCATCATCATCATCATCATCATCATCATTGTAATCTGAACGAATGTTTGTAATGGTTTTGAATGGCACCTGCTCTGTTTTCTTATGTCTTTTCTTTGCTTTGTTTTAGTTTTATTGCTGTCTTGTATTCATAGTTCATATTGTTGTTGTTGTATTTTATTATTAATAATAAACTTAATTTTATTTTAATAAAAGAAAACGGGAGGTTTTTTTTTTGATTTGTCTAATTAACAAATTTATTCAATTTGAAATTCATCAAAACGATCAAAACAAACAAATCCAGAACCCAAAAATTTATCGAACTCTTCTATCAAACGAAACGATTACCATCACCATCACCATCATCATCATTATCATCATTGTAGTGGTCGTCACCGGTGATCAAATCATGTTAAACATCGCTCAACGTCATTTATGAAATAAATTTTAGAAACGTATTTAAAATATAATGAATGATAAAGAAAGACAGAAAGAATATCACACAATACAACAACAGAAATCTAATTTTTTTTTTTTTTTTTTGATAGGATTTCTTAATTTCGTTTGATTTGGTTTGATTTGTTTTTCTACTCCCAACGAAATCAGAAAAAAAAGTCATAAAATTTATAAAAAAAAATTAAGCCATAAACACTGCAAGTGGTATACAGTGACAGTCAGAAGAAACTGTACATACATAACATAAATAATTGGTCATTACAACCCTTCAGTCAGGATTATGGACCTAGTTTCTCACACCACTCATGTTGTGTGTGTTAATTTTATACATAAGTGCCGGGACTTATAGTTTAACCGTAGATCGAGCTTTGTATCAAAAATTATACATTTCAATTTTTGAGACTATATAACTTTAAGTCAGAAAAAGGTAGATATTTTTTGAATTCGTGAGCATTGTTATCGCCATTATTTTAAACCAAATAAAAATAGAAAGTTTTATATAGGACTTCAAAAATTCAAAAACTTCATAATTCTGGCTTATGTATTATTTTTGATATATACGACTTTCCTAGAGATTCTTTGGTGTTGTGTATGTAATTTTTTTAAGTTTTTAAAGATTTTGTGAAGTTTTATCGTAAATAATACATTATTTATGGTATTTGAGAAGGAATTGATAGTTAATGGTGTTTTCTTTTCTACCAAAAAATGTGCATTCTGCATGTGCAAAATGCAATTTTGTGTTTGTTTCTTAAAAATGTTTCGCCCTCAAAAAGGGTGGTATGTTTTATTCTAAATAAATCGCACTTGTCAATGGTGGAGGGCATTGCATTTTATTGCATTTATGTGCTGGTAATGCCCTGTAAAGCAGATGACTTTTGTTTATTTATAGAGCTGCCAGATGCAATTTAAAAAAAGCCGCATGGTATCTTTATCCAATTTTTAAGTTAATTTTTTCATTGTTTTGTGGAGTAACCTTAAGGAAACATTACATTATTAAAGATACATGGTCAGTAATTTAAAGAAATTGCATTCAGTGTTAGAACAGTGCTAAAAAAAATTTTTTTTTGTTATAAAAAACAGCGCTCAAAAAATGAAATCGAAAATTTAGCTATGTGGCAGCACCTTTCTCATATTTACATATTTTATTGAAAACAAATCGAAAAACACAACATATTTTTAAATCTAAAACATTAACGTTAATAAATATAAAACATTTAATACGTACAAAACACTTTTTTTTTAATTAATTTTAAATATTATTATTTACATTGAACGACTTTTGAACAACTTGCCATTTCCTCATTCATTTTCTTAATAAGTGGTAAACACAAGGCATACCCTTTTTTAATATTTGTGTTATGTTCTTCTCAAATAAAAAATTACATTACAACAGGGTTGGTCAGAAATTTTTTTAATGCACCTTGTAAGAGGGTGACATTTTCTTTGTAGAAAAGAAAACACCATAAGTGTTGGGTGAAAGAGAAAAGGTTGAATTTTCTGTGCTGGATATATTCTTGAGATTGATTGAAGTAGCCGTAGTCTAGTATGAAGCGTGTTGGATTATTAGACGTCAGACCAAGGTTCAGATCATCGATTTGTATGTATGTATGTAACTTTTCTGCTGCTGAAGACTCTCGAAAAGAAGAAAAGAGAAGCACGTCCTATGAACTGATGAAAGTATTGGCAGCAACAAACATGACAATAGGATGTTTATCGCCAAAGATGGAATACTTGGGATAGAGAAGCGTATGCTTTTAGTAGTCTGGGAAGAGAAAATATTACCAATTTTCATGCAGATTACTAGCAGGTGTTTCCTGAAATGTTGTAGAGTCTTTCTTACTGCTCTTCTCATATTTATATCACGTGACAGACTAACATTAAAAAAAGTGTTTCGTCCCATGTTTTATATCATAGATATTACAGATGATAATATTTCGGCCAACTACGTAAGTGTGTGATAACAGGATCATTCGCTTTGATAATGTACTATTCGGAAACGATTATAAATTTACACCTATTACGCCTTTTCGAAAAATGAGCTGAAATTATTGAAATTTCCAATAATTTTGTCGCTGTAGATTAGTAACTAATTGAATTTTACGTTCGCTATAAATTTCGTGGACCACCGAAATCGAATTGGCAGTTTTAGATTCAAGTACATGCTACGTGTGTAGCAACTACTTACAGCCGTATTTGGGGTAACCCGTATCCGTGAAACCAGAGAGGAATCAAAGAGAGAGCATTTTTATTGACATAATCGATGTTCTATTGCAACGGGAAACTTCTTTACCTCACATGACGTTGAAAACAAATTTTTCTAACGAAATATAACAATAGTTTGTACAATCAGGCTTCAGTCATTACTCAATTGAGAGCGTTACTGATGCGAGTGACAATAAGCTGGCCCATCTAAACAATTGGAAACTTATAAATCGCCACAAAGCAAGGGTGCTGGATATCAAAATGTTACCATTTAGAAAAAAATAAAACCAAGCTAACATAAGGTGTTTGATTTTTACGTAAAAAGCTATACTGCAATGTAAATCATGTAAAAGTTTTGGCGTAAATTTCATAAAAGTGATAATAAAATGTAATAATATAAAATAATTACATTAAAATAATTGGGAAAAATCCAAGTTATGTATCAAAAGTGATACATATGTAAGCTAGAATTATGAAGTTTTTTTAAGGCTCGATCTACGGTTAAAGTCAAATTTTTGAGAAACTTTTCATGGCAATTTTATTTTACTATCAGCGCGCTTTGCCAGAAATCTGCTGAGGGGAAGTCGCCGAAGAAATATTTTTTTTCATATTTTCGTTTTGATGTCTGACCTGGGGTTTGAACCCTGGCCTCACGTCTAATAAGCCAAAACACTATCTAGTAGACTGCGGCGACTTCTAAAAATGAGTACAGTATAGCATGGAAACTGTACACTAAGCATAAAATTCTAATAATTCCCAAACTTAAACTTTTACTACTTAAGGAGAGTGCCCAAAAAAATTTGAAAATATTTCAAAATTTTTTGTAATATTTTTTTTTTTTTTTTTTGTTTCAATTTTAAAAACAGCAAATGAAACAATTTTAAAATACAAAATAACGATAATTCATTAATGTATAGTATTTTTTTTTTTAATGTTCAGTTTCTTTTGTTGCTCACTGTACGTATTTGTATTTGTGTTGTGGTCAATTAATTTTTTTAATTTCTATAGCATAGCACACCCAACTCTGAGCCATCGTTTTATAGAAAAACAAAATCCATAAAATACTAGAGTATGTAGATACCGTTACATTATGTTTAGCAGAGGTCACAAACACTCTAGGCAATGGTCCATAATATCTTGTGTACTCTGCTGCTGTATCCGTATTTGATCGAAATGTTAATTTAAATATTAATTGTCACATCATTAAGTTCAAGTTTAAACCAAAAAAAAAAAGAATTGGTAGCTAATCTATTGCCGGATTTAATGTTTATCTTCTATTCTTTTGCACCCTTTCACTCTCTCTCCCTCTCACTCTGTTATTTTTGTAATATACAGAGCTGCTCATTTTTAAATACAAAAATAAAATGACATTCCAAATGATTTTTATTGCTTTCCGTTCACTACAAGTCATTGTTATTAAAATGAAGCCAAGCTTCAGCATAACTAAAGCACTCACGTATCGTGCAATTGAACGAATACAGTCTTCATATGCTTTCAGCTTCCTTTTTGGGCATAACAAAGAAATTCCATAGAATTCTTAATATTCTTGCCTATAAGTTTTGTTACTTTGCAGTGCAGATTGATTAGAGCAGATTTGTCAGCTCTTGCAGCTACAAAAGACTTAATGTTAGCTTAGATGACTGTTATCCTTCTTTTTCTTGGTTTGAGCCTTTACTGACAGTCTTTAAAAATTGAAGAATAAATCTGAATTTCCACAAAAATGTTTCCTCTCTCTAGGTTTCTTTCTAGGATTGGAGGTATCACAAAACCAGTTTCAATATTACGTGACATTATATTCACTATAGTTGTAATGAGGCCACGAATTTTGAAACACATTCCTGTTACGTACCCACCAATGTCCCCAACAAGTTTGATAAAGAGTTTGATTAAGGCACGACAGTTCGCAGTTCAGAACATTTTTGTTGTTTCGTACACAAACATGTACACATTAGACGCTCAAAATTGTTTGAAGTATGCTTGTGGAACCTGCTAAACTAAGGCGACTTAAAATCTTCAGCGTCAAACAAAGATCATTTTGATCAAATCAATATGATCATTTTGATCAGTCCATAGATGTAAAAAAAGACCACACTGATGTTGGGAGACTTTTTTGTGTGTTTGCAAAACTGGTAAGGTATTCATGCATTCTTAGCTGTGCCCCAATATACTGTAAGCAGTGAGGCACAGTGAAAATAATTCAGTCTAGTTTTCTGTTAATACGATGTAATTTTAAGTCATCATCCACAATGTTGAGATCACAAGCCTGGATCGTGGACAGACTGAATCAGAGATCAGCAATTTCTATTCAAAAAGATGATTAGAATCGAATCATACTCATAATTTCTTATACTTATACGCATTCATACATATTTTAATATCATGGAACTTCTAATCATATTCAAGGTTTGAAGTACTCATCATATTCATGCTTAACAGCACGTATAATGTTGTTGCTGATTTCCACTCTCCATAACTCAACATATACACGAATGAATAACAAAATAAGTATGATTAGCGTACGAACACTAAAATACTCACTAAAAGGTTGTGTGTTTGTTATGCTTGCTGCTTTGTCTTTTCTGCTTATGTGTTTGTTTTCTTTTTTTGTAAATGCAACAACAACAACTAAGACTGTAAATTTTGATGAATGATTCGACGAGTCACTCGAATCATTTATACGATTTTTCTAAAGTTATGAATCTGAATGAGTAAGCTTATGAATCACACATATTTCGAATGGTATGAGTTTGATGTCATCGTTGTACGCATACTCATAGCAACATGTACTTATAAATTAATGTTGCAGTGAGTGCGAATGAATCAGAGTACATAGTTAAATTTCAATATTGTTGACTCACTTATAAGGGGTGATTTTTTAAGAGCTATAGGAAAATTTTTCGAAAAAAAAACACATAAAATTTAGACAAATTCATGAAATCTTTATTTGAATCGATAGTACGGTCCATATAATTTAATGTTTGAAGATTATTTCACGCAAATGTTGACCGCAACTGCGCTTCAAATGGTCCATCCGCTTAGTCCAATTTTGGCATACTCTTTCCAACATTTCGGCCGGTATCTCACGAATAAATGCTTCAATGTTGTCTTCCAATGCGTCAATTGAAGCGGACTTGTCTGTATAGACATGAGCTTTAACATAGCCCCACAAAAAATAATCTAAAGGCGTTAAATCGCACGATCTAGGCGGCCAATTGACCGGTCCCGAACGTGAAATAAAATGTTCACCGAACTCGCCTCTCAATAAGTGCATTGTTACGCGTGCTGTGTGGCATGTGGCACCATCTTGTTGAAACCAAATGTCATACAAGTCAAGCTCTTGCATTTTGGGCAAAAAAAAGTTGGATATCATCTCACGGTAGCGCTCACCATTCACAGTTACGTTACAATTCGCAGCATCTTTGAAGAAGTACGGTCCAATGATGCCAAATTCACTGATTTGCAAGCGTTGTTCGTTTGTAAGACGATTCATGGTTAAATTATAGATCAAACTGAAGATGTTTGACAGTGAAACAAAACACGAAACGTGCGTGAGCTGTTTAAGCCAGTGTTGCCAAAAAGATAATAGCTAAAAAATCACCCTTTACTAAAAATTTTATGACTCATAAGCACTCACTAGCGAAAAACGATTTATTGCTGAGTGCCACAGTGAAACATTCTAGTCCAGTTTTCAGTGAATACGATGTAATTTTGGGTCAGCATTCACAATGTTGAGATCACACACCTAGATAGTGATCAATCTGAATCTCCAAGATGTTTGTCAGTTCTTACATCCACTTTGTATACCAAACCTGTCACTGAATGGTTACAGGGATAGGTGTGTTGTCCATCAAACAAAAATTCAACGTAACTTTTATGATTTTCTGTTACCGTTTATGCAACGTCTTCATTAGTTGTGGTGGTTTGAGGGTTATCATAAGCGTTTCTTGATTGATTTGGATGCTTTCTCTAGTTAATGTACACCAATGAAGCAAGACCCCCTGTAAACTGTAAGCATAGTATTAAAGATAATTCAATACCTATTGCTCTGATTTATAGAAGGCGGCAAATGTTTACCTCACAAACTACTTTAGATGCCATTCACCACTAATCACACTGACTTTTTAATGAATTTGAATAAAAGTTTTTCTTTCTATTTTACCGAGAACGCCTGTATCTCTGTGTTAAAAGGTCAATTACACATGAAATGCATTTTAAAATCTTAAAATTTCTCCAGTCAAAAAAAAAAAAAACTGATTTTTAAATTCCAGGAATCAATTGAAATTTTGTTAATGATTTCACCCACAGCTCAGCTCAAATTACACTTACGAACACTGTATGAATACAACTTATACAACAAACGACAACAAATACAACAAATGATCGTTTAAAACAAATGTTCATTGTTCATTCGTGTTATAAATTTAAAGTGTTGGAGTGCGATCTGTAGTCAGCCGACCGAACTTAAGCAACGTTTACTTCATGTGAGTTTAAGTATGATTGCGTACTTTCGTAACCTTTCGTAGAACTTTAACTCCAAAACAAACGTTATGGGAACACAAATTTTATTTCAATTTTTTTTTGTTGTTGTTCTCTCTTTTTTTTTGGTTGTTGTTGGAGGGGTTTTATTTAGTAATTTTCGCAGAAAAAGATAAATCAACACAGTGAGAGACGTTTGAGGTGGAGAAAAAGGCAGAGAATCAAATGAAGAGACAAACGTACAAAATTACGTACTTTTTTATACAAAAAAATGAAAGAAAAAAAAAATTAAGTAAAAAAGAAATAAAAACCGAAAACAAATTGTGTTTGTGATGTGATTTCGTAGAAGTGTGGCTTCATGAAATAAACACGCGGTAGGTATCATCAACAGCATTATCATAATCAACGTCATTATGATCAATGTCATCACCACCACCACCGCCGACGTCGTCATCATCTCATATAAGATTTGAAATACTCATGCCTGCCACAGCTCCAACGCATTTATGAGTGACCAGAAATCTCTCCTGTTCTTAGCAAACTGATGACATGGAGAGAGACAAACATGGAAATATTTATGCTCGTCTAGTTCTGTACTTGACCACTTGTATTCTGAAAAGTACTTGTACTGGATACTTTTACCTTTAAACCCACATCATCATCATTATCATCATGATCATCATCGTTAGGATTTTTATTAAGAATTTCATGATGAAGTTCGTAAACATTTTAAAAAACAAAAAAAAAAAAAAAAAAAACACTAAACACTTGCATTTCATACAAATGATGACTTTCAGGTCATTTTTCCTTTTTTTTTTTATGATGGTTTGAGTGTTAGCTACCCCTACTTCTGGTATAGGAATCAGAGATCAGCAATGAGTATTCAAAAAGATGAATAGAATCGAATCATACTCATAATTTCTGATACTTATACGCATACATACTTATTTTAATATCATCGAACAAAGTTTGAAGTACACATCACATTTATACTTCACAACACGTATGATTTTGTTGATTTCGACTCCCTATGACTCAACATACACACGAAACACAAAATAAGTATGATTCGCTTACGAACATTAAAATACTCACTAGAAGGTTGTGTGTTTGCTATGCTTGCTGCTCCGTCTTTTTTGTTCGTGTGTCTTTTTTCTTTTTTTTTTGTAAATTCTGATGAATGATTCGACGAGTCACTCGAATCATTTATAAGTAAAGGGTAATTTTTTAGCTATTATCTTTTTTGCAACACTGGTTTAAACAGCTCATGCACGTTTCGTGTTTTATTTCACTGTCAAACATCTTCAGTTTGGTCTATAATTTAACCATGAATCGTCTTACAAACGAACAACGCTTGCAAATCATTGAATTTGGCATCATTGGACAGTACTTCCTCAAAGATGCTGCGTGAGATGATATCCAACTTTTTTTTACCCAAGATGCAAGACCTTGACTTGCATGACATGTGGTTTCAACAAGACGGTGCCACATGCCACACAGCACGCGTAACAATGGACTTATTGAGAGGCGAGTTCGGTGAACATTTTATTTCACGTTCGTGACCGGTCAATTGGCCGCCTAGATCGTGCGATTTAATGCCTTTAGACTATTTTTTGTGGGGCTATGTTAAAGCTCATGTCTATACAGACAAGCCCGCTTCAATTGACGCATTGGAAGACAACATTGAAGCATTTATTCGTGAGATACCGGCCGAAATGTTGGAAAGGGTATGCCAAAATTGGACTAAGCGGATGGACCATTTAAGGCGCAGTCGCGGTCAACATTTGCATGAAATAATCTTCAAACATTAAATTATATGGACCGTACTATCGATTCAAATAAAGATTTCACGCATTTTTCTGAATTTTATGTGTTTTTTTTTTTTTTTGTGAAAAATTTTCCTATAGCTCTTAAAAAATCACCCCTTATTATAAGTATTTTTCTAAAGTTATGAATCTAAATGAGTAGTCTTATGAATCCAACATATTTAAAATGGTATGAGTTTGATGTCAATGTTCTACGCATACTTAATGCAACCTGTACTTATAAATCAGTGTTGTACTGAGTATGAATGAATCACGAGTACATAGTTAAATTTCAATATTGTTGACTCACTTATATTCAAAATTTCATAAGTGCTTATGAGTAGCGAAAAAACAATTCATTGCTAATCTCTGGTTCACATCCAATTTTTCAAATACAACATATAATTTACATAAAGTAGGGTATACCTTAGTTCTGCTATTACCTACGATTTCAAAGCATATGATCTGTGTGTGTGTGTGTGTACAATTATTTCCTGAAAATTTAAAAAAAAAAAATTTGTATTTTATGGAGTCGTTTAACCACTTCATGTCACATATGAATTATTTTTGATGATCATTTTTAAGTTTTTTTTTTTTTGCTTAAATTACAAGCATGTATACGTAAGAGGCCTATTTTGTTTTTAGGTTTTTTTAATGTTGTATTAATATACATACGTACATATATGTGTATGTATGTGTGCTGTAGTATTTGTTGTTATTTGTGAGGTGGTCTATCATATCATACAGCCCCACTTAAAAGTATGCAGCTTACGTTGGGTATATGATGCCTATTTCATTTGTCTGTCTGTCTGCCTGCCTGTCTTACTGACTTTTGTAGAATTTCTTTATTAAACTGGCCAACAGTATGGTTTTTAATTCATTATTTACCTGTGTAGTATTGTTTTAAGTACTTTTTTTTTCTATATACATACCGTGTAGTTGTAGTTGTCGATGTTTTTTTTTATTAATTTTTAAAACAATTCGCCCTCAAATGTCACTTTAAAAAAGTAGAAACCGAAATACAATAACAACCACAGCGACTACTATGACAACGACAATGAATAAAAATGAAATGAAAAACTGTCTGAGTTTGGTTTGTTTGGTTTTTTTTTTTTGTTTTTTTGATTTCAGTTTTAATTTACAAATGTTGTTTCAAAATGCCCTCATAAGAATGTGGGAATATTTTTTTTTTTCATTTCTTTTGTAAATCAGTTCAGTTGTTTTTTCCATACGATATGAATGAAATTTCAGCAATAAATGCCATTTAACAGGCTTGACTTTTATGTTTTATTTAAAGTTGATAATTTTTGCTTTAATAGCTTAAGGAAGTCAATTGTTGATGTGGCAAACACATTTGTAATTGGCTAAGATAATAAGAGTTTAAAAACAATTTAAATTGCAATACTAAAACTTGTAAAGAAACTAATGAAATTGGCTTAAATAGAAAAGGAAATCGGAAATTTTTTTGCAGAAAATTATCCTCTTCTAGGCTTCTAGGATGCTGTAGGAGCTTAAAATTTATTGACGCCAACGCTTTTCTGTATTCTCCAAGAACTCTTTGTAAGCAATTTTTTTTTAAGCAGCGATGCGTTCCTATATTGCTAATTGTTTCTTAAAAGCCTACGCAGATCTTTTACCATCAGTTCTAACTGTTTCAACTGAATTCATACAACTTCACCTGTAGTGAGAGTAGCAAATACAAAAACACTTAAGAGTTTTGTCATCAAAAAATCATTGCAGACATACTTTACGGAAATAAACCAATCAGAGTTAAAGTAATAAAATAGAACACAACAACAATAGTATTATATGGCTCATATAGGTAAACTCGATAAGTTTTTGGGATCACGTGTGAGAAACTCGTCTGATATCAGCATCAGCCTGATGGAAATTTAGAATATGACTTACTGAGTTACATAATACATACATAATTGGTCATTACAACACTTCACTTATGTTGTATGTGTTAATTTTATTCACATGTTGCGAAATCTACAGTTTAAAGTCGATTCCGAACAATAGATTTTTGAGAAACTTTTCATGGCCATTTTTTATTTACTCTCAGAGTTCTTACCAGAAATCTGCTGAGAGGAAATTGCTGAAGAAATATTTTTTCATAATCCTTTTTGCTGAAGAGATGTCTGACCTAGGTTCAGGCCTACTACCTACCACGGTGAAACTGCTAAATTTTGTTAAGCGGGATATGCAGCTATTTGATTTGATATTAGCCAGCCTATGTCTGAACACAGGTACTCTCCAGGATATTAAATATTGTTACGTTTTTACCTTTTAAAAATATGAGGTTGTAGATTGCAAATAAAATAAAAATAAATTTGTGTTTAGTTTTAATTAGAATTCTTTATTATTCGCACAATTCCATGTGCCACTGTTCACAACTTTATGTAAACAACAACAATTGCTTTGTTTGTTATTCCTCTGTTTACACCCTTTGAATATACAATAACAATTACTAGACAATTATTTGACAGATCTTTGAAACGAACATTTTCAAACCACGATTACTCTCTTCAAACACACCGCGTCTTCACACAAGGTTGAATGAACTTCACTGACTCACTCGCCTGCTTTGCCTTGCCTTTTATATGGCGGCGTAAACAGTCTGATGAATGTTCCTGAAGGCAAATGTTCGTTGGTTCGCCTTCTCGAGATCTCTATAAATGTAAACATCGTTGTTTCATTATTGTTGTTTACATTTATTCTTGTAGTGTTTGTATTTGTTTACTTGTTTACCATATTTTTTTTATGCTGGTGTTTGTTGTTGTATTTTTGTTTATAATTTTAATGTTAAGAGATGTAAAAGCAAAACACCAGTATCTAGATCCTTCATTTTCGTAACAATATGATTTTTTCAGTGAGAACATGACATTGTAATGTCTGTGAATGACAAATGACAGTAAGGCTATATTTCTCTTGTTCATTCCAATTAATATAAAGATGCGAACCTATTCAAACTGTCATCTCTAGTCAACCATTTAGCATTATCGTACTATCACGCCAAAGTTTTAGGCTCACACATGCCTTTAAAATTTTGAGGAATCCTCATGGGTGGACAAGCTCTAACAAACTGTTTTGCGGTACATTTTATAACAGTTCTTGAACTCAGGAACGAAGATTCTTATGCCTTAAGGGGATACTCTTAGTTCTCTATGGGAGCCTTTTTGATATTCTCAGTTTAAGTTCCCTTAAAAATACTCCCAAACTTATGTGTGTTGGAACAATTGATGTTGAAATTAACTTTAATAAGTACAGTGCCAATTATTCTTTCTACACTTCTGCAATGATCGCACTATAAAGGGTATCTTGGTCTTTGACCTTTATTTTCTGACCTCCTAAATTCAACCATGATAGGTTAAGAATTACATCAACAGACCCTCTATTGGGGTAGTAAGTAGATCAGCATTGAATTGTTTTTTTTTCGCTACTCATAAGTACTCATAGTCGCCGTAGTCTAGTAGATAGTGTGTTGGCTTATTAGACGAAAGGCCCGAGTTCAAATCCCAGGTCAGACATCAAAACGAAAATATGAAAATATTTCTTCGGCGACTTCCTCTCAGCAGATTTCTGGCAAAAACTCTGAGAGTAAAAATTGCCATGAAAAGCTTCTCAAAAATCTGTCATTTGGAGTCGACTTTAAACTGTAGGTGCCGCCACTCACGTATAAAATTAACGAGTGGTGTGAGAAGCTAGGACATTGTACAATGGGTAAATTCGACCTCCGGGTACTGTACTTGTCACAATTAACAATTACACGTCCTCTAACCTAACCTAACCTAAGTACTCATGAAATTTTGAATATAAGTGAGTCCACAATATTGAAATTTAACTTCTACTCTTATTCATTCATATTCACTACAACATTGATTTATAAGTACAGGTTGCAATGAGTATGCGTACAACGTTGACATCAAACTCATACCATTCGAAATATGTTTGATATTAAAATAAGCATGAATGCGTATAAGTATCAGAAATTATGAATATGATTCGATTCTACTCATCTTTTTGAATACTTATTGCTGATCTCTGGGTAATAAGTAGTTTACTTAACTCCATCAGCTATTACCTCTTCTCCAAGGCAACATTCTAGTATATCTGGCAAATTAGAAATACAGCTACTTTCTATTGAAAAAATGTAATGAAATAAGCACACAACTTAGGTTTAAAATTTGAAACAAAATAATCTATCAACAACTCATGTCACATATTTTTGAAATTCTTTTTCTTAAAACCAAAAAGATTATGTCCATGGTATTACTCCCTTTAGCGTATTCCTTCCATTATTTTATTTTATTCTTTTTTTCTACCAAATTTCTCCTTCTACATTTCCTTGCAACATGCCACAACATGCTGTCAATATGATGATGCCTAAGGAAAAGAAAAAAAAAAATTCAAAATTGAACTTGTGCCGCGGCATTGCTTTAAACACACACCAAAAAAAAAAAAAAAAAAGACGATCATATTGTCATTGGAACCATTAGGCATCATTAAGTTGACTGAAATCGCTTTAACATGGAAGCATGGAAGACAAAAAGTGGCACCGTGTGTCAATTATGTTGCTCAGGCATCATTTTTAATGAACTCTAAACTTTTCAAATGTTACTCAAACTTACATACACATGTTCTTCAAATCAATTGATCAAAACAAAAACAAAAATTAATGTTTGTTTGACATTCTAATACAAAATGAAAAAAAAAAATAAGGAAAAACCTAACAAATGTTTTAAAATGTCAATGATGCTGGTAGTTAGAAGAGATGGGTTGTTGTCGTCGGTGTCACCCAATCCAGTATGGGTGATATGTTGGTGGACATTTGCTAGAATGTGGTCAATTACAGTGTCAGATTAATTGATTTCTTGGTTGGATTTGTGAAGTGAAACTAATGAACAGTTTTAAAAGGTTTTTTTTCGCAGTTTGTGATGACAATATTAACGGCTATTAAATGTAGGATTTTAGTAAGGCTTGTTGGTTTTAAAGGAAGAAATATTATCGTGTGTTATAAGCAAAAAGAAGGAAAAACAGTCAACCAAACCAGAGATCAAAATAAAAATGCTCTTCAGAAGACCTTAATTTCATTCATTTAAGCAGGAAGTACACCCGTTCTATTGGCTAATGACTTAAGCAACTTAGACTGATCTCTTGATAATCACTTGAATCGAGAAATTATTTTCAGTGACAAATTAAGATTCATTTCCGAAAAACCAATTTTAGTTTTGTGTTATCTTATCAAAACCGGCTCTAGATAAATACATACACACATAGTTGGTCATTACAACCCTTTAGTCAGGATCACAACCTAACTTGACACATCACCTATGTTGTGTGTGTGTTAATTGTATACATGAGTGTCGGAAGCTACAGTTTAAAGCCGACTCCGAACAACAGATTTTTTAGAAGCTTTTCATGTCAGAGATTTTGCTAGAAATCTGCTAAGAGGAAGTCGCCGAAGAAATATTTTGTCATGCTTCGTTCTGTTGGGGATGTATGACCGCAAAAGCATGGACACTATTAAGCACAGATGCAGCAGACTTGAGAGTATTCGATAAAACAGTCCAACATATAATCTTCGGTCCAGAGCAAGTTGGCGGTAATTTCCGCCTCCGATCCAACAGTGAGCTGTATGAGCTCCTCAACGACATGGACGTTGTGCAGCGTCTTAACATTCAGCAGCTGCACTTGCTCGGCCATGTCGTGGAGGATGCTCCAGCGAGACGTGTATTTGATGCGGAGATTTGCGAAAGTCGGCGAAGGGGATGATTTTGTTTGTATTGGAAGGACCAGATCGAGGAACTTCTGTCATCGATTGTTGTGACCAACTGGCATAGGCGCGCAAGAAGCAGAGGCGCCTAGAAGGATGTATTAAGGCAGGCCGAAATCCGTTTATCGGGTTGTTAATGGCCAGTTAAGTAAGTAAGTAAGTATGTGTGACTTGGGGTTTGAACCGTGGCCCTACGTCTAATATGTTACGCGCCGGTAAATAGCACAAATACTTACTTACTTAATTGGCCATAACAACCCGATTAACGGATTTCGGCCTGCCGCAACACATCCTTCCAGGCGCCTCTGCTTCTTGCGCGCCTACGCCAGTTGGTCACACCAATCGATGACAGGGCTTCCTCGATTTGGTCCTTCCAACGGATACAAGGTCGTCCTCTTCGCCGACTTCCGCAGATCCCCGCATCAAATACCCGTCTCGCCGGAGCATCCTCCTCCATTCGAACGACATGGCCGAGCCAGCGCAGCCGCTGGATGTTAATACGCTGTACAACGTCTATGTCGTTGAGGAGCTCATACAGCTCACTGTTGAATCGGATGCGGAAATCATCGCCAACTCGCACTGGACCGAAGATCTTACGTAGGACTTTTCTCTCGAACACTCTCAAGGCAGCTGCATCAGTTCTTAATAGGGTCCATGCTTCTGCGCCATAAAGAAGCACGGGTAGGATGAGCGTCTTGTAGAGTATTAGTTTCGTCTTACGAGAGAGGTCTCTGCTACTCAATTGCCTATTGAGACCATAGTAGCACCTGTTGGCAAGAGTAATCCTGCGCTTGATCTCCAGACTGACATCATTTTCGGTGGTAACGGCGGAGCCAAGATAAATGAATTCCTTGACTGTATCAAAAGTATAGTTATCGGCCGTAATTTGAGAATCAATACGCCGCACGTCTCTACATGTCGATAACATATACTTTGTTTTGCCCTCATTTACTGCCAGACCCATCTTCTTAGACTCGCGTTCAATAGCACTAAAGGCATCAGTGACATCTCGCTTGGTACGCCCTATGATGTCGATGTCGTCAGCGTACGCAAGCAACTGGACACTTTTTTGAAAAATAGTGCCATTGCGATGCACTTCCGCCTTCCGCAGAACACTCTCCATGACGAAGTTGAAGAGGTCGCATGATAAGGGGTCGCCTTGTCTGAAACCTCGCACGGTATCAAAAGGTTCGGAGAGGTCCATTCCTACCTTGACGGAGCTGTAGGAATTGCTCAACGTCATTCTGCATAGCCTTATCAGCTTCGCAGGTATACCGAGCTCAGACATTGCGGCAAAAACACGATCCCTTATGGGGCTATCGAAAGCAGCCTTATAGTCGACAAAAAGATGGTGTGTGTCGACTTGATTTTCGTGGGTCTTTTCCAGGATTTGACGTAGTGTGAAGATCTGGTCGATGGTGGACTTGCCAGGTCTGAAGCCGCACTGATAAGGTCCAATCAGTGTTTTGACGAGTGGCTTCAGTCGTTCACACAATACGCCTGTAAGAACCTTATATGCGATAGGGAGAAGGCTTATACCCCTATAGTTGGCGCATATCGTAGGGTCTCCCTTTTTCAGGACAGGACAGAGGACACTGAGGTTCCAATCGTTGGGCATACTTTCCTCTAGCCATATTTTGTAGATGAGCTGGTGCATGCGCCCTACCAACTCATTACATCCGGTCTTAAACAATTCAGCGGGGAGGCCATCAGGACCTGCCGCTTTATTGTTTTTAAGACGCATAATTGCGACTTTAACCTCATCATGGCTAGGTGGCGGGATCTCCACGCCGTCATCATCGATCGGGTTCGGAACATCATCTCTAGAGGCGGTATTGATGTCGTCATCGCCTTGCAGCAGAGTAGAGAAGTGTTTCCTCCACAACCTCAGCACCCCCTGCGGATCTGTAACCAGGTTTCCATTCTCATCCTTGCAGGAAGACGCTCCGGGCTTATACCCCTCAGTCAGACGCTTAACCTTTTGATAGAATTTTCGAGCGTCATTCCTACATCTGTACATCTCGACTTCCTCACGCTCACGCCTTTCCTGCTCCCTCTTCTTGCGTCTGAAAAGGCGTCTCTCATCCCTTCTCCTCTCTCTGTATTTTTTGACAATGGCTCGCGTAGCGGCCGACTGCAACGTTTTTCTGTATGCGGCGTTTTTCGCTGCAGCTGCCTCGCGACACTCCTCATCGTACCATTGATTTCGTTGGGGTGGGCGCTCGAAACCAAGGACTGTTTCCGCAGTATTGCGCAAGGAGTGGGAGATGTTGGCCCACAATCCGCCAATGTCGTTGAGATTAGAGGGGAACGACGGAGCTTATCAGAGAGTTGAGCGGAGAACGCCTCAGCTGTCCTTTGTGATCGCAGCTTCTTAACGTCCAGCTTTCGCAATGCACTAGAGCGCGCAGTCCTCGAAGCGCAAATGCGCAATCGAAACTTGGCTGCGACAAGGTAGTGGTCCGAGTCGATGTTTGGACCTCTAAATGTGCGCACATCTAGTACACTGGATAATCTTTATAGAGGCTATTGTTGGGGTTTTCATTGGATGGGATTTTTACGTGGTGGGTTCCAAGCCCTACGCACAACCCGAATTTAACGTCCAGGGGATTGGACCTCGCTGCACGCATTAGTTAACATCTAGCGGGTGCTAGAATGCCATCAGCACCAAATAGCACAAATACTAGGCTCAAATTCAAACAACATAACATGACCATGTGCCAAGGCACATTTTCAAATTGTTATGAACAAAAGTGTGAGTAAGGAGGAGATTTTCTTTTCAGAATGTTCAAAATATCCTATTATTGTTTTGTGTACAAAATTGATACTCATACTATCCTTCCGCAAGGTCCTCAAATTTATATTATGTACACAAACACAAAAGAAAAGTGTCCCCGGCGTGGTATAAATAAACATACGTTTAGGATGGTATTAGAAAGAACTTCTAACCACACTCATCTATTGACGAAAGTCGCTCTCTATGGAAAATGGAGAACTAACGGGAGCCATTGATAACCACTAGCGGTCAGTCGGTTGGGTGGGTTCTTGTTCTCCGTATTTTCCCTTGCCAATAGGTCTCTCTGCTAACATAAATATTATTATAGACTCCCTAATCTATAAAATTAATAATGGACCGGATGCTAACCTATATAAGAAAACTAGATGGTAAACCGAACCCGTTTAGGTCAACAAAAAAAAACTACTGAATCTAAAATAGATCGAGCAAATACGATTAAAGTTCAAAAAAAAACCTAAAAAAATCTTTTCCAGATGGCGTCGGAAAAGGATGCGCGTCTTAACCCTCCCAGCCATGATTTCAGCGGCGTCAGAAATTAAAACTGAAATCCCACACGCAACCTACCACAATCGTATCACATCACTACGTAAGAAAATGTTAAAAAGTTAGACTTCCATACTTAATTATAATAATTTATTCATACCATTTCAAAATCTAGCATTTTTATTCAAAATCTTTAAAAAAAAAAAAAAAAAATTAATTTTAACACTATACTAGCAACATGATCTTAATTATATGATTTAGAATAGTATTAATTCAGAATAAAATTTAAAAAAAATAGATATCTTCATAGTTAAAAATAAGGAATTATAAAAAAAAAACGATTTATCGGAAAAAAAATTTTACATATACTCGCTATTTATATCATTACTACCCGACCATACCGGACCATAGTGCATAAGACAAAAAGCAACTTAATAAAAAACACAAAATAAACTTTGACAAAATACAGGAGAGCCGTAAACATCTCTCACTGCAACATGTTTATAAACATTTAAGTTAACATTTGTAATAAAATTCAAAACAAAGTTGCTTTCTTTTATGTTCTTAATAATAAAATAACATTAAAAGATCACTCACCAAATAAAATGTTGCTAGCTGATGTTGACGAGGCCTCCTCAATATAGCTGCTGAATGAGATGATGTAAAGAAAAATGTGATGTTGTTCTTAATGCACTATATAGGTCTTTCCATATAAATGCGTTTTGTAAACACTAAAGAAAATACTTAAAATAGATTATTTTTCAATGATCACTAAATGTATGAAAATAAATTTCACAGTGTTGTTTTTTTTTTTTTTTTCTTTATGAAAATTTTATTATGGAAATAATTTTAAACCAACACGTAGTCACTTAAAGCACTGTGAATTTTATTTTCATCACTTTTTATATATATAACAAAACAAACTTAATGGTTAGCACTTAATACACGTTCGGAGATAATGATGTTGATGGTTGTGATGATGCTGAAACGGAGGTTAATGATGATGATAATAATAAATATGATGTCCTGGTATCTTTTCCAGATAATTTCTCCTAGAATTCTCAATTTAATCTTCCGGGGTCTGCTTAAAATTTCCTCTAGTTGATATCACTATTCAAGTTGAAGTAATTATCTGCTTGTCTTTATTTTCCCAATTGATGCTCTCTTCTCTTCTTCCTCTTTTTCTTTTTTTTTCTTCTTTTTTTTTTTCCTTTTCTTTTCATGTAATTTCTGCGTTTCTATCCCCTTCTCTAACCGGTTCTGTGTCTGAGCAAGAAATGTTGCTTTTCCGTAAAATCAATCGTGGAGCATCAATTAATGAAAAGAGATGATCTTTCTAAAAAAATTACAGTGGTGGCTCCAATTATGAGTACACGAAGTAAATTGCAGGCCATAAATTGTCGCAGCCCAAATTTTTGAAGTATAAATATGAATTTCGAGGTAGTGAAACTGGGTAATTTTCGGGCTGTCTTCATGTAAAAAGCCTTCACTGTTTCTGCTCTCCAATTCCTTATTATTATTATTATTACTCCCTTCTTTTCCTTTTCTAATAAATTTTTCTTTCCCTTTTCTTTTCCTTTCTCCTCCTTTTTTTCTCTTTTAATAAATTTTAATAGTTTTCCTCCTACGAGGTTATCTCTTCCGATGCTGGATAGAAAAAAAAAGACCTTTTCCACGAATGTCCACGCTTATAAAACCTCGGGTCTTAAAGAAAATTCAGTACAATATGCTTGGAAGATTAGAGGAAAAGACTTTAGATTCGTTCAATCAGTTCCGTTCATATGTCAAAATTTCCATGACTGTGCTGCCAATAAAAGAGCATATGATAACAAAACACATTCCTTATATTTTCCCAGTATACTTTTCCTTTGTTAAATATAAAAATATTCATCCAAATTTCACCCACAAAAATAAAAAAAAAAAATTTCCAAAACTAATAAGAGCCCAGAGTGTGATAGTATAAATTATCCTCCATTCTCTCAGCATCATCATCATGTAACATCAGTGTCCTCCGCCTTCATCCAAGAACTCAACCAACATTAAATACAATAACATTATGTAGATGTTAAGTAGTTATCATAATGTGGAATGTAAGAGTAAACAAATATTCTGTTAAATTTAAATAACTATAGTATAAATACATGTTAACAAATTCATGTTAACTGATTTTATAAAAAGAATTCAATACGATTAATAGAAAATATAAAAAATTTAAAATTAGATTATTACTAACTGAATAATAAAAAAAAAAAAGAAATAAATTCAAATTCACATAAAACAGATTAGATAGCAATAAATTGGTTTATGATCGAGCATAACAAACCACATAATACAGGTCAGTTTGACAACTGTATTAGGGGGAATAAATAATAAATTATGGACGCAAATCTTTCGCGTGATAAGTGCCGATTATTTTGCCTTGTTCATCCTCTAATTCGTAGTAATTATTACCAATTCTCCTCGTTATTCTCGATTTCAGAAAGGACGGTGCTAGCTTTGCGTTAAACTTCCTTTCGAAATTTGATTGCGCAAAATTTCGTCTATAAACGTATTGACCTATATTGTATAAAATTGGTCTAGTCCTTAAGTTATAGTTATTTTTACTTTTCTCATAAGCCTTATCCATATATTTCTGAATATCCTCATGAATTAGCTGAAGTTGGTCCTCTCTCAATAATTTTACAGAAGGTTCTTTCAATAAATGTAAGTTCTTCAATAGGGCATAAGAGCCTCCATGAGTTATCATTTCCTGACCGAATACCGCATAGTATGGAGATTTCTGAATTGTCTGGTGAATGGAATTTCTAAGAGCACAACTAATGAAACTTAAATTTTTATCCCAAAGAGTTTGATCCTTCTTCAAGTACGCTCTTATTCCAGATATAATTGATCTATTGACCCTTTCCGACGCATTCGATTGGGGTGAATAAATAGCCGTATAAACATGTTGAATACCCATTTTATTCAAAAACGCATTAAACTCATTAGCCTTAAATTGGGATCCATTATCACTGACCAACGTCTCAGGTACACCATAGACATGAAAAATTTGTTCCAACAGAAAATCTTGAATAACTTGCGAGGTAAACTTTTTCAAGGGACATAACCAGTGAAACTTGGTTAAATGATCGAGAACTATCAAAATACCGATATTTCCCTTCTTGCTCCTAGGATAGGGGCCTAAAATATCAACAAATAAACGCTGAAATGGTCGAGAGGTAACAGTCTGACTTCCCATATTGGGTTTTAGTACAACATTCGGGGCTTTTGACTCTTTACACACATCACAGGATCCTACATAATTTCTAACATCACGAACTAGTCCTGGCCAGTAGAATTTCCTTCGAATTAATTCTAACGTTTTTGCCATACCACCATGCGACGCTATTGTGGAATCATGAAAACGAGACAATAAGTTTTCACGCAACTTCAGAGGTATCCAAAGTTTCCAGGCTTCTTCATCATGTTCCATCTCACCAGTATAATGTGTTGTGCGTATATAAACAAAATTATGTATGATTTTAATATCAGGAAATTTGTTAGGGTTTTCATTTATTTTCCTCTGCAGTTCAATATAATCCGTATCCTTGAAATGGGGTGATGACAAATCAATTTCTGGTTCATTCATACTCAAGCTTGCTACTTCCTCATGAGGGATCCTTGACAGAGCATCAGGTACCACATGTTCCTTCCCTTTACGATGACTAATTGAAAATTTAAAGCCTTGGAGCTTCCAGATCCATCTCGCTAGCCTGCCCGTTACATCCTGCTGTTTCATCAACCATATCAAAGAAGAATGGTCGGTTATTACCTCAAACTCTTGAAGTTCAAGATAACACCTGAATTTTTTTATGGCCTCTAGCGCCGCCAAGCATTCGCGTTCGGTGACACTATAATTGCGCTGTGCAGAATTCAGTTTTTTGGACATAAAAGCAATGGGCTTTTCATTACCATCGTCATCATACTGCACAAGTACAGCACCGATGCCATAGTCGCTGGCGTCGCATTGCAAATAAAATTTTCGTGAAAAATCAGGGTTGGAAAGAACAGGAGCTGATGTAAGTAAATTTTTAATTAACTCAAATGATTTTTGTGCCTCTGGAGTCCAACAAAATTTCCGCTTAGTAGATAAAACTTCCGTTATAGGAAACACAATTGACGAAAAGTTTGGAACAAACCTGCGGTACCATCCCGCTAAGCCAAGGAACCCACGGACTTGCTTTATGTTCTTAGGTATTGGCCAATTTCTTACCGATGCAACTTTTTCCGGGTCTGTCTTTATTCCACCGTTACCAATGATGTAGCCTAAATAATTCACTTCAGTGACACAAAATTTAGATTTCGAAATATTGAGAGTAAGATTAGCTTTTCTAAACTGCTCTGCTATGCGTACAAGAATAGATAAATGGGTGTTAAAATCCTCAGAGACTATTATCAGGTCATCTAAATATGCAAAGACGGAGTGGCGTAAATCATTTGGTATTAGGCTGTCCATTAATCTACTCATCGTTGAAGGCGCATTACAAAGCCCGAAAGGCATAACTACAAATTGATATAATGGCCTTCCAGGGACCGTAAAGGCTGTTAGTGGTCTCGCTTCCTCGGACAAGCCGATTTGCCAATACGCGTCCTTAAGGTCTAATTTTGAAATAACATTAGCCTTAGGCAATCGAGCAAATATTCCCTCGATGTTGGGTAGGGGGTATGCATCCTTCTTAGTCACTTCGTTAAGCCTACGAGCATCTAGACACAACCTAACCTTGTTTGGCTTAACAACGAGTCTCATAGGAGAACTCCACGGGGATGTCGAAGGCTCAATCACTCCTAAACTAAGCATGCGATCTATCTCTTCGAACATTAATTTTTCAACAGCCGGCGACACAGGATAAAAACGCTGTTTGATGGGCTTAGCATCACCTACATCTATGCAATGTTCAATTAAACTTGTACGACCTAAACCTTGTCTCTCAAAATTAGGAAACAGATCAATAATGGCAGCAAGCTGTTGTCGCTGAGTGATTGATAATGGATATTCCGTGGAATTTGATTCTATCTGAAGTTCAGACACTCTAAAACTAGGATTTAACTCATAACTATCTTTAGGGGGACTTTCTCCTACTGAAGAATAGATAACATTATTAAAAATTTCAGGGGCCAAGTTGAAACTCTTCCAAAAATCAAGGCCTAAAATCAGTCTTTGCGAAATCGATGGAACTATAAATATTTTCAACTTTTTTACCATATCTTTAAATGTAACATCAACCAGAAGATAACCGAGAACCTTTTGAACTCTTCCATCAGCAGTTTTCACAATCGACTTCATCGGAAAAAATGCTTTAAATTGACTAAAATTATGCTTAGCCAAATCAGAACCTATACAGGATATGTTCGCGCCAGTATCCAGTAACCCAAACTCAGCAAAAGACAAAAACCTTACTGGAGCATAATATCGTCTATCACCTACATTATTTATAATAGAGGACAAAATATATCTTGAATTAATTTTACGATATTTAAAATACCTACGTAACCTTAACGTAGAACGCTTTATTCTCTTTCTAACGGGAAAACTGATACTATTTACTTCGAAAATTTGTCTTCGCCTTTCGAGATACTTTTGCATTCGCACATGATAGGGTATTATTGGATGAACAAATCTTTTGGCACTATGATCATCAGTATTATCATTATCAGAATGTTTAATATAAATGTCGTCCTCTCTTTCCAAAATTTTCCTTTCATTAGGGTCTTTATTCAAATCATTGGATGTTAAATCGATTAGTTCTATGGAAGGTTTCTTCTCTGGTTCTGCGCTAATAAGTTTTTTGACACTGTTATTTTACGTGTGGCACATTTTGGCCATTGTGGCCTATATGTGTTCGGCATGCCACAACCATAACAAAAAATATGTCGAGCTTCCAAACAGTCCTCCCAATGATGGCCTGCTTGGTTACAATTCCAACACTTGGAATCTTCTCTAGCCTGCTGTATAGCATCTACGGATATTTCCTTATCTAACAAACTGCTCTCTGATTCAGGCTCCAAAGAACCATCTAGTTCCGCAACTTGACGACGTGTCATAAAATTTGGTGTAAATTTGTTTATACCCTTGCGAAAAGAATCAGATTCCATTAAATTCTCTCTCATCTGAACTAGTTTACGCAAATGCGATATAGAATAAACAGGAATATAAAGTAACTCATGCCTGATCTCTGGGCGAAGATTTCTCATTAAAATTTCTACTAAATCGGATTCAGGTATTGGAATAGAAAGCTTGTCCAACATAGAACAAACTGATTCATAAAAAGATTCAAAATTTTCATTAGGCCTCATTTTACGATTCCTAATCTCTTCATGTATGTCGAAATTCGATCTGAAATCCTTGTACTGGTATTTAAGTGCTTCACAAAACTCTTTCCATTCTACTGTATCGACCTGTTTGTGGTATCGCCAGTACCAGTCACGTGCTCTTCCAGCCAACAAAATATGCAAGTTCTTGCAAATAACCGAGAAATCATTATTAAAGTTCTCTTTGGTTAAACTTCTTACTCTATATAAAAATTCGTCTACGCTTATACCATTACTAGTACCATCAAATTTTATATTCCAGTTCTGTATTATTGCTGTAATTTTATCTGAGCGTATAGCTGAATTTTCATTAAAAGTTGAACTATTAGAACAATGAGGGTAAATTGGACGTTGTTGAGGTGATAATTGTCCTGGTAGAGGAACAGATTGAGTATTACGATCATTTAAAGTATTCTGAGAGACTGGCTGCAAATTAAGATTCTGTAATATGCGAGATATTGAATTTTCTATGAGATTAGTTAAATTGTCCATATCAATACTTGTAGGATTCGCATTTCTTTCACTCCTATTTGCTAAATCTGGTCTACTTGACGAGTTATGGTTATTTGAAAGTGGTTGGTTCCGGGGTGGTGTAAAAAATTCTCTTGTGATTGAATTCTGGTCCACTGAATGTGTACTTAACTCTACCAAAGGTTGTTGAGGTTCATTAAACAAATTCTTGGTATTGCTTCTGGTATTAGGTCTTTTTGCAATAGCGCCACGAGGTTTTCCACGACCAGAATTCTTAGGTCCTACATTAAGCTGTAAATTATCCTGGATATGAATTGTTTTAAGTTCCGACAATGAACATGGACGCTTGCAATCAGGGCACTCAGACGACCCTGCCAAAAAACTCTCTATACAATTCCTATGAAATGCATGACTACATTCAGAAATAATCAAACAATCCTGTCCTTCATACAGTTTTTCCTTACAAATAAAACAAGCTTGGTCATTATTGCCAACCGTCAAAGCCGAAGCTTGCGAATGTGGAGGCGATCTCTCCATCATCATAATTATAATAAAAAAATAAAAATAAAAAAAATAACAAATGGGGAAAAAAAAAAAATTATCCAGTCAAAAATAACAAAAACAATATGCTTCAATATTCTTACTTCAGGTGATGTGAATCGAAAGGGTAGGTAGAGAAACCTTAATCATGTATTAGATCAATAGAAAAACAAAACCGGGTTATGGAATTCAAGAAAAAATATTTCAGCATTCTTCAGTACACTAAACCGACATGCACATAAAAATATACTTTCCAAATAACTTATTTATTCGGACAATAGATCGCTCTGCAATCAAATTGTAAATCCAATAATAAACAAGGATATCGATAACCAAGCTATACCAAAAGAAATGGTGAAATAAGTTCTCATAAACTACTACAAATGTTATATACCATACATAAAGTATCCAACTGTCCACAAAAGTATTCATAGTCCATTACGGGTCGAACTATCCGAACTGAAAAACCCTCAGATAAACGAAAAATCCACATAAGGCCACAAAGTATTTGCAAAAGCAGATTTCAACTAAATATATAATATATAATATTGTAAGTTACTGAAATCTAAGTTAAAAAAAAAAAAAATATGAAAAGTGTGTAGAGCGCAAGAAGTCAACTATAAGTATATTGCCTGCAGCAATAGATATTCAAATAAATAAATATAATTACAAATATTCCATAAATTCTTGACTTCCCGGGCCCCACGTTGGGCGCCAATTTATGTTATGAACAAAAGTGTGAGTAAGGAGGAGATTTTCTTTTCAGAATGTTCAAAATATCCTATTATTGTTTTGTGTACAAAATTGATACTCATACTATCCTTCCGCAAGGTCCTCAAATTTATATTATGTACACAAACACAAAAGAAAAGTGTCCCCGGCGTGGTATAAATAAACATACGTTTAGGATGGTATTAGAAAGAACTTCTAACCACACTCATCTATTGACGAAAGTCGCTCTCTATGGAAAATGGAGAACTAACGGGAGCCATTGATAACCACTAGCGGTCAGTCGGTTGGGTGGGTTCTTGTTCTCCGTATTTTCCCTTGCCAATAGGTCTCTCTGCTAACATAAATATTATTATAGACTCCCTAATCTATAAAATTAATAATGGACCGGATGCTAACCTATATAAGAAAACTAGATGGTAAACCGAACCCGTTTAGGTCAACAAAAAAAAACTACTGAATCTAAAATAGATCGATCAAATACGATTAAAGTTCAAAAAAAAACCTAAAAAAATCTTTTCCAGATGGCGTCGGAAAAGGATGCGCGTCTTAACCCTCCCAGCCATGATTTCAGCGGCGTCAGAAATTAAAACTGAAATCCCACACGCAACCTACCACAATCGTATCACATCACTACGTAAGAAAATGTTAAAAAGTTAGACTTCCATACTTAATTATAATAATTTATTCATACCATTTCAAAATCTAGCATTTTTATTCAAAATCTTTAAAAAAAAAAAAAAAAAATTAATTTTAACACTATACTAGCAACATGATCTTAATTATATGATTTAGAATAGTATTAATTCAGAATAAAATTTAAAAAAAATAGATATCTTCATAGTTAAAAATAAGGAATTATAAAAAAAAAACGATTTATCGGAAAAAAAATTTTACATATACTCGCTATTTATATCATTACTACCCGACCATACCGGACCATAGTGCATAAGACAAAAAGCAACTTAATAAAAAACACAAAATAAACTTTGACAAAATACAGGAGAGCCGTAAACATCTCTCACTGCAACATGTTTATAAACATTTAAGTTAACATTTGTAATAAAATTCAAAACAAAGTTGCTTTCTTTTATGTTCTTAATAATAAAATAACATTAAAAGATCACTCACCAAATAAAATGTTGCTAGCTGATGTTGACGAGGCCTCCTCAATATAGCTGCTGAATGAGATGATGTAAAGAAAAATGTGATGTTGTTCTTAATGCACTATATAGGTCTTTCCATATAAATGCGTTTTGTAAACACTAAAGAAAATACTTAAAATAGATTATTTTTCAATGATCACTAAATGTATGAAAATAAATTTCACAGTGTTGTTTTTTTTTTTTTTTTCTTTATGAAAATTTTATTATGGAAATAATTTTAAACCAACACGTAGTCACTTAAAGCACTGTGAATTTTATTTTCATCACTTTTTATATATATAACAAAACAAACTTAATGGTTAGCACTTAATACACGTTCGGAGATAATGATGTTGATGGTTGTGATGATGCTGAAACGGAGGTTAATGATGATGATAATAATAAATATGATGTCCTGGTATCTTTTCCAGATAATTTCTCCTAGAATTCTCAATTTAATCTTCCGGGGTCTGCTTAAAATTTCCTCTAGTTGATATCACTATTCAAGTTGAAGTAATTATCTGCTTGTCTTTATTTTCCCAATTGATGCTCTCTTCTCTTCTTCCTCTTTTTCTTTTTTTTTCTTCTTTTTTTTTTTCCTTTTCTTTTCATGTAATTTCTGCGTTTCTATCCCCTTCTCTAACCGGTTCTGTGTCTGAGCAAGAAATGTTGCTTTTCCGTAAAATCAATCGTGGAGCATCAATTAATGAAAAGAGATGATCTTTCTAAAAAAATTACAGTGGTGGCTCCAATTATGAGTACACGAAGTAAATTGCAGGCCATAAATTGTCGCAGCCCAAATTTTTGAAGTATAAATATGAATTTCGAGGTAGTGAAACTGGGTAATTTTCGGGCTGTCTTCATGTAAAAAGCCTTCACTGTTTCTGCTCTCCAATTCCTTATTATTATTATTATTACTCCCTTCTTTTCCTTTTCTAATAAATTTTTCTTTCCCTTTTCTTTTCCTTTCTCCTCCTTTTTTTCTCTTTTAATAAATTTTAATAGTTTTCCTCCTACGAGGTTATCTCTTCCGATGCTGGATAGAAAAAAAAAGACCTTTTCCACGAATGTCCACGCTTATAAAACCTCGGGTCTTAAAGAAAATTCAGTACAATATGCTTGGAAGATTAGAGGAAAAGACTTTAGATTCGTTCAATCAGTTCCGTTCATATGTCAAAATTTCCATGACTGTGCTGCCAATAAAAGAGCATATGATAACAAAACACATTCCTTATATTTTCCCAGTATACTTTTCCTTTGTTAAATATAAAAATATTCATCCAAATTTCACCCACAAAAATAAAAAAAAAAAATTTCCAAAACTAATAAGAGCCCAGAGTGTGATAGTATAAATTATCCTCCATTCTCTCAGCATCATCATCATGTAACATCAGTGTCCTCCGCCTTCATCCAAGAACTCAACCAACATTAAATACAATAACATTATGTAGATGTTAAGTAGTTATCATAATGTGGAATGTAAGAGTAAACAAATATTCTGTTAAATTTAAATAACTATAGTATAAATACATGTTAACAAATTCATGTTAACTGATTTTATAAAAAGAATTCAATACGATTAATAGAAAATATAAAAAATTTAAAATTAGATTATTACTAACTGAATAATAAAAAAAAAAAAGAAATAAATTCAAATTCACATAAAACAGATTAGATAGCAATAAATTGGTTTATGATCGAGCATAACAAAATACAGGTTAAGGGGTAGGAAAAGATCTTTGCCGGCTAGCTCGAAGCTAAAGTCGTGGTTCTCAACCCGAGTATTTGACGCGTAAGCATATATCATACTCTACTACCCTGAGAGTATGAGAAAAATACAAAAATATAAAAATAATCAATTCCGAAAATTCATACTGCCATCAGCAGATAAAACGAACAAAATATCGAACATTGCCAAAAAAAAGACCCATGGCAAGGTGATTAGCCACGGCCTGTACGAACATACTCTCTTTCCCTAATCCCGGCTTAAATTTCAAGTGCCTTACTTTGATTTTGCTTCCAGTTTTTCTAAAAAAAAAAAACAACTCCTCAGTTAGGTAATCAAACTTACAAGGTGTACACTTTGCAAATATGCAGCACAACAATTAAAATCAATCTTTTGTCGCATTTAAAATGATAAACGATCAGTTAGTTGCCCTGCAATCATAGGAAACAAATACTCCAATGGCATGCAATGGCTAATAACGTTTGTATTGGCATAACTTGTTGCTACAAGTATACTAAACACTGGTATTAATCAATCGCCAAAACCTCAAATTGAATTGAAAGAAAATAAATCAAATTAAAGAAAATACTCTCGTATTAATAAACATGAATTAAAATCACTTTATCTTTGAATGACATAAACCGGCTATCTAAGGCTAAAGCCCTATTGAAACGAATCGCAAAATGTCATATGAAAAGAGAAGAAGAATTGCCTGCCTGGCAACTGTTCCCATGTGTCCATAACTAATGTCGCCACAGAGAATACTCGGCCAGTCATAAAGGCAACGCTGGATTATCAGTGACCAACATGCATGATATGGCAAAAATCTCTGTCCATGTCTAGGCAATAGCCAGACCAGTGATATGTATTTGTGTTCATTACGAAACAACAACAACAACTAACCAACAGCAATCAAATCAAATCATAAAGACTTTTATGTGATTCTGTTTGCTTGAACAAATAACACAGAAACAATTTTCACATCGCTTGTACTTATGACTTAAATCTGAAATTATGGTCAAATCTAGAGAAATAATATCGTACTACCTACCACCACTTACTGTATTCTTTTATCAGTTAATAGCGATCAGAGATCAATTACACAATCACACCACAATGGTCATAGCAAAGGCGAGGATACTCGCATATATATATAAAATAACATTTGGTACTATGAATTGATCAACAGTGGAGGTTATGGAAATAGCACTTATAATTAATTAATTAATTCAAATTAAATTTCAAATTAAATTTCAAATTAAACTATCTACGGCCGCAGTTTTGTATAAGAAACCATGGAAGTCGTCGTAGTCTAGTAGGTACTGTGTTGGCTTCTTAGAAGTGAGGCCACGTTTCAAACCCCAGCTCAAACATCACTAACAAAACGAAATACAAAGAAATATTTTTTCGGCGACTTCCTCTCAGCAGATTTCTGGTAAAAACTCTCAGAGTAAATAAAATTGCTTTGAAGAGTTTCTCAAAAATCTGTCGTTCGTAGTCGACTTTAAACTGTAGGGCCCGCCACTCATGCATAAAATTAACGTACACAACATATATGGTGTAAGAAGCTAAGTCGTAATCCTGACTGAAGGGTTGTAAGGACCAATTATGTATGGATCCTTCAGAAGGGACTTCAGTTCAATATTTCCCTTTAAAAAGGAAAGAAATAGAAGAAGGATACATAAATATTTCAAAGAATTTGAAGTACAAACCCGAGAAATCCAAGTTTTAAAACCGAGGAGGATTAAAAAAAATTTAATGAAGAGCCTTCAGCCCCTTGAAAGAATTCATCCAGGAAGTCACAACGAACATCATTGGATGGACAGGCAACGGATTTACTTGTGGAAGCAATACATACATACATAATGTTCATTACAACATTCCAGTCAGGATTACAAACTATTTTCTCACACCTCTTAAGTAGTGTGTGCAAATTTCATACCTGAGTGGCAGGACCAACAGTTTAAAGTGACCCTGAACGACAGTTTTTTTGTGAAACTTTTTCATGGTAATTTTATTTTACTCTCAGAGTAGCAGGCAGGCTTATTGTAATAGACCCTGTTCTCCTGTTGATCGATCTCCTGCTTAGCTAAGAAACTTTATTTAACAAAAGTGAGGAATAATCAAAGAAATCATAATATAATTAAACATATGCTGTTTACATATCGACGACTCCGTTCTATAACATTCTAAGTCGAAAAAGTGTGTTTTGAGTTATGAGCTCTCAAAGTTTTCACGCTCCATATGACTGTATGTGTATCCTAAGTAGATTTTTCCCTATAACTTCGGAACGGATCGGCGCATCTTAACCAAATTTTGACAGTATTTAAGTTAGAGAACGTAGAATTTAAAAATGTAAGAACATTAAAAACGTTCTAAGTACACTTAGAACGTTATAGAATGGAGGCGTCGATATATCCTCTATTTTAAAGAAACAAAACAGCATAAAAATTGTCGGTAATAGATTTCTCGTATGCCAATAAAGAAGTATAAACGTGCTTCCTAAAGACACACATTTCAGGACATTTCACCACCTGCATGTTACTCCTGTCAGCTTCTTTCTAGACTGTGCTAAATTTCAGGAACGATATGTACTTCAGAAGACTGCCAACGATATACAGTGAACGTCAAAAGAAACTAAACACTATGGATAAAATTCTAACAATCACCAAATTCAACTTTTACCACTTAAGGAGAGTGCCTGAAAAAATTTGATAATATCTCGACATTGTTTGAAATTTTTTTTTGTGTTTCAAAAACTAGCAATGAAACAATTTTAAAATAAAAATAACGGTAATTTATTAATGTGTACATATTATTTTTGTTGTATCATTTCTTTTAACGCTCACTGTATATCTGCAAGAATTCAATCACATAAGACCACCACAGAAAAAGAACACATAAGCTAAAAAGACAGAGCAGCAAGCAGAGCAAACACACAACCTTTTAGTGAGTATTTTAGTGTTCGTACGCGATTCATACTTATTTTGTGCTGCGTGTATATGTTGAGTTATGGAGAGTCGAAATCAATAACAACATCATACGTGTTGTTAAGTATGAATATAATGAGTACTTCAAACTTTGAATATGAGTAGAGAGGTTCAATGATATTAAAATAAGTATGAATGCGCGTATAAGTATCCGAAATTATGAGTATGATTCGATTCTACTAATCTTTTTGAATACTCATTGATCTCCGTTTTATACGTGAAACGAAGATGGAAGATTCGAACCTCAACCCAGCTTCTTTTCAAGGCCTTTACTTTTTACATACTATTCTTCTATTTACTTTATATTGTTACGTTTTTACCTTTTTAAAAGCGTTTAAAATCGTTTAAAATATGAGTTCATTGATTGCAAATAAAATAAAAATAAATTTGTATTTGGTTTCTATTAAATACTTTATTGCTCGCACAATTATTTTTGTGTGCCACTGTTTTATAACTTGTCGTATACAACAATAATTGCTTGTTCGATATTCTTCTTTGCTTACAACCTTTTTGTAAACAACAACACTTGTTCGATACATCTGTATAGCAGCGATTTTCAAACCACGACTGTTCTCTTCACACGCAACGCGTTTTCACACAAGACTGACTGAATTCTTACTACTTGTTGTCTGCTTTGTCTTGCTTAAGCAGTCTGACGAACATTCTTGAAGTAGAATGTTGGTGTTGTTTGTGTATTTTGTTCAAATTGCTTGTTGTTGCGTTCGCTTAGTTGTCTATATCCTTTTCTCATACCGATGTTGTTGGTTTACTTGTAACAAGTTCGATGTAGTTGTTAGTGTAATGCTAAACGATATTCCACTGTTTCCATTTTCGTACCAATATTTATATATTTAATCTACTTCAGAGTAATAAAAATCTAATTACCTGAATAATCCCTCTCTGTACCTATTAATTCCACCTCTACTGTAGACACCATACATCAAATGTGTTTACATTTGTTGTGGCACAGAGATCGAGAGTTTTTTTGTTTTGTGTTGTTGTGGCAGCAATCTCTTTAAATATCTGTTATATATGATCAGCTTCCTTAGTGGCATTAACTTGTATTGTACTTTTGTAACACAAACAAACAAATAAAAATAACAGCAACAACAGCAACAACAACAACAGCAATCATAACAACAACGGCAACAATTACTACAATTCGGTTAAATATTATCTGCACATGTAACACAATACAAATAATAACAATAATAATAACAAAAACAACAATAACAACAACAACAGCAGCAGACATCAAAAATAAAACACAGAATGAAAAATATGAACAATTCCTTCCATTGATATTCTATTGTATGTTGGACACATGTCGGAACGGATGTTTAGGAACACATTACAAAAGCCGAAGCCAAAGCCAAAGCGAAACAAAAAAAAAAAAAAATTAAATGAAAACAGGAACAATTACAACAACCACAATAACTAGAAATATAATTCTGTACAATACCTGACTCATTCGTATAGTATGCTCGCATGCATGTATGCATGTCTGTTACCCAATGTTCGATGTCTATTATATGCCGGCTTATAATTGTATTTGTTGTTATGTTGGATGATGTTGACGATGACGACGACGACGACTTACACTTGTTATTATTCTCAATTCCTTTATGATTTTAATTGTATTTGTTGGCTTGTTGTTGCATGTTGTATTGCATGAATTGCTAGAGCGGGGGCTTATGTGTCCGTCTGCAACTGTATACACATGTTCGTATGTGTGTTATCAATCAGAACAACTAAACCAAGTCCAGTTAATAAGTGATAGAAATAGATGGAAAGGAAAGAAAATGAAAAATCAACAATTTTCCTTTCGGTTCACACAATCTATCATTTGTTGTGAGACATTAATAGGACTTGTTGTTACAGTTGTTACTAATGCTATTGTTGTTGTTGTTGCAGTTGTAAGCTTGAAAATAAATCTTAAAAATCATAATTAAATTAATCAAAAACGAGTTGATACAGAATTCTAAGGTACCCTACTAGGCATTTACGGGCATGTAGAAGGAGATCAATCTGCTCAGAATCATATTTTGGGTTTGGCAGATCTGTATTATGCTTGCACACTAAAAGATTAATTCTGCTCTTAGGAATGCATCGTTAACTGGTATAATAACCTTCTGTCTAGTAAGTAATGTGTTGACTTATTAGACGGGAGCCCGTGGTTCAAATCCCAGCTCAGACATCTCGAACAGAACGAAATATGAAAAATTTATTTCTTTTTTAAATCTGTCGTTCGAAGTGGACGTTGAAGCTGCTAGTCCCGCCACTCATGAATAAAATTAACACACACAACATGGGCGTTGTGGGAAGCTATATTGCCATCGAAATCCACGTTAAAACTGCAAGTTCCGCCACTCTTTATCTACCCACACAACATGCGTAATGTGAGAAGCTATGTTGTACGCTTGACTGAAGCTAAGTAAAGAAGTTAATGGAGCTCAACAGCAGATACTTTGACCTAAATATTCTTTTGTTTCCTACGGGGGCCCGACTTTCATAGCCTTGTGCTATCTTCCCATTGTTCACCATTCGTAACTTATACAACCTTACCTTCAAAAGAGATACGCCCTACTAATCGTTCGAATATATTTCCTTCCAGCCAGTTAATTCTACTAAAGGGCTCTGGGCTGTGGACTGTTTCTTGTCACTCCGTCGGGAGCACCATAGACTTGTCTCTGCCCGACAATGTTGAGACCCCTTTGTGGGAATAAGTGGTGATTATGGTTTATAATCAGATCGCGGAAAGAGCGCAAGCTCGTCATGACGTTACGCTCTTAACCGTTTTCACAAAGGAGTTTACTCCCTCGAGAGACTCCTATCATTCATCATATTTACAGTCTTAGTTGTTGTTGCATTTACAACAACAAAAAAAGACACATAAGCAAAACATACAGAGCACAACCTTCTAGTGAGTATTTTAGTGTACATACACGATTCATACTTATTTGGTGTTTCGTGTATGTTGTTGAGTTATGGAGAGTCGAAATCAACAACATCATACTCATACCTGGTATTAAGTATGAATACGATGAGTACTTCAAACATTAAACGTGTTTGAATATGAGTAGAGGTTCCATGATATTAAAATCAGTATGAATGCGTGTAAGTATCATAAATTATGAGTATGATTCGATTCTACTCATCTTTTTGAATACTTATTACTGATCTCTGGTACTCACCTATGATGATGCAACCACATGATATGCAGAAGAATACCATTGTGCGTGGGGGCGTTGATAGATGCATTGTTTTCACCCGAGCTTTTAGGACCATGGGGTATGCCGTCGTTCCTTCTGTACTAAAGTGCTCAACCAGTCCCTGAGCAGTCATTTTCATTCTCTTGATGATCAGAAATTTTTTTTTAGGTATATTACAGGACAAACTGAAATGGCCTGAATCTCGGCTTGAAAAACATTTGACCACCAGAAACACCAGAAAGTTTCTAAAATTCAGTAGGGATCGCCCGTTTATGCAGACATTATTAAGGGATTTTGATTGCTATTTCAAAGTCTATTATTTTACTAAGAAATCCACCGCTCTATCTTATGAACTTAGAGATCCGCAGATCACGCAATATAACTCCGGAGCCTATGTTTTATCGACCTTTGATTCAATATATGCGGCTTCTGTTTTCTGTATTCAAAGTAGAACTAAATTATTCATCATCTTAAAACGGAATCTTCCTTCAGCTTCAGTAGAGTGATATTCGTTCAGGTCTCATAAAACTCATAAAAGTGTTTCATCTTGAAGCTGAGACGAATAAATACCCAATCACGTAATGACGTTAGATTATCGATATCCAAAGAAAACGACTTTGGAACAGACACTGGCAACAGCAGCAGCATTGGCAACATTCACGAATATCGTACATAAGCATAAGCAGACCAACAATGTTGTTGTGTTAAAGATGACACAGGAGCGATATAATTGCTTAACAAGCGTTCACAACTTTTCAAATGTTAAAAACGATCAAACGCTTAAAGGTTGCAAGCTATTGTTGCTAACACATCTTAAAAGTTGCGACTATTTTCGTTGGCGGCAATATTCTTTATCATTCTCATCATTATTACGATTATTGTTGTTGCTTATTGTTTAGGCTACCGTTGTTGCTTCTGCTGCTGCTGTTGTTGTTGCTGTTGTTGATATTATTGACTCCTGTCTATCTCTGCCATTCATCTTAAAAAATAGTCACTCACTCAACATACACACACACACACCAAGATACACTCTCAAATTGCGCTGTAATGTTGGGTAATTTAAGTCGCTTTATATGGCGCACAAAAATATTATTTTTACCGCCAATCAATTGTTGTTGGCGCTCACCAAATTGACAATTATTAACTAAACGAATACAAATACGACTGCAAGTACGAACACGAGTAGAAGAGTATAAGCATTTAGAATTGTTTGCAAGCCAGCCAGCCAGCCTAACTTGAGAGATTTTTAAGCTTGAATTTCAGTTGAATTCTGTTAGATCGTCAGTGATACAGACAGACAGACAGACAGTTAAACAGAGAGTTACAAACGGGACACATGCATGTCCCCCAAGTGATAGTTTGAGTTTGACTGACACAAGTTGAGGTTCATTGTGGGATTTCGTTCACATTTTATTTGATTTCATTTGGACTGTTTTTTTTTCTGTTTTTTCTGTTGTCATTTCACTACGTATCGTCGTATCGCGTTTTTAATTGGAAATATTTCGTTTGATATGTTGTTTGTGTGTTGTAGTTGAGTTGAGTTGAGTGTGAATATCATCAATTGATTGTAGTTGACGGTAAATTGAATTTAATTTGGTTTGATTGGTTTTGATGTTTTAATAACCATCACACAGCATTGATACTCAACTAAGAAACTGGTGGAAGCAGAGTCCTTCAAAATATTTTTTGGAAAAAAAGAAAAAACATTTTTTTTAATTAAAACGCATGGAATTTTTACACGGAATTTTTTACAAAACAGCAAATGTAGAACCAGGTAGGTAGGATTCACTGGGATACCACAGTTTTCCGTTTTCCGTATTCCGTTTTCCCCTATTGCCACAACCATTCGGAGTTTTTTGATCAAATGATTCAGAGCGCCAAAGTCAATGCGTGACAGCTACTTCAGTTCATCCAAATAGTTAGCACCAAAGTTCCTTTTTATCTTTCGACATAGTGCTAGGCATGTACTCAGATGAAGAACCGTCCCCTTTTCTTGTTTATCCCTACAGCTTCTGCAGAAATTGTTTGCAAAGTGTCTAAGACCAATGCGCCTCGTATGTGTGCCCATAATGCAGTTACTTGGAAAAATTCTGACAACCATACTGAGCATGCTCCTTTAGAGTTTAAACAGACTTATCATAAGCCCTCTATCCGGTTTTGGCTAGATTTTCTGTGTCGTTCGCTTTGTGTCCAAACTCGCCCAATGACGGATTGCACCAGTCTTTGGAAGGGGAAGTCGCTGTAATGTAGCAAGTAATGTATTGCCTTCTTAGACGAAAGTGTGTGGTTCATCCCCTACTCAGACATCTCGAACTGAAACGAAATACTTCTTCGGCGACTTTCTTTCAGCAATCTTCTGGCAAAAACCCTGTGAGTAACATCAAATCAGTTGTCATGGTCTAGTAGATAAGTTGGATTATTAAACGTGAGGCTGTGCCCAGCCCAAATGACTCGAACATAAGGACAAAAAGGATGAGAGTAAATAAAATAAATAGCAAAACTTTCTCAAAAATCAGTCGTCCGGAATAGACGCCACTCATTGATAAAATTAACACACACAGTATGGGTGTTGTGAGAAGCTAGGTTGTAGTCCTGGCTAAATGGTTGTAATAACCAATTAAGTAGGTAAAGTCCTTAGAGGGAAACAAAGTTGGGAATTCATTGGAGAGTCTATGGTTGCGTCATATCAGGCCAGTTCGCCAGCCCTAAAATTACTAGAATGTTTCTGTGTGCTGATAACCATGTCCATCATGCTATTCCCCAACCTCATTCAGAATTCTACCCCAGCTATATACCATCTTGGAGTTCATTATTTTGGAATTTAGATAGCCGCCTGGCTATCGAAAAGCAGGGTAATACTCGCCGGGAAATATTTTCATCCTGAATAATTTTTGCCGCAGCTTGTATTCCCGGTTCTTCCGCCTGACAGATGCTACAGTGTTCGGTAGCCTTATAGTACCAGATGAGGAAGAGCAACAGTTCAAAATATCGTATACGGTCATCAATTGTGAACTTTAAGAACATGTAAGTCAATCGAGCCGTAGTAATGGCCGTAGTCTAGTAGGTAGTGTTTTGGCTTATTATACATAAGGACCCAGTTCAAAACCAAGTATGAAAAAATATTTCTTCGGCGACTGCCTGTCAGCAGATTTCTTACAAAAACTCTGTGAATAAATAAAATTGCCATAAAAAAGTTTCTCAAAAATCTGTCGTTTGAAGTCGTCATTAAACTATAGCTTGCGCCACTAATGCTAAAATTAAGATACACAGCATGGGTGGTATGAGAAGCTATGTAGGTTGTAGTCCTGACTGAAGGGTTGTAATGATCAATTAGGTCCTAAAGGCCTTTAGAGGGATTCCTTTAAATCCTTCTCATTCGAAAGTTAATCGGATAGTGTCCTGGTACCCATGTGATATATGCATCATACTATTCCGCAATCTAATTGAGTTATCTGCGGCAGCTATACACCGTCGAGCTTTGATAGCCGTTTGGCTATCAGAAAGTAGGGTAACATCTCGCTGACTGCATATATGTATGCGTCGTTAATAATTTTCGCCGAAGCTTGCATTGCCGATACTTCCGCCTGATAGACGCTGCAGTGATTTGGAAGTCTTATAGAATCAAATGTTAGGAGAGCAGCGACTCAAAATGCCGTAAATATTTAACAATTGGGGACTGTAAGTGAATTAACATTTTATAAGGCCTCTAAAAGAAACTGTTACAAGCTCAAACAAGGTGTTCCCAATTTTTTTTTTTTTTTTAACAATAAGTCAAAAAGGTTAATGAGCCGAATGTTTTTGACTTTCCTTTTGTTTTGTTTTTGTCTGTTATACTATGTGTTACTCATTTGCGACATTTCAGGTCACAAGTTCACATTTCATTGGAATACACAACAAAGAAAAACAAACAAAACTTTTTTTAAAAAACATTTTTGTAAGTAAAAGTTATGAGACAGTTACAACACTTTCATTTGGCCGCAGTGAGATTATCGTGTGAACAAGACTATCATCGCTTAAGCGTTATAATATCAAGTAGGCATTTAAAAATAATTTTTCTTAATCGGAAAAATATTCCTATGAACATGAATAAAAGAAGAAAACTTTTTAATTTAATCGATGGCGATGACGACAGCTACAGTTTTGATGACAGACAATAAGCGACAGAAAGAATTAAGGAAGAAAGGCGACTGAGGCGGCAGCATTTAAAAGAGTCTTGCATTGTAAATGGGTATCATCGCATTATGAAATGTGGTAATAAAATGAAATGTTATCACATTTTAAACAGAAAAACAAATATCGTATCGTATAATTCATGTAAATTTTTTTTATTTATTTTCTCATCTCTTATGAGAGAGGCGAGGAGAGTGTGTTGACTGTTGACCATATTTAAAAATACATTTATAGACGTGTGTGACACTTGTTTACTTTTTGGGCTGGCTGGCTGTCTGTCTCAGCATCCCATCACTCAACCAGACAATCAAGCATGCAACCAACCAGGCAGCCAGCTAGCCAGACTGCCAGCCAGCAGTCGTACATTAAAGATTTCATTTGTTTTTGTTTTTTTTTTTTGCTTTTTCATTAAAATGCACCATTTAAGCCTTGTTAACTGACAAAAAAAATGGTTGTTTTTTTTTTGTTCATTTTTACCCCAATAACGCCCACTGTCGGCTGTACAATCCAACACACTTATATTAGCCGTATTAATTTCATTATGGCTTTAATTGCTTTTTGTTGTAAATTATCATTATTGTTTTTCTCTCTGTTGTTATTGTTGTTATTGTAGTCTTTGTATTTTTCCAATTTATTAAATACGTTTTTATTTGTTTGTTTGTTTGTTTATTTGTTTTTTGTATTTCTCTTCCATTCTCGAAAAATGTATGGAGATTTTTATAGATGGGTTTTTAAAAGGTCCGGTAATGAATATGTGGTAGCTTGTCGTCTGACAGCAGTGTCTGTCTGGGTTATCGCTGTTACGAGTATATATATACATACTATACATACGTTGCGGTAACACCCACTGTTAATGTGATTTAAAACCGCATCACTGCTATGGAATATTTATGGTCAAGACGTATGCAACAGGTCACGCTGTCACATTCTATGAAAGTAAACAAAAAAAGGAGAACGTCTCGTAAAAAAAAATTAGTTTTAATGAGTTAGACTTTGCTTTGTACATATACAGACTATTGTAAAGCATGCTATACTCGTATATAGAGTGGTTAATATTGATTCTAAGTAAAGTTTGTACACAAAAATTTTACTCGTTTTTGACGTATTCATAGAGTTTGTAAAGAACGAGTAGCTTTCGAAAATTATTGTTGAAAACACATTTAGAATTGGAACTTGCGTTGTTTATTAATACAACCAATTTCGTTAATAAAACATTGATTTTTGGATACAAGGCTAGTGGTGGACGATGTACATCAGAGATCAGCAATTAATCGCTTTTCCGCTACTCATAAGCATTCATGAAATTTTCAATATAAACGAGTCAACAATATTGAAATTTAACTATGTACTCTGATTCATTCATACTCACTACAACGTTGATTTATAAGTACAGGTTGCAATGAGTATGCTTACAACGTTGACATCAAACTCATACCATTCAAAATATAAATGATTCGAGTGACTCGAATTATTCATCAAAATTTACAGTGTTAGTTGTTGTTGCATTTTCAAAAAAAGAAATGAAAAAAGACACATAAGCAAAAAAGACAGAACATCAAACAGAGCAAATACACAACCATTTGATGAGTATTTTAGTGTTCGTACGCAAATCATGCTTATTTTGTGATTCGTATATGTTGTTGAGTTATGAAGAGTCGAAATCCACAACATCATCATACGTGTTGTTAAGTATGATTATGATGAGTACACCTGTACCTCGGTTTACGCGGAACTCGGATTAGGCGGTTTCGAATTTACGCGGAAATGAAGAAAATTTTTTTTTTAATTATTATTTAATCCATTTATTTAACTGAAACATAAAATAACTCCATTCGAACAGTTTTGCACGTAATTAAAAACATAAATATTATTATATTTCTAATATTTTGTCCACAATATCTTACTCTTTTTAACACTTTGGATACGCTTTGGCATACTTTCTACCAGATTATGAATAGTTTCGTCCGGGATATTCTTCCATTCTTCTTTGATCCTTTCCCAAAGTTCTTCCATATTTTTTAGATCTTTCGTATATGGCCAATTTTCCCTTCAAAAGTGCCCATAAATTTTCAATTGGATTTAGATCTGGGCTTTGTGGAGGCCACTTTATCAGTTGAAAATTCTGATTCGAAAGACAATTTTTAACAATTTTGGCGGTATGCTTCGGATCTTCATCCTGCTGAAACCATGTATTTTTCTCTGTATATGGACTTTTCGCCATACATATAAGCTGGCAAATTCGTCTGAAGAATATTCAGGTAATCTTCCTTTCTCATTACTCCTTCTACTTTGACCAAAGGACCAACGTTCCACCATATGAAGCCGCCCCACACCATTAATCCACCCCCACCATGCTTCACGGTTTGTTTAACTTGATGACGTTGAAGATTTTCATATGGACGATGCCAAAAATATTCTTTCCCATCTGACCGAAAGCTATTAATTTTCATTTCGTCGGACCAAATAACACGTTTCCAGTCTTCCACATTCCAGCTTCCATAATCTTTACAAAATTGTAGACGTGCCTTTGCATTCTTGTTTGACAAAACTGGCTTGACTGCCGAAACTAATCCAACTCTACGCAATTCTCTTCTAAAAGTCCATTCACTTACATTTTTATTTATTGTTCTAGCTGCTAGTTTTGGTGTTTTTGTTCCTCTATTTCTCATCAGTCTTTCAATATGTCGTGCATCGGTGCCAGTGAACAATCTGGGACTTCCATTTGCTGTACATTTGGAGGCTAAATTTAGTCTATTATTTTTTTTTATTTTGGAATAAAGTTTAGTTTAAAGGTAATAAAACTTTAAAAAATATTTCCATTTGGTTTTACGACTAAAATTTTGTTAAGCAAAAATTGATTAACTGAGCAACATTCATACACTTTTGCTCGCCACTGTATTTTCTATTCAAACTGTAACTAATTCAACTATTGCATAATATAATGAGATGACTTTATCCAGTGATGAGTCGGAAATCGTAGAAATTCGTAAAAAAGACTCGTTATTGAAAATGATAGCTTAAAAATTTTATGTTTTGTGTAATGAGGTACATAGTATGTATATGTATGTGTACTTTTTAATGGAATAAATGTTTATGTTTTTTTTTACTTGAATCATACTTTAATAAATTATTAACAGTATAAAACTATATTTTTTTTTTTTTTCAATGAAAAAGCTTTTTTACAGTAGGTATTCGCTTTACGCGGTTTTTCCATACAAAAATGTAAATTTCGATTTACGCGAATTGGCCAGGAACGTATCTACCGCGTAAATCGAGGTACAGGTGTACTTCAAACTTGAATATAAGTAGAGGTTCCATGATATTAAAATAAATATGAATGCGTATAAGTATCAGAAAGTATGAGTATGATTCAATTCTATTCATCTTTTTGAATACTCATTGCTGATCTCTGATGTATATCATCGATGTTTTAAAAACTCTCTATGTGTTATCGATATACATATTGAAACAATTCAATTTTTACTGATTTTTCACGAAAACATTTAAGCTAAAGGCAGATAAGATGATAGAGATAGGCTTTCGTTTATATAATCGTATTAATCGATCACACAACAGTGCTAGAGACTCTGTTGTATTCAAACCTGTTGCGTGTGATAATCAGATAGTCAGAGCCTTGGAAACTACTATATTGTTAAGAAAATTGAAATGGTTTTATTAAAATAATAAACAAAAGCTCCAAAAACAACACAATGGACTTTATCATGTATAAAATCATAAACAAATGCTTTAAAAACAAAATAATGAACTTGTTCACGTGATCAACGAGTAAGTAAACATATAGCAACAAAAACAACGGACTTGTTTACAAGATCGATGAATAAACAAAAATATAGCAACAACGTCAGTGTATAAAAAATAGACAAATAGACGGATAGACAAATAAACCAAGCAACAACAACTCTGCCTGGACGAAAGTAAACAAGATACACAAACAACAATGATGATGAGATGTTTACATTTTTGCATATTTCTCGAAGACATTCTCCTTCAAGTGCATACATCAGACTGCTGACCCTTGGGATATAAAAGGCAAGACAGAGCAAGCGACGACGATTCAGTGGTTCAGTGAGAATTCACTAAGTCGTGTCTGAAGACGACACGTTGCGTTGCGTGTGAAGAATAATTGTGGTTTGAAGATCTCCGTATAGTGCTTACAAAAAGGTTGAAAGCAGAGAGAAAGAATAACAATTAAATTGTTATTGTGTAAATCAATTTCCAAAGGTGGCACACGGAATTGTGCGAATAATAAAGAATTGATTTAAAATTAAACACATATTTATTTTTATTTTATTTGCAATCTACGAACTCATATTTTTAACGTTTTTAAAAAGGTAAAAACGTAACAATATGTTATGTTAATGGGAGATAAGTCTCTAATGCGAGAACCAGTAAACTCCATGAGTATGGGAAATGCTTCTTATCGAAGGTGAGTGATAAGAATTCATCTATGAATTTGTTTGCTACATATTCTTAAAAGAAACGATCGTATACTGTGGTATATGAATGTATCAAGAATATCTAGTGGAATAGAAGCAGATGTATTCGCTCACTAAGTAATTTCCTTCCAAGCGAAAGCTTACACCATTGCAAGATTTGTTTAATACTTGAACAGCAAGTACAGATAGTGAGACAGTCAGCTCTTAAGAAAATGATTTCAGATTAGAATGGAAAGCTAGGCGGGGGAACTAGAATCATACTCTACTGGATCACAGCTTATGTGGCATGTGGTAGACTTTCTGTAAAATTGGTGATGTAGTTCAGAGGGTTGTACTCGATGAAATTTAAGATAAAAACACTATTTTCAAGTCGTAGTGATTTCCAACAATTACAACAACAATTTGCATCACACTATCCAAATGAAGTCTGAGAATGCAACCGGATTGTATACCAGCATTATTGGCATTACACAACATACATATGTACAAACCTACATAACATAACATAATTGGTAATTACCAATCGGTCATAATACATCGAGTTAGCTGAATAAAAACAATGTTATTCTAATATTTTTTTTACTTTGTAAGCAAAATTTCTCAAGTTTTACGTGTAAAATGAAAATTTGGTTACAAAAAAAAAAAAAAAATCGAATTTCATTTAAAATTTTATACTGTTATTACGATATATGGAAAGCAAAAAAAGAAAGAATGAAAGTATTAATGACAGAGGCATTAATTCCGACACAAAACACTAAAATTTTATTTACACACTCAAACACTATGGGCCTGTCTTTCCCAAAATACAAAAACCTTTACAAACACAATGAAATGTTATGATACAAGCGAGATATGTATGATTAAAAAAAGAAGTTTCCATATATAAAGGGTGATTTTTTTGCTATTATCTTTTTGGCAACACTGGTTTAAACAGCTCACGCACGTTTAGTGTTTTGTTTCACTGTCAAACATCTTCAGTTTGTTCTATAATATAACCATGAATCGTCTTACAAACGAACAACGCTTGCAAGTCATTGAATTTGGCATCATTGGACCGTACTTCTTCAAAGATGCTGCGAATCGTAACGTAACAGTGAATGGTGAGCGCTACCGTGAGATGATATCCAACTTTTTTTTGCCCAAAATGCAAGAGCTTAACTTGCATGACATGTGGTTTCAATAAGACGGTGCCACCTGCCACACAGCACGCGTAACAATGGACTTATTGAGAGGCGAGTTTGGTGAACATTTTATTTCACGTTCGGGACGGTCGCCTAGATCGTGCGATTTAACGCCTTTAGACTATTTTTTTTTGGGGGCTATGTTAAAGCTCATGTCTATACAGACAAGCCCGCTTCAATTGACGCATTGGAAGACAACATTGAAGCATTTATTCGTGAGATACCGGCCGAAATGTTGGAAAGAGTATGCCAAAATTGGACTAAGCGGATGGACCATTTGAGGCGCAGTCGCGGTCAACATTTGCATGAAATAATCTTCAAACATTAAATTATATGGACCGTATTAACGATTCAAATAAAGATTTCATGCATTTTTCTGAATTTTATGTGTTTTTTTTTTGAAAAATTTTCCTATAGCTCTTAAAAAATCACCCCTTACATACCTATATACCTACATATGTACATTCATAAGTACATAGTATGTTTATGGAAAAATAAGTAAAAACATAAAAATTTTATGTGTTGAAATTAAATACAAAAAGAACAATGTGTTCAGTATTTTTCTTTTTTTTATGAGTTTTAATAAATGTTGACAAATTATAAACTTTAAATGAAAACAAAAACTTAAAAACATGAATGAAAAGAAAAACGTGTAGTAAGGTTTTGTTTCTTCTTTTATTTAGTTTTTCTTTGAAGCATTATTTTCATTTCATTTTAAGCCTTTAAGCCACAAAATAATAAAAAAAACAACGATTTCTCCCTTAACATAAAACAGAAATTTATTCATACTCCATACCACAATAATAAAGTGAATGAAATAAGATATACAGGGTATTTCAAGTTCAACATTTGTTTTTCAATAGCTTCTCTTAAAGTAAATAAATTGAAAGAGATAGGAAAGAGGGTGTAGTGTTTATGTCCGTTCGATTTGAATCTGTTTATGTTGTTAGGGATAGGAACCTATTGTGGAGTGAAGAGCGTATAGTAAAGCTGAGGAATGCATTTTCAATGAAAACTACTCGAATACGAGCAGATGAGTTCTACGTGAAATGCAAGTACTTAGGAAAACTCTATGGTTTTCGGGAGCATAAGCTTTTAATTCACTAGTGCACAGTACGTTACAACAGCTACAGTGAACAGTGAAATACCAGGCGTATAACTCCAGTAAATCAATTGAATATATGACCATTACCTACAGTACCTTTCCAGTATTCTCAATGCAGCCGAGAGTTTGAGGCAACGGCACATACATATGTACCAGAGATCAGCAATGAATCGTTTTTCCGCTACTCATAAGCACTCATGCAATTTTGAGTATGAGTGAATCAACAGAATTGAAATTCAACTACTCTGATTCATTCGTACTCGCTACAACATTGATTTATAAGTATAGGTTACAATGAGTATGAGTACAACGTTGACATCAAACTCATACCATTTGAAATATGTTTGATTCATAAGCCAGCCTACTCATTTAGATTCATAACTTTAGAAAAATACTTATAATACTTATAAGTGATTCGAGTGGCTCGAATCATTCATCAAAATTTACAGCCTTTGTTATTGTTGGATATACAAACAAAGAAGAAAGGAAAGACAAAGACAACAAGCAAAGCATACACACAATCTTCTTGTGAGTATAGTAGTGTTCGTACGCGAATCATACTTATTTTGTGCTTCGTGTAAATGTTAAGTAGAGACGAGTCGAAGTCAATAACATCATGCGTATTGTTAAGTATGAATACGACGAGTACTTCCAACTTTGAGTATGAGTAATATGAGTATCATATTAAAATAAGTATGAATGCGTATCAGAAATAATAAGTATGACTCGAATATACTCATCGTTTTGAATACTCGTTGCTGATCTCTGATGTGTACATAAGAATTTGGCGAAACCAAGACACTTGAATGTTTCTTTCCATATTTGGAAAAATATGCTGGTCTAAGTAAACTTCACATTCAATGTCAAGATCTTTTGACTCCTGAATATTATTACCACGACTCTGGCTTACGAATCAATAAACAACGTTAAGTCTTTTACGAAACAAAATCTATCGTCTGAAATTCGACAAATTTTGTTATACATCCAGAAGTTAGTCTGAAATGAAATTTTCGTTAAAAATTAAGTTTTGATGCCAACTGCTCCAGAGCCCATTCAGCGACCAATGCACAGTGGTTTACCTTATATGGACAATCGGTCAAAAATCAATATCTCCAAAACCAATCCAAAAGCTTGGGACTTCAAAATTGGTCAGCCCATAGCATGTCCTAAGAGCTTAAAGCATGCAAATTTTTAGGAAAAAATTTTAACAACTGTAGCCAAAGTAGCCATTTGATCTCTGAAGGGTTAATCTATATATATAAAAGTGGATGTGTGTATGTATGTAACGTATGGACTCCAAAACGGCTGGGCCGATTTTGATAAAATTTTCAAGGAATCTTCAGAATATTCAGGCGGGTAACACTGTGAAGTCTAATTTTTTATTTCCGGTCTGTGGGCGGAGGGGCGTGGCAAAATCCAATTTGTTTGTTTGTATGTACCTTATAGAATCGTAAACTATGCATTTGATCATGTAATGATCTTTAGCAAAGTTATTGCGCATGAGCCGAAGAATGCTTCTAAGTTGGTATGACCAATATCCGATAGGTGGCGCCACTGAAAATTACTTAAAATGAATTATACCGTAAAGTGTGCATTTGATCATGTTATGATCTTTAGCAAAATTGTTGCGCATGAGCCGAAGAAGGTTTCTAAGTGAATATGACCAATTTCCGACTGGTGGCACCATTGAAAATTACTCAAAATGAATTAAATCGTAAACTGTGCATTTGATCATGTTATGATCTTTAGCAAAGTTGTTGCGCATGAGCCGAAGAAGGTTTCTAATTTGGTATGACCAATATCCGATAGGTGGCGCCTCTGAAAATTACTCAAAATGAATTAAATCGTAAACTGTGCATTCTTTAACAAAGTTGTTGCGTATGAGTCGACGGAGGTTGGTGCGATTAATTTCCAATGGATGGCGTCACTGAAAATTATTCAAATTACGAGCCTCAGAATCAGACGAGCATTGAGACTGGAAAATCTTCTAATATATGCCGCTGAGATCTGTTCGCTTGAACCACTTGAACAACGAAAAGTGAGATTAGAAACTGATCGAATGCGTACTACTCAAGCCCGTTCTTCTGAATCATAAGGACAACGGGAAACAAAATCAATAAAATGATTCAAAATTAATTGGACATTCGTGTAATGTCCAATAAATTTCCTTCAAATTTATTTTAGTTGGTGGCGCAGCAACACGCGCAGGGTACAGCTAGTTGGCTTATAGATTTGTTTTAAGAATTTTTGAAATAATGTATGAAAATTCGTTTGTTTTAAAATATTTTTGTAAAATTTTATTCCATTATACAAAGTTATAAAATTCAGTAAAAGTTATTATTAAATAATGTAAGATAATAAAGTAAAATAAGATATTAATAATATATTAAATATTAAGCAAATTTAAAACTCCTGCGACTTAAACTACTTGTTTTGTTTGTTGGTAAGTTTCGGGCTCCAGAAATACATGGATCTGAATTTAAAAAGAGCCTTTTTAAAGGTTTGTATTTGTAGCAGTGCACGATATTTTTCTTGTATGTTGCAATCTAAACCGTTTTATATCCTTATTTTTTGCTTCAGCTGCTTCCTCCGATAACTCACCTATGGGCACTAATGCATGTTTAATCACGTCAGCTCCATGGATTAGAATTTTGTGTACCGATGGAGGGAGGTACTACCAGTGATACTCCTCAACAAGTTTTCTGGCTGTCTCTACAGCATATTCCTCAAACTTTTCGGCATCAATTTCAAATCCAGAATTTATAGCTTGGAGAATTGTGTCACATCTTTGCAAAATGTCCTTATCGATTCCTGTTATTTTTGATGAAAGATCGACATTTTGAAAAAAACTCCGCGCTCTGTTACCACCGTTCGAATTTCCAAAAAAGATATAGTACAAAAAAAAATGCGTTTTTTTTATTATTTTTCGTAGGATGACTATGCAAATCACATCCATATGCGAAAATATGCAAAAACACGCGTCCACAATATTATTTAATTTAAAGAGGCATAAAAAATCTACAATTTGATGTATAATAAGTTGTGGGCAGATGAGGGCCAAATAACTAAAAGTCTACGTGAAAAATTAGTTTTTAAGAAACGTGTGTTTTGAATAGGTCAAAAAAGTATTCTTCAAGGATTTTTTAATGGGCTTAAATTTTTGCAACTGTTATCATATAATTTGGTAGAAAACAAGTTAAAATTTAATTTTTGTTGGGTTTTTGGAGACTTCTGCGACAATAACACAAAAAATTTTTTAATTAAACTTAAATTTTTTTGTAGGACTATACGACCTCAATATATGCAATATAAACATACCTCCACTTTCAAATGACGCAAATATTAAATCTCGCAAAAAAAAAAACAACAAAATTTGTTAGATTCATAAAATTTAGAGTGTTGTCAATAAATTTAGTGCAATAAAGCTTAGAAAAAAAACTAACTTTTTTTGAATTTTGGTCCATATGGTCGTCTATGTTGATTTGACAAAACGCAGTGAATAAATGACAACGCATTTGACAGATGTAAGGAAAAAAACTGGACTTACATTTTTCGTTATAGAAATAAAACTAAGTGGCGGATTTTTTTCGTTTTATATTTCAATTAAAGTAAATAATATTTGAATTCTTTTGTGTATAAAATTTTTTTCTGACAAAGGTCTCAGAGCATCCAACTTTTTGAGCCACTTTTCTTCCAGACATGTTAGGGTGTTTTTTGACAAATACGTATTATTTTACTTGCTTTGTTTTGGTCGGCAAATCCTTTTTTTCTTCCACTTCCACGCTTTCTCTCAATACTTAAAGACTCCTTATATTGTTTTATTCTTACCTTAGAAACTGTTTTTTGGTTAACACCTGCGAGCCTAGCAATTGTTTTTTGTAAGCGGCGCGGTTTTTCATTGAAAATTTCAATTATTTTTTTACGACATTCTTCTTGTTGGGTGCCCATTTTCAAAAAACTAATTTTGCTATTGCAAATGAGATTTAGCACGTGGATTTTGAAACAGATGACTAACAAAAACAATGTAACGTTATTCACTTTTTTCAATTATGATAAAAGTTATAAGCTTAAAAGTAGGCCCATTTTTTTTGTGCGCACTCCTTACATAGCTTCAACAAAATGGTCGTTATCAACTGGCAAAGTTCTAAACTCCCTATTGGAAGAACTGGTACCAACAAAAGTTTGTATTTATTTTTATATACTGATTAGCCTTACTTACAAGCTTTCTGATTTGAATACTCTTTAGAAGGCATTCAAAAATTTCTGCTCGCACTTTATTAACAGAATTTCAAGTCGGCTGTAATCACTCTCTCTTTCTCTTTTTTTTTCGTGTCTTAAGTCTTTTGTTTTTACACGTTACTTTACTGTACTACATTCACATTTTCAAGCTAAAACATCAAATTTATTAGCATTTACTTTTGGTTCTCTGATATTAAGAGTTCATGTCTTCTTATATTAAAACTAACAATTCAAAGAAAACATCTCCAGATATAATATTAAAACGTTTTGTTTTGTTTTGTTTTAAAAGAGTTTTATGACAGTCATTTGTGTATAGTAGTATGTGACCACATTCATAATAAAATTATACCTCACACGGTGACTTTAATAATCGCCATCGCCATCGCCATCAACATCAACTCATCCTCATCGTTATTATTATCATCAGCATCATTAAATATAAGAAAAAAAAAAAAAATTATAATCATACTCTGGAGGAGATTAAACACAATAAATATGGAACTGAATATACGTGCCTTTGATCGGTATTTTATGAGAGATTATGAACGAACAAAAAATAAAAAATAAAAATAAAAATGAATGTTTTAACGCTTTTGTTTTGTGAAAGATTTTATTTTTTATTTTTTATTTCATTTTCATTTTTTTTTTATCAGGAAAAAAAAATAATATTTTTGGGTGGTATTGTTTGGTATCATTTCGTTGGTAATCATAAACAGTGTGAAATAAAAGTTGTTTGTAATTAAAAAACAATAAGAAGAATAGTTTTCATGGTTATAAACAATAACTTTACAGTTATTTAATGATTATTTCAGATAAATTGGATACTCTTTCGATTTTGTTAAAAAATAAATAAATTTTATTGGTTTATGGTATATACATACATACACTGAGCGCCATAAGTGATTCAACATCCATTATAATTTTAAATTTTCTACATAAAGTGCTTTTCATAATTATAGCACCACCCTAATTTTTTGAATTTCTAAAAAGTACATTTATAATAACAAAAACAAAACATCTCATTATGTGTAGTGTTAACGTAAAAGAAAAAGTAACACTAAATTTTTCAAATTGTAACCGCAATTTTTACTTCAGTATAAAAATTAAGGTTTTTGGTCTTTGCATAATTATAGCACCAGTCTCAGTTTTGTTAAATAAGAAGCTTTATTTACCAAAAATGTTGATACTTAAAACTTAGTAATCCCTCCCTTAGAGCTTATTAAATAAAATATTCGATCTTTCATACTCGTATAAAGATTATTCAATATTTCTCCGTCTATTTTCCCCCATTCTTCGATTATTTTTAATTTCAAATCTTCAACACTGGTAAATTGTCTGTTATTTGAATATACCTTTCGGACAAGAATTCCCCAAACGTTTTCAATAACATTCATGTCAGGAGAGCAAGCTGGCCACGATAAAACCTCAATAGATTGGTTACGAAATCATTCCATACTCAGTCTGCTGACATGAATTCTGGCATTGTCCTGTTGGAAAACATAATTTTTTTTCATTATTTTCTCTCAAGAAGGGGAGCAAACTACAGCTAAGAACAGTATGTACTCTGTACTATTCATGTACATGGATGGAAACTGAAGTTCGGGGCAACCACTTGAAGAAATAGCCCCCCAAACCATGAGACTACCTCCCCCAAAATTTCTTTTAGTAAAATACTTTGGTTCCTGTCTAAGGTCAAGCCAGTAGTATCGATAGGCATCTGGTCCATCTGAGTTCACCTTTTTTTTTTTTTTCAGAGAATATGATCTGAAGACAAAAAATTTTATATTCATTGTTTGTTATTATTGAAAAATTACTCTTACATTCTCCCAATTCCTATCCGTGTTAAGTTCTGCAAATTCGCATCTTTCTTTTTTTGTGTATAGGAAGTAAATGTGGAGAAACTTCCAATTTTGTCTTTCGATGTTAAGACTGCGTTTAACTTTTCACCAGACGGTTAAAATGCTGACGGCCTGGTCAAGAACTTGAGAAATTACACAGCAACTTTTTGATGTACCGGAAATCTCCCTTGCGATTTTAGGTGCGCTGCGCACCGAAAGCTTTCTTGGGCGACCCGTATGTTTCGTCTTACCATATCCGTCTGGGTTTTACAGAAAATTTATGATCACCTTGTGAGATCTTCCAATTTTTCTTGTGAAGACACGTACTGAAAGAGATTGGTCTTTTAAAACTAAAATCTGCCCCTTTCCAACACCACTCCACATTTTCTTGGGCGGAATGTGTAATTAAATATTACTTTTATTATTAGAAACAACAAAACAATAAAAAAAATCAATAATTTTTCTTCCCCGCTTTTCAGAACTGATGGTGCTATAATTATGCAAAGACCAAAAACCTTAATTTTTATACTGAAGTAAAAATTGCGGTAACAATTTGAAAAATTTAGTGTTATTTTTTTTCTTTTACGTTAACACTACACATAATGAGATGTTTTGTTTTTGTTATTATAAATGTACTTTTTAGAAATTCAAAAAATTAGGGTCGTGCTATAATTATGAAAAGCACTTTATTATAAAAATTACACTTGTAGCACAACAATAATTGAATTGTTGTTTTTGTTTTAACATTTTATAAGTAATAAATTAACGTTTTTATTTTTGGAAATTTATTCGACTATCCTCATTTACTTTTCTCTCTATCCTAAGAAAATGAATTTTTTCAGTAGTGTTTACTCACTTTTGGCATTCAGTGTATATATGTAAAGGGCTATCCATTTCGTCAAGTTATGGCTGAGATATCGCCCAATATGTGTCAAAAAGTGGTCGAAAATTACCTCAAAAGAATCAATTCTTGCAACAGTTCGCGTGGAGGTCATTTAAATGATGTAGTGTTTCACACATAATGTTTACAATAAAACAGAAACTTTACAATAAAACAGAAATATCATGAAAAAAATATTTTATATCCGTGTTTTATTTACGTTTACTTTTGAAACCAAGAAATGGATAACCCGTTACATATATTGTATTATTAGATTAAATTTGCTTAAACATTCAGTTTAGCGATGTGAACAAATGGCTGAATTTATTGATGACGGTATTAAAATAATTTCTTATAATTTGTTCTATAGTAACCATTTCAAATGCTTTTAAAAGAAAGTTATCGAAAGTTGCTGATGTCTAATCACAAGAAATTCAAGATTGCAACTGACTCGGCTTGATTTATTTATAGTAATTTTGCTATATCCATTTAAATACGACCTACGAAAAACTGAACTTACATCCTTGATTCTTCTTTCTCAATTTTTTTTTATTTATTGTGTTTTGATTCTTGTAACACCACAGAAAAAAAAAATGTTTTGATTCTCGTTAACATCGAACAACAAATTAAACATTCGTATTTCACTGCTACCCTATGAAAATGAGAGCTGCATTGTCCCTCTTTTTTAATCAATCGAACGTAACCGCAAAAGTTCAAAACACTACAAGCTAGAGAATGATGGATGATTATTCTTAATTAATTTTCATCCAATGAATTTCAATTTTCTGTTGCCAAGTGCTGTCTTACGTTGGGTGTTAGGCTGCCTTTATGCGTAGAGATTACTTGGGTTCTATAAGGCCCTGTTTTAACTTATTCCGCCATATAATTACAATTCTTACGTACTCTTTAATTGTAATGTTAATGGTATTTACAACGTTTTAGCCAGAATTTTTTTTTTTATTATTATTATAATTATACCGGGTTATCCATTTCGTGGTTTCAAAAGTAAACGTAAATAAAACACATTTAAAATATTTTTTTCATGATATAACGAAAAGTCGGAAAAATTTTTTGAGCTGATTTTTGACATCAGTAGGTTCTAATTACCTAAAATAAAAAAATAAAATTTAATCTCGGAGCGAAATGGGTTAAGAACATACCTCAATGGAACCCACAATTGTTGTTAGCGTGAAAACATTTTTTGTTTGTTTAGAAAATAGGCTTCACTGAAGGGAGATCAATTAAGATAAGTACGTATAGTTCTGTTTGATTTTATTAAAAGACTTCGTTGTAATATTTTTTTTAATTTCTACAATTCTTTTCCCCATTAAACTGTAGACCCAAGATTTTACTCGTTTTTATCAGAAAAACATTGTTTATCTCAATCAAATTTATTTTATAATGTTCACCCCAAAGGAAAGACACTAAAAACTGTTGTGTTTAATGTTTTGCTTACTTACGGATGGAGTAGAAATCTATCCCAAAAAAAAAACCCTGAAAAAAATTGTGATTTGTGGCCTCTTTTATGTTAAACGTTTGCATTTAAGAAGACAAGAGTACTACAGGTAGCAGGAAAAAAAACGAAACACATTGATTACCTGTTGGTGAATGAAAGAAGAAGAAAAAAAATATATTTTATGTGACATTAAATGCATAAAAAAAGTATAGAAAAAGTATTGCAATCAGCCAAAGACTACTTTCATACACTTTGTGATGACGGCATATTTGAAAGTAAAATGAATTTTGAAGTTACCGAAGCCATAAAATAAAATCATCAGCATTATGGACGTGATTGTGATGACAGTAAAAGATTTCAGTTTAGTTTAGACTTTAGTTTCGCGTTAGGGAAAGGCAATAAATTTTATGTTACGAAGATGTTACGAAATACGGAAATCATGTAATTGGCAGATGGGGGAGGCAAGCCATGAAGAATTACGAAATTGATTTCGATTTTATGGCAGCCTTTTTTTTGTAGTTAATTTGAAAGGGGATCTCTTAAATGATTTGGATGATTAAGAGAAGAAAAAGTTGTTGTTTTTAATTTTTGCAATTTATTTTTGTAACACACTAGTATTGGACTCAACTTGTTTCAAAAATAATATCGATAGTGCTCAAGGTATCGGGTCCGCCATCTAACATTTTTTTTCAACTAGTGCTTATTTCGTGAATGGTAACACTTAACTCATGTCTGATTTGACAGATAATTAGTTTTATCCTTCCGCTGAACGAATATGGTTGTGTATTCGCGTTTTAGCTTCGCTAAGTGGGCCTGCGATCGACTTACAGAAGATGCCGATTTTGGCAAAAAAAAAAATCATCTTTTCAGATGAAGTTCATTTTGATCTTGACGGGTATGTAAACAAGCAAAAAAAAACCCGCACGCATACATTGAAAAGCCGACGCACCCAAAACGAGTCACTGTTTGGTGCGGATTTTGGTCCAGAGGCATAATTGGGCCATTTTTCTTCGAAAATGAGCAAGGAGTGGCCGTTACAGTCATCGGGCCATGTTGAATGAATTTTTGCTCACAAAAATTGAAGAGGAGGATATTGGCAACATTTGGTTTCAACAGAACTGCGCTACGTGCCACACAGCCGAAGCTACACTCGATGTTTTGCGCCCTGTTTTTGAAGATCGCATTATCAGCCGCAGTGCTGATGTCGTTTGGACACCTCGGAGCTGCGATTTGACACCGTTGGACTATTATTTGTGGGGTGTCGTCAAAGATAAGTGTTACGCCGACAAGCCAGCGACAATTGACGCTTTAAAGGACAATATTCGTAAAGCCATTGGTGAAATACAGTTGCTCACAATCGATTATGTGCTTAAAAATTGGACCGATCGTGTAGGCTACTGCATGGCCAGCCGAGGCAGCCATTTGAATGAAATTATTTTCCATTATTAACCGGAAGAATTGTACTTTCAAATAAAAAAAAGAAATTTGAGAAAATATTCAGTAGTTTTTTTTTTAAAGCATTTTCAAAAAAAAAAAAAGTTATTTGGCGGACCCTTTAGCTCTAGTGCGGAACTTTTATTTCGTTGGTTTAAGCCATATTGTTTACGGTTAATTAGGTCCGTCGAAACATAGATATTTTTCGAAACCATTTTTATTAACGATATAAACTCTCTTGGTTGTTTAATCATTTAAATTTGGTTACCCTGGCAGTCTAGTGAAATGTGAGCTGGTGCTAGACTATAAGCGTACTTATTATTTAATGGCATGTCAACATCTCAAATCCTATTAATATGGACAAGGCTGTTGACTGTACAATACTCTCGAATATGCAGTAGAATACAATTATGATAACGCTCTACACTTTTCCACACTTTTAAAGTCCAAGTATTCCAACCACCTAACATACTGTTACGTTTTAAAAACGTTTAAAATATGAGCTCGTAGATTGCAAACAAACTAAAAATCAATTTGTGTTTAATTTCAATTAAAATTCTTTATAATTCGCACAATTCTGTGTGCCACTGTTCACAACTTTATGTAAACAACAACAATTGCTTTGTTTGTTATTCCTCTGTTTACACACTTTGCATAAGCAATAACCATTACTAGGCAATTACTCAACAGATCTTTGTAACGGAGATCTTCAAACCACGATTACTCTCTTCAAACACACCGCATCTTCACACAGGACTGACTGAACTTCACTAACTCGCTCGCCTGCTTTGTCTTGCCTTTTATATGGCAAAGTAAACAGTCTGATGAATGTTCTTGAAGGCGAACGTTCATGACTTTGCCTTCTCGCAATCTCACATAACATACATACATAATTGGTCATTACAACCCTTCAGTCAGGATTACGACAGCTTCTCACACCACTTATGTTGTGTGCGTTAATTTTATACATGAGTGGCGGGACCTACAGTTTAAAGTTGACTCCGAACGACAGTTTTTTTTAGAAGCTTTTCATGGCAATTTTATTTACCCTCAGAGTTTTTGCCAGAAATCTGCTGAGAGGAAGTCGCCGAAGAAATATTTTCATATTTTCGTTTTGATGTCTGACCTGGGATTCGAACTCGGGCCTTCAGTCTAATAAGCCAACACACTGCCTAATAGACTACGGCGACTTCTCGCAATCTCTATAAATGTAAACATCGTTTCGCCAGATATTACGTCACTTCACTACTTCCATAGAGCTCATGCCCAAAAACGCAGCCCAACATAACAATGCTTATTTTACCGAGAGGGTCTAGGCACTCACATACAATTTTAAGAGCCTCTTGATTATCCGAAAATGTATAAATGCGAGTACCTTTCATTCTCTTACGGAAATATTTCCTTGCACATACTGGCATTGGCATGAATATGTAACGACAAAGTACGAAACGAAGGGACTGAATATCTTTACTGCCTGTCCCAGGATTTAAAAACATGAGACGCCAAATTCTTGAGCAATAAATAATCATTAGCAGCACCCGTTTAAACACAAGTGATTTGGGCAAAATTAATACCTTCGCTAGAATAACGTAACGAGTTACGAATGTTGACTACGAAGATACCTAAGGCCCATGATAGGATGCGAGATATCATAACAAGACTTTAGACTACTAGTGGGTGCTTGGTGTTAGAATGACACTTTTGACTATTTGTTAACCTCTCTAAATGGCTATCAACGTCACCTGACCTCATCTAAATCGTGACATTGCATTTTTTCCTCAATTTCAGTGGCATATCCCTTCAAAACAATTTTCCAATTTTTAAATTTACATGCCCTGTCCACACTCTTCAATGCAAGTTAGCTATTCGGTATGGTTATTTGAATTTTTAAAAATCTTCCCATCCGCAGTTCGCTTAAATCACAATATTTACACACAAATAGTGTGTATTTATCTTCCAAAGTATTTTGTAAATAATTTATTGAATACTTTGTTGCTGTTGTTGTTGTTGTTTTATCTTATTTTAATAGTAAATGACTTGTTTTTATAAAGTTTTTATGTGCTGGAAAATATTTATTGTATAATGAAAATGTCAAGCATTTAACACGATTATTTTGTAGTTTATTTGCAAAAAAAATTGTTTTTTTCTTCTTTTTTTATGATTTTTAAAATAATTTTCAAAGTTAATATTTTATTTTGTTTTATTGACAAGCATTTGTTTTTTATTTTTCAATTTTTCTTAAGTTGTAGTAGGTACGACTTCGTTGCACTTGTTGTACAACATGTTGGCGTTACATTGCATTTAACGCTTTCAAATTAACAGCGTACCACAGCAAAAATATTACAATATGAAGCTGCGAAAAAAACCAGAGAGTTGCCGATAGAAACGTCACTCTTAGTCAGACGTCTTCACAGTAGTGCCTCTCGCAGAGACGTGCAGTCCACACTAAGCGTTTTGCAAGCAAATCGTAGGTAAGAATGAATGTTGCGGTTCATCAAGTGGCAAATAACAAATGTTCATTGGCATCATATTAAGATTACATGAGTTTACAGGGTGACAGACTATAAATGGTACAAAATTTCCGCAACCATTTGTGATGACTTAGAAACCGAGAGCCATAAAATTAAAGAAAACGAAAGTATTTTAAACTGTTCTTCTTCTCAGCAATCTTCTGCTAAAAATTCTGACGATAAAATAAAATTGCCATGAAGTTTCTCAAAAATCAGTCGTTCGGTGTCGACTTTAAACGGTAGGCCCCGCCATTCATGTATAAAAATAAGCTCACGCAACATAAGTGGTGTGAGAAGCTAGGTTGTAATCCTGACTGACCATTTACATTACAATTAAAGAGTACCTTCCCGTTACTATTGGAAACAATTTTCTTTCGCAGCAACTAAACTTTGTTCCACTGTATTCAACGCAAGACCTCAGCTATACAAAACATTTATAATTTTTTTGTTCTTTATAAAAAAATTTCAATAAATTTTCAAAACGCTCATATTTCTAATGCTGTCGTACTCCCAGCTACACAGTTTATCGGCATAATATGTTCAATACCCATCATGATTGACCATCAGTCTGAATCCTTAAGATAGATATATAGTAGGGCCGCTCAAAGGATCCTCATCAACGATGCTCCTGTCACTCGCGTCTCGGTCTTTTCTGATAGTCAGGCCGCGATAAATCTCTATCGGGCTTCGTGAATAACTCTAGGATCGTTAGGGAATGTCGCCGCTGTCTCGACATTCTCTCGGGGCGCTTCACCAGTGTCTCTCTGGTGCGGGTCCCTGGGCACAGTGAAATTCCGGGAAACTGTAGGGCCGACGAGCTCGCCAGAGCTGGTGCGCTTCCGGAATCCTCTTCTGTTGAATTGGGTATGCCACTTGCCTCGGTCAAGCTGACCATTGTGCGGAAGTTCTCTCGGGACGCCAGCCTATCCTGGGTCAATGAGGAGTCCTCCTCCACCGCTGAGGAAGAGGAGACTGTTGTTCACTTTCTTTGTCAGTGCCCGGTAGATGCTAGGTGTAGATATAAGTTATTTGGCTCCCCATTCCTTGTCAAGTTAACGGAGCTATTATCTATTGACATCAAGGATATAGCTTCGTTCATCAAACTTTCTGGCTGGTTTTCCAGTGCGGGGTAGTCGTGCTTTTGTTGTGCAGCCCATGCGCTGACCAACTTCTTTCTTTTCCTTGATTTTGGTGGAACTTGGTTAGTACAGGGAATGCGTTCACCCGTGGCTTTGTGATATCAAAGCTACCACTCCGACCTAAACCTAAACCTAGGCACCAAGATATCTTCTTCCTCTAATGACATATTGCCGGGCAGGTGCAGAAGAGTCTCCTCTTCATCCTCGTCCCTACATACATAACTGGTCATTACAACTCTTCAGTCAGAATTCCAAGCCACCTTCTAACACCACTCCCATGTAGTGTTAGTTTTTATACATGAGTGGCGGGACCTACAGTTTAAAGTCGACTCCAAACGACAGATTTTTGAGGAACTTTTCATGGCAATTTTATTTTATTCTCGGGGTGTTTGAAGAGAGTAATCGTGGTTTGAAGATCTCCGTTACAAAGATCTGTTGAGTAATTGTCTAGTAATTGTTATTGTTTATGCAAAGGATATAAACAGATTAATAGCAAACAAAGCAATTGTTGTTGTTTACATCAAGTTGTGAACAGTGGCACACAGAATTGTGCGAATAATAAAGAATTTTAATTAAAACTAAACAAAAATTTATTTTTATTTTATTTGCAATCAACGAGCTTATATTTTAAACGTTTTTAAAAAGTAAAAAAACGTAACAATTGGTTACGTTGGTGATTAGTAGAGTACCACACAGTCGCCTATGCTCTTCAGAAACTTGTTGCAGTTGCTGTTGACGTTGGTGGTGTTGGTGGATTTATGTTTTTGTTGTTCGTTTGTTTTTAATTCTATCGCTGTTGCTGTATATCACAAGTGATGTGAATATTTACCCCCTAACCGCGGATACCTTTTATTTCAGTGAAGATAGATAGAAAGACAGGCGGACAGACAGTTAACCGCGTCAATGTGAACAATTTGCATATTAAACATGAGTAATGTTTTGTCTAATTACCGTTGCACATTTGCATTTGCCACACTTTGTTAATTGGTTAAATGATGTCGAGCTTGTCGTCACAACATGTAATGAATGGCTGTAAATGTAATGCGAAAACAAAATAAAAAGATGATGAAAAATTATTTCGTGCAACAAAATCAAGAGAAAAACGAACGAAAAAAAAAAACACAAAAACACAAACATTCTCAGACTTTGTCAAATGCAAACAACAGCCACAAAAAAAAAAAAGAAAAAATTTTGAATTTATTTACCACCACTACCAGCAACAGAAAAATTAAATATTTTAAAGCAAAAAAACCGAAAACAAAACTGTCTAGAACTAAACAACATTTTTAGCCAACTAAAGTGCAACGAGACAGCAAGCCAGCCAGTCAGCCAGCCAGCCAAAGCAGTTGTCTTGTCTTTTTGATTTCTACACAAAATTGAACAAAATTGTCGCATGAGTTTTATGGTGGCATTTAAAATTATATTGAATCGCTGCTGCACACCTTCACAATTAATTACGAATGTGTTCATAAATTTAATTAAAATGATTCGAACATAAATTCTCTGAAATGTGTTGATTTACAACATAGTACAGTATACTACGGCTATGCTTCACTATATTGTCGTATACTCAACAACAAAATCTTAATTATGATGTTTATGAGCAGTGCCGCAGAGAAATAAAAACATTGACATGACATTTTCCCATAAAAGATAAATAAAAGCGATGATTTATCGATATTCCGCGAGTGTGAATAGAAATATTTCCATTCTGGAACATTTTTAAAAATTATAAGAGTTATAATGAAGGGCGAAAGATCAATCAGGAGTTACAACAGGGTGCCCTACAACACAATTTCCTTTTTATTGCATATTGTGAAGTATTTCTGATAGAAATAATGTTTTTCACTAGGAGTCGTAAGTATCTACCGTTAATAAGCCGAATATCAACGGTGTTTGAATCTTTCCATCCACAGTGTAAAGGATTTAATGGTTATTCTGGGACTTAAATTCTCCTGGAGAGAGAAATAATGTGTAGAATAAGGATAGCGAACATAACTCTTGCAGCGCTGTGAACATGGGGGCTAAAAGTGTTATCAGTATCGGGGGGTTATCAATACCAAGGGAGATTTCGAACTAGTCTATGAATTTTCCAAAATGGGTTCCCGAACATAGGATATCGTCAGTAATTGTGTTGCTGATAAACTGTCCAGGCCTAGTGAAAGTGCGATTTCTGAACTGTTTAGACATAAAAGTTCAAATTGTCTCTCTTTAATTGGATATTTTTCTCTTGGCATACTGATCGGTTGAGTAGCAGAAACGTCTCTCGTACGACAAAACTAATACTCTGCAAGTCGCTCATACTCCCCGTGCTTGCTTCTATGTGGCACAGAAGCATGAACACTATTAAGCAACGATGTAGCAGCTTTGAGAGTATTCGAAAGAAAAGTTCTATGTAAGGTTCAATCCAACATGTAGCTGTATGATGAATGTTGTGCAACGCATTAACATCCAGCGGCTGTACTGTATCGATCGATTCCTTCGGATAGAAGAGGGTGCTCTGGCGAGGAAGCTATTTGATGCGGGGAATGTGGGGAATCCCCGTATTGTATTAGGCTTGTTAGACAAAAGGCCACGGTTCAAAGCCAAGGTCAGAAATCTCCAACAAAACATGCATACATAATTGGTCATTACAACCCTTCAGTCAGGATTATTGACCTAGTTTCTCACACCGCTTATGTTGTGTGTGTTAATTTTATACATAAGTGGCGGGACCTACAGTTTAAAGTCGACTCCGAACGACAGATTTTTTGAGAAACTTTTCATGGCAATTTTATTTACTCTCAGAGTTTTTGCCAGAAATCTGCTGAGAGGAAATCGCCGAAGAAATACTTTTTGTATTTTGTTTTGATGTCTGGCCTGGGGCTCGAACCCTGGCTTTACGTCTACTAAGCCAACACACTACCTACTAGACTACGGCGACAACAAAATGAAATACGAAAAATATTTCTTCGGCAACTTCATCTTAGTAGATTTCTGGCAAAAACTATGAAAATAAATAAAATCTCAAAAATCTGCAATTTGAAGTCGAAATTAAACGGTAGGTCCCTTCAGTCATGGATAAAATTAGTACAGACAACATGGGTGGTGTAAGTAAATTGGTTTTAATCCTGACTAAAAGGGATTGTAATGACCAATTAAGTAACTATTCTGTTGAATTTAGCCATAGCATGACAATAGGGTAATCAAGTAAGTCTGGTGTTGGCAGAGTCAATCAGCTCAGTCACGAATAACAATTCCGTGGAAATTTTTAAACTTTTCCCATTTCTTCTACTATGAATAAAAATTCTGCATGAAATTTCTCGCTTTTGTCTTGGAATAGAAAGAAATTTTACCCGGGAAAAGTAAATTTCAATAACTCTTCACGGGAAAAGGATTGCGCTTTTAGAAGAAAAATTGGAGTTTGAGATTTTACTATTTATGATTGTGTGGAGCATATACATATGTATGTAGAATATCTGTGGTCGCAGATTTATATTCCCTATATTTTTATTATTTCTTTAGCTAATGTAAGGGAGTATAGAACCAAGCATCTCAATCTTCGTATGTGCTCGTACTCTAGTAGACAGTCATCGCACTCTCATGATGTAAATAAGGAACCAATTTTATATTTAAGTTATCATTGCTTAGCACTTGGGCATCAGCCAGTTTAATACATACATACATAATTGGTCATTACAACCCTTCAGTCAGGATTACAACCTAGCCACTCGCTACAATTATGTCGAGTGGTGGAATTACAGTTTAAAGTCTGAGAAACTTTTAATGGCAATGTCACTTAATCCCAGAGTTTTTGATAGAAATCTCCTGAGACAAAGTCGCCGAAGAAATACTTTTTTTTTGCGTATTCCGTTTTGTTGGAGTTGCCCGACATGGGGTTTGAATGGTGGCCTCATGCCTAATAAGCTAATACACTAACTACCAGACTACGGCGTCTACAATCTTAGTTTAATACTTTACAACGTTTAGTCGTTAGCATGCTGGAGTTTTTTCGCATACATACATACATAATATAAGCGATCATTACAACCCTTGTGTGAGGATTACGACCTAGCTTCTCACACCAATTATGTTGTGTGTGTGTTAAAACCGAATCCGAAGAACAGATTTTTAAGAAACTTTTCATGGCAATTTTATTTATTCTCAGGGTTTTATGCCGAAGAAATATTTGTTCACATTGCATTTTGATGTATGAGCTGGGGTTTGAATTTCACGCCTAACAAGCTAAGTCTAACGAACTAACATACTGCCTACTAGACTACGGCAACTACCGGGTTATCCATTTCGTGGTTTCAAAAGTAAACGTAAATAAAACACATATAAAATATTTTTTTCATAATATTTCTGTTTTATTGTAAAGCTTGAACGTTGACATTATGTGTGAAACACTACATCATTTAAATGAGCTCCACGCGAAGTGTTGCAAGCATTGATTCTTTTGAGATAATTTTCGACCACTTTTTGACACATATTGGGCGGTATCTTAGCCATAACTTGACGAATGTTGGTTTTTAAGTGCTCAAGAGTTGAAGGTTTATCTGCATAAACACGGTCTTTCGCGTTTTGGTGTCAAATCGCATGATCTTGGTGGCCAGTTGATATCGCCACGACGAGAAATTACGCGGCCAGGAAATGTCTCTTGCAATAAAGCCATATTCGCTCGAGTTGTGTGGCATGTGGCACCATCTTGTTTAAACCACATATTCTCCAAGTCTTATTCTTCAATAGCAGGCAAAAAAAAGTCGGTTATCATATGACCATAACGCTTCGAATTGACGGTGACAGTCGTTCCATCGTCGTTTTCGAAGAAGTAAGGTCCAATCACACCTTCGGACCAAAGAGCGCACCAAACAATGACTTTTTCTGGATGTAATGGCCTATCTTCAATTACTTGAGGATTCTCAGAAGCCCAAATACGACAATTTTGTTTATTAACATACCCACCGAGTGTGAAATGTGCTTCATCGCTGAAGAAAATTTTGTTCGATACGTGGCTGTGGCAGAAGCACCATTTCTGTAGTAAGTTTTGATAAATTTTATGCGTTGTGTGATAGTTAAGCGATCCATTTTCGTCAATGTCAAACTTTCAACTGAAAAGAAAAAAAATGGTTTCACAACTTAGTTTGATAGATGTCGAATTCCAATCCCATACTTTTGAAACCACGAAATGGATAGCCCTTTACAATCACTGTTTAATACTTTACACAGTTCAGACATAAACATGACGGAGTTTTTCAGCATAGTTTTTCAGCATAGAAATATTATTTTTAACATTTATAGGCACTTAATTGAACATGAATTAACACCGCGAAGTCTCACTTGGTGAATTGAATCGAAATATCAAAATCTTTGCGATTCCATGCTCAACACTTGTCCAATGTTTTTTAACCAACTGAGGCTGAACAGCTGTAGGGCCCCTATTAACCATCTTTTTTTAACAGTTTTATAGTAGAATAGTTATTTAATTAATATGTAATAAAAATTGTATACACTTCGTTAATAATAAAGAAAATACCGGCTTAACAAAATCTAGAAATCAAGCAATTTAATACCTTTTTTTTCGATTATAAACGAAAATATATTGTTTTTATAATTGCAATGCAAAAAAAAATATCTCATATGTACAGAAGGCCACTTACTTGACCCATATTTTTTGTAAAACAATGTTTTAATGTCTACGGCTAGAAAATAAATACATAAAAACAAAAAAAATTATTGACTATAATAGACGATGTAATTTAAATTTGAAAAACGTTTAAGCCAACATTAATATGATTATTAAACGTACGATTATTTCTTAAAGATTAAAGTAAACAAAATAATAAAATATCGTATCGTATGTACATATGTATGTATGTAGACCCAGATATTGTTGCAAAATTTAATACCCAATAGACCTGAAAGTATAATTTTCTCTATATTCTGTCACAACCACAAACTTTGAAAAAAAGAAAAAAATTTTAATTTTTTTTAAATCCCAAACCTAATTGCCTATTGGGTTACTTGGCTAACAAATTCATTATCAAATATCGTTTGTCTTGTGCAGCCTGCTTGTATGAGTTTATGGCTCGATTAATCCGAACATTGTTTTAATAAATGAACCTGCAACATTCCACAAAATTGATGATCGTGTTAATGTGCCACCAGTACAACTCCAAACCTCAATAACGTATTGCAGTAACCAGCCAGCTGCTCCAATGGGGAATACAATATTTTACACAAACTTACTACGTTTTACTATATTGTTGCTGTTCTTATCCCAAAAACTGTATCAAAGAACAATTTGTTGGCAATAGACTAGAGTCTAGAATAATGGTATATTAAGAGAATATAAATATACGAGGGTGGTTTGAAAAATTGTCAATATAAAGACTTTATTTCAATTTATCTCATATGATTTCTCATATGATTGTTGTTTACATTATCTCAAAGAAATTTTTGCTGTGTTTGAATTTTGCTGCTACCCTCGTATACATATATATATAACATATTGTATGGTACATATACTAAAGAAATAAATAAAATAAATTGATTGTGTTGAAAAGATTATTGAAAAGTTCACGTTTATAAACCAATTTCAAAAGATTTTTAATGACTGTATGAAGCAAAGAAAATGAAACAGAAAAACTAGAAAACAAATCAAATGGAAAACATTCCTTAACAATGAAAACAAAGTTATCGCAGACAAATTTCATATACGATATAATTTTCAATAAAACCTTTTGTGTGCAATTGAAGGAGTTTATTGTTCAAAGGAAATTCTATCAAAAGATATGACTTTATTATATGGTAAGGTTCTTTACAACAAAAAAGCTAGTGGCCATTAAATTGCAATTATTACCTTGAATGAAAGCATAACAAAATAATAAAAAAAAAGGAATTTGATCTGTTCAAGTGTTAATTTTATACTTAAAAAAAAACCTCCACATTGAGTCAGGTCTCATAGGCTGAATTGCAAGAATTCATGTTGACTTGAGTTGACTTGATTTGAGCATTCACAACCACAGAGAGTGTGGAGCTTTTGATGTCAACCGTTCAGCAAACTGGTAGCAAGAATTCCTCCCAAGACATTCCACTGCCATTATTGCATACTACCAGCCCTCCTTAGTTTATTTTTTTTTTTTTTCATTTGTTTGTGCCAACCAGCCATCACCATCATTATCATCAACACTTCATTTTTATTCTTCTTCTGAATTTTTATTACAATTTCTTTTCTCTCTCTAATTCTTCCTTCTTTTTTCTTTATTTGTGTGTAATGATTAGGAGCATAATATGAAGTATTATTGTTATTGGCATCATTGTAACAAATTGTAGATGAAAGAAAGCCGCTCCAGAGATGGCTGTTTTTGATCTCTCTTTGTGTGTTGTAGTTGTTGTTTTTATCATTTATAGGCTTTTCATTGTAAATTTCTCGCTTAGATCATGAGCATGAACACGTTAAGAAACATTCATTCAGTAGCAAAATTTTCTAAAAGAGTTTAAATTTAAAGGTGATGGAACTAGAAGAACTGGTAGTGCAACCTTAACCTCTAGCGTTATGCATCGAAATGGGGCAATGTCCTGTGGAAATTAAGGCTACTTGTTTCAATAGTTCTTCTTCTTATACAGCTGGTTTCACTAGAGCTTAGTCCACTACCCTCGATCTATGTAGGGTATCCTTATAATGGCTCTCCAATTACCCTGGTAGACTTCAGGATTCTGCAAGGAAAATTTCATTCCCAGTATCTGAAATGTTCCAAATGTTTCCTTCTGGAATGCATTAATACCTTTCAGGTTGCAAGAATATTGTCACGAAAATCGGAATGTTAAATCGTTTAACATTAATATGATAAAAAAGAGCTACAAAAACAAAAACAATGAACTTGTTTGCATGATAAACAAGTAAACAAAAATATACCAAGAACAACAGTAAAAAAAAGAGGATAAACAAGTAAACAAAAATGCAACAACAAACAATGTAAACAAAATACACAAACAACAAATAAACAACGATGTTTACATTTATGGAGATCTCGAGCGGGCGAAGCCATGAAAATTCGACTTCAAGATCATTCATCAGACTGTTTACGCATATAAAAGGCAAGACAAAGCAGGCAACGGGGTCGGTAAAAATTCAGTCAGTCAAAGATCTGTCGTATAATTGCTTAGTGATTGTTATTGTTTATGCAAAGGGCGTAAACAGAGGAATAACAAAGAAAAACAATTGTTGTTGTTTACATCAAGTTGTGAACAGTGGCACACATAATTGTACGAATTATAAAAAATTTTAATTAAAATTAAACACAAATTTATTTTTATTTTATTTGCAATCTACAAACTCATATTTTAAATGTTTTTAAAAGGTAAAAACGTAACAATATGTTCTTCTGATCAATTCTCATTAACACAGAATCGGCATTCCGAAAAAGTGTTCGTTGAGTCTACAGTGGCCTGTCAAGGTTAGAGAACGTGTACTTGTCAACTGTGACGAATTAACCCATTGTACAACGTTCTAGCTTCTCACACCACTCGTGTTGTGTGCGTTAATTTTATACATGAGTGGCGGGACCTACAGTTTAAAGTCGACTCCGAACGACAGATTTTTGAAAAGCTTTTCCTGGCAATTTTTACTCTCAGAGTTTTTGCCAGAAATCTGCTGAAAGGAATTTGCCGAAGAAATATTTTGTCATATTTTCGTTTTGATGTCTGACTTGGGATTTGAACTTGGGCCTTTCGTCTAATAAGCCAACACACTACCTACTAGACTACGGCGACATCAAAAGACATAATATTTTTATTTTATAAGGCATTGGCAAATTTTAAAACTTCTGTTTCTAGGCCCACCTTCCTAGCGAACGTTGGACCATTAGGCTAAATAAAGCAAAAAAAACTGACAGTGAAGCATAACGATTACGAATAAGAAAAGAGCTGCTGATGATGAGTGGTGTATGAATAGTTAAAAAGTGATCGATTTGATTGTGTCTTGCGTCTATTGAATATTTTAGACATGCCTTTAAAGCATTTCACTCTAAAGCGCCGCCGACGTTATTCGCATACCTTTAAGACACGCAACATAAGCATCAATGTCACCATCGCCATCATTTCACAAATTTGTAAGAGAAGAAGCAGTTGAAAGGAACGCTTGCTACTGTTAAAAGTGGGCATTAAATGTGATCCTCAAACCATTAACAGCAATAGCAACAGCAGCGGGCGCATCTATGCATTGTGTTAGGGAGAGTTGCAACAATAACAAGTGCATTGCAACAACGGTAGCTGGGCAATGCGTGGCAAACAGATTACAATTTCAATACAATTGACCAGAATAGAGTGAATGGCTTAAACGGCAAATGGCCATTCTTATGCGGTTCGATTCGGTCATTCATTGTTTGAAAGAAAAGAAAAGCATCTGCATAGTTGACCAAACGATGGCTGCTGCGTGTGTTTTTACGAGCAGTCGGGTATTATGAATGAGTAAGTGAATGCCAAATTAATTGGTAGCACAACCAGTTAATAGTCGGTCCACTTTAGTGCAACACAAACAAAAAAGCAGGCGCACATTAAAAAATGCTTTCATTCATGGCTGACCGTTTTGTGGCATGCCACCACATAAAATGCGTTTTCTTTTGTGTTGCTTTCGCGTAATAGCCAATTGAATGATTGCAACGTCATAAGTAAAGTTAAATGAGCACACGGGAAATTTGTCAAATTATCCCAATGAGCGATTGTTAAATTAACTAGACATTTACCGCTGGCTGGCTGGATGGCTGGCTACCTGCCTTCCTAGCCGCCTGCCTGTTAGCTAAAGCCAGCGCTCAATGAAAAAGAAAACTGTGCGGAAAAAGTCATTAAATTGTCAATAAAAAAATACGCTTAAAATTGCTTATAAGTAAACGAGACATACAAAGTATGAATGCTTAGCAATTATTTCCACTATACCCCAGCGCTACAGTTCTCCCTCGCTCTACAGTGCTCTTAATATACTTTTTGCTTTCGGCTTCAATGCAAACCTTATTGTCGTTTGATTTATTGAAACCTTTTTTTTATGCGAATTGTGGCAGAACTTGTTCCACAATAATTCGTAATTATTAAAGGAGAAAAAAAAATTAATTGTTCTGGACAGTAAATTGTAATGAAAATTACAGCAATTGTTTCATTTCTAATTTTTTATTTTATTAAACAAAGTCATTAAAACCTAATACCTGTACTAATTAAAACAGAAAATAGGGGGGGGGGAGTTATATAGTGTGTAACAATATTAACCTTACGAGTAAATTGAAGCAGAGAAAAGATTCAAAGCTATTCTCAAGTGTATGCCTACTTATTGGCTCCAGAAGTCAATATCTGCTAATGACTGCAATCCATTATTTGAAAAGAGATGAAGTCAAGCAAAGCTTCAGTTTGTGAAAATTTTAAATGTCGTTTCTCTTTAATTAATTGAAAACTATTTCAATGCATTTGAATATTTGACTTTTTATATGCATTCGATAACTGATGGCTTTTTTTTATAATAAACGGCATTACATAACATAATTGGTCATTGCAACACTTCAGTGCTGATTACGACCTAGCTTCTCATACCACTTATGTTGTGTGTGTTAATTATATAGATGAATGGCGAAACCTACAGCTTAAAGTCGACTCCGAACTACAGATTTTTGAGAAACTTTTCATAGCAATTTTATTTACTTTCAGAGTTTTTGCCAGAAATCTGCTGAGGGAAAGTCGCCGAAGAAATATATTTTTCAGATTTTCGTTTTGTTGGAGATGTCTGACCTGGGATTTGAACCGAGACCTCACGTCTAATAAGCCTACACACTACCTATTAGACTTCGTTATTCAAAAATCTGTAGTTCGGAGGCAACCTTAAACTATTGGTCCCGCTACTCCGGACAATATTAATAGTGTTTTCTTTTCTACAAAGAAAATGTCACCCTCTTACAAGGTGCATTAAAAAATTTTTTGACTAACCCTGTTGTAATGAAGTCGCCGTAGTCTAGTAGGTAGTGTGTTGGCTTATTAGATTGAAGGCCCGAGTTCGAATCCCAGGTCAGACATCAAAACGAAAATAAAAAATATTTCTTCGGCGACTTCCTCTCAGCAGATTTCTGGCAAAAACTCTGAGAGTAAATAAAATTGCCATGAAAAACTTCTCAAAAAACTGTCGTTCGGAGTCGACTTTAAACTGTAGGTCCTGCCACTCATGTATAAAATTAACGCACACAACATAAGTGGTGTGAGAAGCTAGGTCGTAATCCTAACTGAAGGGTTGTAATGACCAATTATGTATGTTGTAATGTCATTTTTTATTTGAGAAGAACATAACACAAATATTAAAAAAGGGTATGCCCTGTGTTTACCACTTATTAAGAAAATGAATGAGGAAATGCCAATTTGTTCAAAGGTCGCTAATTTTTCGACTTCATTTTTTGCACGTTTTTTTTCATAACAAAAAAAAAAATATTTTAACACTGTTTTAACATGGAAGCAATTTTTAATATTGCTGACCATGTAGCTTTAAAAACGTAATGTTTCCTTAAGATTACTCCACAAAACAATGAAAAAATTAACTTAAAATTGGATAACAATACCAGGCGACTTTTTTTAAATTTCATCTGGTAGCCCTGTAAATAAACAAAAGTCATCTGCTTTACAGGGCATTATCAGCACTCTCGATTTATACAGGGCATAAAATGCAATGCGCTTCACCATTGGCAAGTGCGAATTATTTAGAATAAAACATACCACCCTTTTAGAGGGCGAAACATTTTTAAGAAACAAACGCAAAATTGCATTTTGCGTTAATAAAATGGAAATTTTTTGGTAGAAAAGAAAACACCATAACATTCACAATATGGTTGATGTAAGAATAAAGGTCGTAATACTGGGTAAAGGGTTGTAATGACCTTCCTCTTAATTTTCGTTTCATTTTGGAGAAATTCCTGTAAAGTAGAGTAGAATAGGCTGGCCTTACGATAGAATGAGATAGTGAGGAGCAATTGCTATGGTGAAATCAGCACATGGTAATACCCTATGAAGCGATACCTCACTATTAACAGATAGGAGTAGATAGATTAAACACAAAACCATCTTGATAATTTAAAAAACTTCAGTGATTGCTTCGATATCAAGAAACCACAGCTTCGCTAGCTATCAGCAAAGGGTAAGCAAAATAAAAAAAAAAATCTGGATTAAGCAAGAAACGTTACCTAAGGTAGTCTATATTCTCTTTATCCCCATTAACAGATAATTAATGGCTCTCCGCTTGCTTACTTACCCCTTATGCACTAATCTGTGATAATAGTTGCTGTAACAGAGATTTCCATATGGTCTAGTTTAAGTAATACTATGCTCAGACATGCACTTATATTGAGTAAATCGCAATAAACGGCATTATTGATCTCAATATTTCATATAAAATGTCAATTAATTATTGCTCAATAAATTCATAAATTGTTATATGTAATATTGAGTAAAACTTAAAATACGGCACTGTCATAAGTACGTTCAGTGAGCATATTACAATTTTCCGAACACTTTCTATTGATATTTTACAACTCAAATATCAACAACGACAAACAAAACGAAACAACAAGCAACGAACAAAACAAAAACAATGTTGTTGAAACAACCAGCTGTTTTGTTTACCAGCTGTCAAATGAATATTGAATAAGCAGCTGAACTGCGTATATTATTATGCCTGAACACTTAAAATATTGTAATCAATAAACCGAATATTGACTCAATAAAAGTGCATGTGTGAACATAGTATAACTGACTTCTATTCTTTCTATACAATTTAAATTAAATCACTTGCTAGTTTGTAGCAATGTGATGAGGTGGACATAATGCTTGACAACAAACCCATGTAATACAGGTTCAAAAACGATAACACCATGATTTTTAATTTTTTTAAATCTTCGTCAATTCACGTCTTCGAAGGCCTAATGAAATTACTAAGTGTTCTGCCAAATATGGCTTGTCATAAAAGAAATGCAGATAAGAATAGATGTTATTGCCTTCATAAAGATCAAAATACTTGTCATATCCAAAATGAACAAAAAAGCGAAATAAGAAGAACACATATTGAACAAATTTTATGTGGAAATGGTTGCGAAAGGAGGACAAAGCACTATTTAACAAATATTGACACGAAAATTTTAAATCTTGCAGACAAGATACATAATACGTATTGAAAACCACAAATGAACTCGAAAACTATTTTCATGCTACCCTTCAGACAATGTCAGACCACCCCTTGCAGAAGAGTACACAATGAGTACAGTTTCTAACCCGTATACCCAATACAACAACCCAATATGTTTCTAGACGTTGACAAATAGCAACCATATCATCTTAGTATTTTCTTTATGTAATAAAACTAGATTAATTGACCAAATTTAAGTCTAATTAGAAGTATTATGGAACTGGTTTTTGTGTACTCAGGTAAGATATCCAGCTGGAGTTTTTTTTTTTTTGTTATTCGTGTTGCAGCAGTTCCGTAATATCGATCTATATTGGATTTTCTTTAACTGTGACCATCAGCTGCAGCATCAGTACTCCATATCTGTCCATCTAAGGCGTGCTGATCTGAGTAGAATAGCGATTGTGCAGAATGTCTGTATTATGCTGTGTTGTTGGTATAAGAAAAATACCAATGTACACTTCAACTGAAAATGAAACTACACCCAGTGACAAAACATTTCGTAAAACTTACCTTAAACGACTTAAACTTGTCGAAAAACTTATTCAAGTCAACCTTCTTGTAGCAATACGCAATTCAATGAGGAAAATTCTTTAAAAACTGCTTTCCCTGTATAGCAACCATAGTTTTGAACGGAAATAAACGATTGAACTGATTCTAACCAAAAACAAAGAGGGTTTTTTCTTGCACAAAAGAATTTATAAATTCCCTGGAATTATCTTCAGAAATGCGTTTAACAATTTCGCTAAATTTACTGCGAAAATCAATTTATAAATTGAAAAATAATAAAAAAAATTTCATTCTTCTTGATTTTTAATACTCAGAACTAAACATTGGATAAAGTTGTTACAAGTCGTTGAATTCTTGAAATGTGGCAAGAAAAATGTGTGAAAATCGGTGTGTTTTAACTACAAAGCGCAGCTGCACTTTATTGAATAATGAAATAATCAATCTCTTCTGATAATTCCCTATGTACACCGGATCATTAAAAAAAAATTATTTTTCTTTTTATTTAATTTTTTATTAACAATCTCATAAGGCTGCCTGAATACACTCGAGTAGAACAAATTGTGTCCATCTGGTATTCATGGATGGACAAGTGTAAAGAAATATCGTATTTTTGACGAAATATTAATTTTTAATGGGAAATTGTATAAGCTTAAGGCGGTACATATACATATGTGGAGTGTAACTTCACTTCAAGCAAATGGTTCTAGAAATTGGCATTCTCATAGGCCTTAATGGTAGGCATACATGGGCTTTCTAAATTACATTCCATTTTATAGAAATTGCTAAGCCGTTTATTCCAGCAAGCGTTGTGAGGTAACTTCTCTATTGAGTTCAAATGAGTTGAGTTGAGTTGAAATGAAATGATGTTTTTATGCATATCCGAAAGTCTACACAAGCGTTGGGTTCGATGCTTTTGAGGTCAACGAAAGCGAACCTAATTTTTGGTAGATAGTGTGTTGTAGGTCAATAATCCTGACTGAAGGGTTGTAATGACCAATTATGTATATGTATGTGTGTTGGCTTATCAGACCTAAGGCCACGATTCAAACCCCTGGTCAGACAATTCCAACAAATATGAAAATATGAAATATAAAAAATTTTTTTTCGGCAACTGCCTCTCAGCAGATTTCTGATGAAATCTCTAATTGTAAAATAAAATTGTCATGAGATGTTTCTCAAAAATCTATGGTTCGGAGTCGACTTTAAACTGTTGATCGTGACACTCATGCGTGATAGCAACACACACAACATGGAGGTGATGTGAGAAACTCGGTTGTAATCCTGACTAAAGGGTTGTAATGACGAATTTCGTATGTACGTACTATTGGACTATGCACCCAAGAAAGTCGGATGTACACACTTAGGGCCCATTGTGAAATCAAAGTTTTTCAATTATCCCTTAGTCCTGAAACCACACAGAGCTTCTGATGAAACCAGTCAGGCCGCCACTGTCAATGCTTGAGTGTTCCTCTAGATCATTCATGTAATAGGCACCGAGATACCTTCTTCTTCTTGTGCATATTCCTAGTAGGTTAAGAACATTACTACAGTTTCTATAGACATTATGGTCGAGACCAACGCGCCATTGCATGTGCGCCAATAATGCAATGTCCGATAATGACCCCGACAATTATACTGAGCATGCTTCTTTGGTCTAGTAGATAGTGTGTTGGCTTATTAGACGAGAGGCCTTTGGTTCAAACCCCAGGTCAGACAACTCCAACAAAACGAAATATGAGAAAATATTTCTTCGGTGACTTCCTCTCAGCAGATTTCTTACAAAAACTCTGAGAGTAATAAAATTATCATGGAAAGTTTCTCAAAAAAAAATCTGTCGTTCGGAGTCGAGTTTAAACTGCAGGTCCCACCACTCATGTATAAAAATTAACGCACACATCAGCGGTGTGAGCAACTCCATCGTAATTCTGACAAAAGGGTTGTAATGATAGCCGTACTTTACCATGCGCCCTCCATCCTACATCCAGTATACTGTTTTGCACCTTTTCGAAGACCTGTAGAATACATTCTCTCCTATATAATCTCAAATGTGATCCATTTTAACAACTTCTTTGGAAATACTCTGCATAATAATGATTAAGTTCAATGTAACACTGAAATGATGGACTGACTAGAAGGTTTTTTGCATTTTCTTTTTGTTTTTATTACAGACCAAATGCGAGGCTTTTCAAAATGATGCATTTCAGTAATTTTTTTTTTTTTTTATGAAACCAGCACTCAGGGGATGGCCCCTACTCATGCAATGCATTGTCCAGGTTTTTTAGGAAAGGTGGAAAGGGGGAAGATGCGAACGGCAAGGAAACGAGTTGCTGCTAGGTGACTATAAAATGGCCAGTGCTATACCTTCACCATTAGACAGTCTACAGGCAATCGTCCCCAAGAAGCCCGCAGTTTCTCACACCATTTATGTTGTGTGTGTTAATTTTATACATAAGTGGCGGGACCTACAGTTTAAAGTCGACTCCGAACGACAGATTTTTTGAGAAACTGAGAAGAAATCGCTGAAAAAATACTTTTTGTATTTTTTTTTATTTTTTGATGTCTGGCCTGGGGCTCGAACCCTGGCTTTTACGTCTAATAAGCCAGCACACTACCTACTAGACCAAGGCGACCGTTATAGTTTTGTGCCACTGCATCAGTATTGGCAGTTGGGCCAAGAGGGAGGCCGTCAGAAAAAGTGCAAAAGTTACTGATGAGATTTTTTTCTTTTCCTTTCTTTCGCGTTTTATTTTTTTTTTTTTGTGATTTTGTTACAGGTAATGCACCGAATTTCATATTTAATGAGCCTCAAAGTCCCAGTACATGCCCTTAATAGGCAATCATTTAAATGGCTCCAGTTATGTGTGTTACCCTAATGAATGCCTACCTTATGTTTTCATCACTTTTTTTTTTTTGTTTTACCCTTATGACATCATGAAAAGCATTCATGTTTTATCTCACCTTGTACATCATCACTGGGTTTGTGCAAAATAATTTACAATTTTTCTTTTTTTTTTTTTATAAACAACAGACTAATTTAACAGCAGCTCATCTCATGATTAAAGCGAACAAAACTTCATCATCATTAACATCATCATTATTCGGTAGTCGCTGGGCCACCATTTGCGCGGCAGCAATAAATTTTCCTACAATAATATTGCCACACATAATCTCGCTATTATCTCTACTTTGCTCCCGCTCCCTAACTCAGCTAACACAGCGTAATTATTGATTTTATAGCACTTTATTCATTATTACAACAACAACAATTGCAATCAAAAAATAAACATCCAGCTGCTGTACATTTACAATAGCCAGCCGAGAAAAAGAGTGATAGTCCCCCCTCCCCAGTGCACAAATCCAGAATTCATAAGTCACGATTAAGACGAATGAAATTTTTATTTATTGTGCCAATATTGGGTGTGTGCTAGCTATGCGCAGATATGTATGTATGATGATTGCCTGGCAGTGCATATATTACGCATTAATGGTGCGTAATACATACGCTCTTATGTATGTCCGTACATATGTAGCTATGCGGTCCCCACAAATAGTTCGTAGCGGCGCGCAGGTGTTACTCCATTAGCTGGCTGAAGAAGTGTGAGGTTCATCATATCACCCGAGTTGAGATTGCGTTTTTCCTTCTTTTTTTCGTATTTCTCTGGCCAGTTGGGCTGTAAATAGTTGTGAAATGTGAACATTTTTTTACAGCTTCTGTATAATCCTAGAGCATTTGCCCGCAATAACGTACGCATTACATTGCTGGCGATTGCTGTTGCAGTTGTGCTTTTGCTGTTAGCAAACGCAACTTTATAATAATAATTTTACTTTGTTCCATTATTATTGTTGTTGTTGTTGATGTTTTATTTTTCCCTGAGTTGCCTGCCAGCATTAACTCATATCTGCCTTGGCTTGCTTGATATGCTTGATTAGCTCCTCTTATACTTATGTATGGTCGGTCGGTCATATGAAATTCGGTGCAAAAAACACAAAAAAAAAAAGGAAAAGAAAAAGGAAAAGAAATCTCATCAGTAACTTTTGCACTTTTGCTGACGGCCTCCCTGTTGGCCCAACTATCACTACCACTACTACTACTACTACTACTAATGCAGTGGCACAAAACTACAAGAAAACTAAACCGAAATGCATCATCATTTTGAAAAAAGCCATTTTTTCTTCCAGCTTCCGCATATTGCACCTCACATTTGGTCCGTAATAAAAACAGAAACAAAAGAAAATGAAAAAACCTTCTAGTCAGTCCATCATTTCAGTGTTACGTTGAACGAAATCATTATTATGCAGAGTATTTCCAAAGAAGGTGTTAAAATGGATCTCTTCTTAAATGCGAAAGTAAAAAGTGTATGTGCGCACAAGACAAATAATGCTTTGGATAATAAAGGAGATGGATTTCAGAATATTACAAGATCTGTAATAAAATACCCTGAAACCGCATATAGTCTTAATGCATCAATCCATATTCTGGAGATGACACTCGGCAATACAAGCTGAAATCTGCTAGAGACGCAAATATCCCCAAACGATACATTACCATACTTTCCGATAGTCAGACGACCATAAGGGCATTGAGTTCCAATGTGATGAACTCAAGGACAACTGCTGGAGTTGTTTAGATAAGTATACCGGGCCACAATGACACTATAGTTAACTGCAGAGCGTATGAACTGTCCACGGATTGCACAACCAACAAGCTCTCCGACGAATTCTTGTCTTTGGGAATCCCTCTGGGACCCTGTAGGCTTATAACTGAAGTCAAATGCCTCCATCTCTTCATGGCCGGTAACAGTCTACGGCCTAATAAAGTGAAAAATTGTCTCTTCCTACTAATTGGAAGCACATCTCCTTCAGAAGTCATTTGATGCAATGTCGAGTCTACCATGTGATTTAAGGAGAGAAGGTATTAGATCGGTAGTTAACCAAGTTGGGTCTTCCAGTAAAACGAAAAGAAAATACCAAGTTTAAGTAGGGCAATCGGAACACTTGTTCTGGTGATAAACTCTAGAACGGTGTACAAATGACAAATATCGGGTCCGCCATCTAACGTTTTTTTTTCAACTAGTGCTTATTTCGTGAATGGTAACACTTAGCTCATGTCTGATTTGACAGATAATTAGTTTTATCCTTCCGCTGAACGAATATGGTTGTGTATTCACGTTTTCGCTTCGCTAAGTAGGCCTGCGATCGACTTACAGAAGATGCCGATTTTGGCAAAAAAAAATCATCTTTTCAGATGAAGCTCATTTTGATCTTGGCGGGTATGTAAACAAGCAAAATTGTCGCATTTGGGGCACAGAAAACCCGCACGCATACATTGAATAGCCGACGCACCCAAAACGAGTCACTGTTTGGTGCGGATTTTGGTCCAGAGGCATAATTGGGCCATTTTTCTTCGAAAATGAGCAAGGAGTGGCCGTTACAGTCAATGGCGATCGTTATCGGGCCATGTTGAACGAATTTTTGTTCACAAAAATTGAAGAGGAGGATATTGGCAACATTTGGTTTCAACAGGACGGCGCTACGTGCCACACAGCCGAAGCTACATTCGATATTTTGCGCCCTGTTTTTGAAGATCGCATTATCAGCCGCAGAGCTGATGTCGTTTGGCCACCTCGGAGCTGCGATTTGACACCGTTGGACTATTATTTGTGGGGTGCCGTCAAAGATAAGTGTTACGCCGACAAGCCAGAGACAATTGACACTTTAAAGGACAATATTCGTGAAGCCATTGGTGAAATACAGCTGCATACAATCGATAATGTGCTTAAAAATTGGATCGATCGTGTAGGCTACTGCATGGCCAGCCGAGGCAGCCATTTGAATGAAATTATTTTCCATTATTAACCGGAAGGATTGTACTTTCAAATAAAAAAAGAAATTTGAGAAACTATTCAGTATATTTTTTTTAAAGCATTTTCAAAAAAAAAAAAGTTATTTGGCGGACCCTTTATCTATATCTAAATGAGGTAGTAGAACGATATTATGTCCACATGGTATGGGCACCAGAACACAATACAATTCTAGTGAACTGCAGAGCGGATGAATAGGCCAGGCACTGAACAACCAATGACCTCTCCAAAGAATTCTGGACTTTGGAAATCCCACTGGGGACCTGTAGGCTTTTAATTGACACACATATATGACACACATTGGCACACATCGATTCCGTCAACCGCAAATGTACGTCTTCGGAAAGGGAAAGAACAGCGTACTGGATGTAGGATGGAGGGCGCATGGTAAGGTATGGCTGTCATTACAACCTTCAGTCAGGATTACAACTTAGCTTCTCACACCACTTATACTGTGTGTCTTAATTTTATACATGAGTGGCGGGTCGTACAGTTTTAAGTCGACTCCGAACGACAGATTTTTTAAGAAACTTTTTCATGGGAATTTTTATTTTTTTTTCATTTACTCTCAGAGTTTTTGTCAGAAATTTGCTGAGAGGCCGTCGCCGAAGAGATATTTTTTTCGAATTTCGTTTTGTTGGAGATGTCGGAGATATTGGTTACTACCTACTAGACTACGGCGACCTCTGGACCCCTATAAGCTTATAATGGACGATGCACTTATCAATTTAATCAACCGCAAATGAACGTCTTCGGACACAAGCAGAACAGCAAAGGAAATCTGGCCAAAACTGTATAAAGAATGGAGGTCATACGCTAAGGCTGCTTAAACTCCACATAAGCACGCTCAGTGTAGTTGTCGAGGTCATGACCAGACATTGCATTATGGACACACATGCAAGGCGCATTGGTCTAGGGCATTATGTCTGCAGAAACTGTAGAAATGTTCTTGACCTACTAGGAACATGCCCGGCACTATGTCAAAGAAAGAGAAGGCAATTCGGTGTGCCTACTACATGGATGATGTAGAGGAACAGTCAAGCATTGACATTGGCAGACCGACTGGCTTCATCAGAAGCTAGGAGTGGTTCTAGGACAAGAGGATAATGGAAAAACAAGAATTTCACAATGGGCCCTATGTGGCTTAAGTTTGTACATCCGACTTTCTTGGGCGTACGTACTTAATTGGTCATTTCAATCCTTCAGTCAGGATTCAAACCTAGCTTCTCACCGCACTTACATTATGTATTTTAATTCTATACATGAGTGGCGGAGAATGACAAATTTCTTGAGAAACTTTTTGATGGCAACTTTATTTTACCCTCAAAGATTTTGTCAGAAATCTGCTCAGAGGAAGTCGCTGAAGAAAATTTTTTTTCATATTTCGCTTTGTTGGAGATGTTTGACCTGGTGTTTGAACCATGGCCTTACGTCTAATATGCCAACACAGTACGTACTAGACTACGGCGATCTGGCACAGCCCAATAGTGGTTACAGATAAGTCCAGTAGCAATAAAACCCATCCAATATCAGGCCAATGATTTTAACGAGCCGTTACCAATTAATGACAGTTTCAAGTTTGGAATTGGAAAATTAATCTTGGAAGCCAAATGAGACTCGATTTACTTTACCAAGCACTTTTTTCACCTTATTTGACTCGAAGGATTTATTGATTTACAGATTTTGCCTAAAGTAATAATGGAAGTGTATACCAGTGCCTTATGTCTTGATTAAGCCTCAGTTTATTTTACAACTAATATGACCTCGTTTTTAATACTTAAACCCTGCAATACGATACGTTAGGCTTTTCGAAGGTAACCAACAAAAAAATTATGCCACTCTCTCCGGAATATAAAACAGCAAGAACTACCAAAGTCTCCAATGCAGTTCAAATGTAGAATGAGAGACCAATGTCCGATCCATTGTTCCTGTTAAATTTCTGATACATCACCTTTCTCTGCACCCTATGCATAACCTACTCGTAGTATTACAACTACAATATGAGATTTTTCTGTTTTTCTCCCCAACAGTTTTTCTTTTTTTTTTTTTTTGTTGCTTTTTAATCGAACTTCAATTTATGCCATGATCACCTTCACACTTTTATCTACGAATACCTCCGTATGTGTAAAAATATAATATTTTTGCACTTTTTTTTTTGTAATCTGTTTTTAGTTTCTGTGTTTCACTCTCTTTTTTTTTCGTTCCCCATTCATACATCCATTCATACATCGCTTACATCGATGATTATATTGTAAAATGCATGACCAACAATCGTTGCTATCAACTTTATTATGAAAGGAAATTATAATGGAACGGCGGGCAATATGATGAGCAGTGCTGGATTATTAACTGTAATGGGGAAACATTATGTGGCACCACAGTAGTAAAGTAGAAAGTTGCGATTTCTAGTTGATGCTAGCCACCTTCCTTTCTAATATGCTAAGATTTCTGACTTTAATATGTAACAGCTGAGGGTTGAACTTGGCGCCTAGGCCTTGTGGGTCCACGCACAGCTCGCTTAGGAAAAGCAACCCTGATACGCACAGACTGGAGTTTACAGACGTGTTTAGGCTATGAATTGCTCTAATTTCCACCAAAGATGGTATTGTCTTATATTATTATTAAACAAACTATCCATAAATACATACATAATTGGTCATTAGAACCCTTTAGTCAGGATTACGATCTAGCTTCTCATAGCACTAATGTTGTGTGTGTGAATTTTATATAGGAGTGGGGGGACCTTACAGTTTAAAGTCGATTCCGAACGACTATCAGAGTTTTTGCCAGAAATCTGCTGAGAGGATGTCTGTCTGACCTGGGGTTTGAACCGAGGCTTCACATCTAATAAGCCAACACACTATCTACTAGACCACGACGACGTCAATTAAATAAACTATGACTAGTTCATTACATAAGGGACGTGATGGGCAGTGGTGTTGTCGAGCCGGAACGTTCCGGAACGTCGTTCCGGTACTTCCTTTTTGGACAGGAACGCATTCCGGAACTAAAGATGATTTCTGATAACGAGAATTGGCTGACGTTTTGAAAAAAAAAAAAAAAAATAATTAAAAAGAATTGCTGATTTTTTTTTCTAATTTTTGACAAATTTTTATAAACAAGGGTTTGAACCGAACCCGAACCGGAACAAAAACCGGAACGAACCGGCTTGTTTTTCCGAACCGTGAACCGGAGTCCGGAACGTTTTTTTTTCTGCTAAACCGGAACTCGAACCGAAACAAATACGTGAACCCTGGCGACGGGCGAAAATTGGGGGAAATCTCCTTCCCCCCCGTCGTCAAATTTGGGACATGAGACCTAAAAAAAAAAAAAACGGCGCCGCCAAGATTATCATGGAAAATCAACCCCGTCGTTAAATTTGGGATATGAGACCGCACAGAGCGGTCGCCTACCCAGGATCGGCCCTGTCTATATAATTATATATACGCGTTCCGGTAAAAAAAAAATTAGCACAACACCACTGGTGATGGGGACTATTCGCTATGTATTCGCCCAGCATTAAATGTTTTCTTGAGCTAGTACCTGAAGTAAAAAATGTCATGATAAAATAGTTGCAGATGATATCAGAGTACTACAGATAGTATAGGAATTGAATTCCGATAGCTTCAACGAAGTTCTGTATGTTGTTTGTCGTTGACCAGTATGTGGCAAGTACGGTGTTGTCTTATGTGAACTTCCTTACTTCGTAAGGTAGACTTAGGCACACTCAACATACCGAAATATTGGATCATAAGTGCCATTACCATGTTACTTAACAGGACGGGGAAAGAAAGCTCACTTTTCCGGTAAATTTGTATCCTCCTGTAATGATCTGAAGTCACCGTAGTCTTGTAGGTAGAGTGTTGGCTTATTAGACGTAAGGCCACGGTTCAAAACCCCAGGTCAGATATCAGAACGAAATACAAAAAAATATTTCTTCGGCGACTTCCATTCAGTAGATTTCTGGCAAATGCTCTCAAAACTTCGTCAAAAATTCGTCGTTCGGAGTCGACCTTAAACTGTAGGTCCTGCCACTCATGTATAAAATTAACACACACAAAATAAGTGGTGGTGAGAAGCTAAGTCGTAATGACCAGTTATCTATGTATTGACTTGAAGTCTAGTAGGCTGTGTGCTGGCTTATTAAATATAAGGCCAGAGTTCAAACCCCAGGTCAGACTTCTTCAATTAAACGAAATATTAAAAGAAATATTTCTTCAACGACTTCCTCTCAGTACTTCCTGCCTTTTTCCAGACTTTCCTGGATTGTCATGAAAATTTTTCTCAAAAATCTGTTGTTCGGAGTCGACTTTAAACTGTAGGTGTCCCGCCACTCATACATAAAATTAACTTGCACAACATAAGTGGTGTGAGAAGCTAGGTTGTAACCCTGACTAAAGGGTTGTAATGTCCAAGTATTTATGTATGTATGTATGTATTGATATGAAATGTAAATATCATGGCACACGTGTACCTGATGGCCAAAAAATTTTGTTTCTAAACATACCTTCTCCTAAATGTAGCTAAAATTCTGCATTATTTCGCTAAATTTTGTCGGAATTTCATTTAAAACAACTTTTCTTCAATAGAATAAAATAAATCTACTATCCCCCAGCTCTTATTACTGGCCATCCCTGTAAAATTCTTTTTATTGAAAAAGAATTTCATAAAAAACTAAATCAAAAATTTTATTTAAAAGTTCATCAGCAAGTTAATCAGAAATCCTAGTAAATTATAAACATTTTCCTACTACAGCTCCACCTTAATATGGATACCTGAGCGAAAAAAAAAATACAAAAACTATGCCACATTGTGGTAGCAAGTGAGTACTTTAAACAGATGTTCCATCATTTGTTCCCGCGATTGAATCTATAAACGTAACGGAAGCTTTTTAAAACATAATTTTCGTACCTTAAGGATTTGCGAATTTTGTTAAATGTTTTCAGTTTTCCTTTTCATCTTAAAGCTTAACATCGCTTGAAACTGATTAATGTTGGCCACGTTGTTCGTAGTCATCAAATTGAAATTAAGATTGATTTTGCAAGATAAGTTCTTTTGTGTTCTGTGTACCAGGTGTGTGGTGTAATTTAATTAGTATTAATTAATTGGAATTAATTAAATTTGGATCATTAATCATATGTAATGTTACAGGAGAACAAGTGTAATTCGTCATTTTTTTATTTCTTTTGAAAAAAAATTTGAGTAATGAAAACGAAACGTCATTAACGGAGTTTTTTTTTAGTCAAGCGGGTGATAAGCCTACTCTAGCATGTCCTACGATGGTAGGGTCATCTACTATAGATGAAGGGCCCTCTGTGAAACTTCATTATTTGTTAGTGTCGCAAGATGAATGATGATGTATGAGGAGGTTTCTCAAGAGATGATCACGGCCTGACCTTTATATGGTGTTGGTATTTGACGCTCTTCTCTATGGGGTTCAGGGATCAATACGATTTTGTATAGACAATTTGGAGGTGAACAGAAGTCGCTTAGTTTTGTAAATTTGAAAACCGTTATGAAAATTTGTTCATTTCGTATAACTGAACGGTCACAACGGGCCGCTATGCGTGCTCAAGTGAGCTTTTGGTATCAAAGCTACCACTCCAGCATGCCTAACTAACTATGAGAGATTTAATGTACATATCGAACGCCTTCAGTTTCATTCTGAAGGAAAGCGTTCACAAGCTCACAATGCAATTTAAACGATCAAATGCATGTCTCGCTTTAATGACTCGATTTTTAATGATGAAAGTCTTCAAAAAACTTAACATAGAAACGGTTTCGAATTCGCTGATTGATGGAGTAACCACTGTGTAATAGAAATGACATACATATGTTGACGAAGAAAAGCAGCTGCGATTAAAACAATAGCACACAACGTCACGGAAGCAAGGTAGCATAGAAGCTTAAGTCATGATCCGAAGTACTGTTGATTCGTATTTGCCTATTAAGTTCACAATACTCTGTTTTCCGGTTTTATTACAAAAAAAAAAAAAAAATAAATAATATTAGGTAGACTATATTGTGGCAATGGCCTTTACCTTTAGAGTACAAAATCCAAGTATTCTCTGATGAATTAGGATCACAAGTAAAAATCGTATAGAAAGTGTTTTCGGATCAGTTGAACCTTGATTGCCCCTTAAACTACTCGGTTATTGAAGAATAATTCAGGCTGAATGGTTATAAAAACCGTGAACCATAAAAAACTGTAGAGTTAAGGGGGATATACGCCTATTTACCGTCAGCAAAGCGGTCATTAGATCCCTAGATTATGTGTACCCCACCTCGAAGATTGAATAAGAATTTCAAAAGGCTTAAAAGACGACGGCGAGACATCAACACTGACACCACTGTGCCTTCATTAATATGGGTTATGAAAGGTAACAGCTTATTTTCCATACTGAGTAATGATCAAATAGGATAGAAGGAGTGGAGAGTTCTGTACATCTTCTTCGTTAACCTGAAGTGAAAGATTTTTGGACAGAACTATAGGATTTTCTTTAAGTGCCTCATATTTTTAAATTTAAATAAAATAGAGTGTGTGTGAGATTTCCTCCAAATTTTTTATACGTTTCAAGGATATATTGATGCCATTATTTGTGGAATATAGCATCGTTCAAAAGTCCGCCACGGCTTCTCTGGGTATAGCACATCGAAAATATTCAATTTTCCTACCATCTGGTACATAAATCAGTATATTTAATACTGAAGTCGCCGTAATCTAGTAGGTAGTGCGTTGGCTCAAACCCCAGGTCACACATCAGATGGAAAATATGAAAAGATTTCTGGCAAAAACTCTGAGAGCGAATAAAATTGCCATGAAAAGTTTTTCAAAAAAAATCTGTTGTTCGGAGTCGACTTTAAACTGTAGGTCCCGCCACTGATGTATAAAATTAACACACACAACATAAGTGGTGTGAGAAACTAAATCCATAATCCTGACTGAAAAATTGTAATAACCAATTATGTATGTACTTATGTATTCAAGGGTAATGTTGGCTTTGAAGACCACTGTAGTATGTAGTTTATTCACAGATATCTGCGACTTAAGCAAAACCCCACAAGCAAAAATCCAACAGGGGCAAATCACACGATTTCGGAGCGCAGTTCACATCACCACCACTTGAGATAACCATGTCCTTAAATCGCTTAGGGCAATCGGTATGCATGTAGCATAAACTGAGCGACACGTAGCACTGTTCTGTTTTAATCAGCATTAATTCAGGCCATAAGCAGTTGATTGATGTCGTTTTAAAGTCAACAATTTTGTTTGTTCACGTACTCATTCATCCGAAAGTCGCTGAAAAAGATTTTTATAAACATTAAGGTCAGTTGCTAACCGTTCCACACTCCATTCAGCCAAAACACGTCGTTGTCTATGAACGTCCAGGGTTGTTTGGCAAAATAGACTAAATAAATGACAACTTATTTGGCACATGTAGCTTTAATACCATAGCCGTTGTCAGCTGTCAAAGTTCGAGGGTCCCTGCTGAAAAACTATGTATAATCCATTAGCTTTTGATTAAAAACAATGATCCTAATACACTGTTCTATGAATTCGAGTCAAGGATGCATTCATTTAAGCATCGCTGCCTGTGGCACATTTTGATTATATGTATACATAAATACATACATAATTGATCATTACAACCAGAGATCAGCAATGAATTGTTTTTTCGCTACTCAAAAGCACTCATGAAATTCTGAATATACATAAGTGAGTCAACAATTTAACAATGCACTCTGCTTCATTCGTACTCACTACAACGTTGATTTCTAAGTACAGGTTGCAATGAGTATGAGTACAACGTTGACATCAAACTCATACCATTCGAAATATGTTTGATTCATAAGCCTACTCATTTCATAACTTTAGAAAAATATTTATAAAACTTACAAATGATTCGAGTGACTCGAATTATTCATTAAAATTTACAGTCTTAGTTGTTGTTGCATTTACAAAAAAAAAGACACATAAGCCAAAAAGGCAGAGCAGCAAGCAGAGCAAACATACAACCTTTTAATGAGTATTTTAATGTACGTACACTAATCATACTTAGTTTGTGCTTCGTGTTTATGTTGAGTGAAGTCGCCGTAGTCTAGTAGGTAGTGTGTTGGCTTATTAGACTGAAGGCCCGAATTCGAATCCCAGGTCAGACATCAAAACGAAAATATGAAAATATTTCTTCGGTGACTTTCTCTCAGCAGATTTCTGGCAAAAACTCAAGGAGTAAATAAAATTGTCATGAAAAGCTTCACAAAAAACTGTCGTTCGGAGTCGACTTTAAAACTGTAGGTCACTCATCACATGTATAAAATTAACGCACACAACATAAGTGGTGTGAGAAGCTAGGTCGTAATCAGTGGTGTTGTCGAGCCGGAACGCTCCGGAACGTCGTTCCGGTACTTCCTTTTTGGACAGGAACGCGTTCCGGAACTAAAGATGATTTCTGATAACGAGAATTGGCTGACGTTTTGAAAAAAAAAAATTAAAAAGAACCGCACAGAGCGGCCGCTCACCCATGATCGGCCCTGTCCGATAAAAAAAAATTAGCACAACACCACTGGTCGTAATCCTAACTGAAGGGTTGTAATGACCAATTATGTTATGTACATATGTATGATCCTAATCCAGTAAGCCTATAAAATACATAAATCCTTAATAAAATTTTGCAAATATTTATGAAGAGTTTAAGCCATTATTTGTCCCTTAAAAAAAAAGTCATACCTGGCAGTTGGTAAAACACAACCTTTTGTATCATAACTTTCGTTACCCAGTGTAGAATACGACAATTACAATAGTTTCGCTATAAATCGAACATCTTAATTTGTTTGGTTTTTCTAATTTTCAAAATTTCTGTATACCCCTTGCCAAATATGGTCAAATAATCATAAATTTGGCATTTCAAATCACACACATTTTTATATAAAAAAAAAATTTGTTTTAAAAATCCGTTGACATATTTTACAAAAACAAAAACGAAATCAATAAAAAGGTTTTTTCTTAGTTAGTTAATGTACATATTTATGTATGTACGTATGTATTTATTGCTGCTGTTGTTGTTGTTGTTATTTTAATTAATTTTGCAAAACAAACAACAGAAATAAGTACAGAAAAAAAGTTATTTGTCACGACAATAAACATTGGAAATGTATTGCAAGTAATTTACAAATATTTTAACCAGAGTCTAGTTTGTTTAAATGTCTGTCTATCTGTCTGTCTGTCTGTGGCTTAAACAAAAGTAATATGCGTGGGCTAGAAAGGAAAAAAAATGCTGCCACTCTATGCCAGCATTTCAAATCCATAAACTGGCCATAACACCACTGGCATTCTAATGACAATTTTTGTAAAAAAAAAAAAAAAATTAAAAAAATGGAAAAAAATATGAAAAAAATTAAAAAAGAAAACCAAAAAAATAATTGTGGCAGAAAAAATTAAAATTGAATTTCAATCAAATATTTCAATTTGTTTAAGAGCTTCACTAGTTTTTTAATACCCATTGCTTTGAGATTCTATGCACGTCTAATGGCAGAGGTGTAGCCTAGGCAAACACTAAGTGATCAACACTGTTTGACGGAATGAATGAATTGAGCGCCAACCAGAAAAAAAAAAAAAAAATAAAAAAAAATTCACATCAAATTTCAATTTTAATAACATTAGCGTATGCCTGATACCATTCAACACACAGAGGAACTGAGCAACAGCCAAGAGTAACAAAAAAAACGCAAAGTTTGAGTCTCGATACGTAATCACTGGCTCATTAGCACATAAATTTAATTGACCAAATTATTATGTAATTAGTAAGTCGTCACACAATATTTGCAATATGGTTTGTTTGTTGTTATTACTGCTACATGTCGCATGCCCCAGTCCAGTCCAGTCCATTCAGTCAGTAAATTAAATGCATCGTGTGTTTAACATGGTGGTGTGACTGCAATTCAGCTCGTCTATCATTCAACAGTCGTTTATTACGCACACGATTATGTTTTGTGGGGTATTTAAGGCAGTATTTTTTGGTAGAAATTGTTGTTGTTTTCACTATTTTTTTTTTTTTTTTCAATCACTCTCAAGGTAATTTGTAAATCATATTGTAATCGAAATTGTAACTTTAAATTTGAATACGAATTTATACTCGCATCGTACATAAATTAAAATCTATGGCTCGGCTCATATGGCCCCGCGTAACAGAGTGTTTGGCTGCCATTAAAGCGACACTTGTTAGAGTTTTATTACCTACAATATGTACATACATTATGGTAGCAGACTGCTATGTGTTGGTTGTGTGGCACAGTACATTAATTTTTCAGTTTTTTCTTTTTACCTTAGCGGTAGCAATAGCCTATACTATTGTGGAGAGTTTCATATGAATTGTACATGAAATACGTGCTTAAAGGGCTTATTGGCAAAACTAATAGATTTTTTTGTTTTCGTATGTACTTGCTTGACCTTATTAAATAGGTCAGTTATAATGGCCTTGAACACACATTTATGAGTTTTTAATTTTTTTTTTCTATGAAATAAGTTTCGCCATTTTTAAAAGTATTTATGGACGTTTGACGTCAAAGATTTCTTGTTTGTTAACAAAATTATGAAAGAAATAACTTCGTTCGATCCTAAGTATTTGCACTCTCTTTGATAACTTCGTCCTTTCAATATATTGATACCAAAGATGACCTCTTAAGCCTCAACAGCAGTTCTTATTATTCCCAAATCTTAAGTGAAACATCAATGTCTTCTGTTTATCAATGGAATTGTGACATCTTTGTAGATGTTCATCTGAAATATTGTTACGAAAATGACAAATCTAGATACTGGTGTTATGCTTTTACATCGCTTATCATTAAAATTATAAACAAAAGCTACAAAAACAAAACAATGCAGTAAGCAAACCTGTTTACAAATTATTGTAAACAACAAACACCAGCAATATAACAAAAAATGGTAAACAAGTAAACAAAAATCCACAAACAACCACTACAAGAATAAATGTAAACAAAATACACAAACAACAATAATGAATGTAAACAACAATGTTTACATTTACAGAGATTTCGAGAAGGCGAATTCACTAACACTTGCCTTCAAGAACATTCATCAGACTGTTTACTCTGGTATATAAAAGGCAAGGCAAAGCAGGCGACTGAGTCAGTGAAGTTCAGTCAGTCTTGTGTGAAGACGCGGTGTGTTTGAAGAGAGTGATTGTGGTTTGAAGATATCCGTTACAAAGATCTGTCGAATAATTGTCTATTAGTTGTTATTGTTTATACAAAGGGTATAAACAAGAAAAGCAGTAGTTGTTGTTTACATCAAGTTGTAAACAGTGGCACACAGAATTGTGCGAATAATAAAGAATTTTAATTAAAACTAAAGACAAATTTATTTTTATTTTATTTGCAATCTACGAGCTCATATTTTAAACGTTTTTAAAAGGTAAAAACGTTACCATATACTGACACCAAAGATGACCCTCTTAAGCTTCAACAGAGGTTCGCATTATTTCTAAATCTATAGTGATAACATCAAAGTCTTCTGTTTACCATTGAAATTGTAACATCTCATCTAAAGTGTTGATATTGGTCCTGTATTTCATAATCTCCATACATTTGGTAAACAATATACATAACGCTTCATTCAAACATCAATTTTAGTTCTGATGGCAAAACAAAACTCCCCCTTAGCCCTTAGAAACTTGTCTCTCCTTGTACTGTCAAGCTTACTTACTTTATTGGTCATTTCAAGCCTTAAGCCAGGATTACAACCTAGTTGCTCTCGCCATCCATGTTGTGTGTGTTATGTTATCCAACAGTTTCAAGTAGACTTCTTCAAAGGATAGATTTTTTAACAAATTTGTTCATGATAATTTTATTTCATTTACTCTCAGAGATAATGCCAGAAGACTGCGGAGAGGAAGCTGCCACAAGAAATTTTTCTTCATATTTTGTGTTGTTCTAGATGTATGAGCTGGGCTTTTAACCAGATTACTTACTATATTACAGGCCTATGCAAACTAAAGTCAATAAATGGTCAGTAAATGGGATGGTGTACATGCACAATATACGAGTATTCGTACTTTTTTAAAAAAAATTCCTCAGCACCTTGATCAATCGTTAATCATGCTGGTAGGAAACTATGCTGGTTGGGTTTAAGTCGCTCACACAATACGACGTATCATATTTTATAGCAGGTTACAAGAATGCTGTTTCCTCTATAATTTTCACATTCCCTAGTCCTCCTATTTTAAAAACATTTTGCACTGACATTCCATTGACTTGGTAGCTGCTTTGAAGACTATATTTCCACCAATACATCATAGGGATTATCAAAAACTACTGTGCCACCTGCCTTGAAAAACCCTACTCCTATACGACACTCTGTTTATTTTAAAGCTTCCAAAGCCTTGGGCTCTTCATACACTCACAAGACTGTCTCAATAGCTGTAGAATAGAATGCGAGTAGATTTGGAGAAAGCAAGTCGCCGTAGACTTGTAGGTATTGTGTTGGCTTTTTAGGCGTGAAGCCACGGTTCAAACCCCAGGTCAGCATCAAAATGAAAATATGAAATAAATATTTCTCCGGCTACTTTCTCTCAGCAGATTTCTGGCAAAAATTCTGAAAGTTTCTGAAAAAGGTCTCGTTCGGAGTCGACTTTAAACTGTAGATTCCAACACTCATGTATAAAATTAACACACACAGCTTCAGTGGTGTGAGCAATTAGGCCGTAATTGTGACTGAAGGGTTGAAATCACCAATTATGTATGTATGTATGTATGAACAATTCTTCAAAATATTATACGCAGCGTAACCCAGGTTGATTAGCAGATGAGCAGCCTTATTCATGCGAACGAAAGTCTTATTACATACAAAGTCCTGTTGTTGCACTCCAATTCTCTTATACAGGTTCCATACTTCTGTCCTACTCCTAATGGTCTCCAGATCCTGCAACTGGCTCCATTCTTAGTCGTATTTCTTCTTCCTGTTTACTCTATTGGAGTCTCCACGTTTTTCCACACAGTGATCGTGCATTGTTCTGGTTCTTCTCAGAAATTTGAGAGTCTGCATTACAAGCCTTTTCATAAAACCAATGAATTTCGTGTGATATTTAGAGAAATCTTTAATTCCATTTAATTCATTCTATAAAACACACCACATGCCATGTATAAAACAATTTCAATTTCAACTTCAAAGATATTCTATTTCAAATAGTGTATGTAGTGTATGAGAAAAATCTACATTTTATTTTTCGCTCGTATTTCATGGAATTGTAATTTAAAATTATAAATCGTTTGATATACGTACGTTTTACAACATTTCAATTATATTTTTCAAATTGAATGGCGGTATCTCTCTGTGTGTGGGTCATTGGGTTGATATTACAAATTATTTGCATTAAGTTTTTATAAATTTTTTTTTATACGAATTAATTTTAATTTATTTTACCTTTTTTTTCACGCCATTAAAATGATAACAAGATATTGCTTTCGTCAGTCAGTAGGCGTTAAAATTCTAACAAGTGTCCTTCAAAAGACTTGTCAAAGATTTGAAAAGAAAAATAAAAAATTAAAAGAGAAACACTTCTATAGACTACAGGTAAAGTGGTAACACAAATTGAAGGCAGAAAATAAAAATGCCAAATTATTGTATGAAATATGCAAACTGCAGTTGACAGTTTGTTTGATTTTTTTCTTGGACCAAAAATCAATTTCTAAAAACATAGAAAATTTTTTAAATTTGCCACACACAAGGCGGCAAATATTAAATTTATACGAGAGGATTTTTAAAGTGAAAATTAATATTCGATTTATATACATACATACATACTTTGATTCTGTATTATAAACTTAATTGATATCGAATTGTTGTAAATTTCTTTGATTTTTTTCATTCCTCAACTCATTCCACAACAAAAATTTCTCAAAAATCTGTCGTTTGAAACTTTAAACTCCCACGTCTCATGGATAAAATCAATATGCACAGATGTAAGGAATTAGGTCGTAATCCTGACTAAAGAGTTATAATGAAAGAATTTTCTAAAAATTGTAGAGGATCGATGATAAGAAGAGTAACTTATTTAAACCTCCTTTAACCCCAAATTATTACAAGGACATCACCGGTATACCAATTGATGCTGATATATCTTAACCATACATATGTATTGAGTTTCAAGAGATTCAGAATATTATTGGCGCTTCAATTTCCTTTTCCGATTTCAATATGACGGCCGCTACTAAAGAAGCTGGAAAGAAGATCAAAAGAGATCCCGCTAAGAATCCCATGCGCGATCTGTATATTAGAAAATTATGCTTGAACATTTGTGTTGGTGAATCTGGTGATAGATAGACCCGTGCCGCCAAGGTGTTGGAACAGTTGACTGGTCAACAACCAGTGTTTTCCAAGGCCCGTTACACAGTGCGTTCTTTTGGTATTCGTCGTAATGAAAAGATTGCCGTACACTGCACTGGTCGCGGTGCAAAGGCTGAAGAGATTTTAGAGAGAGGCCTTAAAGTACGTGAATACGAGTTGAGGCATGACAATTTTGGTTTCGGTATCCAAGAACACATTGATTTGGGCATCAAATACGATCCTTCTATCGGGTATCTATGGTCTAGATTTCTACGTTGTCCTCGGCCGTCCAGGTTACAATGTTGCCCACAGAAAACGTAAATCCGGTAAGGTTGGTTTCCCACACCTCCTAACTAAAGAAGATGCCATGAAATGGTTCCAACAGAAATATAATGGTATCATTCTTAACAGCAAAAAGTAAATGATGGCATTATTATTTATTTTTAAGTAACACGCAAATATTGAAAACTTAATTACGAGGTGATTCCCCGTAATAGGTCAATAATAAAAGTAAATATCTCTTCTAAACATGTAAAACACCCGGTATCAACAGCATTCAAAGTTAAAAATACTTCTCTTGAACCATTTTACCGCCCATATTTTGAAGCTATGTTATCGGCTGAAAGTTTATGAAGGTTTATCATTTGACTCCGAATGGTGAGTCACAGGGTACTATAATTAAATCTGTTTTATTTAAGGGGATCTCAATAAGTTTGTAGGTTTCTGGATGAGTCACAGAAGTTTGTATTCAATAATCGTTTTATTCTTCCACATAGTTATCCTTGAATTTTATACAAAGGGGTTTAAGTTTGACAGTTACTGCCTGTAATTTGACAAAAAATTATGAAGAGAAGTGAAGAATGTGTAAAAATACCAAAAATCTATGAATTAGGTAACGGAATAATAACATATAGTACATACATTATATCCTATGGATTTTGCAGAATGATAGATAAAAAGTATAATCATCAGATTGCCACCCGATCATTCGGCTCTTATGAGGTTAAATCGAAAATAGTGTGGGACTGTCTGGAGAAACTGAATCAGGTAGGCAGAGAAAATAGGGCTACCCTCTGCTGGATGTTAGGCCATGTAGGAAATTGTGGCAATAAAAAGGTAGATGCACTTGTTAAAACTTGAATTGGTATGCCTCTGAAAAGGTCGGGATCGTTCTGTTTAGTAGTATGGGAACAGATGCTTAGAAATATATACTCAACGGAAGGAAAAATGAAAACAAACAAAACTTCTTCTAAAAAATGGGTTTTAAGGCGATTAAAACTTTTGTTGAGAAATTAATATAAAAGTAGATATGGTTCATGCATGATACTATTCAGTATTATCGTTATGTTGATAACCCGTCTTTTGAGAAAACACTGCAGGCTTATATGCCTTCAGCATGGGGATCGTTTTACACCCAACATGTAAATTCTGTGATAATGATAATGAATCATTAAAACATATACTTGGAACATGTGAAACATTAATGCATTCCAAATTGAAGTCACCGTGGTCTGGTAGGTGGAGTGTTGGCTTATTTGACGTAAGGCCACAGTTCAAACCCCAGGTTAGACATCAAAAAGAAATTTGAAAATATATTCCTACGGCCACCACTAAGAGTAAATAAAATTGCCATGGAAAGTTTCGTTAAAATTTATCTTTCGGTATCGACTTTAAACTGTAAGTACCACCACTCATGTATAAAAATAAACGCACACAACATAAGTGGTGTAAGAAGCTAGGTCTGAAGGGTTGTAATGACCAATTATGTATGTATGTAAATGGAAATATCTGAGTTCTGTACAGTAAATTCTTCTTGAAAATTTTCTGTTCATACTGGGCAGAAGTTTGGTAAGCAAATTTTCTTGGAGGAGATATTATAGAGGTATCCTCTTCTCAACAACTATAATAATATCTAAAGGTTTACTACAATAATTCACTTATAGCATAGCCTGAGCTATTCTAATATTATCCCGAGAGGCATCTAATGTTGTCGATAGTGCAAAAATTAAAATTTAATCCCTTGATTTCTAAGACAGTACTTCACTTTAGAGCAGGTCATAGAAAAATGTTAGTAATATACCCTATTTTGATTTTCATATCATCAACATACATACATAACAACAGTTATACATCTTTGACTTGATAAGTAGGTAATGTTTTTTAGATATTTGCTGGATATTAATTTTGGTTCATAAATTTTCTCTCCTGCTTATAACCAACCTTTTAATTTTTTCAAAATATTGCTATAAAATATTGTCTATAAAAAATTTGTTCTCTTTCCATATCATCTAAATTATTTACTTGACTATTAAAACAATCAAAATGTGTTTTAAGAACATATCAGACTTTGAATTTAAAAAAAAAATATTTTAACATAAAATATTTTTTGAGTGTAAACATAAAAAAAATTATTATAGCATCCGCTGACATGTGTGCTTGTCGCAGTCTGATCGACGACTAAATAAAAGAGCATAAGCAATGTGTGTGTGTAAATGGTAATCCTTGCTTTAGAGGGAACATGATGTGTTTTTTTTTCATTTTGGTGTAAATCTCTCAATGTGAAGGAAAACCAATGAATTAAACTTTTGGTTTTTAAGTGGCAAAATATTGATATTTTAAAGAGAAAATATCCCTATTGTTTTGTTAGACACATATGTATATACTATCCGTGTAAGTTTAAGTTTCATTGTATGCCAAGGTCGTTTTGAGTTAGGACGTTAAGTAAAGCTTACAGACATTTTCGTTTACGCTTCACTTTTGCAACTGCTAACGTTCCACATTTTGGCATGGCCTTATAAAACCTTTTTCCAAATCATTTCTATTCCAAATTTTGTTTTTTCTTTCTTGCCATTTTAATATTAATGCAAATATTTTTTGTGATATTCATGATATCCATAGTGTTAGCACTGAATGTTATGAATATAAACTAGCATATGTGATATGTTATGTTATGATATGATATGATACGATATGAATATCTATGAATATTTTTCTTTTTCTTTCAAAGCAATCATAAAGCATAAACCACGTTATGTTTTGGTGATTTTGGTAAATAGTTTATTGGTAACAAACACAAAATGCGTACAAATTAATAAAAAAAAAAAAATTTGAATTGAAAGTGTGTCAATTACATTTAATGCGTATTATTTTTAAACACACAATAATTTTTATCATTGATGGCCAAGTAGAAAACGCCAACAAAATAATTGCAAAATTATTAAATTTTTTCTGTTTAATTGTCTGCGCACAATTGTATACAAAACAATTTGTACAAACCATAAATGGTCAAAGGAAATTCCTTGTATGTAGACTTACACTGTGGGACGACTCCAGTTGACCTTAAAAAATTTTCTTATATTGGCTACGTAATAAGCAATTAAAGTGTTATAATGGTATTGAGGGGGTGGATGGGTAATTATGAAATAATTTCTTAGATAATCGTTAATGCATTAGGGGACTTATACGTACGTACACCCAAGTTTATTGACTTGTACGACATTTTTATTTTTTTTTTTTTGTTTTTCGTATTCCAATTCCAAATATTGGCTTTCTTTGGTGACGTTATGTACGCACGTAATTATTACTGCCAAATAATCGGAAAGAAACAAATAAAAAAAATGTCATCCATAAAATAATCACGTTGACAAACAATTTCTTGTAAATTTTCGGTTTTTCGTTTGTTTGTTTATATTTTGCACGTTTTTTTCTTTTTTTTTTTTTTTTTTTTGAACAATTTTTGTGTCTTCGTTTGTAATTAATTATGCTGCACGCATATTGTATGAAACGTACATAGTTTATATCACTTTCATTATAATTTCGATTTCAATTTCAATTTAAATTTTTTTTGTTACAATAAGTTTTATTATTAAATTTTAGTGTTGTTGTTCGAATTTAATTTAATTTTTTTTTCTTTTTTTATTTTAAACAAATCAGCTGTTAAGACAGTTAACGTTTTTTGTTTTTCGTGGAAGCCAAAATTGAAATGAAATTTTTTGTGGGTATAAATTACCTGTGATACTTCTGGTTAGGCATCAGTTCAGTACTCAGCGTCAAATAACAAAGAGTTCGTTCAAAGTTTATTTGTAACTTTTATTAATTGGGATTATCAATTTAAGTGTGAAATCGTAATAATGAAGGTACAATATTGAAAGAAACTAAAAGAAAATAATTAAGTCCTTTAACAACAAGTGATTTATAAAGAAAACAAACCAAATCTTAGTGAAAAAATAAGAAATAAAAAGCAAAAAGTTACAAATATTGTATATAAACAATGTATTCAACATCAACATGTTGCTAAACAATGTTGCAAAAGTAATACAATAAGCATAGATTTCATATCTTCGAATTTAACAACTAAACGTCTTATAAATTGTCTAGCAACATGTTGAGATACATTATTGCTGAGACATAAAATTATAAAAATTGCATTAAATTTTCTGAAACTAAAACTATTTGAGTTAAAAGTAATATTAATGCTTCAAATGTTATACAATAACCATAGATTTCATATCTTGAAGTTTAACAGCTAAACGTCATACAGATTGTCTAGCAACATATTGAGCTACAATGTTGCTGTAACATAAAATTATAAAAGTTGCATTAAAGTTGCTAAAACTAAAACAATTTCAGTTAAAAAGTGTAAAAGATTACAAAATTTTGCTAACAAAAGCATTTTAAGACTTAATTGTTATTATTAATAAGATAGCAACATGTATAGAAACAATACTAAGGCTAATTGTAAACATATTTCAAGGAAAACAAAAATAGAATTTTGTTTTGTGCATTTAAAAATATTAAAAATCATTTTGCAAAATATTAAGCAACATGTCTAGCAACAATGTTAACACAAATTATTTTAGAAATATTAAGTAACATATTTAGCAACAATGTTGACAAAAATCATTTTACAAATATTCAGCAACATGACTAGCAACAATGTTGACAAGAATGTTTTTCGCAGGAAACACATTTCCTTTCAACAAATATTTACATTTGCAAACTTTCTTATTAATTCTTTAGAAAAAAGCTTAGCATACTTTCCACAAACATTTTTTTATAAAGAAATGAAACATACTTTTAGGCCTTTTGCAAATATAATCATTAACACTTTTCTTCTCTTCTTCTTTTGACTCATCACAAACCCAGGTCTTCGTTTGCATTTTGGCTCTCGCCTTGGCTTCCGCCCAAGCTGGTCTTTTGCCTCATCATGCCAATGAAGTGGTAGTATCACCTCACCATATTGATCATGGCTTCCATCATGATGATGTTCACCATCACGCTGATATTCATCACGATAGCGGCATTCATTTCGGTCATTCGGCTCAAATTGTTATCGATGGTGGCGATCATCATGCTGCCGTTGAACATCATCCCGTCTATCATCATGCCGATCATCATGCTGCCGTTGAAGTCCATCATGATGATCATCATGTACATCATGCTGCCCCAGCTGCCCAGATTGTCCATCATGAACCCATCCATCAAGTTGAACCTGTACATCACGTTACCAAAGTTGTACATCATGAACCTCATCACTTTTTGCACTACACCAATCCCGTTGTAGATCATCATGTTGTCCATCAAAACCATCACATTGATGAACATCACCATGCTGCCGATTTGCATCACTCTGAATTGCATCACGGTGATATCCATCACCATGGCGATTTGCACGCTGACTTGCACCACCATGGTGTTGATCTTCATCATCATGCTGCCGGTATTGTTCATCACGGTGATATCCATCATCATGCCGGTTTGGTACATCACGGTGCTAGTTTGGTTCATCATCATTCTGATGTGCATCATGCTGATGTCCATCATCATGCTGCTGTTGTACATCATGCCGTTCCCGCTGTCCATCACCATCATCACAATGCCGCTATTGTCCATAAGGTGTATCCCGCTCATCACTCGCATGCTGATATCTTAGCCATTGCTAAACATCATTTGCATGGCAAATATGGAAAGGTGAAAATTACCGAAAAACATTACTAAACGATTTCATTCCCGCAAATTATCAATCAATCAATCAATCAATCGATCAATCATGCATTGAATTGCATTACACTTAGAAAAAAGAAATTTTAAGCAAAATTATCGCCTATAATTTATTAAACGAACGAACTCTCATGTTCCATCATCACATATGGTTCATTCATCATCATTCTTCTGTAACCATTCCACACATGAGTCGTTAATTAGTTGAATCATCATTATTATTTCGTTTCTTTTTTTATTTAGTTTTTAAGTCTTATCGTTATTGTTACTTCTTATTATTCTCAGTGTAGTAAACGAAAATTAAACAAAAAAAAACCAAAAAAAAAAATTGAACATAATGAACCTGATGTAAATATTTGAGTACAATAAAACATATATAAATTATAATTAAAAAAAAAATATATGTTTTAACAGGCTTTAATTAATTTATGATAACAAAGACGAACTCGGAATAGGTGTTCAGTGATTACTCCGCTAACTTAAAGGCCATCACTAGTCCAGCAAATGCAGTTCAATTCATTTAAAAAAATTCTTTCAATATAGTAATGTTTACCAGGTGTTACGATTGTTATTTGAAGGCCATAAGCTTCATTGTTGAATTTTTTAAAAATAGGAACCCCTCCTGCTACCTTCTTATAGTATGCACACTAACAACCAACAATGAGTATTCAAAAATATGAGTAGAATCGAATCATACTCATAATTTCTGATACTTATACTCATTCATAATTGTTTTAATATCATCATGGAACCTCTACTCATATTCATAGTTTGAAGTGCTCAACATCTTCATACTTAACAACACGTATGATGTTGTTGATTTCGACTCTACATGACTCAACATTTACACGAATCACAAAATAAGTATGATGCGCTTACGAACACTAAAATACTCACTAAAAGGTTGTGTGTTTGCTCTGCTTGCTGCACTGTCTTTTTTGCTTATATGTCTTATTTTTTTGTTGTTGCAACAACAACAACTAAGACTGTAAATTTTGATGAATGATTCGACGAGTCACTCGAATCATTTATAAGCATCACAAGTATTTTTCTAAGATTATGAACCTGAATGAGTAGGCTTATGATACAAACATATTTCGAATGGTATGAGTTTGATGTCAACGTTGTACGCATACTCATTGCAACCTGAACTTATAAATCAACGTTGTAGTGAGTATGAATGAATCAAAGTACATAGTTAAATTTCAATATTGTTGACTCACTTATTCGTATATTCAAAATTTCATAAGTGCTTATGAGTAGCGAAAACACGATTCAATGCTGATCCCTGATGCACACATTACAACCCTTTAGTCAGGATTACGACCTAGTTTTTCACACCACTTATGTTGTGCGGGACCTACAATTTAAAGTCGATTCTGAACGACAGATTTTTGAGAAACTTTTCATAGCAATTTTATTTACTCTCCGAGTTTTTGGCAGACATCTGCTGAGATTAAGTCGAAGAAGAAGAATTTTAGTTAAAGGAGCTACTCTCTGGAACATTGCGAGATTATTTAAACAGACAAGGAAACCATTTCATTTTTTTAAAACGGCCTTCCTTCTTAGAGCACATTTCCAGTTCATGTAACACCATTTAAAACACTATTTTCTCTTTCCAATCCAATTCTTCCATTCATCACGAATTGACAGACTAACACTTCATTACCAAAAAAAGTGCATTTGTAACATAATTTTTAAAGCCGTGGCATTTTTGAATTTCACCACATGTAGTTCCAACTTAGTCTAGTTCATAGTGTTACCACTTTAAATGAAAAAAAGGTGCTAATGCATGCCAGGCTGAAACGAGCCATTTCAATGCCGCCATATGCCTGGTAATGGTACCAGGTTAATTTGATATCAATCATAAAAGTAAAGAATTGTGTACCCAGTATTCTCAAATGCATTAGCGTCAGTGGTACATTAAATCATATACGAGTATTATGTAAAAGTCGGTCTTCTTCTCCGACTCGCAACTCCCGTAGAAATCGTATGAGGTATTATTATCGTGAAGAGGCCATGCGATCTATTGTTCTGCCCTCAAGCTATATAGGGTATTGCCCTGACAAATTTTAAGATGCTGCTTGACGTCAACAATGATGATTGCCTGCCTAGCACTTGATATGTACCCAGGATGCCTTAATGCAAACAGATGTTCGAAGAATGTGTTCCAACCATTCATTCAGAATCTACATTATGAGTTCAAGACAATCTTCATTCTGATTAAGTGTACTCTGAGTCTACAATTCCCTGTCAAAACATCGGTTACCAACCTCAGATTATTTCTTAATAATCGGATGCATGACTTAGATCTCTTCGTATTGTAGTTTCCTAACAAAAGTTATGATTGGGTCGAGCTCACTTAATACCAGAATCGTCTTTGCCTTCCCTAGTAGGCAATGCCACACCAGTACAGAAACCAAGTAGTGAATATCAAGGCGAGAGTGAAAAACTTTTTTCAGATCAATCTATCATTTAGGCAGATTCACTCTTCTAATTGGGAGGCCAGCCAGCCTTTCGCAGCCTGCAGTTATCCAGGAGCCTATAAGCGTGTCCGATATCCAAACGCAAATATAGTCTTCAAAATCTATTTTCCCATCCAATTTCAAGCTATCGATATATATTTCCAGAGAATTTGAGACCTCTGCTTGTGGCAGCAGACCGTTAAAGCACGCGGCTTAGGGTACTAATGTCTAAGCACCTGTTCATACCGTTCTACGATATCATGTGACATGTAATTTTTTAACATGGAAACCAATATGAGAATAATTCATAAATTTCATTACAAAATGATCGAAATAAAAGCAAACATACACCCTCTTTGATGTCAAGCTTTTATGAAACCAGAAAATAAACTGAACACTTTTGTGAATACTGTGCACACACTGACTGCCAGAATTGGAAGAGGCAGTAACTAACATTCCAATAAATTATGTTGCAAATACATATCTCCCAACATTTTTTTTTTGTTTTTGTCACGGCAACAATATAATGAAAATGATAATGATAATGATTGATGATGTTCCACCAGTGACCATGCTTGACCACAAAACATAGAGGACTTAACAGGCATACTCCGTTCCTTTACCGCTTCCTCTGTTTCAGTTTGCTGTGTTGCTGCAGCAATTACTGGCTTTATAAATGCAATTTCTATTGACATTTTTCATAAATTATTACAACTCGAATTTAATGAGACGTAACTGTGGGAAACCAATATCACAGTCGCAGTCGCAGTCGCCTGGAGTTTGAATTGAATTTTAAAAAGGAATGCCTTTTTAACAACAACACACGGCAAATATGCAATGAGTTTTACACATGTTTTGTTATTGTTTTTATGCAAGTTTTTTTACACTTTTGCACACACGAACAATTTATTAGCCGGGCTTACAAACATGGCAATTGTGTATCCCAAAAAGATGATTATGAAATGATAATGGGTTCTGTATTTATAAAAAAAAAGCCTTTGAAATGAAAGAGAAACAAAACAACAAAACTGTTTGAAAATAAAACACCTTAAACGTGAGATAACGCCTACAAATCTAAATGGTCATACATCAAGCAACGGGGGAGTACTTTATGACATTGTCACAGATAAGGTAAAACAACAACGGCAACAATAACAGCAACATAAGCAACAACACTTGTGTCCTCAAACATATAAAAATTTACCGAATCATTATTACAAACAATTACAGGCCAACAAGCAACACAGCAACAGCCAAAGCAACAGTAACAGCAACAGCACTAGCACCAGCAACAACACTTGCCATTGCCATTGCATTGGCAATCTTATTGCCGTTTTGCTAGTGCAAAGCGTTAATAGAACCTCAAAAACTCAAAAGAAGAGGAAAAAAAAGTGCACTTGGTATACCCAGCCTTGTGTTTTTTTTTTTTTCTTTTCTTTTCTCCCCTTCAGTTGTTTCAGTTAACCAGCCTTGTGTGTGTTAAGCTAAACACTGAGCTGATCTACACTGTGTTTTGGTCCAAGCTGTTGTGGTGAGTGTGCGCATAGTGCGCATGCTTAACACGTGTCTGGCCTTAACTTAAACTTTTTAGATTGTACGGACGGCTACGAGTATGGGTTTCTTATGCGAGTGTTCTGGTGTTTCGTTGAATTTTCATTTTTAGAGGTTCACCCCTTGCACAGTTTCTTTTTCATTTTTTCTTCTTATTTCACTTCGCTTCAATTGAATTGAGTTTTTAGCTTTGCTGTTTTGCGCGTTTCGATTCGAACGTTTAGTTTGCAGGTGAATTTTTCTTTGTTGTAAATAGTTAAGCGCACGTTTATTTAACTGGCGTTTTGCTGTTGTAACTGTTGCTACGGCTGTGGCTGTGGCTGCTGCTGGTGTTTCCATTATTGCCTTTGTTTAGTTTGATAGAATGAAAAGAAACGAGCGGGTAGATAGAGGAGTACCTAAACCATCCATCGTAATATCAGTAGTTGTAAATTTATAATGAATATTATGAAATTACACCGGAAGAAATAATTGTAGACTTGCAACAGTAATTGTCCTCCTCTACTCTATATCTTGAAGCAAAGGTGTACGATATGTACTGGTGATCACTGCCCGTATATATTTCCAGGATCTTCCAGTCCTCGACTCTGTGATACATGCTCTCCGAGACCATATTTATATGCGGGATGGTGCCCTCGCAGCCTGGTCGCCTGAAGCTAGCTACGCTCCCCTCATTCGCGAAGATCAGTCCGATTCGAGCTGCCATCTCCACAATTTGCTGCCTCACGGATTGGTATTCTGCATTCCCCACTCTACAGCTCTAGAGTTAAAGTCGCCTGCCACTATGAGATTGCCACCTACTGCATCTTCGATTCTGACCAATTTCTCCTCAAAGGTTCCAACGTCATCATTGCGAGTCAAATAACAACTCATTAGAGTAATCTCATCAAACTGTACCCAGGTGAAACAATCTCCCCTGCCAAATCTTCTCGGTCGTGGACCCTGGTTATCCGTTATCCATATAGCTGCCGTAGAGGTCTCATCAACCAGCCAGAATCCGCTATTTTTGATGCATATTGTTCGCTTATAATAGCCACGTCGACTTCCTGCTCCCTGACTATTTGCGATAGCAAAGAAAAAGCCACCTTCCCTCTATGCATATTCAGCTGCAATATCTTCATGCCGCCTTTCGTAAGCTCATTTCACAGCACCGCGATCCCGGGAGGTGTTCCAGGGATTTTCCCGACTCCGCAGAGCAAATACAACATTTCGGTGCGTTTCGGCATCCTTTTCTCCACATTTCATACATAGGCTTGACCTGTCCGGTCCATCACATTCCCACCGTCTGTGACCATTTCCGAAGCATCGAAAGCAACGTATCGGTTCTTCTCTGATCATTATTCTACAGCTTGTCCAGCCTATCCTGATCCTCTGTAGTTTCAGAAGCGCATTCACACAGCTCATAGAAGTTGATACGAAGGCCCTTTTCTGCTACCGGCTGTTCGCCCCGGTTAGACGAATGGATATATCCCGGTTCATTCCGCCCGCTTCACTTTGTACCGCCGCCATAACTTCCTCGGTGGTTGTGAGGGCATCCAGGTCTCGAATTTCCAAAGTGACCATCGGCGTAAGCTCTTTTACGGCTGCCTCTTGATTGAGAACGCTCTTCAGGTTGTCCCTGAATTCGTCCATTCTGCCTCCTTTACCCATTTCAATGAGTATGGCACCTGTTTTAAAAATAAATTTATAAATTCACAACCATGGAACTTACAAATTCACACCCATGGAACTTTTGAATTCACACCCATCGAACTTACAAATTCACACCCATGGATCTTATAAATTCACACCCATGGAACGTACGAATTCACACCCATGGAACTTACAAATTCACACCCATGGAACTTACAAATTCACATCCATGGAACTTATAAATTCACCCCCATGGAACTTACAAATTCACAGCCATAGAACTTACGAATTCACACCCATGGAACTTACAAATTCACACCCATGGAACGTACGAATTCACACCCATGGAACTTACAAATTCACACCCATGGAACGCACGAATTCACACCCATGGAACTTATAAATTCACACCCATGGAACTTACAAATTCACAGCCATGGAACTTACGAATTCACACCCATGGAACTTACAAATTCACACCCATGGAACGTACGAATTCACAGCCATGGAACTTACGAATTCACACCCATGGAACTTACAAATTTACACCCGTGGTACTTATAAATTCACACCCATGGAACTTACAAATTCACACCCACGGAACGTACGAATTCACACCAATGGAACGCACGAATTCACACCCATGGAACTTACAAATTCACACCCATGGAACTTACAAATTCACACCCATGGAAAGTACGAATTCACACCAATGGAACTTACAAGTTCACAAATTTACACCCATGGAAAGTACGAATTCACACCCATGGAACTTACAAGTTCACAAATTTACACCCATGGAACGTACAAATTCACAAACATGGAACGCACGAATTCACACCCATGGAGCGACTTTATATCAATTCGCTGTATACCATCTATAACAAACTGTTTGACTCAATCACTCAATCTTGTACTGCTGCCTGTCTTAGAAACAATGCTGTTTCTCTGTTAAATCTGTGCTGTTAAAATCTGAAATCTGCTCTGTTAAAATCTGAACTCTGTTCTGCTAAAATCTGAAATCTCAGAAAATTTCAAAATCTACTACGAAAACTTGCTCTTTTAAGGGTTCTGCTGATTAGGTTAGTTAAAGGGACATACAATGCTTCCAAAACAATTTACTTTATCCGCCCACTCAGTCCTGTTTTCCCACAAAAGGACTTATAGTGGATTTTAAAATCTGAAATCTGGGAAAATTTTAAAATCTACTATGAAAACTCGCTCTGTTAAGGATTCTGGCGATTAGGTTAGTTGAACGGACGTACAATGCTTCCGAAACAATTTACTTTATTCGCCCACTCAGTCCTGTTTTTCCACAATATTGTTTTATTTATCGGATTACAATAGCTTTCGGAAATATGTGATTACCTGTTTATTGGAGTTTTTATTACGCAATATTTTTTAACAGTGATTAACTATAGGACTTATTTTATCAATTTTTGCTTTTAATTTTTCGTTTTTTTCTTTCCCAGCCTCAAATTCATTGTTTAACAGAGTTCTGTTAATAACATAACAGAGCTCTATTAACTGATTGGTTTGCGTCTGGGGAGTTAGATTTTAAAATCTATCTTCACACACATTCCCAATAACAGAATTTTTCCGTTCAGTGTACTTCTATTAGAGTCTGAGCAGCTCTTGTTTTCTTGGCCTTGCTTAATGCCAATAAAAAGGAAAACAAGTGGATGGAAAAATAACAACAAACAAGTGGCTAATGATACATAAATGCTTTTGGGTAGAATTCGCGTGATATTTTCATTTATTGAACTGTGAGCGTATAAACAACAACAACGGTAACGGCAACAATAGTCTACAAATGTAAAAAAATTCAACAACAACAGACGATACAAATAGTAGCATACCTAGTATGTACCATCTTCATTGTGGGGATAAAGAGAGAGATGATCACAACAAATCTAGACATACGGGATAAAAAAAAACAACAAAAACATTACAAACTGCCTCAAGTGTTGGCGGTTGGAAAATGAAGTGAAATGCCAAGAAAAAACCAAGAAGTGAAACCAAAACGGTAGCCATACTAACGAAACAAAGTTTAAACAAATAAACAACTACTGGAAGGAGGCTAGCCAAAGCTAGTGAAGTCAAATACCAGAACATTTGAAAGAAAAAAAAAAGAAAATAAAATTGAAAAACAAAGAACAGCAGCTACACGACATCAAACGGAAAGAATGTGAAATAGTTTTTCAAGAATCCAATGAATTCTTTATTTCTCATTCTATTCCTTTTTCTATTTTTTTTTTTTTTTTTGTTATTTTTGTTTGCTTAACGTTTTGGGGAATAGAATTATAAAATATTGTTATTGTTGTATCCTTAAGGTTCAATACGAATAAAACCAATAACATCAGCAGCAGCAGCAGCAACTGGGAGCAAAAAAAAAAAAAGGGGAACAAAAAAAATTTTCGAAAAAATCAAGTGAAGTTTTAATGGCAACGATTTGTTGTATTTAAGCGAATCTCTAAAACACCATCAGCCGCAAATTGTAGCCACCGAACACACACACACACTCATACAATAGCAAGCATCATCATCAGCAATAGCATCATTAATGGCAAACGTTATTCAGTTCCAACTCTCTCGGTATGGCTTGAATCGTGCCATAGAAATCTATACCACCAGTATCACGACTCTTGGTTGGCTTCACTTCACTTTGACATTTTGTACCGTCGGTGGTAGTTGAGCGTAAAGTTGTCGGTGGATTTTGGATTTTGTGGTAAAAACAATAGAAACAATAGGTTGACTGATGCGCGGCATCCATTTTTTTCCATTCTTTTTTTTCATTCATGTGGTTTGCCCTGTCGATTGATTTGGCAATAAAAAAAAAAGAATGAAAATGAAGGAAAATTGTAAATGAAAATTGACAGAACGACCATAGGTAAGCAAAGCTTAACCCTACAATTATCACTTCCGATGAACAAACAACGCAAGTTGAATAAGACATAAGGATACTTTGTCAAAACATTCAGCAAAATAATAAAAATCTTTAAGTCTCACCATGATACTCAGCGGTGACGGTTTTCAAACGAATCTGCGAATCGATTTTTAGCATCTTTTCTCCTCAATCGACTTGGGGATGCCACTCGCGTCGGTCAAGCTGGCCATCGCGCGGAAATTCTTTCTTCACTCTTCTTTGCAATGAGGAGTCCTGCTCACTTGGCCCTCGATGGATAGAAGGCACAACAACCAGTTACTTGGACTTGGTCGTAACGTCATCACGATCACAGTGGCCATGTTCACAGGCCCATTGTGTAATGGGAAGACACGCGAAAAAAATGCAGCTCCCATCCAACGACTTCTGCCGTGGGTACAAATCCGCTGAGGAAGAGAAGACTGTTCTCCACTTTCTTTGTTAATGCCCATCTCTCACAAGGTGCAGATATTTGGTTATTTGGTTCTCCACTCGTTGTCAGCTTGACGGAGCTATCATCCATTGATGTCAAGCATATACAAGCATTATGCCGGGCTGTGGCTCGTCGGATGGGGTGGTTCTTGTCGGTTATCCGAACCGAAAGCGCACTCACATATATAAAAATTTCCATACCAGACTTTAAAAGAAAATAAACACATTCTAAGGGACCCGAAAGCGAACAAACAAAGCCTGAAACGTAACTAAACGGGGAAACAGATACTCATCGGGGCAACACAACCTAAATGAGGAGAGCCTGCAGATGTCAGTGCAGCCTTAATACCCTCCCACAGGAATCCTAAGGATCCTTCCATGATAGCTCTGGATTTTTATAGCTATCCCTATATTGACCTAACCTCCGTTTACCAAAATTTCGAGCGTGGGGTAGTCGTGCTTTAAATGTGCAGCCCTTGCGCTGACCAACTTCTTCTTCCCTGGTGTGGAGGAACATGGCCAGTACAGGGACTGCGTTCACCTCTGGTATCAAAAGCTTTTGGTATCAAAGCTACCACTTAACATAACCTAACTTTTATCATCTTTAAGATTGATTGAAACATCCAGTATTTTTCAGGCGAAAGGTTTTTCAAATGTTTAGAGTTCTGCTGTTTTGATCAGACTTTTTCTTTGATAGTCCTTTTGTTGTCAGGGCTCTGCTGTTGTAATTCGATCGTAGGTCTCCAATACAGGAAGCATATAAAACTCTTCAGTGATATCAACTTCCATAGTCTGATCTCAGGCAACCTCCAGTATTTTTCAGGCAAAAGGTTTTTCAAATGTTTACAGTTCTGCTGTTAAGATCAGACTTTTTCTTTGATAGCCCTTTTGTTGTCAGGGTTCTGCTGTTGTCTAGTGGTAAATCGTTTATAGTTCTCCAATATAGGAGAACTGGAAGCCAGAAATATGAGTTATACACCCAAGCATTACATTAAGGAGTGAAAAATGGAAGAAAAATTGAGAAAAATAGGGAAGAGAAGAGGAGAAGGAAGAAAACAAAAGGGAAACAAACAACTTAACATGTTTTCTGGACAAAGATTATGTAGATTCTGGAACCTAAGATTTGCTGTCCCATGACCTACGGCTTCCATGATCTCAAATCGAGTAACACATTTTCGTTTACTGTTTCAAGAGTCTTCCTTGAAGTCGCCGTAGTTTGGTAAGAAGCTACTTCTTACATGCAGGGTTACATGGTTCGAACCCTAGCACTATGTCAAAACGAAAATATTTCTTTGGCGAATTTCTCTCAACAGTCTTCTGGCAAAAACTGCGAGAGTAAATAAAACCGCACTGCATAGTTTCTCAAAAATCTATCATACGCCGTAGACTTTAAATTGTAAGTTCCGCCACTCATGGATAGGTGGGTTGTAGTCCTGGCTAAATGGTTGTAATGACCAATCAAGTTTAATAAGTCTCAAGGGTGCTCTGATCTCGTTAATATAAAAGTAGAACCCTTAAATTCTTGAAGATTGCCAAATTCATGGCGGTATACACGGACTATGGAATAACGGTATGCATTCGAACCTTGTATCTTAAACAACAGAAGCTGCTAGGACATTTGCACGAACGAGGTAATGATTAATTTGCTCTGCAAATTTGCGAAACTAGTTTCCAGACAATTAATCTTATAATCGCTTGAGGCAGTAAGCTTTGTTTTCAACACAGAACTCTGATGAAAAATGTGGTCAGTTGACGGTGCTATTCACTGGCCAACCACAGTTTGCAGTGCTTACAAAATAGTATTCTGATCAGAGATCAGCAATGAATCGTATTTTCGCTACTCATAAGTACTCATGAAATTTTGAGTATGAGTGAGTCAAGAGTATTGAAATTCAACTACTATGATTCATTCGTACTCCCTACAACATTGATTTAAAAGTATAGGTTGCAATGAGTATGAGCAAAAAGTTGACATCAAACTCATACTTATTTGAGTCATGGAGAGCCGAAATCAACAACATCGTGCGTATTGTTAAGTATGAGTACGATGGGTATTTCTAACTTTGAATATGAGTAGTATGAGTATGATATTAAAATAAGTATGAATGCGTATAAGTATCTGAAATTATAAGTATGACTCGAATCTACTCATCGTTTTGAATACTCGTTGCTGATCTCTGATTCTGATGGTTATTTTTAATCTGTTTAACGTTAGCTGTCTAACTAACCTAAGATAATAGAATATATTTAGGCGTCGTTTTAAAGTCGTCGTACTCTAGTAGGTAGTACTCTAGTAGGTAGCTTATTAGACGTGAAGTCCACGGTTCAAACCCAGGCCAATATCTGACCAATAAAAAGAAATACAAAAAAATGTTTCTTCGGCGATTTCCTCTCAGTAGTTTTCTGGCAAATACTTGGAGTGTAAATAAAATGTCCAAGAAAAGTTTGTCAAAAATCTGTCGTTCGGGGACGACTTTAAACTGTAGCTTCTGCCACTCTTTATAAAATTAACGCAAGCAGCATAAGTGGTGAGAGGAACTAAATCGTAATCCTGACTGAAAGGTTGTAATGACCAATTATGTATCTACATATGTATTCAGGCGTATTTGAGAGTATTGGCAAAAAGTAACTGCCCGAGATACTTACCTAAAGCTAAAGAAGTTGAAAGGAAGATGTATGATACATCCGCCGATTACTATCTGTCCTTTTATAGGGAAAAACTGTTGGTTTATTCTTTTGTTACGGCATCCTCTGTCCTTAACTGCCCTGATTAGTTTCATACTTAGTTTAGCCAATATGCTAATTGATTTATCACAATTTCTCCTGCAGCTATCTTGTTGAAAAATCAAAATAAAGCCACTCTCACTCAACGATCTGTACGTAGGGTATTGAGGAGAAGAAAAAATATGAAAAAAAAAAATCGAAAAGAATTCCAACTTTGCAACTGCATTGTTGAAGGCTGCTAATAAGTGCCAAATCTTTATCACGATTTCAGTTTATTTTCTGTTTTCTGCTGTTGTTTGCCTTCTTCTTCAAAGTGCTTTGCTGCTGGTTCCCTTGCGCTATTCTAACTCTTTAGCACTCGAATCTGACAATAACTGACTATGCCAGTCGTCAGTAAAGAATTGAAAACAATAAATAAATGAAAATGAAAATGAATGAAAATGTTTATTTGATTATTTTTCTTTTAAACTTCAATAGTTTTTTATGCCAAAAAAAAAAAACAAACAAAAAAAAAGCTTCTCTTAAATCAACAAGTGGATTTTTGTATAAAGACACTGCTTGGAATGGCAGCAGCACCAAAGGCAACCAACCAACAAACCAACTTCAAATTTTTTTCATTCTTAACAAAATTGATTATTGCATATTAAGGTTACAATGTCTGTCTGCTCGTCTGTCCATTTAAGCCAACTGCATGAGTATGGTTCTATTCGTTTTTTGTTTCTTAAAAAGTTAAAAATTGTCACTTGTTGTAGTAGAATCATTTGATAATTTGATGACAAGCTTTAATTGAATTGTTGTCGTATATGGAAACAATTGAAAATCCATTAATGCTGACCCTATTGGCACAAGTGCAGTGTGATAATTTATGGCGAACAATGGTTTTCTACAATAAGCACATGAAGTTTATAAAGATTTTTGTCTGTTAATTTACATACATGGAGTTCACCTACAATATTGTTGCATAATAACAAGCAGTGTAGGTTAGGTAGGGGTTAGCATGGACACTACATACATATGGGCAATTTCGTGTCAAGTGACCCAATTTTTAAAATCGATGTCTTCCGATTTGGATGAAATTTGCACCAAGGTTAGTACTATTGGATAGTTGGCCAGACACAAATTTTCAGCTCTATCAGTCCAGAACTGCCGGAGTTAGAGGGGGTCAAAGTTGGACATTTTGGTCATACAGGGTTTTTTTAAAATGTGTGTAACTTTTCACCTATTGGTCCTAGCAAAAATTCTCCAAAGGATATTAGATAGCTATTTCTTCAATCCAAATATAATTTTTTTAATTTAAAAAAAAAAAATTTTTTTTATTTTTTTTTAAATTAATTTTTTTTTTAATTTTTTTTCAATTTGGGCTTTTTTTTTGCTTAAAAGAAAGCTTATAAAATTTCCTTTAAGGCCTTCATAATCGCTTAATGGGATGCGAGTGGGATATCTATCAAAAAAATTATTTTTTAACTCAAGAATAAGATTTTTCAATATTTGGCACATGTACCATTTTCATTTTCCCCCATTTTTTTCGAAATGGGGTTTTTTTATTTTTCCTCAAAAGAAAACTTAGACCATTTCCTTTAAAGTCTTTGTGGGCACTTAGTAGCAAGAGGCATATCTATAAAAAAAAATATTTTAACTCAAAATACAAAGTTTTTAAATTTTGCCATATGCACTATATTTTTTTTTAATGGAAGGTTTTTTTTTGCTCAAAGAAAGCTTAGTTCGTTTTGTTGGAAATGTCCGATCTGGGGTTTGAAACGCACTGTCCATTGCACTTCGGCGACTTTATGCCATGAATACTAGTGTATATTCTGTACGAACGATTTGAGTGCATTGTCATCTAAAATGAAGGTGATGTGAACTGATCACTGAGCCGACTGATCACAGATCTACTCACACTTCAGATCTGATCAATCTGAAAGGACATGTCCCTGTCACATGCATACATAAATAAAACTGATCTGAAACTGAGGAAGGAATGGGAGCATGGCGGAAGGTTCAGATGAAGATTGTAGGCATCAACCAGAGTAGTGTTCGTCATTCACAGTGACGATCTCACAAACGTCGTCCTCATATGCACTGATGACGTCGTCAGTCTAAAAGACACACCCAACAGTTACTTTTTCAGAATGCATTGAACGTTCTTGCATCCCAGGAGGATTCGAGTATTTTATTTCATTCATTCAGAAAAGGGCCTCACCGCTGTAACCAAGTGTCTCTTCTCTGATACGGCAATGTTTGGTCAACTAGAAAACTTAATTACCTTGCTCGTATACTTAATTGGTCATTGCAGGATAGTCAGTATTTCAACCTAGCCCATCACACCACCCATGTTGTCTGTGTTAATTGTATCCATCAGTAGCGAGATCTACTGTTTAACGTCGAATTCAAAAGTCACAAAAGACTTATTTGCTGAGAGGAAATTGCCGAAAGATATATTTTTTTTTTTTCATATTTTGTTTTGTTTTAGATTTTCGAGTTGGGATTTGAACCACATTCTCTCGTCTAACACACTACCTTCTAGACTACGGTGACTTCTTCGTAACTTAATTACCTTATCAGACTAAAAACTTTTTAAGGCTTTGATTATACCTTGAATTAAAGAATTTGTTTCAACAAAAGATGATGTAACTCACAGCTCTCAGCGTTTCCTGTAGGAAAATAACTCAACAGTGCTTAAGCTTCCATAGTTGGTAGTGAAATTTAAATACGAAAGTTTTTCTGAAAAGACTTTGTCGTATGCAACCTTTTTAACATACATACCAGAGATCAGCAATGAGTATTCAAAAAGAGAGTATAATCGAATCATACTCATAATTTCTGATACTTATACGCATTCATAGTTATTTTAATATCATGAAACCTCTACTCATATTTAAAGTTTGAAGTACTCATCATATTCATATTTAACAACACGTATAATGTTGTTGATTTCGACCCTCCATAACTCAACATTTACACGAATCACAAAATAAGTATGATTCGCTTACGAACACTAAAATACTCACTAAAAGGTTGTGTGTTTGCTCTGCTTGCTGCTTTGTCTTTTTACACAGTCACGACGAGTCACTCGAATCATTTGTAAGTATTATAAGTATTTTTCTAAGGTTATGAACCTGAATGAGTAGGCTTATGATACAAACATATTTCGAATTGTATGAGTTTGATGTGAACATTGTACGCATACTCATTGCAACCTGTACTTATACTTATCAACGTTGTAGTGAGTATGAATGAATCAGAGTACATAGTTAAATTTCAATATTATTGACTCACTTATATTCAAATGAGTGCTTATAAGTAGCGAAAAAAGGAGTCATTGCTGATCTCTGATACATATATACATAATTGGTCATTACAACCCTTCAGCCAGGATTACAACCTAGTTTCTCACACCACTTACGTTGTGTTTGTTAATTTTTGCATGAATGGCGGAGCCTACAGTTTAAAGTCCATTCCAAACAACAAATTTTTTGAGAAACTTTTCATGGCAATTTTATTTTACGCTCAGAGTTTTTGCCAGAAATCTTTTTATTTCATCTCTAGTAATAATTAGAAGTGGATACTAAGGATTAACATCAATTAAAACTAGTCTATGCAGCATACTACAGGATATTTTAAACGATCTGGCCTTAAATGATTTCAGCCTTAAGAAACAGAAGATTTTGAATAATTTTTTCGTTATACTATACAAAAATTCTTATTCATAAAGTGTAAAATTTACGGCACTAAATTATGTATCGTCAGGTTAAGAAAAACTCCTAAAGATTCCATAGCCAGATGGAAATAATTTTTTTATTTCAACAGAATCCTAAGGAAATATAAAAACCTTTGATTTAAAACATTCATAATTATATCCTTAAGCCATTTTTTTTTTGTAAATACAACAGCAGCATAACCTAGTCAACATTTAAACCACTAATAAAACACTTGTATAGGAAGTCATTTTGAGCTTTAAATGTTTACTGGGTTATAATTTTTAATTTCGTTTTATTTTGTTTTTTACTTTCAACAGGAGGTGCATATATGAATACATATGGAAACTATACAGACAATCAACTTCAATTGACTGCAATTTTTATATTCATTCATAAAAATTATACCGAGTATGTACATTCAAATCAAAATTGCAGTATTAAAGCAGTACAGCAGCACTGAAATAACGATGCTCAGCTATCTCAAGCACACGTGTAATCATCATGCGAACAGGAGTCAGGTATACGAGAGCATCTAAGAAGCTGTAGAGTAAAATCTTTAATGACAGCCAAGTGAATGAGTGAGTGGTTGTTGGTTCATCTCAGGAATCATCATTGGAACGACGAATTGCAAACAAGGCGGTGGTGGTAATGGTCTGCTGAATGTACTCGCATGTATTATTATATTCGGTATTTTCTGGCCTCACTAAGATTGCATGTTTTTTTGTTTTTACTTTAGTTTTTGCTTCAATTTTAACTTGAAGCACCAGAAGCAACCAACCAACCAGCTAGCCAAGTAGCCAGCCAGTCATTTTCCATCTTCGTGTGATGTTGATGTGATGAGTTGTTCATCTTGGACGACATCAGTAATAATAACAGCTGCTATACGTAGCTGTTCTCCATCCCTCTCTCTCGATCTCTCTGTCTCTCTTCTCTATCCAACTGCTGTTAAGGTTTTTATAGCTTCAGGCGAAACTTTGTTTTTTTTTTGTTTGCGATTCCAATTCCTTTTTTTATGTGAATTGCAGCCAAGATTATTTAAATGTAGTGCTCGTCGCATCTTGGCTGTACTGCAATATGAAATTACTGCCTGAGAATTCCTGTAACATCTGAGGATTTTTCTTTTCTTTTTTAACAACGTTTGGCAAGTGTGTGCAGGCGTACAAGTAGCATCTGTGGCTGGGGTAATTATTTAAGATCGCTCTGGTTGTTGTTGTTTTCGAAACAGTTTTTTTTTTTGCAAAAGTTGCCATACAAAATAACCCTTTTTTGTTGTCGAAAAGTTTAATGTTTGTTGTTATAACATTTGCCAGTGATGGCTACACTTTCTCTACTTTTTTTCTTTTTTTTCGGTTTTTTTTGTATTTCGAATACTTTTTTTTCATTTTTATAAAGGAAAGGGAAGTTGCTTAAGAAACATGCCCCGAAAAATGAATTTTTTTTATTGGGATTTTAAAAAACCAAACGTATTGACTTATTTCAAAGAGATTTGGCACTTTTAAAGAGAAGCTGATCCATTCAAAGTATTAAAAGAAGATTTTTTAGAATTTTCAGGAGAATTGATTGATGATGAAAGATTCGAAAGAAGAGAAAATATTTCTTCGGCGACTTCTTCTCAGCAGATTTCTGGAAAAAACTCTGAAAGTAAACAAAATTGCCAGGAAAAGCTTCTCAAAAATCTGTCGTTCGTAGTCGACTTTAAATTGTAGGTCCCGCTACTCATGGATAAAATTAACACATACAACATAAGTGTTGTGAGAAACTAGGTCGTAATCCTGACTAAAATGTTGTAATGACGAATTATGTATGTATGTATGTTGATTTCCTTTAGATGATAATGTTTTCCAAGGCTTTTTTCTTTCTCTGGAATTTTGATGTCGAATACCGATTGTAATACGAAATATCAAATGTGTAATACTGACCCTCGTATGTGCACAGTACAGAGACTTCTTAAAACTTTCACTTGATCTGGTATTGCACAATACATTTGCTTGAGCAACTCAGACAAGGCGTCTTCCTTTCAGCAGATTTCTGGCAAAAAAAAATTGCCATGAAAAACTGTAGGTCCCGCCACTCACGTACAAAATTCACACACACAAAAAGTGCTGTGAGAAGCTAGGTTCTAACCCTGACAAAATGGTTGTAATGACAAATTATGTATGTAATATAGAAGCACTGCTTTAATCAAATAGAGGATAAAATATTCCACAAAAAGCGGTTTGAAAGCCAGATTTGTTAACACAACAATCGGCCAATCTAGGGGCCAGTTTTCGCAAATGAAAGAAAATTAGTATTCCACGAAAACAATACCAGACCACAAAAAACGGAAAGACTTACATCCGCAACAGATGACTGTGAGAAGATGTTTTCCATTCTTTTGTCTTGATCTTGTTTTACGCAATATATTTGCTTGGACAAAAGTGTAAAGGGAGTTGTCATATGGGGAACCAAGTTAATTGACACTTCATTTAAACTCTGAATTTATAAGCTGATGACATCAGTCAGGAGAATCAAAGCCATAAAGGTGTGTGGAGTCATGGATGTGTGAAGAAGTAGGTAAAGTGTTGGTTTATTAGACGAAGGCCCGTGATTCAAACCTCAACTCAGAAATCTTGAAGAAAATGGAATAAAGAAAAAAATTTTCTTCTGGCAAAAACTCAAAGAGTAAATAAAAATGCCGTGAATAGTTTCTCAAAAATCTGTCTTTAGGATAAACTGGCCATGCGTTGCACAACCAACGAGATCTCCACGGAATTCTCGACATTGGGAATACCATTGGGAATCTGTAGGCTTTACAATTGACAATGCAGTCATCGATCCCGGTAGTCGCCTAGTCTAGGTATTGGCTTATTAGACTTGAAGCCTCGGTTCAAACCTTAACGCCGACATCTTTAAGAAAACAAAATTTGAAATAATATTTCTATAGCGTCTTCCTTTTAGCAGGTTTCTGGCAAAAACTCTGAGAGTAAATAAAAATTGCAATGAAAAGTTTCTCAAAAATCTGTCGATCGAAGTGGACCTTAAACTGTAGGTCGCATCACTTCATGGATAAAATTAACACACTTAACATGAGTGGTGTGAGTAGCTAGGTTGTAAACCTGACTAAAAGGTTGTAATAGTTAATTAAATACGTATATACCAGTTTAGAACTCTTCAGAAAGATGCAGGCGGATGAAACATGCCCTTATAATGTTACCAATAAATTTTTTATGGAAATTTGTCTGTTGCGGAGAAAAAACTGTCTTCAAGATTTATGACAGAGCTCGTAGCACTTAGAATTTTTTTTAAATTAAAATAAACTTGCCATGTGGCATTTTAAAATGGTTTTAAATAGTTTGAATATGGATTAGTAGCCTAGATTCGAATACTGGTGTTGGCCTTCTTGCCTATACTCTCTCTACTGACCTGTATGCTCACTTATTTTCCCGTATACTCTCTCTACTTTACTTTATAGCATTTATAAGCTGAAAGAAATTATTATTTAATTATGTGTTTATATAGAGTCCCATACATGTAACTTAAACTGCATATCAATCAGTTACCTTCAAGCATTACATCAATCATTACCTCAAAAAAGATTGACATGAATTTTAGTGAAATTTTTTTATGATAAATTTAAAATTTTCTAATAATAGATTTCCATAACTGATAACAATAATTACACCGCACAACTTGTATTAGTTTTTGTATTTTAAAATTATAATCCAATCACACAGTAGATTTCTTATAAAACTTGGCGCATAAAATATCCTTCACTTTATTCTATTGCAACGCTTAATGCCTTCATTTTAGGCAATCCTTCCCGTTTCTTATATTTTTGTTTTTTTTTCTGTTTCTGCTGTCCCTATAGTTATATTTATTTAAATCTGCGTATACAGTATATGGTGTTTGTCCATTAGCCTCGTCTATACTACTATTACTGGTAGCATTTTATGCTGCCTCATAATTTAGCTGCAATCATCATTAACGTACAGTAAATGACTTTGAATTTGCAACACAGTCAGTAGTTTGCCATTCAGTCACTCAGTCAAATTGCAAACAGCTATTCAGCCAGCCAGTTCACCAACCAAACAACCAACCAACCAGTCAACCAAACAAATCCATTCCATTGCCTCGTCACAGTTCAGTCAAGTCAGTCAGTCAGTCATTCTTCTGCACATTCATTTTGCAGTCAGTCAAATCTGGCAGTTTATTTTGCTACCACTTCCACATTTATAACTCGATACTCTTCCTGGCATTTAACCATAACACTGACACTGACACAGGCACTGGCTCTGTCTCTGTCTCTTCGCCTATATATGTAATGGCTGGTACATACTCGTATATAAGTTCAATGTTATCTTATGATAGCCCCTTTGTATAATTTAAAGGCATTTGTCTTTATAGAAAAGAACTCCAACTTAAAACTTGAAAAAAAAATCACCCGCGTTTTAGTTTGATGAACTAAAACTGCAAAGATCAAGAAATAGTCCAGTAAAGGATGTTGTTTGTTGTCCGTTGTTGTTACTTTTCGTTGCCACTTCTACTTTTTTATTGCATGCAACAATTACTGTGTTATTTTCTTCAATCTTACTTCATACTTACCCGCGATTTCTTGCATGCATGCAGGCGATGTGGGGGAAAAAGCACAAATCAACGGAATTAAAATAAAAAAAAATGAAAAAGAATTTATTGAAGGCTGTTTAAGCTGCGTTTCTTCTACACCCTCTTTGCTTAAGAATTGAAAAATAATTATCGGAAGGTGAGTATTATCAGTTCATGGTAGGGTTTGTAAAGGCTTATGCGTATATAAGTTTCAAACACGTTACTCAAATTCGATTTTTGCTTTAATTGTTGATATTGTCTCCGATCTTATGTTAGAATCAAACATGAGAGAAATTTCAAAGTGTTTTCGTTCTTGATGCTAAGCTTTTTGATATAATTATGGGCTGTTGGTAGTCGCTGTAGTCTAGTAGGTAGTGTGTCAGCTTCTTAGACGTAAGGCCTCGGTTCAAAAAAAAATATTTCTTCGGCCACTGCCTCTCAGCAGATTTCTGTCAAAAACTCTGAGAGAAAATATAATTGCCATGAAGAGCTTCTCAAAAATATGTCGTTCGGAATCGACTTTAAACAGTAGGTCCCCGCCACTCATGTATAAAATTAACGCACACAATATAAGTGTTGTAAGAAACTAGGTCGTAATCCTGACTAAAAGTCACACCACCAGCGCCATGTGTGTTAATTTTATCCATGAGTAGCGGGACCTACAGCCTAAAGTCGACTCTGAACTACAGATTTTTGAGAAACTCTTCATTGCTTTATCTACTTTCCACGTTTTTGCCAGAAGACTGCTGTGAGAAAGTCATCGAAGAAATATTTTTCATATTTCGCGGTGATTGACGTGGCTGAGACGTGGCTGAGGCAGGAGTTGAGCCACAGACTCGCGTCTATTAAGTAAATATACTTCCTACCAGACTACGGCGATCGTATTGCACTTACTGTATAGAAAAAAACATTTGTTTGCTTTATGGGTTCATTCCATATACGGAAGGTCGTACAGTTTTAGTTGTAAGCCGTATAGTTTCGTACCCACATACAGTGAGCGTCAAAAAAAACTGTACATTAAAAATTATATACATTAACTAGCTGACCCGGCGAACTTCGTCCCGCCCAAAATTGATTTTTTTATTGCCCAAAACAGGTCACATTATATATTTATTGTAATACGTTGCATAAAACAGTTATATAAAAATAACTAACTTACTATAAGTGTGTGGATCTATCTACATATCTAGTACAAAATTTAATCGAAGTCGGTATGTTATTTAGGTAAGGCATACAAAGAATAACAATAAGAGGTCCGAATCATGGGTAGCGCTGACGAAGTTGTAGTTGTTGTACTCGCTCCAAAAGAAAAACTAACAGACATACATGTTATATGTATATGTACATATGTAGTTATAAACAATCGAATTAGCCGACTTATAGGTATTTTTTAAAGGGGGAGGGTTGCCACGCCCATTTTGGTGGGTTTGTCGATATCGCCTATACGAACTTTCCCACCAAATTGCATTCGTCTACGATCACTATGTCCCTAAATAATCAATTTTAAAGGTTTGCCACGCCTACTTTTTGCTATATCGATTTTTTTGAAAACCATCTAAACCTGATAAGCTTTCGAACAAAGAAAGAATGGTTAAAATCGCTTCAGTAGTTTAAGAGTTATAGGTATCACTTGAAGAGGGAGGGTTGTCACGCCCATTTTTGGTGGGATTGTCGACATCAACTCTACGAACTTACCCACCAAGTTTTATTCGTCTACGATCAATATGTACCTAAAAAACCATTTGCCACGCCCTCTTAACATGTAGGGATATGGAAAATAGATGTTGTCCGATTCTCAGACCTACCCGATATGCACATAAAATTTCATGAAAATCGGTCGATCCATTTCGGAGGAGTTTAACCACTAACACCGTGACACGAGAATTTTATATATTAGATAAAGTACTGTTATTTTTATTTTAAAATTGTTTCATTGCCAGTTTTTTAAATTGAAACAAAAAAGGAAATCACAAAGAAAATGTAAAATATTGTCCAATTTGTCCAAAAAGCGGTAAAAGTTGAGCTTGCTGAATTAGGTTAAAATTGCATCCTTAGTGTACAGTTTATTTATCCTTAGCGTACAGTTTTTTTCGACGCTCACTGTACGCTCTTCTTGTCAATAGAAACACAACATCACGGCCATATGTCAGTTCTTCAAGGTGTCAGAACTTATCTTACGAAATACCACAATAACTCCTGTCTTATTTTCTATCTTTGATGATACATGGTAACTATCGTGTACTTTACATATTTATAGAGTGACATTAATTCGTTATCAACCTTTATAAACAGAGACTTACTTACTTTTTTGCTCTATCTACTCAATGCAGTTTCACTTGAAGACAAACGACCTTAGGAGTGATGATGTTACTGCATGTTCTTGTTATTACAATAAAAATTAAACAAAAACAACAACAACAACAAGAAGAAATAAAGTTAAATAAACGCAAATAGCAATTCAAACATAATCTCCAGTAGTTGTTACAGACGATTTTCTTTTTAACAGATGGATACTGAATAAGCTACCGGTAATACGAATATTTTTTTATTTTTTTTTTTGTTTTATGACCAGATTCTTATGAAAACACCAGGATTATTTTGAGTTCATTTGCTACACTTATAAGAACGTGCCTATTTGTAATGGTAAAGGGTGTTTTTTATAGAGGTATAGAACTTTAAGTTGGCATTACTTTTCAAGATGGCGACCGATTTAACAGCTGTCAAGTGATTTGTTTTCAGTTTGGTTTGGCAATTCATAATGAATAGATTCACGCCTGAACAACGCTTGCAAATAGTGCAATTTTATTTCGAAAATAATGGTTCTGTGCGGAAAACGTATCGCGCACTACGTCCGCTTTTTCGTCGACAAAATCGTCCATCAGAGCAGTTAATTCGATTAACCATGGAACGTTTTCGCACCACGTTTACTCTTATTGATAACTAGCATCCCCAGAGACGCCGTACGGTGCGTACAGAAGAAGCTATTGCTGCTGTAGAGCGTAGCATTGAGGAAGACGCGAATGAGTCCATCCGCCATCGAGCACAGGAATTGGATCTGTGTCCATCCACTTTATGGAAGATTTTGCGGAAGGATCTTGGTTTGCGTGCTTACAAAATCCAACTCGTGCAAGAATTGAAGCCAAACGATCATCAATTAAGGCGTAGATTCATCGAATATGCCCAAAACGAGATTACCGTTGTTCCCGATTTTCATAAGCGAATTTCGTTTAGCGATGAAGCGCACTTCTGGTTGAATGGCTACATCAACAAACAAAACTGCCACATTTGTAGTGAAGGTAATCCTCAAGTGTATGTGAAAACACCGTTACATCCAGAAAAACTGACTGTTTGGTGCGCTTTATGGGCTGGTAGAATCATTGGTCCGTACTTTTTCAAAAACGATGGTGGCCAGAACGTTACAGTCAATGGTGATCGGTATAGAGCCATGATTACAAACTTTTTCATTCCTGAATTGAATACCCATGATGTCCAGGAGATGTGGTTTCAACAAGACGGCGCAACATGTCACACAGCTCGTGCCACAATAGATTTATTGAAAGACACGTTTGGTGACCGCCTAATTTCACGTTTTGGACCTGTGAATTGGCCTCCAAGATCTTGTGATTTAACACCGCTAGACTACTTTCTGTGGGGCTATGTAAAGTCATTGGTCTATGCGGTAAAGCCACAAACGCTTGACCATTTGGAAGACAACATTCGCCGGGTTATTGCCGATATACGGCCACAAATGTTGGGAAAAGTCATCGAAAATTGGACGTCCAGATTGGACTACATCCGCGCCAGCCGTGGCGGTCATATGCCAGAAATCATATTTAAAATGTAATGCCACAAGATTATCTTTCGGATAAATAAAATTCATGTCAATCGAATAATCCATCTTTGTTTTATTGCAACTTAAAGTTCTATACCTCTATAAAAAAAACACCCTATATATGTTGCGTACACACATACAATCATTATTACATACACCCCTTCAACTCATTTTGTTACCAGCTAATGATGAGCATTTTGGTTTAAAATTTGTTTCATTTTCTTTTGTGGCCTTTGTGGCAAATTTATTTAAAGAGAAGATATTGTTGTTGTTACTGACTTAACTCTGCAATTGGCAGCACTTGCCATATCAATTTATACACTGACTGCTGGCGATTTTAAGTGTAATTACCGGTAGTTAAAAACTTCCTTTTCGAAGCAACTTTAGAGAGGAAAAAAAAACATAAGAAAACGAACATCGTAAAGCAAAGCCAACTAATGCCTGCAACTGTTAAGCAAAAGTCAAAATCACAAGCCGTACTTACTTAACATTTGTGCACTTTGTCGGTCCTTTTTCTTTTGCTTCTCCTGGTTTTTATTTTGCTAACCATCCGATATTTTTTAATCAATTGTAGGTGTGTTCGTTATCTTTTTTTTTTTTAAGCGAAAATTAAAACTCATTTTTTATGTGAATTTTTTTTTTTTTGCTTGTATTTTTATTTTTTTAATTTCATGAGATTTTCTTTTTTAAATTTATTTTTATTTTATATTCGTATATATTTTGTTTTTGTTTTCTTTGTTTATTAGTTATTGTTTTTAATTGTAATTAATTTATTTTTTTGGGAAAGTTTCATAAGATTAATTTAAGAATTCATTTAGTTGCTGGATGTTATTTTGTTTAATTAATGAAGTAGATTGAACATTTTATGATAAAGTTTTTCTTGTTTTCTTTTTTAATATTTTTTGTAATTTATAATTTTTTTTTTTTTTGTTAAGTAAGAATCAAAGAAATATTTTTTTTTATTTTTTGTATAGATAGGCATGCAAAAAAATGTTTATATTTTGTTTTTCTAAAATTTTTACAAAATTTTTATTTCTTTTTTTTTATTTTTCTTAGTTGAAGTTGCATTTGAAATGAAATAAATTTCAATAACATAAACTTGTTTGCTAAGGATTGTCATTTTTAATACATTTAATGTTTAAATATTCAAATTAAATTAAATTTCAAGAGTTTTTTCGTTGATTGAGAAAAAAAAATTAACTAAACTGGACATAATTGCAAAATGTTTTGAAGATGATTTATTTAATATTTTATTATAATAAATAAGCTACGCTGGACTGATTTTTTTTCTCATCAAAAATGCTTATATAATTGGTACATCAATGCGTAGCGATTTCATGTAGAAAATGCCATGGACCGATGCCCTATATGTGTAATAAAAAGGGCTGTGATATCTATACTGTCGACATAGGCCAAAGACTAACTGGGCTTACAAAGTATTTAAAAATTTTAAACTAAATAATTTAACTGTCAAATGTGCACACGTAACAGGGTGAAAAATTTCTTGATTAGTCGTATCAAGCAGCACAAAACATATAGCATATCCAAAAATAAAAAATAAACATATCCAGGTATGTGATAAAAATCGATTCGTTTTCAAGTAAAATCGCATTTGGAAAACGAATGTTTTGTTATAAGATGTGATGAAATCCGAACGGTTTTAGTTTCCATTTTTCGTTTTATTCTTAGTAAAAAATTATTATTATTAGTAAAAAAAAAAATATTTTTTAATTTGTAAAGCGTAACAAAGGCATTTGTTTCATCAACCTCAATTTTTATAATCAACAATTCTAATCGTTTTGAAAATATTGGATGAAAAAGGTTAAGGGATGCATCAAACCCGGATCTAGTCATGATTGGAATCTCAGTTTAGCATGAGACGTTTATAGTAGGAATTTTTAAAATGGAGGTTGTGGTTCATGGCTCTTAGCTGATTCCGGATATGCGTTAGGGCCTTTCGTACTAGTTCCATTTAGAAACCCAAGTGCGTGATCAGCTCAACATATATTTAATGAAACCAATGCATCAGCTAGAAATCATTTTGAAAGAACAATCGGTGTTCTCTAAAGCAGATTCCGTTGCTTGTCTGGCGCTTTATGGTATAAACTGCAGAAAATTGTTAAAATAATAAATATATGCTGCGCACTTTACAATATGTGTAACTTTTACAAATTAGACCACAATTTTGATACTACGACTACTCCACTTGAAGAACCTGATACTAGTGAAATCGAACTTGACTTAAGTAATCCAATAAATACTGAGGCAAGCAGAAACCGGGATGCAATTGCAGAATGCCTACATACATAATTGGTCATTACAACCCTTCCGTCAGGATTATTGACCTAGTTTCTCACACCACTTATGTTGTGTGTGTTAATTTTATACATAAGTGGCGGGACCTACAGTTTAAAGTCGACTCCGAACGACAGATTTTTTTTTTGAGAAACTTTTCATGGCAATTTTATTTACTCTCAGAGTTTTTGCCAGAAATCTGCTGAGAGGAAATCGCCGAAGAAATACTTTTTGTATTTTGTTTCGATGTCTGGCCTGGGGCTCGAACCCTAGCTTTCCGTCTAATAAGCCAACACACTACTTACTAGACTACGGCGACTTCAAAGCCTATTTTTAAATAATTTTATATAGTAAATAAATGAGAAATATAAATAAATAATTACATTTTCGCTTCAATATTTTAATCAAATAATTTTTTTAATTATTAAAACAGAAAAATTTTAGCAAATCGTATACAAATGGTTGCTCGATTTAAAAACGAAAATCAAACTAAATTTTCGTTTTCAAAATGAAAAATGAAATCGTATTCGGTTTAAGAACAAAACCAAACCGAAACAGAAATAAGCGGTGCCATCACAACTATTTCCGATTTTATATCGTTTTTTGATCGAAATCGTTTTTCATCACATACCTGATAAATTATATTTGTCATTTTTCGACAAAAATTTCTATTCCCTCTTGGAGGTACACAACCAGATTAATATTGTCATAAGAATGGATTTTATAAGTTTATGGCATAGACCCGTTTGCATTCTAATCGCATTCACCAGCGTTTCCTTAGAATTTCTTTCTTCCGGAGTCATTGGACATTGCTCAATCAATAAGAATTCCGGATCACTGCAACGTCTTCCAGCATTTCCAGGCAGCAGCATTAGTACAGAATTATGAAGGACACAAATGTCTTCGAAAGGAATATTACCATACTTTGCTGTGAACCAGGCGATTGTCAAAGCATTGAGCTGCGATATAACAAACTCCAAGATGGCGTATACCTCAACAAGATAACATAATGGTATATTGTTCAATTCATTTGGGAACATATCATATCGAAACAAAGAGATGTTTCCTTAACTGTAGAACAGATAAAATGATCAGGTACGACATGACCATCGAACTTTTCAATTAATTCGCTACTTTGAATATTACTTTAAACCCCTGCTATTTTATAATTGACAATGCAGTTATGGCCTTCTTTAATGCCGTATGGATGGCTTTGAGAACATACAGAACGTCGCACTAAATCTGGCCAAGGTGATGTAAGGAAAGCACAAAAGCCAGCTTAAAATCCAGCGGAGCATGCTTAGTGTATTTTTTGAAGTGATTACTGATTAAGCAGTCATGAAAACCGCATTGATTCTGCGCGAACTACACAGATGAAGAAGAAGAGGTAACGATACTTTACCAGTTGGGTGCATACCCAGCACTATGTGCAAGCAGGTCTAGGCCCTTTAATGTCTACAACGTATATAATATGAACGAAATGTCACTAATGGACCTTGGCAATTTGAATCCCAATTTGTCCAAAATGCGGGGAAACTGAAAAACATCTGATATCACAATGGGCCTCATATGGCCATTTGGATCTGCTGCTACTTCGTTCTACTTCTACCAGTTATCAAGCCTATCTGTGGTTTCATTAATGACTTCTTGCTTTTACTCCTGACATCAGCCTGTATTCTGCTATCAATGGCTCTCAAACACAAACTAAAGGTTAAAATTTTGACAGGATAAATACAGCAATGTCACCCAGAATTTGGCACTTTTTGTTAGGAACAATCACGAACTTATTAACTCACCCCCGTAAAACCAAACTTTCTATTTCTATACACCTTTTTGCTGTATCTGTTACTTAAAGGTTTATTTCAAAATATGAAATTTTGTTCTCTTTAAAGTTTTTGGTTTTTTCGATTCAATTTGATACTTTGTAAAATAATTAAAAAATAAATTAAACAATGCCTAATAGTTTGGACTATTTCACTTCATATAATATTGGAAATATGTGTTGAAATAATTGGAATAGAATTTACATAATTATAATAATAAATATAGTTATAATTATACTATAATACAGAAATAAATTATTATTAATAAATTATATCGTATATTTTCTTAATATAGAAAACCTTTAACCTATAAATATTAAAAAGAAAAAACCTTAAATTTATTACCAATTAATTATACATTTTTATCGGCATTATGTACCTATTAAATAATTAAATAATATTTGCATCACTTTAAAACACTGTGCAATTATGTTAATAACGAATGCGTGTTTTTCTTACCATACGTTTAAAAAATGAATTATTTAACAAATGAAAAAAAATAAATAAATAAAAATTATTTTAAATAATTATTCTAACTGATATGAACACAATTCTAGAATTATTAGCTAAAATATTTACTAAAAGGTAGAAATAAATTGTGGGCTAAAAAGCTTAATTTAGTTTTTCTTGTTGGAATATCACAATGTTTTATTTCTTAAATTTATTTTTTATGGTGTTTGCATTTATTTTTAAAAATTATGGCCTTATTTTTTATTTTATTTTTTTTTTCTCAGCTTAAATTTATGATTTTACAATATATTTCAAGTATTTTTTTTTTTTAATTTTTTTAATAATTTTTTGTAAGATTTTGTTAATATTTTTAAAGGCATTTATTGTAAATCATTTAATGATTATTTACTTAGTCGTTGTATTTTTAATATTCAATATTTAATAAGTTTTTTTTATATTTAAAGGCAAAATTTGTTGTTATATTTATAAGTATAATTATGATTAAAAAAATTTTTTTTTTATTTATTTTATAAAGATTTAAGTGAGAGAGAGAAAAATACAGGCACGCAATTTTTTTTAATTAAAAAATTTTATTTTTTTGCATGTAGTATTTCTGTTTTCTCCCAGTGTATGTATGTATGTATTTATTTATTTATTTTTTTTTTTTTTTTTTGTTTGAAAAAGCTTTATAAAAATATTTTAAGTTTAGGAAGCATTTGATTGTATTTCTTTAATTATCATTAATTATTTATTAATTACAAAAATTTATAAGTATAATAAGAGGAAAAATATTTTATTTTAAAATTATGGATTTTCTTTAAACTTTTTTTATTTTTTTTTTTTTTTTTTTTTAATTAAGCGTGGAAGCATTTTTGATTTTTCGTCTTTTTTTTTTATTTTGAAGAAAAAATTATTTTTATGTTTTAAGTTCTAGGAATAAATTATGAATAGAAAATATTTCTAAACAGTGTATGTACAAATTTTTATATAAAACACAAGATTATCTTTAAATTACAAAAAAAAAAATTGTAATTAATTTTTGTAAAATTAATTTTTGTTTTAATTCTGGCAAATTGAATTAAAAAATTATCAATTTTGCTTACAACAGCATGGTTTTCAACAAGGAAATTTATTTAAAAAAAAAAGTTAGAACGACTTTAACCGTAGATCGAGCTTTTCAATTTTAATTTTTGAGACTATATAAATTTAATTCAGAAAATGTTAGATGCCTGATATTTTTTTTTTCGCTATTTTATTTATTTTTTTTTTTTATTTTATTTATTTTATTTTTTATTTTTTATTTTATTTTATTTTAAAATAAATAAAAATAGAAAATTTTAAACAGGTTTCGTCCTATGTTTTATTTCATAAATATTACAGATGATATATTTTGGTCGACTACGTACGCATGAGATAATGATGGTAAATTTACACTTATTATGCCTTTTCGAAAAATAAGCTGAAAATCTTTCAGCTTTAATAATCCCAATAATTTTGTCGCTGTAGATTAGTAACTAATTGAATCTTATGGTCGTTATAAATTTTATGGTCCACCAAAATCGAATTAGCAGTTTTAGATTCAAGTACATACATACATGCTATTTACAGCCGTATTTGGAGTAACCTGTATCCGGGAAACCGGAGAGGAGTCAAAGAGATAGCCTTGTTATTGAACATAAGCTCGAATTATGAAAATTTTTTAAGTCTCGATCTACGGTTAAATATTTTATTGAAAAAAAAAAAATAATTTAAAAATTATCTTAAAAATAAAAAATTATTTCCTTACATCCTTCTCGAATAATATTATGTATAATTTATTTCTCAAGAATTCAATTGAATTCATTTTATTTTATAAATTGACCTCATTTATGGCATATTTGCTAAAGTTTAATTCGTTGTAATTTTTTGTTTCTTTTTTTTTTTTGTCATAAAATTTTAATAAATAATTAATTGCTAATATTCAATATTTTGTGGTTTTTCTCTAATAATAATTCGTTGTCGTATTATTAATTAATTAATAAAGTATTTCTCATTAGATACATTTTTAATAAGGCACTTCCGTGTGACGGAAATATCAGATTTTTTTAATTATTTTCTAAATAATTAAAATAATTTTTTTTTAATTAAACAGTACATAAATATTGCTAAAAAGTTTCTTATCATTTAATTGAAGAGTAGCTTTATATATAAAAAATATAAAATATTCAAATAATAATAGAGAATAAGGAATGCTTTTAGTGTAATTAAATTAATTATGACATAATTTTCTCTAATAAGGTTTAAGCAATTAAACTTTACTCACAATGGCCTGTGAATAAGGCGTTAATCAATTAAAGTTTAAAGAATTAGTAGGAGCTTGCGCTAACGGTTATAGTACTTTCTAATGCTAATGTAGTGCTATTAACACTTTATTGCATAGGTAATCTAAGAATTTCCCAAACTATTAAGCGACACACAACAAATTTAAAAGAAATTATGTTCATTTGTCAACATAGTCTACTTTTACTTCCTGATTTATCTTTACAAGCATTTAGTCAGGACTACAACCCAGCTTTTCATCCACCACCCATGCCGTGTTTGTTAATTTTATCCATGAGTGGCAAGACCTACAGCTTAAAGTCGACTCTGGATAACAGATTTTTGAGAAACTTTTTATGGAAATTTTATTTACTCTCAGAGAATGAAATATTTCTCACATGTATGGGCATATGCCTCAAAGACCATTGTGAGGCTTCTTAATCGCGTACAATAGAGTGTGAAAGTTCTCATTAATGACGGCAGGGTATCTAACTCGATTGATTAATTGAAGCATCGTCGCGATGTGATTTGTGTTTCACTATTCCATAGCTACTGCAACGGATTGTGCTCTAGTGAGATAAAGGAACTGTTTTTCGAAAATCATATTTTCTTACGTAACATCCGTCTTTTTCGCAGAGCCATCCGTTTATAGTCGATTGGCCAGGAGATCTTATAGTGCATTACACACAGAATTCGTGCTTTTGTTGGACCATCCATATTTGGGACTCCCTTCCTATAAACAGATTCAAATTTAATGACCACAAATTATTTTCCTAATTCCAACACAATGAATTGCAAGAGTATGGGCCAACCCCTTAGTGTTTGTCTTAAAAAGAAAAAAAACGTTCGTTATATACTAACAGTCGCTTCCACATAAAAGTCTAGCTCGGCTTTAATAATACTTGGCTTGAAAGCTTACAATGTATAAGTTCTGGGATACATAACGGGGACCAATTTTTTCGAAAAAAATTGCGTAATTCAAATTCGCATAAAACGATACACTAGCTTCATACAAAATCCACTAATAGGGATTAAAATAAAAAGGCGTATAAATTCAAATTTAACCCTTAAAATTCAAACAAAATCGCATACAGTATTCCCTCGATTTACGTCGTAGAATGTTCCGGAAAAAGGCGACGTAAATCGAAACGACGTAAATCGAATTTCATATTGCTCATACTACAAAGTAGTATGTTTTTAACAAGGAACTTAAAAAAGTTACAGTAATCTTTCGATTTACGTCACACTTGGTTCCAAAAAAGGCGACGTAAACCGAATGACAACGCAAATCGAAGTTGAAGGGAACAAAATTTTTGACGACGTTAATCGAAACAACGTAAATCGAGACGACGTAAATCGAGGGAATACTGTATAAAAAATCAACAAAAAATGAATCCCTTGCTGAGACCATACAAAATAAGGAAAACGATAGGAAATAAACAACAACTAATACAAAATTCCAAATAATGAAGAAAATACATAATTTTTCAATAAAATAAAAATATAATATTACTCCACGTCCATAGAATTTGAATAATACTTCATACATCAGAACCGAAAAAATTTAAAGATAGTAGTAACTTTGTTACGAACAACACATTTTTTTGAATTTTAACATTCAATATTTCCTTAAAATCGTTATTGCAAAGAAAAAATTTGAGAATTTTGAAACCGCATAAATTTGAATTCGCATAAAATAAATTCGCATAAAACGAGGTTTGAGTGTAGATAGAAAAGACTAATGAATACATACATACATCATTAGATATTAAAATCCTTTAGTCAGGTTTACAACCTAGCTTCTCACACCACCCATGTTGTTCAACATTAGCCCAGGGTGGAAACAATGCGTCTACCAGCGCTCCCACGCACGATGATGCAACCATATGATATGCATAAGCATACCATTGACTGCATCGCCATACGTGAGTACTAATTCGATGTCATGCATTTGGACATGACTTCCCTCTTGGTTAGGGGTCGGAGACTATCTAAACTCCGAACTCATGACGAACGGCACCTTAAGGGTAACCTATCATCAATCCACCCTCATTCTTCTCCTACTAAAGACAAGAACAGCGGACTCGTCAAGCCTTTGCTTAGTTCGATCCGTAGCTATGGCCCTACAAAAGTCCACCATATCCCCCGTCTCGATGATGCCAATCGCTTCTAAATCCCTAAGGCCATCGTAGAGCGTACATGCAGTCAGTACATGCCGCCAGTTCTCAGGTCACAACCCACACCTGCAGTCCTCTGTCTCACTGAGGTCCCTCTTATGCAAGAATGCATTTAGCGAGCCATGTCCCGTCAGTAAGAATCCCAGACTTAAGCTAAAGCTAAAGTCGGGGCTTTGGAGTACAAATGTCGCGTCGGGTATGAATTCATACTTCGCCCTGCCCTTGTCGCTGTTCGTCCAACGTGATTTTCACTTTTCGATGAAGTAGCCATCAAGAAGGGAAACTAAACTCCTAAGCTCCCTATTTGCCAGATCATTAGCAGAAACCCACCATGTTGTTCAACAGTTTGAAGTCGACACCGACAGACAGATTTGTTTTTGAGAAACAATTTTTTCATTATCAGAGTTTTTTGACAGACACTGAAAGAAATATGTGTTCATATTTTGTTCGAGATATTTGAACCACGGGCTCGCTTCTAATAAACCAACCAATTTGATTTATTAAACATTAACTAACCTTTTTGAAACTGTAAGTAAACAAGCGCTAACGTATTTACCACGTATCTCTTATGTGTCTCACCTAAAAGAAACTGGCCAATGGAATGTTCAATTTGTACCTGGGAATTGTTTTCTTTTTCAAGTTATTGTTTCATTTCGGAAATGTAGAAATGTATGTTAAAAACAAAAACAAGAATTTTGTTGATTTGCACTTTTAGTCCTGTTTTTGTGCAGCACTAAACATGAACAAGGACATACATTTTTGGGGAATAAAAAATGTATGAAAAAAACTAAAGAAACCCAGTAAACCATATCATATAAGACACCATGAGCTATGAGCTTTTTGAAATGAGGTATGAGCTTCTTTGAAATGTTTGCTGGGTTAGATTTTTAATTCACCAAACACAGTTGAAATGAAAAATACAAAAATTCTAAGTACTACTAAAGGCACATACAACAAGTGGCAATGGAAGTACCACTAGTCATGGACAGAGAGAGAGAGAGAAAAAACGAGAATATAAAATTAAATGAAACTCTTGCAATCAAGTTTACGGGATAATAAAATAAAACCGGATATGTTGCGACATTTCGATGCTTATCATCATGGCATCCAGGATAAGTTTAAGGAAAGGAAAAAAGGAAATAAAAAAAATGGATTTGGAATATCAAAAAGTGTTTTTTTTTTAAAAGGAGGTTGAGAGCTTGTCAGTTTCAATTCTTATCTAAAATGGAGAGATTTTATTAAAAAGGAAAATTGCACAAATAAAAGAAGGACTTTAAAGATTTTTTCGGGAATACGTACTAAAAGAAAAGCATGAAAAAGTATTTTAAATCCATATATTTGTACTGTAGAACATTCAGGACTATGACACGATAAGAAATCTGTAACTGACTTAGAAACATCGTTAAAGAGAATCCAGAATATAATGGCAGAATGGATTGAATAGTGTGTTGTAGATTTTCGACAGCTCATGTAAACTTAGAAGTAAAGGTATAAGCTCTAACAGCGGAAACTTTAAGATCCTAATGCCAATGACGAATATTGGCTAACAGCTAAATCGCCAAATAATCCATCCCCAAATAAAGCCATGACTGAAGGGTGCGGGCTTCTTGGGGACGATTGCTGTAGACTGTCTAATGGTGAAGGTATAGCACTGGCCATTTTATAGTCACCTAGCAGCAACTCGTTTCCTTGCCGTTCGCATTTTGTGATGTCCACAAACACTACTCCCTCTCTTCCACCTTCCTATAACCCATTTTCCTAAAAACCTGCACAATGCACTGCATGAGTAGGGGCCATTCCCTGAGTGCTGGTTTCACAAAAAAGAAAAAATAATCCATCAACCTACAGAAGAGATATATGCAATGGGTGCCAACAATATGCAACAACGCCACCTAGTTATTCAGCAACTAACAGAAGGGACCAATTAAATAAGAATGGCAACGTTTTCTTACTCACTGCGAACCAAACCAGATGGTGGAAATATGATTTCGGGCAATAATGAATATTCCATCGGAGGCCCTTAACGTACAAGAAATACCAACTACTGCAAAGCTACTCTAAGTATAAAAGGCAATAAAGCTCCAGGTATAATTGAAATACCTCTAGATTACCGGAATTTAGCAGAAAGAAATCCTCCACCCTTATACATATCAATCCAGAACAAATTCATAAAGTGATAACGCCAAGGTCCTCTGGTAGACTGCAACAACTGGATTACAGTAGGTTAGTATTCTTGAAATAGTTATGATGAGGTGAACAGCTTGGTTGTATAGACCAGGCCCACACAATTCAAATAATTTTAAAGCAGTCGATAGAATGCAAGACAAAAACATATTAATTACAGCATCAAAATGGTTGTCCTTGAGAGAAAAAGGAGTAGCAACCAAATTAATTAGTTTAACAAACTAATGTAGTAGTAGTCTAGTAGTCGTCGTAGTCTAGTAAGTAGTGTCTTAGCTTATTAGACGTGAGGCCATAATGCTGCCAGACAGCTCCAACGAAATGCAATACAAAAAATATTTCCTCGGCGACTTCCTCCCAATTGATTTCTGCCAAAAACTCTGAGGGTGAAATAAAGTTGCCATGGAAAGTTTTTCAAAAGTCTATCGTTCGCAATCGACTTTAAACTGTAGGTCTCGCCATTCATATATAAAATAAACACACACAGCATAAGTGAAGTGAGAAGCTAGGTAATAATCCTGACTGAAGGGTTGGAATGACCAATTATGTATGTACGTATGTATCCCTGGAGTAATAATAACGAGGCAAGCTGGCGCCTACCAAGCCACAGTGGTCTAGGCCACGCCAACACAATACAAATAATTTTAAAGCAAACGGTAGAATGGAAAACAAAAAAATGTTTTTTCGTCCTTAAGAGAAAAAGGAATACCAACGAAATTAATTGATTTTAGAAGGTAATGTACGCAAATAATGAACTACATGTCTGCCGCAGAGATACATATATCCACCCAGGAATTTGCGAAAAATGCGAGCCTGAAACAAGGTTGGCTTTTATCACTCATGAACGACTCAAACATACATACGTCCACCGAGGGATTTAAGACAAACACGGACGTGAAACAATGTTGACTTTTATTACTTCCATTGTTCGTTGTTGTATTGGATGATTTCACACCTTCGCGACGAGTGCCTTGTATATACGGCAGCCGCTTGATGCATCACAGCAGCTGAGGGCATGTAAATATGCCAGTTACTTATTGGCCTACAGAAGCGATTCCCGATATGCATTGCAGTACTTTCTTTGTTCACTTCCTTTTTCGAGAACGGGGACAGAGTATGGCAAACGATGGAATGTCATAAAGGTAAGCTTTCCTGAAGGGTTAATATTAAAAATATGCCAAGAAAAGAGGAGAATAGTGTGGAACATTCAATACGACCTTAACGATATGGAAAATAAAAATTCGAACAATTGCAATTGACAAGGCTATTATGATTAGAGATAAACGTGGTCAAAACTTAAGCAATATTTATCACCAACATGCTCACAAGCAATTTTACACAGGACGGTCAACGCATCGATTACTTAGTTACATCCTCAGTTTGTCATTAGAAGCCCTTAGTAAGGTTTACGACCTAGCTAATCACACGACCTATGTTGTGAGTGTCTTAATGCCATACAACATGAGTGGCGGGACTTACAGCTTAAAGTTGACTCCGAATGAGACATTTACGAGAAACATTTCATGGCAATTTTATTACACTCTCCGAGTTTTTTCCAGACGACTGCTGAGAGCCAGTAATTAAGTTTCTTTTTTCACATTTAACTTAACATAGGAAATAATTGTTTCCGAAACTTGAAATTAAATATTTTATTTGAAAAATTATTGAAAATTTAAAATTTCTATTGTGTACACAATAAAATATATTTTCCATATACACACTCTTTATGCCCAAACTTAGTTTAATTTATTCCATACATTTTTGACTTTCCTAAAACCCTTTAGCCTCAATTTTTTTTTTGTTTTTTGTACACCAAATTGAAAACAATAAACAATACCCCGGTGACAATTTTATCATCTCTCTTGTTTCATTCTATTCAGATCCCCTTTTTTGTTTCGATTTAGTTTGTGGTGTTCATCTATTTCGGCAATATTTTATTCACACACTGACAAACTGTGTGTGTGTTATTTCTCTGAAACTTTTTTCCGGATCGCCAGCAAACAATTACAAATTACAACAATAAATTTGAACAACATTGAAACAACAACAACAACGACAAAATTTAAATGAATGAAAAAACTACGCATCGCACTCGAATAAGGCCCTAAATTACTGGCATACAAAATTCTATGCCCCTTAGTCGTCTTGTGCTGTTATTATGTGTGTGTGGCTGAAAGTTGCCCAAAAATATTTAGAGATTTATGTTTTTAGGCTCGTACACTAAAACAGAGGCCAGAAAACAATAACAAAAACAATGAAAAAAATAACAATTTTTTTTTGGTGCGAAAAATTATTGCATTTATGCAACAAACACACATAATGATGCATGATGCACCACCATACAATTGCTACACACAGACACAACTACGAATACACACGAATATGTTGTGTAAATACGACAAAGTATATCAAATATGTGAAAGTATTGGGTGGGCGATAAAATAGTTTCCGTACTCCATAATAGAGTGGCAAATTTTCTTTAATTTATGTTTCGTTGGTCGAAGGTTACGTAAGGCTTAGATAGGGTTTGAATGGTCAATGACTCCAAATCTCCAAGGGAGAGTTCTCGAATTTACAATAGGTAGGGCAATGGACACATAAATCGGGTTTCCTAACAGCGACTTCCGAAATTTTCACTTTTAATAACGGCCGCCTACATCTGTTGAAGCTACATCTGTCAAATTAGTTACGATTTGTTCAGTTTGTTTTGCCAAATCACAGTGATAAGGTATACCATTCTACATAACAAGCAAACAATAAAATTTTTCTATCAAATAATGTCTTCTGTTCGGCCAAAGTGAAGTATTTATTGTGCTGGCTTATTAGACGTGAAGGCCTCGGTTCAAATCCCAGATCAGACATCAAAACAAAAATATGAAAAAATATTTTTTTGGCGACTTGCTCTCAGTAGATTTCTGGCAAAAACTCTGAGAGTAAAATAAAATTGCCATGAAAAAGTTTCTCAAAAATCTGCCGTTCACAGCCGACTTTAAACTGTTGGTCCCGTCACTCATATATAAAATTAACACACACAACATTAGCGATGTGAAAAGCTAGGTCGTAATCCTGACTGAAGTTTTGTAATGATTAATTATGTATGTATGTATGTGCTTTATCAAAATGGCTCTTCTGTTCGGGCAAAGTAGAGGTCGTAAAAATTGTTTCAGCGATGAGGCCTTTTACTGTATGATGGGATATGTGTCGAATTCGGGATGATACCAATTAACATGAGATTCAAATGCGTCCAAGGCATCCCGAAAAAGTTATCAATTGATGTGGATTTTGGCCAGGGGGCGTCTTCATTCCATATGTCTTTGAAAACGGCCGTTAGCAAGCGATCACTTTCTGAGACTATAAGTCGTTAACTAATAACTTTTTTTTGTCTGAATTCGATGATATAGGTACTATTGATGGCTGGTTTCAACAGGAAGGCATTACATGCCATGTAGTTCATGCCATTGTAGACATTGTGCTCGAGCGATTTAAGGGTTTAGCCCATCTCGCGTGAAGATGTTAGAAACTGAACACTGAAATCATGTGACTTGACACCGATAGATATTTTCTAGTGGGGTTTTCTTTAGTCACTGGTATAAACATACATAATTGGGCATTACAATCCTACACTCAGTATTACAACCTAGCTTCTCGCACCATATATGTTGTGTGTATTAATTTTACACATGAGTGGCGGGACCAACAGTTTAATGTCGGCTGCGAACGACAGATTTTTAAGAAACTTTTCATGGCAATTTCATTCTACACTCAAAGTTTTTGCTAGAAATCTGCTGAGAGGCAATCGGCGAAGAAATATTTTTATATACTTCTTTTGTTCGATATGTCTGACCTGGGGTTCTGACCACGGTTCGGTCACACGTCTACCTACTAGACTACGGCCACTACCTACCTACCCCTACGCGTGTAGTACATAGGAAAGCAAACCGTTTAACAGACTATTGGACGGTTGAAGTACTCAAGAATGTTTAATGCAAAGAAAGATTTCGATAAAGCAGGTCCTGTCAATAACATCACATAATGATAGGACCTATAGTAAAGGCCGTTTTCAAGCAGAGAGCGAACATCACAGATTTTATATCAGAAGTGATTAGATAAGTCGTCAATAGTTTTAAAGATGTCGTTTTAGAGATGCCTGACCTGGGGTTTGAAACGTGGGTTCACGCCTAATAATCCAACACAGTACCTACTAGACTTCGGCGACTTAACTTTTATATACGAATAAGAAACAGATCACAGCGGTGTCCAAAAGCAACATAACTTACACCATCGATCAAAATCCTGTTGATTTATGACGAAGAAAAATGTAAATTAGAACATTTCGGATATGCTTCACCAAGAAAAGGCTTTTGTGCCGCCCCAATTAAATTTCAAACATTTCAAAGGGCTTGTTTACATAGATACTGCCTGGATTACGAAAACTGAACTGCACTTTCCAAAATGCAGTTGCCGAAAACGAAAAAACAGCACAGCAACAAAGCAGGCAACAACTAAAATCCCATAAATACAGCAGCAACAGCAATAACAACAACAAAACAACATATGAAAGGGATATTTTTATTGTTTAACACACACAGGGTGACACTTGTCCAACACACATACACTCTCTTACTCTCTCTCACTCTTTTTCTGCACAGTGATGAGTTGATGTTGTCGTATGATTATTAAGAATGTTGTTGATGGCATTTGCTGCAGCCAAAAAATGTATGCAGTACTGCTGTTATCATTTCAAATTTTTAAAGCTATTTATAGTTGCCACTATTGCTGGTATTGTTGTTGTTGTTGTTGTTGTTGTCTTTGTAATTGTAGCTGTCATTTTTGTGGGTACATTTGGTGGTGATGGTGCCCTATGAAATTGACTAATTTCGCGGTTTAAAATAAACGCAACCCGACATACAATCAAATCACACACGGGGAAACGCGAAAAATCACAACACAATGCAAACGGTTGCATGAGTGTGTGTATGTAGTATGTATGTGCAGCAAATGTTAGTTTATTGGCATACTTTAGTTTGATATGGCCTTTATGGTTATTGTTGTTTTAGTTTGTAATCGTTTTTTATTTTTTGTTTTTGTTCTCCATGCTGCGCTTATGTTGCATGCTGTTATATGGCAAGTGATAAATGAAGCTTTTTATACATCCTCATCATCATCAGCAACAACATCAACATCATTGTTGTTGTTGTTGTTGCTGTTGTCATTGGATAAGTGATAAACGATGGCTTGTGTTGAAAGTCACACTATAAATTGAATGCATGTCGGTCGGCCTGATGTTGTTGTTGTTATTGTTGTTTATTTATGTGATTTTTTTTTTTTGGTACATTTAGAGTCTCTTAATGTTGATGACACTATTTAGTTTTGTTTTTATTGTTGCCGTTGTTTGCCATTTTGCTGCTGATTTTCATGTTAATGTTGCAGCAGGTAATAATTTGGAAAATGATTAATTCGCCAAACATTATTTGGTGTTGCATGTATGGGTTGTCTTGTTTTATTTTGCAGTAATTAAATGCACCCCAAAAGAAAAAAAGCACAAAAAAACAAATCACATGATTTTATGGGTGATTGTTTTTCAAATATAGGCTCACTTCACTTAATGGCCTATTAAAAAGAGTTTCAAATTGAATTAATTTCTTAAGCCTTTCGTTTCTGTTTGTTTTTATTTTATTTTAACGTTTTATATTGCGGATTAGAGTTTTAAATTCATAGCAGCATTTAATGTAATAAAAAATTAAGTCTCTTTTAGAAAGCTTCGTTTATGTATGAATAAATATTGTTCTTGGAACAATTGCTTTTAGAATCACTTCCTCTCTTTTTAAGTGCAATGCCCGTGATAATATTATTACAAAAATGGAAAAATCTAGATACTGGTGTTTTGCTTTTATATCAGTTAACATTAAAATTATAAACAAAAGCTACAAAGACAAAAAAATGAACTTGTTTACAAAATATCGCACTGTGTAATATAACAACAAACACCAGCATAAAAAAGGTAAACAAATAAACAAAAATACAACAACAAAAACCACCATAAAAAAATGGTAAACAAGTAAACAAAAATATACCAACAACTCTACAATAATAAACATAAACAACGATTATAAAGATTTCGAGAAGGCGAATTCATGAACGTTCGCCTTCAAGAACATTCAGCAGACTGTTTACCCTGCCACATAAAAGGCAAGGCGAAGCAGACGAGTGAGTTAGTGAAGGTCAGTTAGTCTTTTGTGAAGATGCGGTGCGTTTGAAGAGAGTAATCGTGGTTTGAACATCGCCGTTACAAAGATCTGTCGTATAATTGCTTAGTGATTGTTATTGTTTATGCAAAGGGTATGAGCAGAGGAATAACAAAGAAGAGCAATTGTTGTTGTATACATAAAGTTGTGAACAGTGGCACACAGAATTGTGCGAATAATAAAGAATTTTAATCAAAACTAAACACAAATTTATTTTAATTTTATTTGCAATCTACGAGCTGATATTTTATTGTTTTCAAAAGGTAAAAACGTAACAATATTATGACCGTATTGATGCCAATTGCTCAATTCTCTGTAAAATGTCTCTTGGAAAAACCCAGTTGACTTTATTAATAATTAGTATTTTGTTTCGAATACAATTTCAAGGAAATAATGTATTTCTACGATGTCCTAGAACCTGTAGGAAACAAAATCGATCATATGTGTAGGTAATGCTCGTCGTTTCCAAACCATTATGAAATTAAAGCTATGCCTATCAGCGCGATTGTGATCAATTGGATTAAGGATCAAGCAAGGCATTATGAATTTAATCGGCTTTAGAGTGTACACTAGTCACAGCCTTTTAAGTATCCATTCGTATAGATTAAAACTTCTTTAAGAGAACTTTTGGAGAAGCTCCAATCATGGGGAAGAGAATGTGATTATCATCTGTGCTATTACTAAATGGAAAAAAACTTTCTTCATTTATTGCAGTATCTGGCCTCTATATACATACGTTCACAGGCTTTATGGATTTATCAAATTCTGGTGAGGTCGAGATGGAGGCTATTGATGCGCAATCTAATTAATGTTAATATAGAATCTGTGATGTTCGCACTCCGCATGAAAACGGTATTTATTAGGTCGTACTGTTATGTAATGTTATTGGCAGGAATTGCTTCATTGAAGCCCTTAATTTGCATAAAGCATTCTTGAGTATTTCGACAGTACAATACCCAATAAAACGCTTTGTTTTTCTATGTACTGCACAGATATGAATAAGCTGTTATTTAAGACCATATAGTGGCCGTAGTCTAGAAGTTAATGTGTCGGCTTATTAGACGCAAGGCCACCATTCAAACCCCAGGTTAGACATCTCCAACAAAACGAAATATGATAAGAAATATTTCTTCAACGACTTCCTCTGAGCAGGTTTCTGGCATAAACTCCTGCATAGACCTGTTTAACCCACAACCAGAATTCCTTGTTTCAAACAATGATTGAAATAAATAGGAGAAGTTTTAAGAGTTTCGCCGTACAGAGTAAAAACAATGAAACAAAAGTATTTCACAACAATAAAGTGATTATTCCTGCTAGCGGATGGTGTGGAACTAACTTTAACTGCTGATATAAACCCGATATGATGAAATCCTCCTACAATAATATCTACGACAGTCGACTTAACTTGAAGTTTTGCTTGTATTTACAATCCACAAACTACAATTGTAGAAGCTGCAATCTATTGGGCAGTGTGTTGGTCCACTACGCAAGAGATCTGAACACAAACTTAAATTTTTACTTCTTAAGGAAAAAAAATATAAATAGAAAGATATTTCTTTGACAACCCCCTTTGCAGCAGGCTTCTGAGAAAAGCTCTGAGGTAGTAGAGTGATGAAAGTAGTTGGGTGATACGAGATGATAGGTCATAATCCTGACTGCCAAACTACAACCACAATATTTCTTTCAACATATTATTCCGTAAGTTGCATGCTTTATAAGTGGACTTGTATGATTTTTTGTTTTTAAAAATTGAAATTGAAAAATTCTTCATTCATCCTAAATACCAGGACCTTTAGTTAGATTACATTAGTTGGAAGAAGAGAAAAAGAGCACATTCCACTCCAGTCTCTTTCTTTAAATTTTTTTATATCCAGTATAATGTCATCTCCGATTGTAATGTTAGCATTAGCATTTCCGAAATCGTTGATAATTTTATTTTCCTTTCATTGACAGCCAGTAATATTGAATTAATTTTTCTTTTTTCTAGCCAAGAAGAGTGCTTGTTTATGGTCAAATGCAAACGGTTATCAACCGGTTTTTTATTCCTTTTCATATCTATTATGGAACCGCAGAGTTGTGATAAACGTGTCTCCCTTCTGCTTATTTTTCCTTGGCTTTGTTTTAGTTTCATCGATCAACTTCTTCTGCCAACTATGAAGCAGGTCCTAGAACGGTAAGGTTGTAATCTGCCATTCTTCATCTGCATTGTTTATAGGAGTGAGGAACTTTGCTTATTAATTGGTAATATTTTTCAAGAGATAGCACTGCCAGACCTTTTTCGGTGATAATATTATTTTCTCTGTAGGGTCAAAGATCATAGAACCAGAAGCAAATGGACACCTGAAAATTTTGCAAAAAAAAGAAAGCCATGATGAGCATGTTTTTTATTTAAATCCTAAAGTCCTGTTTCTCTATTTTTTTTTTATTATATCATCCTTAGCCTATTGCGATCAATCCCTTTTCGAAAAAAACTCTGATTTCACTATTGTTTCAGTCGCTTTACAAAATCATTTGCGTGTTGAAAACAATTCCTTCTGTCAACTACAAATGAAAGACTTTCATAAACGTCTGCAACAATGTGAATTTGTTTGTTGTTGTAGTTCTCGTTGAACTTCCTCTTCTCTACTTTGCGGTCGTGGTCTAAGTTAATTTGTGCTTTCCACCATTTGGATGTCAGTGGTATGTCCATATCAATATTGCAACAACAATAAAGTTTATAAAGGGGGTTTAAGGGGTGCAGGGTGTGTAGGGTATTAAATGCAGCATTTGCTAACTGCAGACATAAATTTGTAGGATTTTTTCTGGTTCTTCTACTTCTGCTTCGTTTTTAATTTCCATTTCACATTTCAGGCGACCATGTAAAAAAACTGACAACAACAATAACAATAAAAACCAAAACGAAAAAAACTATTAAAACAACGACAACAAAAGGCAATTGTATTAATTAAGTTAAGTTAAGCACACTATGTGAGCAAAAGGAGGAGGTGGAAAAGGAGGAGGACAAAACTAAGAAAACTGCAGCCAGCAACAACTATAAAAACAGGGTCAAACATTAAAAATTATTTCTTCTTTTTGCAACAACAACAACCACAATAAAAAACGGCAAACAAACCGCAGAAAGTTGAGGTAATGAAATAAAAACAAACAACAAGAAAAAACAACCAACAATTTGCTGCATTGCACCATGCGACATATCACACCCTCAATTATTTTACTTTTAATTTCTCTTCTATTTTTTTTCTCTCTTTTTTTCTGAATTTTTTCAGAAATTTTTGTTCATGTTAAAGCCCCACTAAAAGTAATGCAAACAGTAGACTGTTGTTTGGAACTGTGGGTTAAATTGAAAGCCTACCCCCCACCCCAAAAAAAAAAAAACCGGCAATGTTTTCTGTTGTTTTAATTTTATTATTACCCCCCTCTCCTTATAGTTTTCTGATATTCAAAAGCGTGGGAATTTTGTTTTCACGTTACAAAATAAATTTCGAATAAAAAATAATTTCAGAAAAATAAAATACGAAAATAAAAATTGTACCCGTAGTTATATGAGACTTTATGTTACCCTACAGCAGAATGCACAATAGTCAATATGAGAGTGGATTGCAAACCACCCTAAGGAATTGATGGATGGACAAAGTAATGTGACGTTATTGTACTTATAATGAAGGGCGACGTGAAATAAACCACGTTGAAATATCAGGCGTGAACTTATTCAGAACTCAAAGGGTATTTTGTACAAGACAATATCAAAATAGTCGCCGTAGTCTAGTAGGTAGTTGTTGGCTTATTAGACGTAAAGCCCGGGTTCGTATCACAGGTCAGGCATCAAAACGAAAATATGAAAAAATATTTCTTTGTCGACTGCCTCTCATCAGATTTCTGGCAAAAACTCTGAGAGTAAATAAAATTGCCATGAAGAGCTTCTCAAAAAAATCTGTCGTTCGGAGTCGACTTTAAACTGTAGGTCCCGCTACTCATGTATAAAATTAACGCACACAACATAAGTGGTGTGAGAAGCTAGGTCGAAATCCTGACTGAAGGGTTGTAATGACCAATTATGTATGTATGTGTGTAATATCAAATTTGAGACCTCACTCGGTCAATAGTGGTTTATATTGCATTGAATAATTTTTATTAAACAATTCTAAATTTGGAGTTTACTTGCTGGACAAATGTATAAGAATTGTTTAAGCAATGATTATAAAGAAAACTTGTAGTCTCAGATCGAACAGTCACTAGAAAATGAGCGTAGAAAACATTGCAACCAAAAAAAGATTTAACCTCACAATTTAAAGTCTTTAAGGAATTCAGAAACCATTAGGTGTTTGGGTTTCCAACACTTAAGTGAAGCACGACTATGTGTGATGAACTTCTGCCGAGTGCAGGTCAATCACAAAAAATTAGCTTTGAGCTCACTTACACAAAATTAATGGACGACCGGTTTTAGAGTGAGTTCAAGTGATACCTCATTGGCCTGTTAAGAAATTCGTTGAGTTTTAAGTTTGATATACTTAAGGAAGTCGCCGTAGTCTAGTAGGTAGTGTGTTGGCTTATTAGACGTAAAGCCAGGGTTCGAGCCCTAGGCCAGAAACAATCAAAACAAAATACAAAAAGTATTTCTTCGGTGATTTCCTCTCAGCAGATTTCTGGCAAAAACCCTGAGAGTAAATAAAATTGCCATGAAAAGTTTCTCAAAAAATCTGTCGTTCGGAGTCGACTTTAAACTGCAGGTCCCGCTACTTATGTATAAAATTAACACACACAACATAAGTGGTGTGAGAAACTAGGTCAATAATCCTGACTGAAGGGTTGTAGTGACCAATTATGTATGTGTATACTTAATGAAAGCAGCTTGTTCGATATTCTTCTGTTAAGACTTGGAATGCATTCCACAAACATTACGAAATTTTACTTCCTGTGGGTTTTTGTAAGTCCACAGAACGATTCAGGGTGAAATTTGGGTCTCATTATCCTCATAACTGTCTCGTCCATGAAGACATAACCGTCATAATTGTCCTCATACCTGTCATGTCCTGGAACCCAATCCAAAGCAATAGTATTAACGTTTTCTAAAGTGTCGTAAAGAAGTTTGTACACCTTTACATGCCATTTTCACATTGCCAGTGATCACGACATTCCAACACTATACAAATCCGAATACGTCTCATTCTTCCAGGGAAACATTCCTGCGCGCTTTAATATCTGCTTTTAAAATTCCCCTGTAAATCGATTTTCAAAATCTGGTTAGTTTAGAAAGTTTATGAAGAGAACTGGACCTTATAGGAAATCTCTTAAGGCTCTCAAGCATCTCCTAATATCACACACGTAAACAGACTTTAATCTTGACGCACTTTTCTTTAGTAAAAATCACTCAAAGTTTTTTTTTTTATATCGGCTTTAAATCAGATTGCAAGAAAGCCGTAATATGCCAGAAAGAGAGACTTAACACAGCACACTTAAGTGATGTATAACAAGATTACAACGACAAGTCATTGCATTTTCTTAAATTACATGAGAGAGAGTCTAATTTTAATCCAAATAATACTGAAGATGACTGATCCTAGTATATCAACACCAAGTCTCAAAGAATAATCATAAATAATGCGTTTGCTATATAGTCGCCTGAAATAAATTTCTAAAAGATTGTAAAAATCAAAGGATGGTTAAGGTGAGCAACTTTTTGATCTTTGGTTTGGTGGAACCCAAGATGTCGAGAGTAGAGAATGAGCTTCCTGTAGAATGTTTACAGTTTCCACTTTAAAATTTTCGAAATACTTGTAATAAAAGTAGGACTCCTAAACTAATAAGTATGGAGTAGACTTTGAAGATTCATGTGCGTTATATTAAAGTGGATTTCAAAATCAGTTCATTGTGGAAACAAGGATAAAAGGCTCATATTCGGTATGCATCAATAAGCAATAAAAAATTCTGTTGGTAAAGTGTTGGCAATATTTCCCTTTGAAAGTGTTACAAGCCACAAAACCAACCAAACATACTAATACTACAGCATGTAGCGATGTAGGCCATAAAATATTATTTTTAATAAAACCGCCTGCAAAAAAAATAATTACTCTCCTCGGTATTATACGGTGCTGTTGTAAGCAGTGCATGTTGAATATAATTTTCTTGAATACATAAGGCATGAACAGCAACAACAACAACGCCAACAACAACAACAAAAACTAAAAGACTAAAAACAAGAATAAAAATTATATACGAATTATGGCAATCACATCATTAATTCAATAAAAATGTCCTTTAAATTGTTTTACAACACATGACGATGTGATTTTAATTTTTTTTTTTTTTTTTTTTTTTGAGAAAAAATTTTATTTTTCAAGGTTGTTGCTGTGACTGGTAATATGACTGTGACTACTGCCTGTCGCTTAGCAAATCTGCCTGCAGCAACATTGACGCAGCAACTTTGGCGCAGCATATAATATTATTTTATGGTAAAATTTTTATGCATATTTAAATGCTTCGATTTAATTTTAGCAGCTTATTTCGAATCTATATACATACGTGTAATGGCTAAAGTTTATGGCAAATTTAATTTAATTTAATTGTGGAAAATTGTAGAGGCAAACAACTGTAAACGTTATGTGAAATCTTAACCAAAAAAAAAACTCTTTTTGTAGGTTTTTAAGTTGCTGATATGGAATCAGGTTTCAATACAATCGTCAGGTTTTGATAATAAAATTTTAAAATTTAAATTAAAAATAAAAAATTATGTCCATAGGAAGAAAGGAATTATATCCGGGACTAACATTGGAAATTTGGCAGAGGTACACAATATTCTGCACTTTTGAGTAAAAGTGTGAAGAGGTTACATGATGACCTAAGCCTCTGTATTTGACTTATGTTTGGCTTATGTTCAATTCCTATCGGATTGTAAGAGATTCTTCCTCACGATAGGCATAAATTTTATAGTCACTACGGAGCCTTTATGAAATGTTGAGGTTATGTGTGTGCGATGTAAGATAATGCAAGGAATATGACCTGAGTTCCAAGTTGGCCTTTCGGTATTATGACCAGTGGTGTTGAGTTAATTTTTTTTTTACCGGAACGCGTATATATAATTATATAGACAGGGCCGATCCTGGGTGGGCGGCCGCTCTGTGCGGTCTCATGTCCCAAATTTAACGACGGGGGTGATTTTCCATGATAATCCTGGCGGCGGCGTTTTTTTTTTTTAAGGTCTCATGTCCCAAATTTGACGACAGGGGAAAGGGAGATTTCCCCCAATTTTCGCCCGTCACCAGGATCGGCCCTGTATATAGCATAAAAAGGAAAGGAAACGAAAATCATTTCCAATTTTCGTTATCAGAAATCATCTTTAGTTCCGGAACGCGTTCCTGTCCAAAAAGGAAGTACCGGAACGACGTTCCGGAGCGTTCCGGCTCGACAACACCACTGATTATGACCCATTTAGTATACATAGTAGTACAGCAAAACCATGTCCGCTTATAATTACCGTCGTGACAAGGTGCCTCAGTATGGTAACATTCAATCTGTTGTGCTCCTCAAAATTTTCAGGGTATCCGTATAATGTCTCCTCCAAGCCCTTTCCTCTGACAAACTTCAGAATGCTTCTCGAATACAACAATGACAATTTCCGTACCTAGCACCTGATATTCACTCTAGTATTTTCTTGTAGAATCCATTAATGTTCTAGGGATTCCAAGAATGTGTTTCCCTGATTCATTCTCAACGTCACAGAATCTACATATTGGCCTCGAAACAATCACCATTCTGAACAAGTGTTCTTTAACTCTGAGTTATCCTGTCAAACGACCATTACTGTCGTCAGATTACTCCTGCTACACGACTCAGATCTCTTCTTGTTGTAATTTCCCAATTAAAAGTTTCAATTGCATCAAACCCACTTGGTTTGAGCATAGTCTGTGTCTCTCTTTTTCTTTAATCTGGTTGGGTATACCTTTTCAAGCATCCAACCCTCTCCACAGAAGAGTTTTGGTTATCAAAGGCGTGGAAGCTGACCTTCTCGCAATCTAACTTGCTTGCTCATTAACGAGAGCTCCCAAATGATTTGGAACCCCACAAGAGGTAAATTTTTTTTATATACGTAGCTGATTCACCTTCCCTAGACAGTTCTATACTACATTTGATTTAACCTGATAAAAGTCGAGTGTTTGGATGGCGGCCTGGCTGTCTGATAGTTTTGCAATATCCTGTCTTTTGTACGTTCTACGCAATTGAATTGAGAACGTCTTTGGATGGCGTAGACTTCCGCATGGCCAATACACTCTAAAAACCACAAATTTATTTATTTACTTAATTAGCCATTACCAACCCGATTAACAGCTTTTGGCCTGCCTTATCACATCCTTCCAGGTGACTCTGCTTCTTGCGCGCCTACGCCAGTTGGTCACACCAATCGATGACAGGGCTTCCTCGATTTGGTCCTTCCAAAGCAAACAAGGTCGTTCTCTTCGCTGACTTCCGCATCAAATACCCGTCTCGCCGCAGCATCCTCCTTCATTCGAAGGACATGGCCAGCCAGCGCAGCTGCTGGATGTTAATACGCTGCACAACGTCCATGTCGTTCAGGAGCTCATACAGCTCAGTGTTGAATCGGATGCGGTAATTATTGCCCACTCGCACTGAACCGAAGATCTTACGTAGGACTTTTCTCTAGAATTTTCTCAAGGCTGCTGCATCAGTACTTAATAGTGTCCATGCCTCTGCGCCATAAAGAAGGACGGGGAGGATGAGCGTCTTGTAGAGTATTAGCTTTGTCGTAAGGAGAGGTCTCTCTTACTCAATTGCCTATTGATTTCCACACTAAAATCATTGTTGGTGGTAACGTCGGGGTCAAGATAAATAAATTCCTTGAAAAAAATCGAAAGTATAGTTATCGAACGTAAGCTAAGATCCAAGAGGCGGCATGTCTCTAGTTGTCGACAACATATTTACCGCTCAGTAAATAATACCATGGAGTACCTTAGAACGCAGAGCTATTTAAATCTAGAATACTTTCCAAGAACTTGAAACTTCTAATATGTAAGACCGTTATCAAACGCACTCTGACATGTGGTTACGTAGCCTGAATGCTAAGATTTCAAGACTTTACACACTTATCAGCGTAATTAAATACGTTAAAACACAAAAAAGAGCTGCTGAGGAGAAGTGACAAAGATATTTGAAACAAATCCACAGGATAATGGAGCGAGGACGTGATGATAAAGGAATTGGGACCGTATTTGATCTTAAAATAAAAGCTGAAGAACGAAAGACTTGAAGGATAATTATGATGACATCAATGCTTCAAGGGAGACTGTGGTGCTAATAAAAAAAAGATGTAAAGAATGGCTGTTTAGTGTTAGAAGCATTGAGTTCAACGGTTTACTGTTTGTAGATAAGTATTGTGATCCATAAGGGCGCCTTTATATTAAATTAAAAATTTCAACGAACTTAGTTTTAAATTTTACGTGAAGCAAACTTGTTAAAATTGTACCATAAACTGTTAAAATTGAATAATTATTGCGGTATTACAACTCAATTATGTAAACTGCCTCTGCTCATATGCTTTACTTTTGTGGGAATTTCAACACAGTGTAACCGAACACTTGACAACTGAAACAAATTAAAAATTCACACGCGCCTACTATAAGTTTTCTTTTTTTTTTTTTTTTTGGATTATAATACTTACGAAGATTTACGCTTTTGATTTTAATTTTTTTCCGTTTTTTGTTAATCCGCTAATCAAGATTAAATATGAAGCTGTCGTTTTATGTGCCATAATAAATTTGATAGAAAATAAAGCGATTTTATATCAGAATTATAAATAATAATTAAGCATTCCATTAATGCACGGAATACATATACAGTGAGCGTCAAAAGAAAGTGTACATTAAAAAGAATACACATTAATAAATTACCGTTATTTTTATTTTAAAATAGTTTCATTGCCTGTTTTTAAAATTGAAAAAAAAAAATTACAAAAATTTTCAAAATATGTATTGTCAAATTTTTTTTGGGCACTCTCCTTAAGTGGTAAAAGTTGAGTTTGGCGATTGTTAGAATTTTATCCAGTTGGGGTATAGTTTTTTCTGACGCTCACTGTATATAAACGCGAGCATTACTTCCAATTTCATTATCATACTCCCAACTCTGCAAATATACTGTGAGCGTCAAAAGAAAGTGTACAATTCAAAAAAATATACATTAATTAATTACCGTTAATTTTTTTTTTTTCAAATTATTTTAGTGCCAGTTTTTAAAATTGAAACAAGAAGAAAAGAATTAGAAAATTTTGGAAATATTGTAAAATTTTTTCGGGCACTCTCCTTAAGTGGAAAACTTGAGTTGAGACTGTTAGAATTTTATCCATAGTGTACACTTTCTTTTGACGCTCACTGTACATATAAGTGACGTAGTGATACACACTTTAAATATTAAAAAAAATAAAAAAAATTTTCGCTGAGCCACATAAAGCATTGAAATTCAAAACGCGATTCACAAATATGAATACAACTTATAAATAAACTGCAAATTAAAACGATGTTGGCTACAAGTTAATATAAATTCGTTTAAAATAATTTCAAAACAAAAAAAAAAAAAAAAATGTCACACACTTTTTCTGTGTGGTATTGTTTAGACAAACAATAGAAATTTTTTTTTTTGGACAAATATGATGATGATGATGAATTTAATGTGAAATAAATTTTGACCAAATAAATGGAAATGTCTTAATTAAAGTTGTTATTGTCCTCAAACATGGGTGAGGCTATAATCCATATTTAATTTACTTAATAACATAAATTATGAGGCAATTTGCAAAATGTACCAGGGACAGTACACCAATTGTTATCTATAAATTCATTCTTTTATTGGCGTGTGCAGATTTATTATGCCGTAGTCTAGTATGTAGTGTGTTAACTTATTGGACATTAGGTCACCGTTCAAACCACAGCTGTGCACAGGTCAGACATCAAAACGAAAATATGAAAAAATACTTCCGAGAGTAAATCAAATTGCCGTGAATGGCTGCTCAAGAATCTGTCGTTCGGAGTCGATTTTAAACTGTAGGCCCCGCCACTCATGTATAAAATTAATACACACAGCTTAAGTGGTGTGAGAAGCTAGGCCGTAATCCTGACTGAACGGTTGTAATGACCAATCATGTATGTAAGGGGTGATTTTTTAAGAACTATAGGAAAAATTTTCAAAAAAAACACATAAAATTCAGAAAAATTCATAAAATCTTTATTTGAATCGATAGTACGGTCCATATAATTTAATGTTTAAAGATTATTTCATGCAAATATTGACCGCGACTGCGCCTCAAATGGTCCATCCGCTTAGTCCAATTTTGGCATACTCTTTCCCACTTTTCGGCCGGTATCTCACGAATAAATGCTTCAATGTTGTCTTCTAATGCGTCAATTGAAGCGGGCTTGTCTGTATAGACATGAGCTCTAACATAGCCCCACAAAAAAAATAATCTAAAGGCGTTAAATCGCACGATCTAGGCGGCCAATTGACCGGTCCCGAAGGTGAAAGAAAATGTTCACCGAACTCGCCTCTCAATAAGTCCATTGTTACGCGTGCTGTGTGGCATGTGGCACCGTCTTGTTGAAACCACATGTCATGCAAGTCAAGCTCTTGCATTTTGGGCAAAAAAAAGTTGGATATCATCTTACGGTAGCATTCACCATTCACAGTTACGTCACGATTCGCAGCATCTTTGAAGAAGTACGGTCCAATGATTGCCAAATTCAATGATTTGCAAGCGTTGTTCGTTTGTAAGACGATTCATAGTTAAATTATAGACCAAACTGAAGATGTTTGACAGTGAAACAAAACACGAAACGTGCGTGAGCTGTTTAAACCAGTGTTGCCAAAAAGATAATAGCTAAAAAATCACACTTTATTACGAGCGGAGTGACCAAACTCTATTGAACATATAGTAAACTTCGTATCACTGGTATTACTTTCGAAATGCAAATTCAGACTCAAAACATGCAAATCAATCACCTCGTGTAAGTATAACACAATCTTCTGGAAAGTACTCTTCGCCGTGCTCGATGTGATGCAAGAATAAAAATATTTTCAGTCAATAAAACTGCCTTCATGACTCTTAGCTATGACGTACTTAGCAGGGCACGACTGGAGTGTTAAATCCGATCAACAACTTGGACCCAAATTACTTTGATGCGTGTACGCGGACATCTATGCAAAAAGGGCAGCAAAAAGGATCTACACTGGACCCTTTCAATTTATAACATCAACAGGAGTTTTCTGCAAAACAAGATTGGGAAGTTGTCAACACTTATCTTGAAGAACTATGGAAATGACATTAATAGCATCCATCATTCAAAAATAAAATTCTAAACTTCGACGATACATATGTCCTATGTACATACATAATCGGTCATTACAACCTTTCAATCACACCACTTGTGTTGTGTCTTATTTTCATACATGAGTGGCGTGACCTACAGTTAAAGTTGACTCCGAACGACAGATTTATGAGACAATTTTATTTACTCTCAGGGCTTCTGTCAGAAATCTGCTGAGAGGATGTAGCCGAAGAAATTTTTTTTTTTTATTTTGTTCAAGATGTCTGACTTGGGGTTTGAATCGTGGCCTCAATATGACAACATACTACCTAATAGACTATCTGCGATAGCAAGTGTTTTAACAGGCAGTATCCCTATAGATATTGCGGCAATGAAAGCTAATGATATAAAATCACAAGACGTGTAATAATTCCATCCATGTGTGATGGCATATACAGTTTAATGTCTGCTCCAAACAATATAGCTTTTGGGAGAAGATTTCTCAGAACAAGTCGTTGAAAGAAGTATTTCTTACATATTTTTTCTATACATCTGTGGTGTGCTTCGACCAGTCCATAAATTAAACGATAAATCCGTAGAAGTTATAGGGAATGTTACTCCGGACACGGTATATACCCAAGAATTAGTCAAAATCGAATGGAAATGGAATCTAGGATCGATGAGATCCTAATGGTAAATAATCAAATTATGGTTTAAAATATAAGACGTTATGTATAACAGAGAAAATCTGCAAGATTATTACGATCATTACAATAACGTAGACCATTTTAGCCAGCATGATCGACTAACCGAAGAGCGACAAACAGAAGGATGACCTCCTGCATAATTATATCAGAGGTAAAGTCGAAATATACAGTGAGGTGCATGAAACCCAGGGTATATGTATATACTCGAACGAAACCCAGTCTGAAATGTATGTACATTTCCCACAAGCCTAGATGATATGAGTCCATAGCTGGAGACTCTGAAAGAGAAACAGCAATGGAGAAGTCGAGAACCCTATTTGACTGCATTCGGGGCTTGATAGGCGGTATATGAAGTAACATAAGTGACACTAAAGGTGGTATAACAAAGTATTTTGCAGGCTACAGGGCACAACATTCTTTCGTAATCTACATTGTACACAACCGAATCGTGCTGGCATATCAGAGCCCTTGATGCTTTCAGAACATATCGCTATTGTTTCAGAAGTCAGACAAAGGTATAATCTTTCGCCACTTATATTTCTCGTAGAAATCAATGTGGCATTTAAAGAGTACTATTGAAAAAGTACTATGTAGAATTCTAATGTGAAGTCTGTACTCCTCTACGAAGGAAAAATATGATCGGTATCAGTTGAGGTAACAAACGAACTTCAAACTTTCCCCAACCTCAAGTGTAGCGGGTTTTCCAATGCACAGTTTTACAGAAGATGCAGTCAAATACCCCTGGAATGAGAGTTAGAAAATGGCACTGGATTGATTGCCTTTACGGCAGTCTACACAAACTACGAAGACTACATATATAAATGGAGAGACTATGACGTACTTAGTATAGCAATAAACTTCGATCGCAGCAAAACCATGTCCGCTTATTTTTACCGTCGTGAAAAGGTGCGGCAGTATTGTGAGCATACAATCTGTTGTACTCCCCTCAAATTTTTTAGAGTATCCATATAATGTGTCCCTAACAAACTTCAGAATGCTCGCCGGTGTTAAAAATAACAATTCCTTGCCTAGCACCTCATATTCAGCCACGTGTTTCCTTCTGGAATGCATTAACACCCCACAGGTTCCAAAAATGTTTTCTAATTATTTATTCTCATCGTCATAGCATCTACTTGTTGGGCACCATAATTCTGACTGCGTTCACCCGTGGCATCACAACGGGCCGCTATGCGTGCTCAAGTGAGCTTTGTGACATCAGAGCTACCACTCCGACCTAACCTAACTGTGAGTCTACAATTCCCTGACAATAGAACTCCACACCATCATTATATTATTCCTGGGTAGTCTGATGCATGACTCAGATTTCCTTTTGTAGTAATTTCCTAACAAAAAAGTTTTTATTGCCTCAAATCCATTTGGTTTGAGAATAGTCTTTCCCTCTCTTAATTTTTCCTTTCGTTGAGCATACTTTTTTAACCTTCCTATACCCGCGCCAAAAAGTGAAACACCAATACCCGCGCATTTGTCTGTGAGACCGACAATGGAAAATCCTATATCCTTGGTACTATTTCAAAAAATTTTTTTTGTTGCAAAAACGAAGCTTATTACGAATAATGAAGCTACCAGTGATATCAACTTACTGGCACTATTTTTTTACAAAAAAAATCGCAATAATAAAAAAATCGGTCTCACAGACCAACGCGCGGGTATAGGAAGGTTAAGCATTCAATTCTCTCCACAGAAGTGTTCTGACTATCAAATGTGTGGAAGCTGCCCTTCTTGCAATCTAATTGGTTTGCTCATTAACTAAATCCCGCATGGCCTGGAACCCCACAGAAGGTACATTTTTTTTGTATACGTAGCTGGTTTACCTTCCCTAGACATTATTTTTGACATACTCGAGTTGAAGGCTTCCTCGATTTGGTCCTTCCAACGCAAACAAGGTCGGCCTCTTCGCCGACTTCCGCATCAAATACCCGTCTCGCCGCAGCATCCTCCTCCATTCGAACGACATGGCCTAGCCAGCGCAGCTGCTGGATGCTAATACGCTGCACAACTCATACAGCTCATACAGCTCAGTGTTGGATCGGATGCGGTAATTATCGCCAACTCGCACTGGGCCAAAGATCTTACGTAGGATTTTTCTCTCGAATATTCTCAAGGCTGCTGCATCAGTACTGATTGATTGGATTGATTGCCTTTGCGGAAGTCTACACAAACTATTGCAAAAATGGCGTCAACTGGAATCCACATGGAAGGAAAGTCGCAGTAGGTCAAGAGAAACATGTCGAAAAAGAAATTTACAGTAAAATTGTGAAAATGACAATGGATTGACTACACTTTGCAGAAGTCTATACATACTATTGGAAAAATGGCATCAACTGACGCATGGAAACAATGTTGCGGTCGGCCGAGTGAAACATGTCGAAAAAGCTATTTAGTCGGGATAATGTCTGTTGATGAACAACTAAGCTAAACACAGATCAAAAGTTTACCTAAAGTTCATACTAAAGTTTGAAAGATTGTTGGCAAATTGAGAACGTAACCCCTGTACTAGACTTTTCAGTGATGGTTTAATATCTACAATTTCGTTTCAGATAGAGGAGCTTTATTTCGTCCTTTTTAAGAAGAAAGTTTTTTATGCTTTAAATAGTACAAGAAAATTCATTTTTCTTTTCTTTTTCAAAACAAAATTTAAATAATTTTTATTTTTTGTCTTTCAAATTCATGTTTTATTTGTATTTTGTCTTTTCACAATTTTTAAGAAAAAAATTATAATAAAAAAAGAAGATTACAAACTAATCATAACCAATTAATATAAATAATTAAAAATTAAATTAAATAATTAGACAATTTATAATTTAATAAAAAAAAAAAAAATAATAAATCCAGGACTTAAAAGAAAATTAAAATGAGGAGGAAAAACAGAACAATTCATCAAATTTTGTTTAATTTTTTTTTTTAATAAATAACAGCTTAAATAATAAAAATTAAAATAAAAATTAAATAAAAATAAAAACAAGTATAAAGATACGCTAAAAGTAATTAATTTTAGGAATAACAGGATCAATTACATACATGAGTAACAAACAACTGGTTTTCGTTTAAAGACTACATAAAGTTTAAAAAAAATAGAAAATATAATTTATAAAAAAAAATTACATATAACAATTAAAAATTTGTTTTCTAAATGGAATGGGTTTTAAGTAAAAGGAAATAGAAAATTTAAAATATTTTTAAAAAATTTTTGGAAATTTTTAAACGAAAACATATAAAAAAACAGAAATTTAATTCATTTAATGAAATTAAAAGGAAAGAAAAATTTAACTAAAAACAAGAAAGGAAACAAAAAAAAACCAATTTAAAATTTTTAAATAAAATTTAAATAAAAACAAAAAATAAACAAAATTTTAGAAATTTTTTTAAAAGGAATTCTTAAGCTTTTTGGGAAAATAATTTCTTTTTTTTTTTTCTTTTTGTAACAAATTTTGAGCCCTAGGGAGAATTCTGTTTAATAATTAATTTAATTTAAAATTAAAACGTATAAAAAATAAATAAATTATTAATAATAATTATGAATTAATTAGAATTTAATAAAATTAATAATTGGTTGCTTGGTTTGTTTGTTTTGCTTGGTTTAATTTAAAAATAAAAAAAAAATAAAATTTGTATTAAAATTAACAAATTTTGTGTTTATTGTTTTAATTAAAATTAAAAATTAAAGTTTAACTTATAAATTAAAAAAAATTATAAACTAACAAATGCTTTTTAGTAGTTTTGTTGTAAAAAAAAAATAATTTTTTTTCTTTTGTTGTTGCTTTAATTAATACTATTCAAAAAACTTGTATACAAAGTAACAGAAAACAAAAAGCTTTTCATTTTACTTAGCTTTAGCAATAGCTTTGCCTAAATTATTTGGAAAAAATGTTTTAGATTTTAAGCTTAAAGCTTTAACAAGCTTCAGAATCCTATTTTCCTGGTCTTCTTACAAAGAAACATCGTTTCCTTTTAAGCTTTAGAATTCGTTTTCCTGGGTTTTTTTCACAATGAAAATTCTTTAAAACATTAAAAAGCTTCAAAATCTATTTTTCCTGGTTTTTCTCCACAAGGAATATGCCTTAAAGCTTTATCAAGCTTCAGAATCTATTTTTCCTGGTTATCTTACATGGAAACATCTTTTCTTTTAAGCTTACAAAAAAAAAAAAAACGTTTTAGATTTTAAGCTTAAAGCTTTAACAAGCTTTAGAATCCTTTTGTATTGAAATTTTTCACAAGAAAACATATTAAAACTTAAAAGCTTTCTTTAAGTCTTACTTAAGGAAAAATATTTGCTTTCTGTTTTAAGCTTTTTTCATTTTACTTAGCCTTAGCAAAAGTTTGTCAAAATTATTACAAAACAAAAAATAGTTTAGATTTTAAGCTTAAAGCTTTAAAAAGCTTCAGAAACAATTTTTCCATGTTTTTTTCACAAGAAAACATATTACCTTTTGATACTATAAGCTTTCTTTGAGCCTTACTTTCTGTTTTAAGCTTTTTTTAAATTTTACTTAGCTTTAGCAAAAGCTTTGCCAAAATTATTACAAGAAAATGGCTTAGATTTTAAGCTTAAAGCTTTAGCAAGCTTCAGAATCCTTTTATCTTGAAATTTTTCACAAGAACAAGCATTTTCTTTCAAGCTTAAAAGCTTTCTTTAGGCCTCAGTTAGGGCGAAACATTTGCTTTCTGTTTTAAGCTTTTTTTCATTTTACTTAGCCTTAGCAAAAGTTTGTCCAAATTATTACAAAAAAAAAAAATACTTGTGATTTTAAGCTTAAAGCTTTAACAAACTTTAGAATTAATTGATCCAAATTGTTCTTACAAAGAAAATTCTTTTAAGCTTTAACAAGCTTTAGAATCCATGAGTCTTGGTTTTTTTACAAGAAAACATATTTTCTTTTAAACTTAAAAGCTTTCTATCAGACTCAGTTAAGGCAAAACATTTGCTTTGCTATTGGAAGGAAAAAAGCTTTCTGTTTTAAGCTTTTTTCATTTTACTTAGCTTTAGCAAGAGCGTAGCCATATTATTATGAGCAAATGTTTTGGATTTTAAGCTTAAAGCTTCAACAAGCTTTAGAATCCATTTTTCTTGATTTTTATAACAAGAAAACATATTTTCTTTTAAGCTTAAATGCTTTCTTTAGGTCTCAGTTAAGGCAAAACTTTTGCTTTTGCTGTTGTAAGACAAAAAAGCTTTCTGTTTTAAGCTTTTTTTGTCTTATTTTTTTTTTATCGTTCCGTTGGTTTGAGTTATAATTCTAATTTGAGTTTGCGTGTTAGTAATTTTTAAACTTAGACTCAGTCTTGGCAGAGAGATTATCAATTTATTTGTCTTTTTGTAAAACTTATTTGTGCTTCATTTTGTTTGTTAAATCTTATTAATTATAATTAAAAATTAAAATAAAAACTAAATTATTAAAATTAAAAATTAAAAGCTACTCTTCTATGCTTATTTATTTTTTAAATTAAATTAAACTTTTAATGTCTTTTTGTCGTTTTTTAAGTGTGTGTCAAATTTAACTAAATTGGCAAGTTTTAGGCTGCTTTTATTTTAAATTAATTTTATTTTTTCTAAGTGTAAGAGAAAATGTTTTTTAAAAAACTTTTTTTAATCTCATTTTCGTTTCGTTTTGCTTGGTTTTAATATCATTTCAAAGAGTAAAAGCTTTCTTTAAACGGAAAGCCATGTGAGTTAACATACCATAGGCCATGAGCGCTTAACTAGGCGCTCTCAGTTTTCACTACGATCGGCATTGAAGCACCAATTGTATTGTTCAAAGCTGAATTCCTCGAATACTCCTCTGTTTTCAGCAGCATGGGTATGTTCATTTTCATATCGGCCAACAACGGTAAAGTGGGTTTATTTTCTCCGGACTGGCCAGCTTGTCTCTGCTGCTGGGATTCATAACGTGTATGCGTACGCATATGACGTGTAATCATATCACGGCGGCAAGCAGCATACGGACACTGTGGACATTTGTAGGGTTTCTCTCCGGTATGGGTGCGTTGATGTGTCGACAAATGATCGGAACGTGAAAATACCTGACCACATACTTTGCAGGTGTACGGTTTAACGCCGGTATGTAAACGCATATGACGTGTTAGCATATCGGAACGGGCAAATGATCGATTGCACACCTCACACGAATAGGCTTTGGCTATATCGTTGGAAGGATTGCGTGACTTATGCCTCGAAGCCATATGTTTGGCCAGACGATCATGTAAAGAGAACATTTGACCACAAACCGGACACACATAGGCAACATCTGAACCGGGCGGCATTTCTTCGACCACCGGCGACACATCTAAATTGTAACGCCAGGCTACCGATTCTTTAGTTGTAGGCGAGGCCACATCACCTTTAATCACAGGCACACCCACAGTGGTTGTCGGGGCATGTGGATGTAAAGGATGCATTGGCATTTCCATTTTAATCATGGCTGCTGCAGCTGCAGCCGCAGCGGCATGACAATGGGCTGCAGCTGCAGCATGTGACATAGAGGCCGTGCTATAGGGTGATACCGGCGCAGATGATATGTTTGTCAAAGCTATACTATTTGTTGAAGAACTGTTATTATTATTATTACTGCTACTACTGCCGGCTGTGGTGCTGGGCGATAAAGAAGCTGAGATCGGTTGTTGGCTGGGCGGCAGCATCATGGTGGTGGCCGGCAAGGGTGAAGATGATTTGTACTTTTTATTACTTTGTGCTAACAATTCACCTGTCGGCGTATTACCGCCACTGCGTACAGACAAATCCAAGGGTCTATCCTGAGGCGGCGGCATTATTGCCGGATCCGAGGTATTAGCCGAGGTGGTCTCACTTATTGAAGTTTCACTGCGTGGCGGTGAGGGCAATGCCATGGCTACACTATGCGCTGGCGACATACTACTCGCACTGGGCGTATACTCCGACTGTTGAGATCTTTCCATTTTTAATTCTTTCACTTCCTTCGATGTGGGCGATGTATCATCCATTTGTGACGAGGCTATAGAGGAGGGTGTATGTTGCATGGGCGTGGTGCTGGTGTTATACAAATCCTGTCGCCGTCGAAATACTTCATTCAGATATTTGGTATGTAAATAATAACCAAATAGCGGTGATGGTATAGGAAAATAACGATCATAAGGGCTGGTCATATGTGGTTCAGTTTTAATATCCACTGTTAAAGGGTTTTGAGGTTCTTCTGTTTTAATGAATTTGGAGGCAGGTAGAGAAGAAGAATCACTAATATTGTTGTTGTTATTATTATTATTATTGTTGTTGTTGTTATTATTGTTAACCGGACTCATACTTATTCTAGGACTACCATCATCATTATCCCCTAAAGACATTTCTTCGGCTGACTCACCAACTCCCACCTCCTCCTCCTCCTCCTCATCTTCACCACTAAAACTAGAACGTTTTGTGGTGGTTAAGGATGATAATTTGCTGTCATTAATACTAGAGCTGTTGTTGTTGTTGTTATTATTATTCTTGTTGTTGTTGTTGTTAGCCTCTTTATTAAGACTGGTTTTTTCAGTATCCAAGTCCTCATTATCCACTTCCATAGTGTGATTAATAGAGGAATTGTTGTTGTGCAATTTATCTAAAACGGCCGATAAACGTTTACGTTTCCTTTGCTTCCAAGGCATGTTGGAGGGATTACTACTGCTATTGTTGTTGTTGTTATTGTTGCTGCTACTGTTTTCCCTTTCCTGTAAAGCAGTTAAATTACTGACATTGCTGTTGCTGTGGTCACTAGCTTGTACTGCTGCCACGGCAGCTGCTGCAGCCGCTTGTTGTTGCAAGGTCAAGGCCAGATTGTGGGGCAAACCATAAGGCAGGTGTGTATAGGATGGATAATGATGTGCTGCTGCTGCTGCTGCTGCTGCCGCTTGCTGTTGCTGCTGCTGCTGATGATGAGCTAAATGCTGTTGATAATGTAGCTGTTGCTGCTGCTGTAGTTCTTGCTGCTGTTGCTGATATTGATGATGATGCTGGTGCTGCTGATGATGATGATGCTGCTGCTGCTGATGATGATGATGATGAGCTGATGCATGATGCCCCATAGGGTCAGTACCTTCGGCCATAGTCATTAGGTCACCGGTTTTTTGCAATTAAATTTTGTTGTAAACGTTTGTTAAACACACTTTGACTTTAATCACGCAAATGGAGGCGGTTAAGGATGGTGTAAAACGTGTTAGTTTAGCTGAAAAGACAGAAAAGAAAATTTTTTTTAAATTTTTAAATTAAATATAAATGATAGGAGGTATTCAATGCCAAAAATATTAAAAAAAAAAATAGAAATTCTTTGTGAAATATTTCTCGTCCTAAAACAAATCATTCAAGCATTTCCTTTATGTCAACGATTTATAGTTATTGGTGACTGTATAACATCATAAACTTGATCACACATACCACCATGAAAGACATTTTGCTTCCGTTTTATTTTAAAATAAAAAATTCAAAAAAAATTCCAAAAAAAATTCCATTTTTGGCATCCTCCTCAATGGCCTTAAATAATAGAAACGAAATCAGTTTTGTGTTGACCCTCTTGACACAATGGCTGGCTGTTTGGTTTTAGTGTCGCAATAAGAACAACTGCTGCTGGCTTTTTTTTATTTACCAGCATGGCTCTTGTTTACGCTGCGTTGATTCTGTGATTCTCTTGATAGGATTTTATTTACAACTTCAATCCCTCTACCCTCTCATCCTGCTTATTCTCTTTACTTAGAGTACAAAAGGATTGTGTTTTATAACCAAAAAAAACGAAATGACATGCTAACAAATTTCTCTAAAATTTTATGAGGCTCAAAGTTTATGGCAAGTTTCTCTATAAAAAAAAAAAAAAAAAAAAAAAAAAAAAAAAAAGAGAAAGGATAACAACGTTTAATTAAACTCTGCTAAACTGCTTTTCCTTTATTTTCTTTTTATTATTTAAACCTCAAACGCCTTTAAACACCTTTAATTTTCTTATATTTGTTGCTGTTTTTGCCTGCCTTTTTATTCTATTTTCTCTCTCGTTGAAAAAAAATTTTATTTTCTTTTTAAATTAGCCTCGTAATCTTTTTATTGTTTTTTTCTTTTAATTTCTCTTAAACATTTTGAATTTTTTGTTCCTAGACATATACGAGTACGTTCATTTTTAGTAGGAGGTTTGTTGTTTTTACTGCATTGCGCTTATCCTTATTTGATATATGAGAATTGTTTCCTTTCTGATTATCCTTTTAAGCTGCCAAAACAACAACTACAAGCAATATTCCCCCTGTTAAGCTTTTATATTATTTTCCACATCACTGAATATTCAGCTCCTTTTGGCCATAAAAACAACAACAACAAGTACAACAACAGCAAATACAATAACATTAATAGTCTTAGCCATGGCACGCTAGTTAAACAAATATAAACAGAAAATATTTTATAAGGCAGAGTCAACATTAAGTGGCCTAAAGGATAAGTTACTACACAACTACTACTACTGCTACTACTACTCGCAACAACTACTTCTACTTCGTCTACTTCGACTGCTGCTACTGCTTTTAAAGACAAGTCCTTTTTCCCCATACACTCGTTTGTACACACACATATGTATGTATGTATATGTGTTTGCCAATATTCAAGGTGTTGATATTTGCTTAAATGACTACTTTTAACCTTAAAGTGTTTGCAGATTTGCTTAAACAAGCATTAGTTGAAGTAAACTCTTCATTACATTATTGAAAGTATAATAACTGTGTTCTAACAGAAAGGAAGCAAGTACAACTTGAATTTAAGCTTTATACTTTATACCATGTACTTGGCAATTCAATTGTATGTACTGTAACATATCTTTACAATTACTAAATTAGGAACATGCCCTAAAAGTACCCAAAATAATAGGGGAAATTTTATTATTTTTCTTAGAAAAGTACCTTTTCTAAAAGTAGTACTAAATAAGTACTTCTTTCAATGCTAAAAACTTGTTTTACAAATTATTTTATAAAAGTTAGAAAAAATTGTACCAAATTCTAATGGAAAGTACTTTTTCCAAAGTACCACATAGGTAATGTAGTACCAAATAAGTACTCCTTTTAATGCTAAAAGCAAGATTTAAAAATTATTTAATGAGAATTTCGGTGGAAAGCAGTTTTTCAGAAGTACCAAGTAGAAACCTTAGTACCAAACAAATACTTCTTTAAATGCTAAGAACTTTAAAAATTATCTTATAAAAATTAGAAAAAATTTTATGCCATTCAAATGTAAAGTACTTTTTCAAAAGTATTCTAGTACCAAATAAGTACGTTTTTAAATGCTAAAAACTTGATTTAAAAATATTTTATAAAAATCAGAAAAATTTTACACAATTTTGTTGGAAAGTACTTTAGCATCAAATAAGAACTTCTTTAAATGCTTAAAAATTGCTTAAAAATTTATTTTATAAAAATTAGTAAAAATTGTAACAAATTTGAGTGGAAAGTACTTTTTCAAAAGTACCAATTAAGTACCTTAGCATCAAATTAATACTTCTTTAAAAGCGAAAAACTTGCTTTAAAATTAATTTTACAAAAATCAGAAAAATTATATGCCATTCAAACGGAAAGTACTCTTTCAAAAGTACCAAATATATACTTCAGTATCACATAAATACTTCTTTAAATACTAAAAACTTGCTTTAAAAATTTATTATATCAAAATTAGAAAAAATTTAATCCAATATTGATGGCAAGTACCTTTCCAAAAGTACCAAATATGAACTTTAGTACCAACTAAGTACTTCTTTCAATGTTTAAAGTTTGCTTTAAAAATTTATTTTAGAAAAATTAGAAAAAAAATGTATCCAATTCTAAAGGAAAATATTTTTTCCAAAAGTACCAAAGATGTACTTTAGTACATATAAGTGCTTCTTTAAATATCAAAACAAACTCTAAAAATTATTTTATGAACTTCTTTAAATATTGAAAACTTGCTTTAAAAATTTATTTTATAAAACTTAGAAAAAATTGTATTCAATGTTGTTGGAAAGTACTTTTTCAAAAGTACCAAATGGGTACTTTCTTAAAAGTAATTAATTAATTTTAAAATTTTATAAACTTTCAATATTGGTACGAATTTGATACCTATCTACGGGAAAAAGTACAAACATCTTTTTTTTGTCAATTTTAAGAAGAACATTTTATGTTTCTAGGGAGGTTATTAGACAACTTTTCCGAATTCGAAACTTAAATCTGACATGTTGAAAAAAATTTTAAATATCCGGTAAAAGCTGTGTTATTTGCTTAAAATATGTTACGATGGAAGTAGCCTGTTGTGGCCTCTTTAAACAGAATATAGAATATTGAATTGTGGTATTAAAAATGGTACGAAAATATAAATAATTTTTCCTTTAAAAACGCTCAACAGCCTTGCGGTAAAACCTGTGTTATGTGCTCATGATATGTTACAATAAAAAAACTTTGTCGGGGCCCTTTAAAAAAAAAAAACAAAAATATAAAATAGTTCGACTTGAAACGGTACGAAAAAGTACTTATTAAAGTACTTTTCTAACTGAGTACTTTTTTTTAACTTTAACTGTGATTAAAAGACTGCATTGTAAATATAAAATTTATTTAAATTTTCTCTCAAAATTATGAAAAAAATCTTTTAATTTATGGTTTAGTTTTTTATTAGGAAAATTATAAAACTTTTCCTTTTTTTTCCCTTCAAAAAAAAAGTACTTTTTATTCATTTTTTTACTTTGTACCAAATATTGTAATTACAATAATTATTTGATAATATTTATGACTCTTAATTTGTTTTTTTTTTATTCTTCATAAAGCCATAAATTTTGCAGCTTTTCATTATTGTTTTAAATACTTTTCATATTTAAAAAAACGGGCCAAAAAAAAATGTACTGAAAGAGGGAAAAAACGATTTTTTTTTGTTTTCGTCTACATTTTATGAAAAATTACGATAATTATGTTATGGTTGGTGTTGAAATTTATTTCATTTGCCATTCTTTCTTTTCGTTCTCTCTCTGCCTCTCTCACTTTTTATATATTTTCCTAGATTTTTTTGTCTGACAGGGAAAAAAATTGCATTTTTTGGTGCCTTTTTTTGCATTTTTTTTCCCAATGTATACAAGGAAAGTACAATGCAAAGCGTGTTAATTTTTCATAATTATGTTAACAGTTTATAAGCCAGCAAAATGAAAACAAAAGAAGAATACTAAACCAACAAAAAAATGAAAAGAATTGTAATCAGAGTGACTAAAAGGATAAGTAGAAATTATACAGAGTTTACAAGGATACCAAAAAAAAAAAACGAAATGAAGACAATCGCGTGATTTTTTTTTGCTGTCAAAAAGAAAAAATTGCCATAATTTTCACGAGATCCTTTTTCTTTTTTTTCGTACATTCTGAACGTCATAATTATGTTTTCTATGCGATTAAGTTTGTGAGCTTTTTTTTTTTGTAAGCCATTATGCTGGGGTGTTTCCTTGAGGGATATCAGACAACAACCTTCCTTCCAGTTACAATGTTTTTTTTTTTCTTTGTACGTTAAGTGGATAATATTTAATGTGTCATAAAGTACTTTATTTAAATATGACAACATTGCCCAGACACCGAATGTGATGTGATGTTTTCCTCAGTCATTATTTGTTGGCACTTAAATTTTTTTAATAATTTAAGGTTTTTATGATTTAATCAAAAAAAAAAAATTATGACAAATAAGCATTTTTATAAAAATATATAAAGTCTACAGATATTTATATACCTTTAAGCATAAGTGTTAAATAAATAACGAGAAAGGTACATATTATAAGAAAAAAGTACCAACAAAATAAAAACTTAAAGAATTTATCTTATATTGAAAGTAAATATTGATTTAAACAATAAAAACATCGCTCATAAATAAAAACAGTGTTAAAACAGAATAAATATGATACGAAAAAACAACAATTTTTTAATGACCATTTGGTACCAAAATTTAGTACCATATTATTGGTCGCTATATACCTTTAGCTAGAATGACGGCCTAGCTTCTAACACCACCCCATTGTGTTCACAAAGAGTTGTCATAGCACTATGATCCTACCATCTATTATTCTGCCTCCAATCTGTATAGAGAAGCTCTAGGACTATAAAGCTTATTTCCTGACCAAGTATCTAATATGCAACCAGGTATGTATTAATGCCTCACAGATTTTATTGACAGCATCAAAAAGTATACATTTGCTGGTCATTCTGCTGAAAAGTACTTTGAAACTACAGTGCTCGACTAAAAGGCCAGCTAGCAATCTCAAGGCTCTGCATAGATTCATTATTAGTTAGTTGAGCTGGTGCTACAGCTTCAATGGTGTTTGTGGTCCCTTTTCCTACCTCCTCTCCTTTCGCTATCTCCTCTATTATCCCCTCCTCTTTAGGACGTAGTACAATGGGTCAACTTGACTTGTCTGTACTGTAAGGTTTATGTTAGAGGACGTATACTTGCCATTGAGACAAGAAACCTCAAGTTCTTTCTAGAGGGTCCGGTACATGACTCTCAAATTCATTTAACTTGAGAAGACTCTTTGCCTCTCTCTCTATCTTATATTTAGTAATTACTTACTTGATTATTGCAATCTTTTAGCTGAGATTACAACCTAGCTTTTCACACCCATGTTGGTTTGTTAATTTAATGCATGAGCGGCGAGACTTACAATTCAAAGTTGGCTTCGAATGACAGATTTTTCGAGAAACTTTTCATGACAATTTTATTTAGTTTTTTGCCAGAACATTGCTGAGCGAAAGTCGCCAAAAAAAATATTTTTCTCATATTTCGTTATGTTCGAGATATCTAAGCCAAGACCTAAACCATGGGCTGTCGTCTATTAAGTCTGCACACTACCTACTAGACTACGGGAAATTCTATTTCTTACACCTTTCGTGCTATCCACACCACATAAAATTTCTGAGTGTATCAGCGGCGGTGGAAGCTGTCCGCCGCGCAAACCTAGCTGCCTTTATACATATAGCCGTGAATTCCCAATTGGCTTGGGATCCAGCAGAGGTTAATTATATGTTCCCTACACAATTTATTCAGCTTCTACAACCACCCGTCAGTCAGGATTACGACTTGACTTCTCACCCCACTTATATTGTGTGTGGTAATTTTATACATGAGTGGCGAGACATACAGTTTAAAGTCGATTCCGAACTTCAGATTTCAATGACAATTTTTATCTACTCTTGGAGTTTTTGTCAGAAATCTGCTAAAATGAAGTCGCTGAAGAAATATTTGTTCATATATCGTTTAGTTCGAGATGTCTGACCTGGGGTTTGAACCCCGTGGCCTCACGTCTAATAGGCCAACACGCTGTCTACTAGACTACTGCGACCTATTCCTATAATATTTTTAATGCTCAGATATCTTATTAAAATAAAGTTCAAAAGTGGAAGTGGAAAACATCACTACATTCTCGTCGAATTAAAAAATTTTCTCATATTTCATTATGTTCGAGATATATGAGCCAAGACCTAAACCATGGCGTGTAGTCTAATAAAACTACTAGACTACGAGGACTTCTATATCCCACACCTTTCTTAATATCTGTAGTATTCCCACTCCACAGAAAAGTTCTGGCGTGGAAGCTGTCCTCCTCGCAATAGGCGAATTCCCACCTCACCTAAGATTCAGCAAAGGGTAGTTCTACTTTTCCTAACCAATTGATTCAGCTTTCCCCAAAAATTCAAATGAAATCAAATTACTCTCATAATAACACAATCTCCCATCCTTTATACCTTCTATCCAATTTGAATTGAGAACATCTTTCAATAACCTAGACTTCTTAGTTTGGAAAATACTCACGATAAAACTTAAAAACCAACAAAACATTAAAAAAGGTACTAAAATTTAATACTTTTTTTTGGGAGAAATTTTTGTGTGCCAAATTTAGAAAAAGTAGGTTTTTTCCCATCGTAAAATAATTAATTTCTTAAAATTCCCACAGCCATTCTTTTAATTCTAATCATTATTTTAAATTTATTTTCAATATAAAAATAAAAGTTTATAAAGAAAAAACCCATGTTTATTAATATATTTTTAATATTATTTTCAATATCAGTTCCGTACTTAAGTACTTTATTTGTTACACTGCCAATAAAGTAAAGCAGAATATTAATATCCGTTTAATTTTATTAAAATCAATAAAAATTAAACTTACCATACCATTTACTTTACAACTACAATTGTTGCATTAAGTACTTTACATAAATTAAGTACTTTCCACACAAATGAATAAAAAATTTTTTATGCATTTTTTTAATGTTTATTGTTGTTAAAATATCCTTAAAAGATGTTCTATTTCTGGTACTTAAGCGTTTAATTTTAAAATCATAATAAATTTTCCCTTTACATAGAAAACAAAAATAAATATTTTTCTGCTACTCTATGCAATGCAATGGAGTTTATTTGTGGTAAAATTTCACATGTTTTTTTTTTGCAAAAACGAAAAAAAATTGCCATAAAATTTTATGAAAAAATTTTTACTTTCATATTCACATCCCCATAAGTACCATAAGAGTTTAATTTTCATTTGGGAATATAATTTATGACTTAAAAAGTACCAAAAAAAAAAAAATTGTAAAAAAAGAGTCTGCGAAAGTACAAAAGGATCTTTTACTAGAACTTTTGCTTAAAACATGTTTAAGCAACAAATTCGCCGTTTACTTCTTAGGGAATTTTAAAAAAGTACTTTTTGAAAAATGAAAAATTTTCCGAATATCTTTAGGTACCTTTTACAAAAGAATTTTTGTAAGGAGGAAGCTGTTCACCCAAAGAAATTGGAAGGACAGCCTTAGCTAAGTAAAATAAGGCTTAATTACTGAGCATTTACATACATAACATGCACAATTGGTCATTATAACCCTTCAATCAGGATTACGACCAAGCTTCTCACACCACTTATGTACATATGTATGTTGTGTGCGTTAATTTTTTATATATGAATGGAGCGACCTACAGATTAAAGTCGACTCCAAACGACAGATTTTTGAGAAACTTTTCATGGGCATTTACTTCACATTATTCTTTCTTATAGTAATTTATCGTTATCTTAATTTTAGGTACTTTTCTCTGCCATTAAAGTACTTACATAATTAAACATTACAATGCTTTAGCCAGGATAACAACCTATCTTGTCACACCACCCATGTTGTGTGTGTTAATTTTAACCACAAGTGGTGAAACCTACAGTTGAAAGTCAACTCCGGACGACAGATAGGTTTTTGAGAAACTTTTCATAGCAATTTTATTTACTTTAAGACTACTGAGAGGAAGTAGTCGAAAGAAATTTTTTTTTCATATTTGGTTTTAGTTCGAGATGTCTGAGCTAAGTTCTGAACAAAATGCTCTCTACTAATAAGTTAAAACGCTAGCAACTAGACTACGGCGTCTTTAAACATTTACTTCTGTTTACTTATGCTGAAAGTACTTTATCCTCCAATTAGGTACAATTTTTTAAGTATTTTTTAGACTCAAAGTTTTTTCTCAATAAAAAATTGTTTTATATTTTCAAAGTACTTTTCTATGTACAAAAACAGTTCTATGATCCTTAACTTCTTTATAGTTTTTTGGGCCTTTTTGCAAAAGTACTATTTTTTTCTTCTTTTCAATGTAAATTTTTTCATAACAAACTTTTTACTTGTAATATTTCGTATACCTTCTTGATGGTACTTTTTTAACCAAAAAAAAAAAAAAAAAAAATGAAGAAAAATTTAACTCCAATTTTAATCACAAATAAAAATTTTCCCTTCTATTTTCATTTTACTGGTACTAATTTCATAAAGGTACGTCTTTTTCTTGACACTTTTTTCTGATAAAGTACTTTTTTATTCGAAAAAAAAATTAAAATTTAACTCAAATTTAAATGAGATGTAAAAATACTCCCTTTCATTTTCATTTTACTGGTACTTATTTCATAGAGGTACCTTTTTTTCTTGGTACTATTTCTTATAAAAGTTTTTTTTATTCAAAAAAAATTTAACTAAATTTTATCCCACATTTAAACGGCTTATAATAATTCTAATAATTTCATTTTACTGATACTAATTTCATAAAGGTACCTTTTTTCTTGGTACTTTTTCTGAAAAAGTACTTTTTTATTCGGAAGAAAATTTAATTAAACTTTAACTGAAATTTTAATGAGATATAATAATTATTCCTTTCATTTTCATTTTGCTGGCAATACCTTTTTTTCTTAGTACTATTTTTTGAAAAAGTACTTTTTTATTCGAAAACAAAATTGACTAAAATTTAAGTCAAATTTAAATGACATATACATAGTAACATAGCACCCCTTTCCATTTCATTTCATTGGTACCAATTTCATAAAGGTAACTTTTTCACTTTACCATGTTTAATACAAGTTAAACAAAGCTTCCCAAATGGTTATGTCTGTCAACCATATGCTAATCAACCACATAAATATTAGATTCTTATAATAAGTGACTGTAACAGTATTGCACCGTATTTAAAAGAAAGCAAAAGAAGGCTACAAAAGTACTTTTTTTTAGAAATAATTGGAACCTGAAAGCAAAATAACTAAACAAGCGTGTGGGCGAGAAATCGTGCGTGTCATAGGAAAATGTCAACAAATATTAAAAACGATGCTAATAAAGTTTTCTTTGAAGCAATTTTTTTTATTAAAAAAAATTCTAATAAAGTGAGAGAGAAGTGCAGCCCAGCGTAATGACAAATTCAATTAACGCTTCAGTTGGGTGTTAAAAAGGTAAACTTGCAAACCAATTTCAAATTACCTTAAGGCTGTCTAAAGTGCAACTTTTTTTTAAACAGTAACAATTAAAATGTTTGTTGTTTACAAACACACGACAAAATAAAAAAAAAACAAAAACATTTGACCCTAATTTTTCATTAACGTCTCTCTCACTTTATTTTTTTTTTTCGTTTTTTTTTATAAAATTTTTATATGACTTTGTGCCATAATTTTATGGTTGTTAACCAATTTGTTATCATTTAGTTTTTATCTTTAATTATAGAATGTAATAAACCACAAGTTAAACAAAAAATTTATTTTTTTTTTATTATTTTATTCGCTCCTTTTTTACTTTTTTTCTTCACATTTTTTTTTTTTTGCTGCTCTCTGAACAAGGCAGGCAGCCCATGTATTGTTAAATGGTTTTAATACCTTGATGGTGGCGATGATAAGTTTTTTTTTTCGTTGTTGTTGTTTTTTACTTTTATTAAGCATGACATAAAATCGCTCAAGTGTTACTTATGACAATAGCTGCGTCTGTTTACTTGTATTGTATTGTATTGTATGTCTGTCTGTTCCAATGTACAATACGTACGTGCATACTCTTCAAAAGCCATAAAAATATGGCTAATAAAACATTTATTGTTGTAATTTTGCTTTCGAAATAAAAAGCGCCAGTAAAAAGTGTAAAAAAAATCCCTCCCACACCATACGATTTGTGAGTGTTGCTCATTGCTTTAGTACTTCATGGACATCATTATGAAAGAAAAGTACTGAAAAAACAGAAACCAGAGGGGGAAGGGGGGTAAATTAACAACCAATCAACGTTTAGTATTTAGTTTATTGTTGTTGTTGTTGTAACATTTGTTCAACAATAACAAAAGAGTTAAAAAGCAAACAATAGCTTTAAAGAGCGCTTAACACTAAAGAAACCAGGGAGGGTTGTGAATGAACATAATGAATATAATACTTGCTTATATGTATACATTCTACTGAAAGAGAGCAACAGCATTATTTACTTGGTCAAATCAATTCCAGAATATACCTCCTTTGATTTAGAATGCATTTATGGATTATCTCGGAGACATTTACTGGGCTGTCTTCTAAAAACTTTCTTGATATAGTCAGAATTCTTTTAATCTAGGTCCACTTCCACGATCTACTTTCTGGAGTCACTTAATTACGTAAGTACGTAATTGATTACTACATACAACCCTTTAGTCAGTATTACAACCTAGCTTCTCAACACCACCTATGTTGTGTGTGTTAATTTTATTCAATCTCAGAATATATGGATCGTCTCAGACACATTTACTGGGTGGATTTTGAATAACTTTCTTGATATAGTCGGCATTCCTTTAATCTGCGCCTATTTTCACGATCTTTTTTCTGTTGTCACTTATTTACGTACGTACATATGTAATCGGTTATTACAATCTCTTAGTCAGGATTACAACTTAGCTTCTCAACACCACCCATGTTGTGTATGTTAATTTTGTCCTAGAGTGGCAAAACCTACAGTTTAAAGTCGACTTCGAACGGTAAGGTTTTGTATTGTTTTTATTAGTTTTTCCCAGAAGACTGCTGAGAAGAAGATGACGATCAAATACTCTTTCATATTTTTATTTTGTTCGAGATATCTGCGTCAGGGCCAATACACTACCCACTAGACTAAAGCGGCAAACAAGAAAACTTAAAATGCAACACAAATAAATTTTAAATACTTAAGTTAATTGGTCGTTAACTACCCTTTAGCCATGATTACACCCTAGTTTTGTACACCACCCATGCTGTGTGTGTGTTTCTTTTATTCATAAGAGGGTCGCCGTGGTCTAGTAGGTAGTGTGCTGGCTTATTAGACGTAAAAGCCAGGGTTCGAGTCCCAGGCCAGACATCAAAAAATAAAATAAAAATACAAAAAAGTATTTTTTCGGCGATTTCTTCTCAGTTTCTCAAAAAATCTGTCGTTCGGAGTCGACTTTAAACTGTAGGTCCCGCCACTTATGTATAAAATTAACACACACAACATAAGTCGTGTGAGAAACTGCGGGCTTCTTGGGGACGATTGCCTGTAGACTGTCTAATGGTGAAGGTATAGCACTGGCCATTTTATAGTCACCTAGCAGCAACTCGTTTCCTTGCCGTTCGCATCTTCCACCTTTCCTAAAAAACCTGCACAATGCACTGCATGAGTAGGGGCCATCCCCTGAGTGCTGGTTTCATAAAAAAAAAAAAAAAAAAGAGGCAAGACGTACAGACGTAACATCGACTCCGAACGAAAGATTGAGAAGAGTTTTTATGGCAATTTTATTTACTCTCAAGTTTTGGTCATAAAACTACTGAGAGGAAGTTACTGATAGAAAATATTTTTGCAGTTTATTGATGGTTTTCTACGCGAATTCTTTGATTAGAAATCTCAGCTTTAACCTGACCACTTTGAAAGAAGAGAAAGATGGATACCAAGATTTCATTTAACGAATAGTTGAGCAGTCTTCCATAAAAAAATCTGTCGTCCCCAAAGTTGACTATGGCTCTTGCCACACGTTGATGTATTACCCAAAAGCTACAATCAATAAATCCCTCATACATACAAACATTATTTGTCATTACAACCATTCAGTCAGGATGACAACATAGCTTCTCACACCACTTATGTTGTGTGTGTTAAATTTATCCAGAAGTGGCGGTACCTTCAGTTTAAAGTCGACTCCGAACGACAAATTTTCGAGAAACTTTTTTATCGCAATTTTATTTTACTCTCAGAGTTTCTTGTTAGCAAACTGATGTCTGGCCTTGGCTTCACGTCTAATAAGCCAACACACTGCCTACTAGACTACGGCGACTTCGCAAAAAGTCCTCTCTCTGTCCTTAATTCACTGCCTTTATGATTTCTTTCCTTTCAAGCAACAATGCTCTGTTAATAATTTCAGTATGTATCAGAGATTAGCAATAAGTATTCAAAAAGAAAAGTAGAATCGAATCATACTCATAATTTTAGATACTTATACGCATTCACACTTATTTTAATATTATGGAAGCTCTACTCATATTTAAAGTTTGAAGTACTCATCATATTCATACTTAACAACACGTACGATATTGTTATTGATTTCGACTCTCCATAACTCAACAACATACACGATTCACAAAATAAGTATGATTCGCTTACGAACACGTTGCTCGGCCTAATGCTTTGTCTTTTTTGGAAATGCAACAGCAACAACTGTGACAGTAAATTTTGATGAATGATTCGACGAGTCACTCGAATCATTTGTAAGTATTATAAGAGTATTTTTCTAAAGTTGTGAATCTAAATGAGTAGGCTTATGAATCAAACATATTTCGAATGTGGTATGAGTTTGAAGTCAACGTTGTACGCATACTCATTGCAACCTGTACTTATAAATCAACGTTGTAGTGAATCAGAGTACATAGTTAAATTTCATTTATATTCAAAATTTCATGAGTGCTTATGAATGGAGAAAAAACGATTCATTGCTGATCTCTGGTATGTACCATGGTTTTATTAGTGTTAAATGGCATATGTAAAGACTGAATTAATAATGAATAAAAAAAGAAACGTATTTTTATACTCCTCCCTCACAAATAAAGCTTTGCTGAAAGCTTTTTTTCCCCATCACAAACAAACAATACATTGTTGTAATCTATACAATAAGTATCATAAGCAATAATATTTCGTTATTATTATTGTTATTGCAACGTACCATATTTATTTATTATTTCATTTTTTTATTTATTTACACAATAATTTACACGGTGGCGCCTATTATTTACCTGTTATTCGTAAGATTTCTCATGTAATTCCTTAACCGTCTACGAAAATTGTATTTTTTTGAAATTATTTTTTTTTTATTTCTTTCTTTATTAGACTGTGTCTAATTTTAATTGAAATTTTCAGAATAATTTTTGTTGTTTTTATTGTTTTTATTTTTTGCGAAAATTACCTTTAATTAAGATGTAACCTTTGTGACCCTCATTCCATCCAATTTTAAAACGACAAACATTGTGATTGTAGAGCTGGTAAATCGTTTGGAAAACGAGAGAAAAAAAACAAGCGAAATAAAATACAAAATTTAAGCCGCATTCAAATGTGTTGGATTGGTGGTTGGTCAGGTTATGTTGTGCTGGCTAGTTAGATGACTGGTTATTTGAAAAATTTTTTTCTGTTTTTTTTTTGTTTTACTTTTTTGTAAATTTTATTTAAATTGTGTTGTTTGCTGTCGTTTTGATGGTGCATATTATAAATTTATTATTATTGTTGTTCTCGTTGTTGTTGTTAATTTTTATTATTACTTGTGCATATCTACAGTATTTGTTTTATTATTTTGTTTAATTATAGACATTGTCCTAATTTTTAGGAGGTGGAGTAGAAAGGAAACCATTACTTATCCGTCAATGGTTCCATTAGTTTTGAATCAATTTGTTTCCAGAATGAAATATTTCAAGCCCATGGGAAACCATGCTGGTATATTCCAAGTGAAAGTCTATGCCACTGACAAAAGTGCTCAATTCAACTTGGATAGAAGGTACAAAAGACGGGGCATAACAACTAACTGTCTGACAATCAGGCCGACATACGAATACTCGGCTCTTGTGAAAGTATGGGAAAGGAAATATAGAGCTACCCTCTGCTGGATAGCACTTACTTACTTACTTAATTGGCCATTAGCAACCCTGCCGTAACACATCCTTCTAGGCGCCACTCCTTCTTGCGCGCTTACGCCAGATGGTCACACCAATCGATGACAGGACTTCCTCGATTTGCTCCTTCCAACGCATACAAGGTCGTCCTCTTCGCCGACTTCCGCAGATCCTCGCATCAAGTACACGTCTCGACGGAGCAACCTCCTCCATTCGAACGACATGGCCGAGAAAGCGCAGCCGCTTGATATTAATACGCTGCACAACGTCTATGTCGTTGAGGAGCTTTTACAGCTCACTATTGGATCGGATGCGGAAATCATTCGCTGCTGGATAGCATGTCATGTGGAAATTCGCACAAAATCAGAGGACGACAGCTATCACGCCGCTGATGGAGTACACTCAACCAAAATAGTATGCCTACAAACCTCTTGAGCTCAAACCAAATAAGTTCGAGGTAATCATAAAATTACATGAAGGTCAGCAGTGAATTATGCATCATGTTATCTAGGAATAGTTGGCGACCGGCCTTTTTACAGAGCATGGTAAACTCAAAGTACATTTGTTCAGAATGAGGATCGTCTCGAAGCCAATATGTAGGATTTGTAGTGATGAGAATAAATCCTCAGAACTCATATTTGAAACATGTAAGGCATTAATGCGATTCAGAAACATTCAGAAAACAAGAGAGTGAATATAAGGTGCTGTGTAGAGACACAACGGCCTGGCGACAAGAGACACAGACAATCAGCCTGGACAATGACATCAGGCTGAATTTTGTCAGTGTTATATGCTTGCAGGAGGCATTATAAGGATAAAAACTTTGATGGATGCCATGGTCGCAGTACTATGGAATCTTTTCTCGACAATAATAATAATAAACGGCAGCATATTGTGAACTTATTCTCTATAACCTCACTCTCACTTCGAATCTCTACTAGAGACAACTGAACTGTTTTAAAAGAGAAGGGTGTAGTGAATATGACAGGAATTGTATGACATCATTACAATGGCAGTCATCGTTTATGTATGCATACATAATTGGTCATTACAACCCTTTAGTCGGGATTACAACCTAGCTTCTCACATCACTTATGTTATGTGCGTCAATTTTATACATAAGTGTTGGGACCTACAGTTTAAAGTCGTGTTCGAACGACGGAATTTTGAGAAGCCTTTTCAAGGCAATTTTATTTTACTCTCAGAGTGTTTCCCAAAAATCTGCTGAGAGGTAGACGCCGAAAGAATTATTTTTTAATTTGTTCGTTTTGTTAAAGGTGTCTGACCTGGGGTTTGAATCGTGGCCTCACGTCTAATAAGACTACTATAGCCCTACTAGACTATTGCGACTATACCGGTCATCAAGTTCTGTCTGTACTTGGTCTTAGTCAAATGAGAATATTCTAACTATACTTTAGTTTTCTTTTTACAACACCTAATAATATTTTTTAGTATACATATGTTTTTTCAAAAGATTTTTATTGTTGTTATTGCTGTCTATAACTAGTGTATCTACAAGATTTATAATTAAGACTTTGTCGCCTTGTTGTGGCAAATTGTAAATTGTATACAATATTTAAATTATATGGCAACAACTACAACAACAACACTAACACCAATTGCAATTACTTGCAACAACTATGGTATATGAATGTAAAGCTGGTTTCTTGTAATCTTAAAGAAAAAAAAAGTTACTCTTACATTTGTGTATCCAAAAGGCTAAGTTCAATGGCTAATGTTAGAATTTAAAATTTTTTTTTATTTTTTTGTACATAAATGCCATACATTTTTATTCTCCATTAATTAAAAACCCTTAATTTTTTCTAGCACAAAAAAAAATTAAATAAAAATCTTAATGATGTTTATTGCCTTCGAAAGGTTAAAAATTTTAATTTTTAAAATTTTAATTTTTAAAATTTTTAGGAGTAAAAATTCATTATGTGCTCGCTTGAAGCTATAAAATTAAGATGTTTTTTTTTAATGATTTTGTGAGACCTAAAGTTAAAGGTGTGTAGAGGTTATATTTGTTTATTTCTGAAGCTTAAGCAATTAGATTTTTTAGTAAAACTAATAATTAAAAAATATTAAAAATATTATTATATCGCCTGTAACATTCCACTCAAGAATCTGTCATTTATTATCTCCATCCATATTCGACATGTCGTCAGTTTTTTTTACGACTTAAAATTTATGGTTTCACAAATAACACTGTGTTACAATTAAATTTCCATTGGTACATTGAGAAGGGCATTTGAAGAATTAAAATGACAACATTTTTTAACTTAAAAGTTTTACCCTATGGAAGCAATTTGAAGGCCGTGGTAATATCTATCGATAGAGATAATGATTTTTTTAATCAATATATTCTGTGGATAATTATTACGAGCTCCTTAAGACTTAAAAATGTTCTAGAAATTTCAATTCTAAATAAGAGATTTGGTAGACAAACATACAATAAGAAAATGAAACGACTAGCCCCAGAATTTTGTCAGTTTCCGCCCTTTAACTAAAACAGCAATACTGCTCTTTTCAGCAACTATCTGGCGGTTGAATACGAACAAGCTGCGTCGTTTAGTTAAGGTTTGACAATCTATTATTCCACTTGCATCTGTCGAGTGAAATTTTTTTTAGTTCCTCGCAATTTCTTGGACTACGTTGGCTTCTTTTTGGACTTGCTGTTTCCATGTGTGAGCCGCTAGACACCGGTGTTTACATTCTTACAGAGAGTATGGCCGATTCGTTCCCATATTTTTATGTGAACAAAACTTTTCTAAGTTGTTTCCTAAAGTCGAGTTTTTGAAATGTGGCTGAGCTAGAATGTTTCTAGCAATACTTGAAGGGACATGTCGAAAAAAACGTTCATAGTCTGCATGTCAAAATCAGCAACACTTTAAATTTCACATTAATAAAGATATTATTGATTCCACGTTGGAGCCAAATTCGATCACAGGGAAATTATTTAAGACTGCTATTCTTATGAGATCCTTTATGTTGGCACTATTATCATGACATTTATCAACAACAATGCCGAGAATGAGAATGAGAAAGCTTAAAAGTTTTGTGTTGCTTTGAAGTGTTAGATTGAAATCGCAATTTAAAGCTTTATGCTCTACAACTTTTAAGCTAAAACCGGATTAAGTTAGAATTCTTTTACAATCTTTAAAAACTTTAAAGCTATGGAAGACTTTAACGCTTTAAGCAACTTTACAACTTATAAGTTACTTGTAAAGCTTTTAAGCTTTTTAACCCGCTTTGTTATTGGTTGGAAAATATTTCAAAAATGTTTACGTAAAGCTTCAAGCTGTTATAATTGTTTTAGCCTTAATCATACAGACTACACTTGTTGCCGCCAATATTTTTGTTGTTGTTATTGTAAGTGTATGGCTATAATCATGTAACACATTTATATATGTATGGATATATGTAGGATTTATTGTTGTTGTTGTTGTTATTGTTATTATTGTACCTGCTGTCTTCCTACAATTTGTGGCCATAATCATTTCTTTAGTCAAATGCAATTATTTTTTTCAATTGTACACCTTTTGGACACTGAATGCAATAAGTATACATACACATACACATTATGTATATACATACAAACAATTTGATTATATAGGTATGTATGTACATATGTATGCAAGCATGTATGTATGTGGTATATTGGTCAGGTTGTGGCATACCACTGAATACAATATGAATGAATGAATTGTTTGGTTGGTGGCAGAGGTGGTAACGATCGGTTTTTTTTTTCATTCCTGTTTCTGTAGTAAGGCTGTGTACGTATGTATGTACATATAATATAGGCTTACAAAACTTCCGTCCGTTTGCAAATAATTTTCTTGGGAAAAATGAAACAAAAAAACAGAAAAAAAATTTTTTTTTTTTAAAATTAAAGCGGCAACAGGCAATTGCAACCAAATGCCAGACTAAATGCAAGGCAAGAACAACTGCATTTTGCTGGTGTGTGTGTGTGTGCATTTTTTTTTTTTTTTTTATAATACAGTAGCAATTGTTGGCCAAGCATCGCGTGATCACCAGCAATTTAGTTGTGGGGATAAATTTTTTCTGTTGCTGTTGTTGTTGCTGCAGCAAATGCAACATAATGCTGCAAATGCACACAATAACACAAACTATAACAACTTTTTAAAGAAAATGATCCTGTCGTCATCTGCTGTGGCTGTTATAATTTTAATAATATTGTGTCCGGCAAACAGGAGCGCAGGCGGGCGAAGGGAGAAATCTTAGGCTATCAAGAATCACACAACACAGCCATAGACTTGAGACATTTTATAGCATCCGTTAATATTGGCTGCTGTCATTTTTTCTGTTTTCGCTTTATTTTCAGTAGGATATTTACCTTTTAAAACCATAATTATTAACAATACAACACACAGTATTTTAAATTAAAAAACAAGAACTAGAACTAGACCTAGACCTAGAGGTTTACCAGCACCACTACCAGCACCAGCACCATCACTATCACTAGCACCAGGCGTATGAAGCTGATGTTGTGCAAAAGAACTATAAAAAGATTACCATGCCTTTGTGAACAGACAGACAGACCAGCAGCAGTAGCAGCAGCAGCCTAAATAAGGTTTTAAAAGAAATAATGAAAATTAAATAAAACTACTAAACAGGATCTAGAATTTTATGAAATAAAAACCAAACAACAACAACAAAAAGTCTTCTTTTCATTTTCGTTTAATACAAGCGCAGGCGCTTAGAACCGTACTGAACCAGACCAGTACTCTGTCTTAAAGGCAGCGTTGTTTAACACCAACTCTCTCTCTATCTGAGTCTGGGCTCGTAGTTTTGTGTAAGTATTTTGCTTACATTTCATTATTGTTGTTGTTGTTATTGTTGCCATAAGAGCTTTTAGAGCTCTTGATTAGCTTTAAGATATTGTTATTACTTTAAGTTGGTTTAACTTTAACTTTTACTTTTGTGTTGTTGTATTGTTGCATATACAAGCTTAGTATGCAAACGAATTTTTTTTTTTTGCAAATGTTGCCAACAAATATTATATTTTTATGACTGCCCAAGCTAAGGTATTAAGAACCCTTTTTTCTTCATTTTCATTTTCGTTGTTTTTATAGCAACGTAAGCATTCTTAAATTAAAGGTATCAAGTAGAGATAATGACTACAAAGTTAATAAGTTTTAGTTTTAGTTTTTTGCGAAAAACCAGGTGCTTTTTGGTGTTTATATTTCCAAAGAAAATTGCAAAAATATTTTCTTAATTTTTGTAATAGAAAAAAAAAAATAAAAACACTTGGAAAATATAAATGAAAATGGAAAATATTTTAATCGTAACAACTAGAAGAAAGGAGAAAAAAAAGAAGAACAGTCGAAAGAAAAGGGGAATAGAGACATGTATGGTGCTATTAAAGCACTTACAGGGACTTCTGGATACAAGTCACTAAAGAGTATCAGAATTCGACCGTAATATGCTCTCTGAAGTTTTGATCACTCCCGAAACTGAATTATATTATAAACTCGGTATATCCCTTAACATTGCTAATAAGTTGCTAAATAGTAACGATGACGCGGTATTTAAAAATATTCCCTCCGGTATACTGCTGATCAATCCAATGCATACATACAGACATACGTAATCGGTCACTACAACACTTTGGTCAGGATTACAACCTAGCTTCTCACACCATTTATGTTGTAAACGTTAATTTTATACATGAGCAACAGCACCTACAGTTTAAAGTCGACTCCGAACAACAAATTTTTGAGAAACTTTTCATGGCAAATTTATTTATTTTCAGAGTTTTTGCCAAAAATCTGCTGAGAGAAAGTCGCCGAAGAATTATTTTTTCATTCTTCGTTTTGATGTCTGACCTGGTGTATGAACCGTGGCATCATGTCTAACAAGCCAACACACTATATACTGGACTACGGCGACGACAAACTTAGATAAGGACTTACTTGGGTCCTAAAAAGTTTCAATTACAACTCTAGATTGGCATCTCACAGCAGTCCTGAGAGCTTTATGTAGATGTGAAGTTTTTTTAAATCAGCTTTGGCTAGACACTTTCTATCAATAAATTATGGGTGTACAAGTTTTCTTCTCTGTAGGTTTCCGAGAACAGAGAATATGTGCTTTTCTCCTCTACTTTATCGTTATTACAGCTTCTGCAGAAGTTGTTGGGAGGTATTTCCAGCTCTAACTATTACCTTCTTTATTGTAGTCCCATATAGTCTGGAATCTAGAATCAGACAGAGGTGTCAGGCTCCGCACGCCTATAAAAAACATGTAAAAATGACATATTTAAATGGCCTATTGCGTAGTTCAATTAACGGTCATTACAACCCTTCAGTCAGGATTACATCCACTTACGTTGTGTTTGTCAATTTTTTACATGAGTGGTGGGATCTGCAGTTTAAAGCCGAATCCGAACGAAAGATCTTTGATTAAAATTTCATAGCAATTTTACTTTACTCTCACAGTTTTTGCAAGAAATCTGCTGAAAGGAAGTCATAAAAGTTTTTCATACTTCGTTTTAATATCTGAACTGGCATTTCAACCGTGGCATCACATCAAATAAGTCAACACACTACCAACTAGACAACTAGTTGTTATCGTGGCCGTTGATAAAGCTGTCAAAATTCGAAACCACCTGTTGGAAAATCTGTGATTCATCCGCGATTACGAATCGAATGCTTTCGCTTAATCGCCAATAGCTCTACAGAAACATTTTCTCAACGCTGTTATGCCAACTTACTTACCTCACTACCTACTAGACTACGGCCACTTCTATTTCCAGTGGGTATACTGATAAATATTGTTTCAAAATTTCATCTCATTGCATTTTCAACTCAGGTCTCACAGTGAACTTTTGCGCCTAAGTGGTAGAATTTTTGGAAATTAGCTGGATTCAATCCTTAACTAATGTTGTATTCCGTAATTCTTAGTTAACATTGTTATGCTCATACTAAGTACGTTGCCCTATGGAAGACACTACGACCTACAATATCTTTCGTGTCCTACTCCTATACAAATATCGATTCATACCCTAAAGCTGATTATACAGATTTAATAATATTTATGTTACGACGTTTTATTTATGTGTACCTTATTGTACATTGCTTACGTTCTTCTAGTTTCATTGATTGGAAGTTTCTAAGTTTTGAAACTTATACACCGCGGAGTCGATGAGGAATGGCACACAATTAAGGGGATGTGAAGGTCAACTTTTTTACCGCAGTCGTTAGGATCACCACCTATACCTCACACGATCATTTCTGTAGTCAATCTTCATTTACTTTCATTACACCACCTCGGAGTCGATCAGTAATCGCACAAAATTAAGGAATGTGAAGACCAACTTTTCTACCGCAGTTGTCAGGACCACAACTTATACTTCACACGCTCATTTCTGTAGTCAGTCTTCATATACTTTCATTGCAAAATGATGATAACTAGTTGACCACAAATATTCTCCAACAGCATTTCACATTAGTATTGCCGCAACCGGCCGTAGTCTAATAGGTAGCGTGTCAGCTTATTAGATGTAAGGCCACGGTTCAAACATCAGGTCAGACATCAAAACGAAATTATGAAAAAAATATTTCTTCGGCGATTGCCTCTCAGCAGATTTCTGGCAAAATCTCTGTGAGTAAATAAAATTGCCATTAAGAGCTTCTCAAAAATCTGTCGTTCGGAGTTGACTTTAAACAGGACCTATAGTTTACCACTTATGGATAAAATTAACACACACAACATAAGTGGTGTGAGAAGCTAGGTCGTAATCCTGACTGAAGGATTATAATGACCAATTATGTGTGTATGTATATATTGCCACAACCGAAAAAGACATGGCGAAAGCCATTTTTAAATATCAACTTCTTTAGTCTGCTACTGATCTCCTTCAGTAAATCTCCGATAGAAACAGATTTGTTTTCCCTTAAACTCAACTAACACATGTTGGAAACTGAGCAATCAAGAGCTCATAAGTTAACTTGCCTTTCTGTCTACCTAGCTGTTAAACGCTGTAATATTTCAAATAGATTTCTATGACGTAGTATATCACACACTCACACTATGTTATAATTACAGATTTTCGGTTTTTTAATACACATTAAGCCAATGGCTATTAAAATACAACTATGGCCTCTGGCCGTATTTGAAAATCGTTATACAAGCGTTTAATTTATTTGTTTATTTATTTGCATAGCGACGACACACTTAAAATAAACAAATTATAAATAAATTAATTAAATTAAATAATTGTTTACGTATTTTTTTTTTTTTTTTTTTTTTGTTTAGTTTTCATTCTGTTTTTAAAGTTTCAAAGCGATTATAAATAAAAACGTAAAAAGCGAGGAGATATTTTTAAACTGATTAAAAATGCCAACAGCTAAGCAGCAGCAGCGGCAGCAGTAGTAGTTAGTTATTGGTGTTAAAATTTTACAAAAAAAAACAACAAAGGTGAGATAAGAAAAGATATCATCGTTTAGCTAGACAATGTTGAGCATAGAATTTCAAAAAAAAAAAAAATAAATAAATAAAAATTTCAATGACTAATTTGGCAAATTGGTTTAACGTTAATCCTAGAGTTTATAACAGAAAAAAAAAGATTAAATTTATCTTACAAGTTTAACATAAAACTACAACAACAACAACAACACCAAGAAAATAAAGAAGAAAAAAGGTGCTAAAAATGTGTAAAGATTAGGCATGTGGTGTCTGCTCAAAATTGTTTAAATAAATACGTACAAGAGAAAGAAAGAAAGAAACAAATTCAATACAAATTTATTAGCTTCATTTAGTTGAGCTCTGCTTAAAAAACTTATTACTTGGTGAGGCTATTTTTGGTATAGAAAAGTTTGTTTTAAAAATTTACAGGAACTTGTGAAAATTACGTTTGAAATCACGTTCTTAAATCATAAGCAGACAGAACAACCAAATAAACGATGCGATGCGGGTGTGTTAAGTAAATATTTTTTAAACGTGGACAAAGGTTAAGAGGAAAACAAAAAAAAACAAAGCGAGAATACATAGTGACTAGGAAAAAGCTTTACATTAGAGATGCTAGGTTTTTTTTTTTTTCATTTCAATAAACATTTGTGGTTAATCAAAACCACATCCTTTCCAAACCCTTTCTTACAACCCAAAAAGAAAAAAAAACTTTAAATTTTACAAAAATATGTTTGTGGGAAAATTTTTTTAAACACATACACACGCCTTTACATAGTTTTAAAAAACCACAGAATAATTGTTGCAACATTGACACTATTTGTCTTCAAAAAAAAGACAAACAAAATCATACGAAACCAAAGCAATACGAAAAAGACACAAGAATAATTTCATTTCATTTTATTAAAGCGAAAAATACTGGCATAAATAAATGCAAAATAATTTGAGTTTGTTTGCTACAAATTTTTATGAGCATTTTTACATTTAAGAAAAACCACAATAAAACTCTCTGGCAATAGCAACAGCAACAGCAGTATTAGAAACAGCTGTCTGCAATCAGTAAAAAAATAAATTACAAAAATGTTTTTTTTTTTTCTTGTATTTTTAATAACAAAGATAACCATCATTATGCATACAAAACAGAAATAATTTTTAAAAATTAAAATAAATTTTCTATTAAAAAAAAATAGTTTTTTTTTTTACAGAAATGTTGGCAGAAGAATTTAATGCACCTACAACATGTTGTTCGTAGAAAAAACAAGAAAGCAAGAAAATCATCATTTTAAATTGGCCTGATTTCATTTCGACAGACGAAAATAACATTTATATCAAGATAACAATCATTTTACATCATCATCATCATACACAACATACATATTCAATTCAACGTCAGTGGCCGCCAACGCCGCCACCGACTTTCAAAAAAAAAAAAACAAATTTTATTTTATTTTTTATTTTCGATTTAAAAATTTCAAACAAGTTTATTTAAATTCCTTTCAGTTTTTTTTTTTTTTTTTTGTTTAAAAAGAAACAGAAAAAAATATAATTTCTTATCGCTAATGAAAGAATCTTTAAAAATATTTTCTGTTTTTTTTTCAACGTTGGGCCTTAGCAAAAAAAAAACTGCCAAAATTTATCAGAATCATTTAATCTAAATTGCATTTTATATTTACACACACACATAAACATATTAACACGGACGCCAACAATAATACTTACAGAAAGAAAAAAAGGGCTGCACTTTAGTGCAATCAACAAAAAAAGGCTTATTCTCTCGATGTTGTTGCAACAAGTTGCATTAATATTTTATTAAGACAAGCTAAGATGAAAAATTTCACCTGCTTTCTTTAAAAAAATTAATAATATTTTCATATCAAAAAGCAAAATGTTTTATTTTTTTATTTCATTTTAAGCCTTGTAAGCCTTCATTTACAATTTTCCTGAATAGCATTAAGACTGGAAAGTAATGAAAATATCCGTAATCAGATTGAAAACAAAAAACTCGTACTTCTTGTATACATATTGTACAGGGATTATGTTAAAAAATATTTTATAAAATAGCAACAATATTGAATTAAAAATTTTATTATAGGCTTCTAAAGGGTCCGCCAAATAACGTTTTTTTTTTTCGTTCAAATGGCTGCCTCGGCTGGCCATGCAGTAGCCTACACGACCGGTCCAATTTTTAAGCACATTATCGATTGTGAGCAGCTGTATTTCACCAATGGCTTCACGAATATTGTCCTTTAAAGCGTCAATTGTCTCTGGCTTGTCGGGGTTAAATTGAATTGTTTTTGTGTAGAATGTTCTGACAAGCACTTTAACTTGCAGAACTTTAATTTAATTATTTTCTGGCAAGCACTTTAACCTGCAGAAAGTATGAAATAAAAAGAATAGGTGAATTTTGCACAGCAGTGGTTGTTTCAGCAACTCACTGTCCAGATTTTATTAATTTTCTTTTATACTAAAATTATGCTCACATATGTATAATAATTAAATTACAAAATATTGACAAAAATGCTTAACTAAATTATTATTTACACAATAACAAAAAATGTAAGCTTAGTTAAAGTGTCGTAACACTTATCTTTGACGGCACCCCACAAATAATGGTCCAACGATGTCAAATCGCACCTCCGAGGTGGCCAAACGACATCAGCTCTGCGGCTGATAATGCGATCTTCAAAAACAGGGCGCAAAACATCGAGTGCAGCTTCGGCTGTGTGGCACATAGCGCCGTCCTGTTGAAACCAATTGTTGCCAATATCCTCCTCTTCAATGTTTTTGTGAACAAAAATTCGTTCAACATGGCCCGATAACGATCACCATTGACTGTAACGGCCACTCCTTGCTCATTTTCGAACAAAAATTGCGCAATTATGCCTCTGGACCAAAATCCGCACCAAACAGTGACTCGTTTTGGGTGCGTCGGCTTTTCAATGTATGCGTGCGGGTTTTCTGTGCCCCAAATGCGACAATTTTGCTTGTTTTCATACCCGCCAAGATCAAAATGAGCTTCATCTGAAAAGATGATTTTTTTTTGCCAAAATCGGCATCTTCTGTAAGTCGATCGCAGGCCCACTTAGCGAAGCGAAAACGCATTGGATGGTCAATTGGCTTCAACTCCTGAATCAATTGGACTTTGTTTAGCGTCATACCAAGGTCTTTATGCAAAATTCGTCTCAATGATGTCTCCGAAATGTTCAATTGTTGAGAACGACAGTGAATTGATGTTGATGGCGCTTCACGCACACTTTCTGCCACAGCAGCAATATTCTCGGGTGTACGCACTGTTTTTGGCTTTTCACGCTTTGGTTTATCGATGAGGATGCCAGTTTCTTTCACTTCGTTCACAACATAACGAACATACGGAGCTGACGGTGCTTCTCTTCTTCCAAAATCCGTACGCAATTTTCGTACACATTCTGCAACATTACCATGATTTTCAAAGGAATGTCGCAAGCGTTGTTCAAGCGTATACACAACCATATTCGTTCAGCGGAAGGATAAAACTAATTATCTGTCAAATCAGACATGAGCTAAGTGTTACCATTCACGAAATAAGCACTAGTTGAAAAAAAGAACGTTAGATGGCGTACCCATTATATAAGCTGCAGTATCATATTGGTCTCGAGTTGGCATAAATGGTTTGAACTAAATCTCCAATTCAGCCTACTTTGAAATACCTTAAATCATCTTTAAAGCGGAAATTCTCTTTCGGACCATTATACGCTAAGCTGTATACATAGGTTCGTAGCACTGGCATACATCATGTCAGTATAATCTACAGAATTAAATGGGAAATCGTTACCAAATCTGATAGAAATCTTTGATGAAATATTTTTACAAAAGACTTGAATCGAACTTTGAACGACAGTTGATTAAAACAAAGGTTTAAGTTTGTGTAGAAAAACGTAAAAATGATTGTGGTGTTGAGTTTAGTGAATTTAAGATTAAAAAAAAATGTGGATCCATAAACAACTCTAACTGCCCAGTTGAGGTACATCTTAAGAAGTCGATGTTTAATTGTTATACGGATTATGGTAGCATAATGTTTACTAACTGCCGTATATTTAAGAACTCTAATGTAATAGACCTCTAATGGTTCTTTTTTACTATCATTGTGGCATTTTAGTATCTGAACATTTGCACAGTTTCCTTAACACTTTTATGGACACTATGCTTAAGGTTTTATTAGCCAAGCAAACATTCCAAAGTATCTGATCGATCATTTGCTTATTTTTTCCTGAGTTTTTTTTTTTTTTTTTTTTTTTTTTTTTTTTTTTGTTGGAACAGAAGCAATGAAAATGTTTACCGACATTCAAATAGTCTTGTAGTAGGGGCTGTTAAAACGTTACGTTACGAGTCAAAAAACTATTCACTCTTAATGGTTTACACTGAATGCAATCGAATGATTTTTTGAAGAAGTTTTATATGGGTTTTGGCCAGACATTTGGAAATGGTTTTTTTCTAATTGTTCTACAAGTGCAGGGAAACTTTTTACCAGAAGTTAACAAAACGGATGCTTATGCTTTTACACATCAAAGAATGTTAAAAAGACATTATTTTTGTAAGCAAATAAAAAGGAAAAAATATTTTCAGCAATTGTAAAAGGAATAAAAATTTTTGGTTTTTTCTTTATTGTTGTTCTCTTTGAAATCAGCTTTAAGAGTTAATCGGCTTCTTTAATTTCTGTCTTCTACGAGTATTCCTATAGGATTGATAGATTGATTCTTAAGTGTTAAGAGTTGTAAAACAAACCAAAATACCATGGAAAACTAATTTTCTTTAACTAGTTTTGGTTAGTTTTGTTAGCATTTTTTAAAAGGAACTTTAGTTGGCACATTAACAGTATAGTGGAACCAATTGCTAAGTGTCCCTAAGTTGTTGCATAAAAACCCAAAAACAATAATAAAAAAATGGGCTTTTAACAACGTGTTTGGTTTTGTCTTTATGGCTTCAAAATATTTATACGCTAAATTAAATTAAGTATTGTTGGCAGCACTAATCAATCATTGACGTTTTAGTTAACAGTGCTTGGCATTTATTTAAGCTTTCATTTGTAAAAAAAATTCTTCAGAACATGAAGAACACAAATATAACGATACAATTAATGTTGAAAAGGCCCCAAATTTATAATAATAATAAGAATTTATTTAGGCATTCATGCCATGCCATACTTAAGACTTTTACATGAATTTTAATTTTCAACAATTTTAAGAATTTCTTTTGACTGCGATCTTCCATCAAAACAGCTCACATAGAGAATTTCTGTAAAAATCATCTCTTATTGTCAGGTTATTTAACAATTTTCAGTTATATTGCGCTTACATTGGCCCCCTTAATAGGTATACCGTTTACTTACTACCGCTACTTCGGTTACTACTACTGACTGGCTGTATGGCAAACAGAAATCACTTTGTCCAACCATATATAGAGCCCTATAAACGCTTCATAAATCATGAATTGTCATTGCAAACAAACATCAAACACACGTATGTATATACACAAATATGCACCCCAAAATGGTTATAAACAAACCATAAGCCCGGCTTGCAAACGGCCGGCCTATTTTACAGCCTCTGTGCTTTGCTTTACTTTACTTTGATTTTTTTTTTCTTTTTTTCATTTCTTAAAAAAGAGTGTCATGATTTTTACAGCAACAACAACAACACTAACATCAGCAATAATTTGTTGTTGTTTAAGAAATTGTTTTATACAACCAAATATGAAAATATTTTTATTGTAAGTCTAGAATTGTTAAGAAGCAGAAAAACAGTCAAGATTTTTATCTTTTTCGTGTATAATTTTTTCTGTTTTTTTCTTTTCTTTTTGCACCCCATAATTAAAAGGCAAAAACGTTATTACACAAGCCTAACTATGTCTGTCAGTTTGTCATACACAGCCACACAGTGAATATGATCTTAAACACACGCTTTTTGTTAAAATATGGCCAACAACATTAAAATTTAATACAAATTTTACAAATTATAATCGCATACGCACACGCACATAAACGCACAGTGTTTTTTTCTAATTCGTTTTTATATTCTTACCATAAACGCCGCATTTATTGCAACGACAACAAATATTTACTTACACCTTCACCTTTAAAAATCATTTTAAAAACTCAGAACGCAGAACGCATTTTAAAATTTTCAATTCATATGCTTGGCTATACGCACAGAATGTCTATGCACTTGGCCAAAACCGTCAGAGAAAAAAATCCAAAAAAAATGCAAAAAAAAAACAGAAAAAAACATCGAAATGATGCTCAAGCATTTACAGCTCTCTGGCGTTCTATAACTGATATAGACTGGCAGTATGGCGTTGCGTTTGTATTTTTCTCTCTATAAGCGTTCATCTGATCATTTGATTTAAGCCAAGTTTATAAGCAAAACAATACTTTGAACGCAAAAAACGAAAACAAACAAAAAAACAACAACAACAAACGTCAAGATCGATCATATATGCTTGTCTTACCAAGTCAACTCAATGCATCTTGCCTATAAATATGTTTGAATTTGAAATAACAGTCGAAATAAATCTAAAACACCCTACAATACTACAAAAAACTTTCTTTAGCAATATGATCGTATTTTAGTTTAAATCATAACTACAAACCCAAGCAATTCAGTTTTAAACCCCAGCTCACAGCCTTCCTATTACTATCCCAGTCCAAATTTTAATACATATGTATGTATGTATGTAAAGCCGAACCATTATAACATTCACAAAAAATGTACATACAGTGAGCGTCACAAGAAACTGTACATTAAAAAACTGTATACATTAATAAATTACCGTTATTTTTATTTTCAAATTGTTTCATTGAAAGTTTTTAAAATTGAAACAAAAAAAATTACCAAAAATTTCAAAATATTGTCAAATTTTTTCGGGCACTCTCCTTAAGGGGTAAAAATTGAGTTTGGTGATTGTTAGAATTTTATCCTTAATGTACAGTTTCTTTTGACGCTCATTGTACATTATTCCCTCGATTTACGTCGTCTCGATGTACGTTGTTTCGATTAACGTCGTCAAAAATTTTGTTCCCTTCAACTTCGATTTGCGTTGTCATTCGATTTACGTCGCCTTTTTTTGGAACCAACTGTGACGTAAATCGAAAGATTACTGTAACTTTTTCCTTGTTAAAAACATACTACTTTGTAGTATGAGCAATATGAAATTCGATTTACGTCGTTTCGATTTAAGTCGCCTTTTTCCAGAACATTCTACGACGTAAATCGAGGGAATACTGTATATGGCTGTGTCCTCTTGTTAAGCCTATCATTCTTTTAAAAGCTGTTGAATCCAGAATCAGACAAGAATAGTTTAGTTAACAGATTATTTGAAGTGAGATTCCACAGGAAGAGTGCTGGTACTCTCCCTCAAGTAGAGTACAATGGTTTTCTACTACTAACTTCGTGGTGAACCCTATAATCCAAGGGTTATACAATGTCTTCATAAGGAAATGTAAACTTACTTACTTTACTTAGTTGATCATTACAACCCTTTAGTTAGGATTACAATCTAGGTTCTTACACCACTCAGGTGGTGTGTGTTAATTTTTATCAATGAGTGAGGACTGCGAAAGACAGATTTCGAGAGGCTTTTGATGAGAATTTTTATTTACTCTAAGGGTTATTGCTAGAAGACTGCTAAGAGGAAGTCACCATGGAAATATATTTTCCTACTTCATTTTGTTCGAGATGTCTGAACTAAGGGTTCAACACTGGACTCGAATCCCATAAGCCCATACTATACCGACCAAACGACTACATAATTGGCCATTACGGAACCTTAATCAGGATTACGACCTTCTCACATCACTTACGTTTTGTGTTTTAATTTTATACATGAGTGGCGCGACCTACAGTTTACAGACAACTCCGAACTATAGATTTAATGACAATTTTATGTACTCCCTTTTGTTAGGATTACTACCCAGATGTCGTCTGTTATTCTTATCAATGAGTGGCGACTCTGAACGGCAGATTTTGAGAGACTTTATTTACTCTAAAGGTTATTGCCAGAAGAGAGGAAGTCGCCGCAAGAAATAATTTATCATACATACAAACATAATTGGCAATTACAACCCAATTGGCAATTACAACACTAAGTATGTTGTGTGTTTGAATTTTATACATGAGTGGCTGGACATACAGTTTAAAGCCGACTCCGTATGAAAGATTTTATAAAATCTTTTCGTTGTAATTTTATTTACTCCCAGAGTTTCTAGCCAGAAATCTGCTGAGATAAAGTCGATGAAGAAATATTTTTTAAAATTTCGTTTAGTCGCCGTAGTCTAGTAGGTAGTGTGTTGGCTTATTAGACTGAAGGCCCGAGTTCGAATCCCAGGTCAGACATCAAAACGAAAATATGAAAATATTTCTTCGGCGACTTCCTCTCAGCAGATTTCTGCCAAAAACTCTGAAAGTAAATAAAATTGCCATGAAAAGCTTCTCAAAAAAAACTGTCGTTCGGAGTCGACTTTAAACTGTAGGTCCCGCCACTCATGTATAAAATTAACGCACAGAACATAAGTGGTGTGAGAAGCTAGGTCGTAATCCTGACTGAAGGGTTGTAATGATGTAATGTAATGTATGTTAGTTGGAGATGTCTGACCTGAGGTTTGAACCGGAACCACACGTCTAATCAGCCAACACACTAGCTACTAGACTACGGCGGCTACAAGCACACTTACTTACTTTACTTAATTGATTAATTGTTCATTAAAACCTTTAGTTAGGATTACAACCTAGCTTCTCACGCCACCCATGTTATTTTTATTAATGAACGACAGATTTTGAGACACTTTTCATCGTAATTTTATTTAAACTCAGGTTTATTGCCAAAAGACTCCTGAGAGGAAGTCGATGAAAGAATTATTTTTCATACTTCCTGGCCGTGGACTCACGTCTAATAAGCCAATACACTACTTACTAGACTATGGCAACTGCACACATAGATTATTTTTCGTACCCCGATTGGCAAGGTAGATTTTTTTCTATACCCATCACTGGAGTGTCTAACATGGAGTCAACTGATCTGAATTTCAACATAAGCGTGTTGAATCCCTCTAATAATATAAGACAATCAGATTCGATAATTTTAAGTAAAATCATCCAATTTTTGTTAACTTTTTTTTCTTAAAAATATGAAAAACTGATCCTCTACTGGAGTCAGTTCAGTATATGCAGGGTACTTAAGATTCGTTTTATATCATGGAAAATATTTCTTAGCTTTTCCACGAAAGAAACACAAAAGTGCGTAGAATTTTTTTAAAATGCGTATGTGTGTGCATAAATTTCTTTTTTTTTTTTTCTTGATGTTGTTGTTGTTTTTGTTTTTGTTTTCAGGTTCACAATTTGATCATCTAAAGTTTGTTGCTTAAATCTTTTGTTTTGTATTGCTGAACATGGAGTAGACGAGACGAGAAATCATAGTGAAAACAACAGCAACAACGAATATAGAATTGCATGGGAGGCGCAGGAGTTTAAATTGAATTTTTTTTCTCTGTCGTTTGCCAAGTGCATTTAACGTTTTTAACTAAAAATGGTCAACAGCAACGACCTTCTATTTTAGGCCACTTAGGAATTGTTTGAAAAATTTATTTCAATTCAATTTTTTTCTTTTTAAAGATTTTTCGTTCAGTGAGTTAAACATGTGCGTAGTGTTTAAGTGTAAGTGTGTACATATGTTGCATAAATCGAGTATTTGTCATATTGTGGCAACGAGACATTGAGCTTTTTTTGTTTGCAGGTGAATTTTAAACGAGAATTTTTTGTTTTATTTCGAAAAAAAAAATTGATTTTTTGCGGGTTTTTTTTTTTTTTTTTTTTGTGAATGCCATTGAAAAATTTTAAACATTTTAGACAGATTGCCACTTTTGTCATAAACAAAAAATTTTTGTTTGATTTCAAATTGTGCTGAATTGAAATTGGAGAATTTAATATAGAATCTGATTTAAGAATTTTTGACCATGAAGTCAAGACAAAAAAAAAAACACACACACAAAAATAGGATTTGATTTTAATCGTATAAGACAGGAAAAAATTAATGATTGGAAAAACGTTTTTTTGGGCAATAAATTGTTTCTATTTTGGGGGAAAAAATTAAAGAAATTCTTTCGGGTTACAACACAGCTTTCGTTTAATATTTTGTGTGCTTACGAAAGTTCCAGAAAAACTGTTAGGTAAGGTGAAGGCACAACTATTAAGACTTGAGATGCAGCATACGTACATACAGTGAGTGTCAAAAGAAACAGTACACTAAGGATAAAATATTAACAATCATCATACCCAACTTTTACCACTTAAGGAAAGTGCCCGAAAAAATTTGACAATACAGGTAGTCCCCGACTTACGACCGTTCAACTTATGACTATTCGCACTTACGACCCTTTTTTTTAAATTTTTTTCATAGAAAATACTTAAAGAAGTCAAATATGTAGTTGCGGGGAGTTCCTAACATATAAATTTTATATATATGTATAAGTAAATATAAATATAAATTTTGGGTAGTTTCATTTCTCCTGATCCTCAAAGTTAGTAGTACAGTATGTAATTTTTTTCTTAAATTTTTTTTATATGAAATTCGACTTACGACTTAATCGACTTACGACCGATGACCAGGAACCTATCTCGGTCGTAAGTCGGGGAATACCAGTATTTTGATTTTTTTTGTAATTTTTTTTTCTGTTTTAATTTTAAAAACTGGCAATGAAACAATTTTAAACCGAAAATAACGGTAATTTATTAATATATACAAATTTTTTTAATGTACAGTTTCTTTTAACACTCACTGTACGTTTTACACTGTACGTTTTACACCTTTAACACAAATTAAGTTTAACTTGTAACATCATGAATATAAACACTGTTAAGAAAGTGTATGTCTTTCTAGTTCCTGAACTCTCCACATAAAAGCATTACAACTGTGACCGAGAAAATTAAAACGAATAAAAATTTATTCACGGTAAGTATGGTTATTAAAACAATTAATTGCAAGCTAACTTGTACTACAAAGTTTTTGTCAATTATTTTCTAAAGTTTTTATTCATTTTACATGGCTTTTAATGTTTCAAAAAATTGTTCAAATCCATCATATTTTATTTCATAATTTTCTAAAATTGTTTAATGATTTTTCCCTTCTTTTCTATGCATATACCATGCAAAATAAACAAAACATATTGTCTTTAATTATTTTGTTTCAATTAAAGTGTATGATTTGTTCATGAAACGAATGTTTTTTTTATGACAAAAAACTAATGATGCCGTAAATCAAATTTATTCAATAAAATCTTACCTTTCTTAATCCTGTCTTTCTCTCTCTCAATGTTTCATAAGCAATACATTTCTATTGTTGTTGTTGTTTTATTATAGCAACTGCAACTGCAAAGAAATAAAATTACGAAACAAATGAAAAGAAATGAATATTGAATGAAATATTTTAATTAATTTAAAATTTAAAATTTTTTATAATAAAATCTGAAAACTTTCAATTAGTTTTTCTACAAAGAATATAAAACACAAAAGACAACAAAAAGAAAAAAAAATAGAAAATAGAAAATAGAAAATCATTTTAATGCCCAACACCTTTAATGTACAGGTTGCATGTGTATAAAAATGACATACGTCATGTAGAGTCAACAAAATGCTTCTTTTTTATTGTCTCCATAGGTTAGTAATAAAAATAAATGAAAAAAAAAAAAAAACAGATAAACACCCTGCCACAGCAAACACCCAATTTACAAATGTTCTAAAAAACGAATTCATAACTTAAATGTATGAATTGAAGTCTCAGTTTGAAATTGAAGAAACTCCTATCAAAACCCAATAATGTATTTCACACAGAAATGTCACACATTGCTTTGGTACTCCTCTTTTTGTTCAGCAATAAGCCTGAGAAGGTATCAACTTCTTCCCTCCATAGTTTCATTTCTACTGTAGTATTAAGTCCGAGCAATACAGTGAGCGTCAAAAGAAACTGTACACTATGGACAAAATTCTAACAATCAACAAACTCAACTTTTACCATTTAAGGAGAGTGGCCGAAAAATTTTTGACAATATTTTGAAAATTTTTGTAATTTTTTTTTTTTTGTTTCAATTTTAAAAACTGACAATGAAACAATTTTAAATTAAAAATAACCGTAATATATTAATTTATATGCTCAGTTGCTTTTGACTCTCACTGTAGTATTCCCGGAAGTATGTTAAATTATCAATACATTCAACAGTTACACTCATATGGCTTGCTGGAAACGGTAACATTGAGGTTAAACAGTCGACACGCTTTCAAAGGCTATTGAAAATTCAATACATACATGAGACCAGCATTAATCTACACAGGAGCAGATAAACATGATAAACTACGATATAGAGGACCCACACCATAATAAAAAAATGACCAAAATATCATGATGCTATATTTTGGATTGAATTCTTCTTCTCCACCATGTAAGGAGACCTATCCATCAAGAATTCAATCCAAAATATACTTTAAAGACAGTCAAACATGGTGGTGGTAGCATTATGGTATGGGGGACATTCTCTCATTATTATCTCTTCTATATCGCATCCAGAATATAATGAAATCGGTTGATAACACTGAAATTTTAAAAATACAATGCTGCCGTATGCCGAAGAAAATATGCCACTCAAATGGGTCTTCCAGCAGGATAATGACCCAAAGCATACGGCAAAGTATACAAAGATGTGGTTCCAGGACAAAAAAATCAATATTTGAAAATGGACAGCACAGTACCCTGATTTAAAAACAAAAGAAAATTTGTGAAACGAAGTTAAAAAAGCAATCAGGGGAAAGTGTCCATTAAATTGCGACGAGCTTTGGAATCTTATACAGGATGCGTGGAACGCAATACCGCGAAATGTTTGTCAAAATTTGATCGACTCAATTCCTAGAAGATGTGCTGCTGTCCTGGATAACAAAGGATCCGCAACAAAGTACTAATGTGGCACTAAGGCTTTATGCAACAATATTCAGTATAAATATCTATTCAGTTTTACTTAAGTAGTTATAGCTTTAAGATTTCATGAAGTGTCCTTATTTTTTTTTCACACGTTAAACTATATAAATTCATACAAAATCACAAAAAAATCAAAATATATTATAGGAATAGCAAAAATTTTGTTTTAATCTTTTTTCTACCGTTTAAGAAAAAATAAATCGTTTAAACAAGAAAGAATTTTCTATTTTTTATTCGGTTGTAAATATAATGTAAATTTGGGTGGGCACTGTCCCCATTATTTTTCACATAACTGTATATAACCTAAGTATCTCAAAGTCGGTAAAATTTGGCATATTAGATGCAAGCCCTAGGTTCAAACTCCAGTTGAAATGAAAAATATTTCTTCGGTAACTTCCTCTTATCATTCTTCCAGCAAAAGCTCTGAGAGTAAATAAAATTGTGACGTAAAAATGTCGTTCGGACACGACATTAAAATATAGATCTCGGCACACACGGATAACCACACACTATGGGTGCTGCGATAAGCTAGGAAATAATCCTGACTTAACCATTTTAATGAGTAATATAAATATCTTAGATAGCATAAATAGAATTGACGTGAATTTACACTGGGGTATCCTTTCATGGAATAGTTTTGATAGATACCTTGAAGCCAGGCAACATTAAATTTTTCTCCGCGTCAGATATTCCTAAAAGATGGATAAAATAAAACGTCTACTTTCAGCTGAAATAAGGTCATATTCTCTTTAGTTTACAGACCTTATAGTTAATTCTTAAAAGTACTTTCAATGCCTTTAAATATGTTATCCATTCCAGGCAAATTGTTTCTGATATTTGAAAGCCTTATTGAAAAAAGTTTTAATACCTTTACAACACTGTTTTAATAAATTCTACAGATCATATGCGCCTTAGAAGCTTTTTAGCTTTTTCGTATTGCTTCTTGCCGTATTAGCAGCAACTAGTTGCATGGACTGTTGTGGTCATCATACTGACATACCATAGGATAATGTGTTGGTATTAGTTTGTTGGTGGATATATTTGATATTTTTTGTTTTTGTTGTTTAGTTGTTGTTCTCTTTTATGCCTGATGACATGCGCTTTAAGCCTTTTGATGCCATGACAGTTGGATTCATATATAACCCACAATAAAGAAACCAACGGATGAATAAACCAAAAAAAAAACAACAAATGAAGAGAGAGAGAAAAAAAACTTCATGTTGCATAGTGTCATACTTAAGTTGCCACAACCAAAAATGTTACAACAAACATTATAAAGGCCCACAATAAACAACAACAAACATTTGACTTGATGCGATTATATGCACGCACATCCCCAGCAAAGACAAGTCAACTCAACTCGACTTGTGGTATGTTAAAGCTGTACGCCTATATATGAATGTATATTCTATATTGGATATATGTATGTATATAACATAACATAATAAAGAATAAGAAGAATATGCAGAATAAGAAAAAGAAAAAAGCCTACAAAAGAAGACGAATCTGCTTATCTACGGTGATCCATCATTGGTCCAAAAGCCAGAAAACGGACAATCTCCCAATGTGTGTTAAATAAGCAGAAGAAAACAAAAAAAAAAAGAAACAATTTTTGCATATTTTTATACGAAAAAAAGAGGCCTTTTTGGCGAGAAAGAAATTTATAGGCCACAGGTGATTTTCCTTCTTCTTTTCCCCTCCCCCGCCCCCCTCACTCTCTGTTTGTTGCTTTACCATAAGACCACTGGAAACAGTCACAAATCTTAATATGCGGGCGTTAAGAGTAAAGAAAAACGAGAAAAAAACATGCAAAAAAAATATGCTAAAATATGTCAGAACCTTTTTAAAAAGCATAAAACAACAAGTGTCACCTTTAGTTTTGAGTCTTATATTTTTCAACAGCATGGCTTTCAAAAAAAGAACAGAAAAAAAAACAAAAAACCACGAAAGGAACCAGAAAAACCAGAGAATAAAAAGAAAAAGCAAAAAAAAAACGAACGGCCACAGCTACACTAGCAAAGAAAAAAAGAAATACATTCTTTAGGTTCGTTTGTTTGATATTGATTACGCTCCCACGGTTTTTGCATGTTGAAAGTACGCCAGAGATGGGACCATCATCGTCATCAACAGTCAACCCAGCCAGCCGTCCACTAAATAGTTAGTCAACCATAAAAACAGGAAATTTTAATAAAACCGCAACATCAACAACACCAACAATACCAACAACAACAGCAACAACTGTATGAAACAACTCTTAAAAAACTACAAATAAACACCCTCATTAAGGAAATTTTGTAAAAGAAAATTAAAACCAACGAGGAGAGGAAGAGAAAGATATTCAAACCAACATTTCAAAATTTACGTAGTAAAAGTAACAGGTTTATGATGGAATAAAAACCTTCACTTAACTGCAGTTAAACAGATTTACATCCCTGTATTGTTGTTGTAAACCTATAATGTACTCGTAATTAAAAAAAAAAATTCAATACTCTTAAACATATGCAGTAGATACAACCACTAAGTCCCTGTGGTGAGACACAGATATTGGGAAGACATTGAACATCTTAAGGGTGATCTGAGTAGGATGTTAGATGTCCTTACACATGCATAAGAACCGGAAGCGTGCGGTGGTTACTAGCCAATACAGGGCATTGTGAGCAGAACATCAAAAAGTAGAACACTTTCTTTGCCATTGCACAGCCTCTGGTTGGCTGCATGAGATGTGAATATTTCACTGATGATACTCTACCCCAGAGATTCTTCATTTAAGAGAAGTGATTGGGAAGAAACTAAGAAAACACGTACATGATATAAATTTCCTATGAATTCACGCGGCTATGAATTCATGGATAATGTACACCCTGATTGTGGGTGAACTGTTAAAGAAATTATCTGAGACGAACAATAGCCATGGAATGGGGACAACATACATATACAATAATTGATCATCATAACCCTTCAGTCAGGATTACAACATAGCTTCTCATACCACTTGTTGTTATGTGTGTTAATTTTATACATGAGTCGAGGGACCTACAGTTTAAAGTTGACTCCGAATGACAGATTTTTTGAGAAACTTTATCGTGGCAATTTTATTTCACTCTCAGAGTTCTTGCCAGAAATCTGCTGAGAGGAAGTCGGCGAAGAAATATTTTTTTTCTTCATATTTTCGTTTTGATGTCTTGATTTGAACCTTTGGCCTTACGTCTAATAAGCCAACACAGTACCTACTAGACTACGGGAATGGGTACAACACATTTTTCAAAGGAGACTCAAGATTACATTTCGGTGGCGTATGTTAGCAGGAACACGAGCAAAACTATAATAGTACCACCAAAGAGGAGAAGGAAATCCTACGACAGAAAGAATATTCAACTCCGAGGTAAAAAGATCTTTTGGTAAACAGAGACAAGTACGTGAGAATATTGATGGTTAATAACTGGAGGGCAGATACTAAAAGAATTTCAAGGCGAACCAAGCTTACAGAAAAATATTAAAAGTGCAATACAAAGATGATTTATTGCATGAATTTCATGATAATCAGGCCAAATGTAACCTTTAAAGCAAGCGAGACAAACTTGAAAATAACTCAGGTGAAGTTAGATACATATGTCATAATGGATCAACTTGACCTTCGAGTTCTGTACTTGTCTCACTATTTGCCACGTCCTCTAACCTAGATAATATATAGAAACCGCTATGCTTCGGCAAAACCATGCTAATAAGAACCTGTCTACGGTTATGTTGGAGGCTTTGTTAGATTTAAGTTCGTTGCATCTAAATAGTAGTAAAGACAAGAACCATGTAAACTATAGTTAAGATATTGGGAGTCAGATCAAACACGAAATTCATTGGGAAGCATCGGGATCTTACGAATCAAGTGGCAAACAGCTCTCCCTCTAAGTTCCCTGGACAGAACTAGTAGACTATAGGCTTTGGGAAGAGCTTTGCAATAAGATTGACTAACTCGATTGAACAGAATAATCTGGAAATATTCCGTGGTATATGGAAGGTACAAAGACTGATAGTGAGTGGTACAGTAGCGAGGCTATTCGAGCATAAAATACTTCGCGCCCATGTGCATACTCATGAGTATTTTCCAATTGGACATTTATGCTATAAAAAGAATGTGCAATGGACGTATCATACCAATACTATCTAACAGTCAGGGTGCTATCCTAACACTTAACCTGTATACAGATGGATCGAAGACTAGTAATGGTAAGGGAGTGAAATCGATCGAAAATAAAATAAAATATTTCCTAGCAATGGAGCAACTCACGAATATCTTCCAATTGGGAAGGTATGACATCTCAAGAAGTTACAGAGAACAGGGCATATCAATGCTATCTAACGTTTAGGTACTTATCCGAGCATTTAGCTTTTATGAGATTGATTCGATATTAAAGTGAGACATTCCGAGAAAGCTGAATCAGTTAAGTAGGCGAATAAAGTCAACATTTGCTGGTCGTACATCATAAAAGAATTCAAGAGAATGAGAGAACAGACCAGCTTACTTGAAGAAGGCCTTACTAACTGCTGATATGCACAGAATTTTATTGTGAAATGGAAAGAGGGGTTTGGAATTCAAGCAGGCTTTAGACGTTCTCAAGTTTTGCTTAGTAATTACAATGGAACGAGATTTGAAGCATGCATCTGTGATGAGGAGAATAAACCTCTATAATACACATTTAGAAGCTGTGGCGTTTTAATTCACTAAAGGAGGATCTAATTGGGGGCTTATCAGATACTAGGCAGACTGTATCTAAGTGTTCATCAGGATAACAGAATTTTTTTGTTTGTAAACAATTTTGATTGTTTTGAAAAGTTCATTTGTTTCGAATAGTCCTTAAGTAAGTACGAAAGTAAACATGGTTGTCCACTCAAGGAGTATAAGCTGACACACTTGGGCCACATACAGGGCTCATTGTAATAGCACAGTTTCCCACTTTTCCCCTAGTCCAGGAACCACTCGAAGCTTCCGATGAAGCGACTCAGACTGCTAATATCAATACATGACAGTTCATACAGGTCCTTTATATAGTTGGCATCGAGGTGCCTCTTTCTGCTCCGACAAAGTGTCGGGCATGTACACAGTAGGTGAAGAATAGTCTCATTCTGCTTCTCATCTCCGCAGCTTCTACAGAAGTCATTTGCGAGCTGTCCAAGACCAATGCAACTCGCATGCGTGCCCTGTAATAACCCCGACAACAGTGCTGAGCTTGCTTCTCTGGTGTTTAGGCAGAGCTGCCCTATGCCTTCTATCCAGCCTTGAATAATGCTTATAATAACAAGAATTTTAATAAGTTTATATTAAGCTGCAGTTGCTAATTCGTAATAAATCGTTTTTAAATAAAATTTGTATTTAAAACTTTAATGTTAATAAAAAAATTTCATTTCAATTAAAAAAAGATGTTTTTATTGCTTGATGTTACAAAATTCTTTTAGATTTGTTTATATTTCTCAAAGTTTATACTCTTTTCAGGTAGTTCTCTTTATAACAAAGAGTTTGATATGCATATTGTTAGGGTTTCAAGCAATCCTTCTTTGTTCCTAATAAATCGGTTGAAATCTCAAACTGCGATTATGACTTTGAAAATTAATGCCAAACGTTTAGGCTTTCAAATGGCAGTTAATTAATAGTAAAAATACCATAAAATTGTAACAATATATTACAAATGAAAAATATCTTATTGTCGTATCAGAGAAAAATTTAAATTTTTAATTTTTTTTTTCTTTTTTTCTCTTTCGTTATTGTGTTCGTATTTCATTTATAACAAATGTCCATACAGATTACATTTTAATTTTTTCGCTGCAGTGTTTCGTATAACAAATGGTCATTTAATAAACTCCAGTATTTTGTTTTTGTAACAACAACAATAACAACATATTTTACAACACTTTATTGAAAGAAAGAAAGAAAAAAAAGCCGAGGGACTGAGTGTGTGGGCGTTGAAATACCACAACGGTTGAGATAATTATATTGAAACTGCAGTTTATTTGAAAAAGAAAAAAAAACAAAAAACCACAATCAAAATACTTAAATTATTGTAAACAACAATAATAACAACAACAACTACTACAACATAAAACCATAATAAAAACTGATAAACGTTTAACGAAACGTACCAGAAATCGTGGCGTTCATATTAAATTAATTTCTTAACGAGCTTCGAGTTTAAATACGAAAAACAAAAACAACAGAAAAACAACAACAACAACAACAAAATGAAATCAGATCATTGAAACTAGAAAATTAAAAACAAAAAATATTTAAAACATCTGACTTGAGATTATGGATCGATTTTTAAACGGTTTATTTATAAATAAAACACGCGTTATTTCAAATTTTTTTTTTATTTTTCTATTTTTTATTGTGTTGTTGTTGCATTTTTACAACCACTGATAAGATTTGTTTTCATTGATTTCATAATTTATTTCGTATTTTAAATGCTCTCTCTGTGTGAAATGAAATAGTGGGTGCTTGACGTAAACAAGAGGGGTTAAGAGTTTATCAACTCTTCAAACGAGATGTTGTGGTAAAACTATTCAAATATTCATTAAAAAAAAAAATTAAATTATACGAGGTTAGCTACATATATTTTGCAAAAGAAAATACACAAATAAAGAAAAGAAAACAAATTTTGCGTAATTTTTACAAAGTAGTTCCTCTTCCTATGGATATTGTTTTAGAGGCTTACGTGTCATGTACACGATGTTTTGATAAAAATTGTTTAAAAAAATTGTCTAAAACTTAGAAAATAATTGAAAGAAAAATACATTTTTAAACTTAACATAAAAATGTTTAACAGATTTTAAAGTAGTTTTCTTATAACTTTTTCAATTCGTATATTTTTTTTAAGTAAACAACACTCTACTAATAAAAATCAGTAACACAAATACATCCTCTCAACATCACTCTCAACAGCAACATCACAAAAGACGTTCAATCATCCTCTAATGCAATCCCCTAATCCTGTGACTTTAATGAAGATATGAATGCACGCATCAACAAAGCCTTTCAGGCTAAGTATATAGCCTTAGGAAATTACAATACGAGGAAGTTTTAGTTATTCATCTGACTGACCCGAGTTCGTTAATCGATATCTTGATAAGGCACTGTAAACTTAAAGAACACTTGTTTAGAATGTTGATCCTTCAGATCCCAACAAGTAGATTCAATAATCATGGGAATTAATCTTTGGAACATAATCTTGGGACCTGTGCGCTATAAATACATCCCAGAAAAAAGCTCCTGAATGTACATCAGCTGTTGAGCAGAGAGCTGCCCTTGTTGACACCGAGTAGCATTTTGAAGTTTGCTAAAGGAAAAGGCTTGAAGAAGACAAACAATCATACACCATGTGTCTCAAGCAGAAGTCACCACAGTCTAGTAGGTACATAGTATGTTGGTTTATTTAAAGGGAGCCCATGTTCAGACCTCAGTTTAGACATTTCCAACAGAAAATATAAAATAATATTTCGACGACTTCCTTTCAGCAGTCTGCTGGCGAAAAAACTCTGACAGTAAATGAAATTGCAATGAAAAATTTCTCAAAAATCTCTTGTTCGGAGTCGTAGTTAAACTGCAAGACCCGCCACTCATTGATAAAGTGAATACACACAACATGGGTGCTGTGAGAAACTGTGGTTGTAATCCTGACTAAAGATTTGTAATGATCAACTAAGTAGTAAATCTCAAGAATATTAAGTATTTTTTTTTTACTTCTACTGAAATGAATGTTTAAATAATTTTTTATACCAACTTCTTAAAATTATATCCACACCATCTGTTTTGCCAAATAACAATAATAATTAAACCCCCCCCCCCCTTTCTAAAATAATTTATTTTGCACATACACAATGGCTATTATTTCTCAAATCAATTGACTATTGAACCTTTTGATAAAAAAAAAGCAAAAAAAATAATAAGAATTGTATTAAGAAATATGCTTTTTAATAAATTAAAAGTAAGTTTTTCCTTTGCCACCAGAGTGTGGTCCAACCAAGCCACACTGGTTTCTTTATTTATATTTGAAATAAAATAAAAAATAAAAAAATTAAACGAAAAATTATTTTTATTTACGATCTAGAAAGAAATACAAGAGAGAGAGAGGGAGGAAGAAATCAAAAAACTTTATTTCAAAAGGTCTTTTTTAGGTTGTTCTGTGCATATTTCATTTGACCGAACGTTTGTTTCTCTGTAAGCATTCTAAGCCATTCAAAAAAAAAAAAAAAATCCAAAAAAAAAAAAAAAATGAATCTCAATTGTGGTTCTCTAGTGGTTCCAAAAGAACACATGTGTGCACATTTTTCTAAAGGTCGTTTAGTTTCGGTTTATCAACCAAACCCCAGTGTCTGTATCTATTACCACTGCAGCCACTGTCACTGCAGCCGCTTGGCCGGTATGGTCCAGGGATTGTCATGTTGTTTTGAATTTATTAGAAGAAAAAAAAAAATGAACGAATGAAATAGAAACGTTACAATAACAACAACAATTGTTTTCAGTTTTAGGCCTGTTAATAATAGAAACCAAATCAAACAAGAAAACAAGTATTTTAAATGAACAAGAAAAAGAAAAAGAAATGAAATCAAACTAAACACCCGCTATTTGTTATGGCATAAATAAATAAATAAAAATCAAGATAAGTTCTCTCATACAAGCAAATATTGAACGACCTCTGAAGGTTAATTTATCAGGTTTTTATTCTGAATTTGTTTTTTTTTTTATTTTTTGCCTCATTTCTTAACTTGTGGCATTAATTAATACACAATATTTGATTGTAGCCAGAAATAAAATTTTCAAAACTTTTTTAAAATTTTGTTTAATGGGTTCTCATAACCGCCATCTAATGGAAGCTACATTTGTCAAATTAGTTGTCATTTGTTCCGTCTGTTATGCGAAATCAACCTGGATGGACGCACGATTCAACAACTGCATATGATCAAATTGTTTCCTCAAAAGGGGTGATCAGTTCGGCCAACGTAAGAATCGAAAAATAATTTTTATGGGTACGGCCCGTTTATGGATGAATGAGAACGTGATGGAGAAAGGTAAGATTTGAAACGATATCAATGCACATGAGATCCAAGAGCGTCCAATGTATTCCGAAAAACTTACAGGGCCGATTTTAGGCTGATTTTAGGCTGACAAAGTCTGCGGTTAACACGGCGAACATATATGTCTGTCGATGATTATTTATAATTTTTGGACTGAATTGGAGGATCTGTACTCCAAAGACATGTGTTTCCAACAGAACGACACTATGTGCCACACTGCTCATCTCGTATTGGATATTTTGCACAAACGATTTGAGAAAATTATTGTCTCACGAAGGTACGACGTGAACTCGCTATCGAAATCGCGGCATTTGTGTTCGATAAACCTTTTGTTGTGGGGTTTTCTTAAGATGGATGGTGTATGTGAATAAGGAGAGAGGGAGTCGATTTCTCAATCTTTCCTATATCATAATAAAGGGCTAACCATTTCGTGGTTTCAAAAGTATGGGACTGGAATTCGACATCTGTCAAACTAAGTTGTGAAACCAATTTATTTCTTTTCAGTTGAAAGTCTGACTTTGACGAAAATGGATCGCTTAACTATCACACAAGGCATAAAAATTATCAAAACCTACTACAAAAATGGTGATTCTGCCACAGCCACGTATCGTGCGAATCGGCAATTTTTCGAAGAAAATTTTCTTCAGCGATGAAGCACATTTCACACTCGGTGGGTATGTTAATAAACAAAATTGTCGTATTTGGGGTTCTGAGAATCCTCAAGTAATTGAAGAGAGGCCATTACATCCAGAAAAAGTCATTGTTTGGTGCGCTCTTTGGTCCGAAGGTGTGATTGGACCTTACTTCTTCGAAAACGACGATGGAACGACTGTCACCATCAATTCGGAGCGTTATGGTCATATGATAACCGAATTTTTTTTGCCTGCTATTGAAGAATACGACTTGGAGAATATGTGGTTTCAACAAGACGGTGCTACATGCCACACAACTCGAGCGTATATGGCTTTATTGCAAGAGACATTTCCTGGCCGCGTAATTTCTCGTCGTGGCGATATCAACTAGCCACCAAGATCATGCGATTTGACATCATTAGACTTTTTTTGTGGGGCTATGCGAAAGACCGTGTTTATTCAAAAGAATTGCAACACTTCGCGTGGAGGTCATTTAAATGATGTGTTACACACATAATGTCAACATTCAAACTTTACAATAAAAAAGAAATATCATGAAAAAAATATTTTATATCCGTGTTTTATTTACGTTTACTTTTGAAACCACGAAATGGATAACCCGGCATAATGTACAGAAAACGGCAACCACTATCTCTGACAAAATAGCCCTCGATATACAGATTGTAATGTCCTAGTCAGATTCAGAACCCATTCCGTTTTAAAACCATTTAGCCTGTCCCCTGGTCGATCAGCCCATATAAGTACGACAATTTATGTCCACTCTTCTTTCCCTTAACGTTACAGTGACCGAAATCTAGAAGAGTTTTTTCTGATACTTGTGCAAAAGTATTGTGAGGGCCCTTCGGTAAGATACTACAATTTTCATTCAGTGCCTACAGAATAGTTAGAGTTTCCACATAAATAAGCATTCTATCATCACATGAGCAATGCTGACAAATCAGGTACGTAATGATCGCGATTACTGCAATTTGGAATACTCACACACATAATAGACATAATTGATCATTACAACGCTTCAGTCAAGATTACAACCTAGCTTCTCATACCACCCCCATGTTGTGTGCGTTAATTTTATACATGAGTGGCGGGACCTAAAGTTTAAAGTCGAATCCGAACGACAGAGTTTTTGAGAAACTTTTCATGGCAATTTTATTTGCTCTCAGAGTTTTTGCCAGAAATCTGCTGAGAGGAAGTCGCCGAATAAATATTTTTCCTTATTTCGTCTTGATGTGTGACCTCGGCCGTGTTTGAACCGTGGCCTTCGTCAAATAAGCCAACACACTACCTACTAGACTACGTCGACTTTGGCTACAGTAAGGCTTTTGGAATAGTAACGCTTCTATAACCTCACATTATATCCATAAATTTGAATTTCATATTCAGGCTTCCATTGTATTTATTATTATTCCTTCAAATAATTGATATTTTTCTATGTTTTACCATTGAAATCTTAACATTTCACTGCTGTATGTATGTATGAATCGAGGGTGGACATTTAAAATTATTAGTTTCATATGCTTTCCAGCTGTATGTTTAAGAGTGGAGTTAACATTTAGACCAGTTTTTACTTGTTCTGCCATGGGTTTTCCCCCATCTTTTATATAATTCGTTGTTGTTGGTGTTGCTGTGTTCTTTTTTTTTTCTTTTTTTTTCATTCCAAACAACAATTGTTGTTAAAAGGAAATTGTTAAGCTTAACATTTATTAGAGTTTAGTTGTGTTTAGTTTTCATTTTTTAAATGCTTTGGGTTTCTATTTCTTTATTTTTTATTTTTTTTCTATTTGTTATTGCTGGTTAGTTAGTTTGCTTTTGTTTTATAAAAATATAATCTTCATTATAACCGCAAAAAACTATATTATTACCAACTATTATTACCATAAAGAATGGTCAAACTATGGCTACATACATACATAGCCATTTATATGATAAATAAGGTTGTGTTTGCTATTTGCTTCTGCTCTCGTTATAATTCACATTAAAATGGGAATTTTTTTCTCTGCCATTTTTTGTTTAATGCCACAAACCCACTACCACCAACGCTATTATGTGGTGCAACAGTACAACACTTCAGATAAAATATCAGCACAACTATAACATGAAATTGTTGCACACAATTAAACACTGTTTCCCCTGAAAAAAATTTTCATTTTTAGGAGATCCCTTAACATCTCCAATATTCTCTAGTAGGTAGGGAATTGGCTTATTAGAGGCAAGGCCCCACCTCAGCTCGAAATTAAAAAAAAAATATTTCTTCGCCCAATTCCTATCAGCAGTCGTATGACAAACACTGAGGTAGTATATAAAATTGCCATGAAAAGTTTCTTAAAAAGCTATGGTTCAAGGTCGAAACTGTAGATACCACTTGCTCATGGATAAAATTAACACACCCAAACATAAGTGATGTGAGAAGCTAGGTTGTAATCCTGATTAAAATACTTCTCAGACGATAGATGTGGATAGTGGCATGTTAATGGAAAGACAGTGTCTTGCTCCCTCTCCTACTCCAGATTTTTGTGTAGAAATTGTGATAGTCCCGCGTGCTAGTTTTCCTAGTACACAGTATCCCGTAGGAATGAAGACTAAGTACTGAATGAACAGGAGATGGAGAAGAACAAGTTGTTAAAGCCTCCTTAAATTAAGATTCGGCCAGCTTAACGTTAATGTAGAACAGATGTTTCTTTTTGCTGGTAATACTTAAATGTGGCATGGAATTTATTTCCAATTTCTAGTTTTATATTGACCAAGGGTCTCTTACACAGATATTGCATAGAATGTTGCTTCAGGGTATATTGATACATACAGTACAACCCGTTCTGTCAGCTGATTTCGAGAATTCGATGCAAATTTTAGGAGAAATTGAAGAAGCGTCTGGTTTCCCCCTCTATTTGGAATAGCATTGTGTAAACAACTGTTGAAATTCTTATAGGGGACCGTATCATCAATCTGTACCGAGCAGTATGTGCCTATAGCCTTAGCGTACCCTAGAAGTTGTTTATGCGATAAGATTGCTGTCTACACTTCTTAGTTTTTATTAATGTATGAAGGTCGTCGTTGCCTATCTATTTTTGGACCTCTCAGGGTTCTATTTAAAACATGACGTGTGGTACATCCTAACATAAAGATAAATACATAAATTTGGTCATTACAATACTTCAGTCACACTTCAGTCACTACGACCTAGCTTCTTAAAACACTTCCGTTATGTGTGGTCCAAACGTCTATGATCAATGATAAGGTTGGTCTCCACATCCCTTAATTGTGTGCTGTAATTTGTCAAATCGGTTGTCTCCGTAATCTGAAGGAATATCTACAAGTGGCGGGATCTGCAGTTTAACGTCGACTCGGAACAACAGATTTTTTTGAGAAACTTTTCAAGACAATTTTCATTTACTCTCAGAATTTTTGCCAGAAATCTGCTGAGAGGTAGTCGCCGAAGAAATATTTTTTAATGTTTCGTTTTGTTGGCGATGTCTGCCCCGGGGGTTGAATCGTGGCTTTACATCGAATAAGCCAACACACTACTTACTAGACTACGGCGTCTTTCAGGCTGAACTGTGGAAGTTTTTCCTCAAGATCTTTACATATACGATTTTCTAAATTAAAACTAACTCCTCATAGAGTAGTCGAAATGCAAACCTTTAATAACTTGCTTTAGAAAACAGCGTATTTCTCCTCCTTTTCTACTTCAGCTCAGTAAGTTTCTATTTCTGTGACCACATCGATATTCTTTTGCACGACTATCGAGTGGTGGAAGAAGAAGTCTGAAGAACTTTGACGATCGATTGTAGGTTTCTAAGCGATTTTACAATGATCTACCCAAGCGAAATGAATTTTTCTTTTGGCAATTGGACTTTGGCGCAATATTTTATAATAAAAAGGAACCAGAAAGGATAATGTGGAGAATCCTGATCTGGGAGAGAATCTATGTTCCCTGAGGGACTATACATGCATACTCGCTGTTCGAATGCAATGTTGGTTGATATTATCTTGATAACCTTTTTTTGGAGGTCTGAATTTGCGAAATGTAAAGATAATTACGTGGTTGATGCACTGGAGAAAGATTTGAAGCAATACCGGTGCTTCAATGTATTTTTAAAGTAGGACAAACCAATGATAACAAAGTCATTTAGAAACATAAGTGTGTCAGGGTATACAGTGAGCGTCAAAAGAAACTGTACACTATGGTTAAAATTCTAATAATCACCAAACTCAACTTTTACCACTTAAGGAGAGTGAACGAAAAAATTTGCAAATATTTCCAAATTTTTTGTAATTTTTTTGTTTCGTTTCAATTTCAAAAACAGGCAATGAAACTATTTTAAAATAAAAATAAGGGTAATTTATTAATGTATATTTTCTTTTTAACGTACAGTTTCTTTTGACGGTCACTGTATATGGGTTTATAGAACCCCTATGTGGTGAAACAGATATTATACTACAAAGTCTGTTGTTTAGTCAATTAGAAGAGGTGATAATCTAGACATCTGGCCTATTTGTTTTTGTGCATACTGAAGAAGTATTTAGTACCAAAACTATATTAAGAGCTGTAATACGAAGGAAGAAATAAAGGATCATATACAACAGCATTTGGGGGTAGTAAACTAGTTCACCTTTAGTCATCTAATACTCGAGACTTTATTTTAAGAATTTTTGAATGTGTAGTTTAATAGCAATTTTAAGTTAAATAATGCTCGCACTAACATGTTGGGCCCTTACAGCAAGGGATATCAACAAAGTTGGAGACTTAAATTATTTTCAAAATATTTTTTTTAATGGAAATGGTGTTTTTAGGTGTATTTATGACGTTGATGATTTAGTTGCTTTATTGGTCGGTCGGTTGATTTTTCTTATTAAAGATTTTCTTTTTTTTTGTTTTTGTTTTTGTTATTGTTCTTGTTTAAATTTTTTTCCATGGTTGTTTTTGTTTTTGTTTTTTTTTTTCTTTGTTCATAATAGATGGATGGATAGATGCCATGGTTTAAATGGTGTTTTGTAAACAAGAATTAGCAGCGCGTGCTAAATAAAATTGAAAAAAAAAAAATGAGAAGAATTTTTTTTTAGACGAAAAAGCATAGAAACTGGCTGAAATAAAATACATTTTTTGGTGTATGAGTGAATTTATTGTTTCATTCCTTACTGAATAAGAAAAAAAAAGGGGGGGGGAGATCTTCTTTATGTTTCTAAGCAGTTGGATTGCATTTTTTGTTGTCGCAATGGCAGCCAGAAGCAGCAACAGCAGTCTAACGAAGAAGACAACATAATAATGGCATGTGCGCAAGCGTGCTTAAGTTTTTCATTTCATTTTTTTGTATTTTTTTTTTTCTTCTTAATTTAATTTTCTTTTTTAACATATGAAAAGCATGCCATTTCTTTTACACTTTGTATAACATAAAGTTGGTGATGAAAAAAAAAAAAAAAACGACGCAAAACAGACTTGGAAGACGTCTTTGTTTTTAATTTTTAAGCCATAAATCTAATGCTTATTTGCCAACGAAAATTGCATTAAAATGGTAACAGCACTGGTTACATTGTAAAGCTAGCAGCAGCAGCAGTAAGCTGGGAGTAGAAATGAGGTAGTAAAGGAAAACGAAAAAAATTCAATGTTACATTAAAGCCAAGTTAACTTAAACTACACAGCTACGGTACATGTAATTACAATCATTATATGGTCTGTCGCGTTTTTTTCTATTTTTTTTTTTTATTTTTTGTTGTTCTGTTTGCAGTTACACCACCACCAGCGGCTGTAAGACAGCCACAGTGGCCACATTAAGATTTTGCTATAATGGAGGCAACACAGCAATAGCCAGCAACACAGTAACCATAACAGTAACAAACAATCAAACAACCTTAGCAATCAGTAGCAACAACCAAAGTGCACTTTGGAGGCTTAACTTTTTAATATCGAGCGCAATAACATTTTCTTGTTGTTACTCTACAAAACCAAGAAAAACCAAGAGAGAAATAGAATTTATGCTTTCAACACTTTTTGTTTTCCAATTTAATTTTGAGTTTAAAATTGAACAAAAAAAATTCTTAGACTGCGTACTTAAGCATTGTGGACCCCATAACAATGTTGTTTTTTCTCAAGAAGTCTATGAAATTTAATTCAATTAATTTCATGTATGTATTGTTTCTTTATGTTTTATGATTTAAACGAATTATTATTAACTTGATTAAATTGTTTTTTATTAACACATACAATGTTGCATTGGTAAATGCTGGATAAATGCAGACCACAAGCACCTTAACTGCATCATTATGATTTACATGTTTGGCAGTAAGCTTGTATTAGTTTAAATGGATTTTCAATGTTTATAATTTAAGCCTATTTACCTAATTAAAGTAGTTAAAATATTCAATAAATATGAACTTCTAAGCCATGAAATGTTTCTGTATGAGAGGATCATTTACTTTTCAATAACTTTCCTATGCAATAGAATTCACAGGCTTTACAGTGGCCTTTAAATGTCAATTCTGAAAATCGGTTTTGGCCTTGTGCACCATACAAGTCATACCATACATACACATATGTACATAATTGGTCATTACAACCCTTCAGTCAGGCCTATTGACATAGTTTCTCACACCACTTATGTTGTGTGTGTTAATTTTATACATAAGTGGCGGGACCTACAGTTTAAATTCGACTCCGAACGACAGATTTTTTGAGAAACTTTTCATGGCAATTTTATTTACTCTCAGAGTTTTTGCCAGAAATCTGCTGAGAGGAAATCGGCGAATAAATACTTTTTGTATTTTGTTTTGATGTCTGGCCTGGGGCTCGAACCCTGGCTTTTACGTCTAATAAGCCAACACACTACCTACTAGACTACGGCGACTTCATACCAAGCGAATTATAAAAATTTCAGTTTTTGTCGACCGCTTAAATAATTTCTCAGTAATTTATTTCAGAACTTCGCAGGGACCTAAACAAATTTCAGGAGATCTTCTATATTCTACAGTATATTACATTGTATACTCATTGCCACCGATGATGAGAGGATATACTTATGTACATATGTCGTGGGCAGTAATGCAAAGACAATACGCTCTTAAAAGTGCAGTGTATTCCAGATTGCTGTGATGGTGATCACTACATATGGATGTGTATTGTGGGCAGTTCTCACTGAGTGATAGAGTGAGTGTGGTAATTTATATCGACACTCAGACTGCTTTAAAGCCACTGAAAAGGCATTATGGCAGCTCGAAAACGGTTGTATATTACAGAAAAGTCCCTCACAATGGTTTTGCATAAGAGTAGCATTAAACTGTGCTAGATTTTAGCCACTGAGGCAAGAAGTACTCATATAAATTGACGTGAGCCTACGGTTCAAACCTCAGGTCACCAAAACGAATGAAATATGAGAAACGATATTTCTTCGCCGACTGCCTCTCAGCAGATTTCTGGCAAAAACTCTGAGAGTAAACGAAATAAAATTTCCATGAAAAGTTTCTCAAAAATTTGTCGTTCGGAATCGACTTTAAACTGTAGGTCCCGCCACTCATGTATAAAGTTACCACACACAACATATGTGGTACGAGAAGCTAGGTTGTAATCCTGACTGATGGATTGTAATGACGGATTATGTATGTATCGTATTGGGTGAGGATCGACAAAAAAGTGTCGACTGTCTTCAATGCATTTGGAATTTGATCTTCTTAAATTTATGTACGTAACTTACAGATTTTAATGAAAATATGAGATTGTAAAACCTAGAACGCTGCCGTAAGTCACATGGGAAAAATGTAAGTATTCGTGAAGAATCTTCGAATATTCAGACCAAAGATTATACGTTGAAAGAGATTAAGTTATACTATGTTCAGACAGGCACTTTTATTGCGTAAATCGCAATAAACGCCGTTATTGTGCTCAATATTGAGTAAAACTTAAAATACAGCACCGTATTGTGTACGTTCAGTGAGCATATTACAATTTTCCGAACACATTCAATTGATATTTGACTACTCAAATGTCAACAACTACAAACAAAAAAAAAAAAAAAATTTAACAAAAAAAAAAAACAAATAAAAACAATGTTATTGAAACAACCAGCTGTTTTGTTTACCACTGTCAAATAAATATTGCGTATATTATGTGTCTGAACACTTAAAATATTGGACTCAAATAAACGAATATTGACTCAATAAAAGTGCCTGTCTAAACATAGTATTCAATTGAAGGAATCGTGGACTACTATCTCTGGCGAAGAGTGGATCAATAGCGCCAATCAGACCTATGGAAAACAAATTGCATTCAATTGTTTATAACTTTAGAGAGACAATATTACCATACACCAGCAAGGGAACAGAAACAGGAACCATTCTGTTTATCCATGGAGATAATGTATTTTTGTTGAAGTAAGCAGCAACGGTAAGAGTTGGCTGTGAAGTAGAGGCTTTGGACAAAGTAATGAGCCGTTATATGCTGCTTGTATAAAGGACGGGAGTATATTTTATAAATTGGCCAAATTAAGTACGAATTAGAAATTGAAAATCAGTAAAGTTTTCTCCAATTAGTTGTGTTTGTGGTATTTGTCATCGGACCTTAATTAAATGTTTTGTTGACTGAAATCTTTCTTTATTGCATAACGATTTCAATTCAATGTGCCTGTCGTTTCTAGCTTTGACCGATGATCCAATAAATCTTTAATGTATACAAGCGAATGACAAGAAATTGGTGATTCAAACCTTAAGAAAACAAAATAAAACTTTCCATGTTCATAATTTTATTGCTAGACTTAGTGACTATAAAAATAAAATTAAAAATTTATAAAAAAAAAAAAAAATTTTAAAAACCGGCTTAAAACTTGAAAATATTTTTACGATAAAATAAAACTCCCGCAAGACATTAATTTTAAAAATATTAAAAAAAAATAAAAAAAAATTAGAAATAACTACCAAGACATTGATTGATTAAGTGTTACCATTAATATGAAAATTATTATAATATACATATATACACATACATACATACATACAAATAAAAATCTGTTTAACATGAATAAAACAAACTACTTTTGGCCACTTGCTTGAACAAAAATTTTTGGAGAAAAACAAAGGAGCATAATATTGATACGAAAAGGTATTATTTTTTTAATTTTTTTAGTAACACCCCTTAAGATAATATTTTTTTCTTTGTGTGCTTTTTTTTAAAATTATGAGTTTAGAGGGCGTTAAACAAAAAATATTTTATTTTTTCATTTTGTTTTTATGAAAATAGAGAAAAAGGCGGCTTAGATTTTTTGAAATTTTTTTTACTTACAAATATTTCTCTTCTCTAAATTTATGCTTAACCTTTAATTATCTACGAGTAGAAGACGAAGAAGAAAAACAAAATATTGTTTAAAAAATAATATTAAAACTGAAAGGTCGTATGTAAAAATTAAGGCCATAGTTCAAATGATTAATGAGTTTTGGTCTAAGGTTTGAGGGCCTTTTTAAAAAAAAAATCGAAAAAAAATTCGAAAAAATCAGAAAAAAAACAATAACAACAAAATGTTAATAATATTAAATAATTTACTTTTAAATACCTATATGCTGAGGCAAGCAAGTCACAAACAAAAAAAAAACAGAAAACCTTTAAAATGTTTCTTCTTCATGCTTGATCTGTAATATCTTTAGTTTTAATAGTTTAAGTTTCTTTATATTAAAGTTCCTTAACATGAGCTTAAAATGGCCAAAGACCATAACAAAATTGTAAATGATTTGCAACAGCACAAATTGCAATACATTCTACCCCAAAATGCCATAAAACCCCACAAAAACTTCTTCAAGCCACCAACGACTTTTTCCAACAACATTCAATGCAAAATCCCCTTAGCCAAGCTACTTAAGTATTGGCATTTTTTTTCTTTTTTTTTTTGAAAACCAAAAAAACAGAAAAACAAAAACTAAACTAAACAATAAAATGTTCTGCAAAAAAAATGTTTTTTTTTTCAATTAAATTACAGAACAAATTGATTTTGTAAAGCATGACACCATAAAACAGCTTCAGCTGGACACAGAAACAAAAGAAGTTTTTTTCAAATCAACAAAAAAACATAGGAAAACTGCTCCAAATGTTTTTTTTTTTTTAAAGGTATGCCAGCTAGCCAGCAGTCTCTTCTGTAAAGGCCAAAAACTGTGAAGACCTTTACGTAACTAAAAAAAAATCAATAAACAGCCATGGTTGGTCATATGGAAGACATGTTGTTTGGTCAAATGGAAAAATGTCCATGAATATCGGCATAACAAATCTCTGCATATTATGAAGGTGTTGTAAAAAAAGATTACAACAACTCAAACAACAACAACAACAACACCACCGTTTTTAAAAAATAAATAACTAAAACTTAAATGACACTACAGGTGGGGGGTTATCAGTAAAACAAAAAACAAAAAAAATAACCTAAGGAATCTTAAAGACAAAACAAAGAAATCCATATTCTTAGCCAAAAGGCGCCAAGATTAAAGGCTTCAGATAGAAGAAGCATTTTCTTGAACACAAGAGACAAACAACAGAATTAACATTAACATCATAGAATTCATGTTCCAATTATAAAAGAAAATATGCTTGACTTTCCATAGCTGTTTATGAGGGCTTTTCGTTAAACATTTTAAATTAAATTAAAATTTTAAATTATTTTTTATATAGAAAGCACTAATAAAGCTATGATTTTTAATTTCATTATAATGCTTGGACCTTAACCTTATGCAAGAACTACAATGTCATATAAATAATTGCAGCAAACGATCTTTCTGAAGTAGTTCTGAAATACTCCTTCGCACATTGCGTGTGGTATTTCAGCGATAATTTGACGAAAATTACAGTTCCAAATGCGCCAATGTTAAAGCATTATCTGCCTAGACTCTATGTTTAATGTAACTCCACAAAAAAGTCTAACGTTGCCAAATGGCGTAAGTTTCCAGGTCATTTCCCAGTGCCAAAACACGAAATTATTCTCTGTGGAAGCTATATTCAGTAAAGCCGACATAGTCTAGTAGTGTAGTGTGTTGGCTTATTAGACATGAAACCTACATAGGTTCGAACCAGCGATCAGCAATGAGTATTCAAAACGATGAGTAGATTCGAGTCATACTCATAACTTCTGATACTTATACGCATTCATACTTATTTTAATATCATACTCATACTACTCATATTCAAAGTTTGAAGTACTCATCGTACTCATACTTAACAATACGCATGATGTTGTTGATTTCGACTCTCCTTTACTCAACATTTACAAGAATCACAAAATAAGTATGATTCGCGTACGAACACTGCAATACTCACTAGAAGGTTGTGTGTTTGCTTTGCTTGCTGTGTTTGCCTTTTCTTTCTTCTTCTTTTTGTAAATGCAACAACAATTAAGACAGTAAATTTTGTTGAATGATTCGACGAGTCACTCGAATCATTTGTAAGTATTATAAGTATTTTTCTAAAATTATGAATCTAAATGAGTAGAGGCTTATGAATCAAACATATTTTGAATGGTATGAGTTTGATGTCAACGTTGTACGCATACTCATTGCAACCTGTACTTATAAATCAACGCTGTAGTGAGTACGAATGAATCAAAGTACATAGTTAAATTTCAATACTGTTGACTCACTCATACTCAAAATTTCATGAGTACTTATGAGTAGCGAAAAAACGAGTCATTGCTGATCTCTGGTTCGAACCCTAGGTCAGACATCTTTAACAAAACGAAATACGATAAAAATATTTCTTCGGCTACTTCCTCTTCACAGTTTACTGGCAAAAACTCTGAAAGTAAGTAAAAGTGCAATGCAAAAGTCTCTCAAAAATCTCTTGTTCGGAATCGATTTTAAACTGTGGGTCCTGCCACTCACTTATAAAATTAACACACGCAACTTAAGTGGTGCGAGAAGCTAGGGTTGTAATGCCCCATTATGTATGTATGTATGTATGTATGGAAGCTACTCATACAATAAAAAACGTTCATGTTATGAGATTCATAGCACTGTGAACCACATTCCTTTCAGTTCATAATCTTCAATTGTAAGCCAAAATAAGCTTTGCTGACATATAACCATAACGCTCTGAATTGATGGTTCATTTGAATTCATTTACGAAAAATTGCAGCCCAGTGACTTCTTCAAATCACAATGTATACCAAACAGTTATTGTGTTCCGATGTAATAGATTCTCCACAATCATTTCTGGATACTCCTATGAAATGAGCTTCATAACTGAAGAAGTTATTTTTGGAAAAACCTATTACTCCTGCAAGCCTACTCCAAAAATCCTGTTACCGTGTATTAGGCGCAAGGCCGCGGTTTAAACCCCAGGTCAGACATCAAAAACAAAATGCGAAATATGAAAAATATTTCTTCAGCGACTTGATCTCAGCAGATTTCTGGCAAAAATTCAGAGAACAAAATAAAAATGCCATGAAAAGTTTCTCAAACATCTGTCATTCGGAGTCGACTTTAAACTGTTGATGCCGCCAGTCATAAATAAAATTAACACACACAACATGGAGGTGGTGTGAGAAACTAGGTCGTAATCCTGACTGCAGGGTTGTAATGACCGAATTATGTATGTAATGCATGTATGATGAGGATGGTGTGAGACTGACTGACCAATGGAAAAAGTAAGTAATACTGTTGCCATGTATTTTCAAGAACATGGACACACATTTTATACAGCGTGATCAGCGTTGCCAGTAATTTAAAAAAAAAAACTTTTTATTTCCCAGAAAAAACTTGTTTCCCACAAAAGTACCAAAATTTGGTGCTCTCTGTTGGTGTTTCTTTGCTTCTTTTGCCTGGGACTAATAGAATACACAATATTTAATTTAAAAATGTAAATATTTCTTGTTATTATTATAGAATTTATTGAAAAAAAAATTTTTAAATTGAATTTTGCCGAAAAAACTTGTTTTGTTAGAAAACAAATTTAATGAAAACTTTTCCGCATCTCAATAAACTTGGGAAAAAAGGGAAACCTTGGCAAATGGCAACTCTGAGCGTGCTACAAGTGCTTTATACTATGTTCAGACATGCACTTTTATTGCGTAAATCGCAATAAACGCCATTATTGAGCTCAATATTTCATATAAAAATTCAATTAATTATTGAGCAATAAATACGCAAATTGTTATAGTATTGAGTACAACTTAAAATACGACACTGTCATAAGTACGTTCAGTGAGCATATTGCAATTTTCCGAACACTTTCTATTGATATTTGACAACTCAAATATCAACAACGACAAACAAAACAAAAACAAAAACAAAACAAAAAAACAACGAACAAAATAAAAACAATGTTGTTGAAACAACCAGCTGTTTTGTTTACCAGCTGTCAAATGAATATTGAATAAGCAGCTGAACTGCGTATATTATTATGCCTGAACGCTTAAAATATTGTGCGCAATAAACCGAATATTAACTCCATAAAAGTGCATGTCTGAACATAGTATTACCCAAAAAGAAACTTTTCATGAAGGTGTCATTCAATTAATTGAACAAGACCGTGTAATCTAAGCTCATTGGATTTTTTTCTTTTGGGGTTCGGTTACAAGTGACTTAACTACGTCTATGAACCTTATGAAATGCAGGGTACAGGCTAGAGTATCAACATTTAAACTGTTTAGTGGATTAAAAATATTTTATTTTTCTGTTGGAAATTAATGTTTTTGTAATTTAACATGAATTAAGAATAAATTTTTTTTTTTTTGCTTGAACAATGCATTCAAAAGAAAAAAAAATAAGAAAAAAGAATTGAGCAAAAAAATCTTTTGTAATTTATTTGTAGAAAAACTTTTTGAAAGTTGTTATTTAATATTTCCACCAAGTGGCCAAACAATTCAGTTTCAATTCATTTTTTCTAATTTTTTTCTCTTTACTCGTTAAAATATTTGTTCGTTAATTTTAAAATTCAAATTCCATTCACAACCGCAGAGGAAAAAAAACACAACAACGCACCATTAGATAAATGTGTGGTCTACACAGAAAAAAAAATTAAAAAAATAAAAAATAGCAGAAATGAAATGAAATTAAAAAAAATAAATAAAATATAAAAACCAGTAAAAATATTTATTTTTTTTATTTTTGCTAACTGACTGTATTCTGTTCTAAACCGCAATTTAACAAACTTTAATTATCCAAAAAATTTGTTTGTTTGGTTTTTGCCAATAAAAAAAAATTCTTTTTTCTGTGTTGTTTTTGCGAAAACAGTGTTGTATAGTGTGTAGAAAAATTTGTCATATTACTGTTATAATTATAAATTATTAAAAAAAAAAAAAAAATAAAACAAAACATAATAATAATATTCGTTTATAAATATTTATAATTTATTTTCTTTTGTTTTAAATGAAATAGGGAGAAAAAAATGGCAAAAAAAAAAAAACATTGTTTTAAATTATTTATTGATCTGTCATATGTCACATTTTATATGACTTTTATGCTTATTATTTATTATTTAAAGTTTTTAAATTGTATGGTTTTTTTATACAATTTTTATACGTCTCTATGTATATTTAGTAAGCGTTGACAATTGTCATTATAAATTTACATTAAATTAATATTAATCTTTGCTAAAGATTTATTTAAAATAATTGTTAAGAGGCTAACGTCTATACGAACAATACCAAAAATAGTAACAGCCAACAAAACAGCACGATGTGTCAATTTAAGGCAATTGTTTGTATATTTTTTTATAGTAAAACCTTTTTTAAAAACGTTTTTAAAACACCTTGTTAACCGTTTAGAAAATAATTAATAGACACCGGAGGATTTAACAAATGATTTGTAGCAGCAGCAGCAAAAATATATTGTTTTTTCTTTTTATTTTTACAAAATAAATTACAATTGAAAACGTACGTTATTAATTAAACAATAAATTATTTAACAATATGCATACAACGTCGCATAACATTCCTAAGCATTAATAATATTTGATTTGCTCTGCACAATATGCTTCCAACAGTGTACCCCACTGACCCTGGCTATAAAAGATGACCACGACAGCACAATAAAAAATTATTCACTCACTGGAATTTGCTGAAAACATAATAATGTGGCGGCCATACTAACTAATAACTATTGAAAGAATACTTTATAAATTGTAAAAAAAAACATGCAGTCCGAAGGAATCTGCATAGCTTATAACATAGCTTAACTTCTGTTAACAGGTTCATATCTTTATGTTAACAACACCTATTTAACGGCTAATAACTGCTGTTTGTTTAGTTTCACCTAACATTTCATTTAATGGATAGGCTTATATGGTGTTCAGATATGCACCTTTATTGCGTAAATCGCAATAAATACCATTATTGAGCTCAATATTTCAATTAAAGTTTCAATTAATAATTGCGCAATAAATATGCAAATTGTTATAATATTGAGTATAATTTAAAATGCAACACTGTCATAAGTGTGTTTAGTAAGCATATTACAATTTACCGAACACTTTCTGTTAATATTTGACAACTGAAATGTCAACAAAGGCAAACAAACACTAATAAACTAACCAACAACACTAATTTTCGCTATCAAAATAAAAACAATGTTGTTGTTTACCAGCTGTTAAATGAATATTGAGTAAGTCTGAACACTGAAAATATTGTACTCAATTAGTCGAATATTGACTCAATATACATAAGTGCATATCTGAACATAGTATTACACTCTAGTACCGCTTGCAAATTTAAAAAAAAAAAAATTTTTCTATCATAAAATGAAGTGTGACATTATTCAACCATTTTATGACGTATGTACATAATCGGCCTTCAGATTCTATATTTCGTATAACAATGTATCGTTTATGGAACACGTTTACTTTTACTAACAATGAGCATTTCGTGAGACGCCAAACAGTGCAAAGAAGAAGCAAATGAAACAATTTATCACCACTATCAGCAACTGTGATACACGGCCACTATACCTAATGCAAGATTTTTACATAAGAATCTTGGCTTAAAAGCCTTAAAGATTCAACTTGTGCCAAACGACCATGCTATGCGCTGAAGCACAAATTGATATTGAATTTCTATTTAAAATTTTGTTTCCTAAAGGAAAGGAACACATTTTTGGTTCAATGGGGGTTAAGGATGTAAATATGCAGAATTGTCGCAATAATGTAGTGAAGATAAGCCTCTGGCGGAGTCATTGAACAACATGGCTTCAAAAGCAATCAGAATGATACTCTCAATGGTGAACGGTATAGGAACTAGTTTTTTTTTGCATCTGAATGGCACCAATCGCACTTATATAAAGTCGCCGAAGTTTAATAGCTTCTATGTTGGCTTATTCGGCGTAAGCCGATGGCTCGAACCCCAGATCAGACATCACGAAAAAAAATCATGAAATATGAAAAAAAGAAATATTTTTTTGGCAACTGCCTCTCAGCAGATCTCTGACAAAAACTCTGAAAGTAAAATAAAATTGCCATTGAAATAGTTTCTTAAAAATCTAGAGTGCAAAGTGGACTTTAAACATGATGGAATGCTTTTGAAGTATTTTTTGTGCCAGTGTCGTATAGACAAAGTATTTTGTGTTCTTTTCTAAAAAATGTTACCCTCAGTAAGGGCAAAAATGTTTGATAGCCTTTAGCTTCAGCACAAATAAGTTCATTTATTTTAAAATAAGCAATTAAAAATTCTGCAAGTAAAAACTTATTTTAAATTTAATTGTTTTTGTTTCCTTTGCTATGATTTTTCCTTTATTTTTTTTAGAAATGAAGAAATAAAGAAATGTATTGCACTCTACATAGATTATTGAGATTACAAAAGTCCATCTGTTGCATGGTAAACATGTTATTAACACGTCAAGATGATTTTGATGGCCATTAAAACAAATGTTCACTTTTGTGTCTATTACACTTGGCTTGGAAGTATTAAATAGAAATAATGATTCTAATAATTTAACAACGGAAGCAAGGAATAATAAAATATTTGTTTATATTTCAACATAAAAACAAAAAAAAAACCCTAAGATTAGCACACAAAAACAAAGAAACAAACATTATTCAAAATAGAAAGACAGACAAAAAAGCATTAAAATAAAGCAAGAAATAAAGAAAATAAAATAGAATGGAATGGAATAGAATGGAATATAAAAATCCTTTTGTTAAGCTTTTGTTTAAAGGCCTTAAAAATAATTTTCATTTGCTTATACAGGCAACAGCAATCAGAGTCATAGTCCGTTTAGTTATGAGCGAAACCTAAAAACAAGTTTGTTGCTTAAGTCTTTCGTTTGCTAGCATGTGAAAGATAACAGAGAAGTTAAAATAACTTTTTAGTCCTACTAATGCAATAACAATATTATAGATTGTACGTATGTATGTATGTATGTATGGTTTGGCATGGTTTGTATGTTTGCTTTGGACTTTAGGAAACCATATGGAATTCTTTTGATAACTCAGTTACAGAAGAATAAAAATTTATCGTAAAATTTACAACATCTTTCGCTCTCACTCTCTCTCTCTCTGTTTTGAATTGAGTGAAGAGACTCAAACTAGCGGATGATAAATACCTGAGTGGTGCATAAAGAAATTATTTGATTGCTGTGGTGGCAAGCTATGCTAGCTGGCTAGCTAGCTGGCAAGCTGGCCTGTCTTTATAATACTTTGCACCTGCATACTACAAACCACTTTTAAGATGTTCATTCTAAAGTTTTTAATGCCACAGCGTAAATTAATAATAATTATTTATGCAGTAAAACAACAACAAACACAGAACAAAAAAACCATTATAAACAGCAGCCAACGGAAGAAGGTGTTGGTAATAATATTGCAGCTATGCGAACATCAACAAAAAAAAAAAAACACATTAAAAGGCTACTGTAAGTTAACATTATTATAAATATCTATACACACACACATATGTACGTATGTAAGTATGTATGTATGTACATATGTGATTAGCTAGCTTCTCTATTATGATGACTCAAATTGATGCTTCATAAAGATGGTGAGTTTTCTGACAGCTTCGTCGTCTTTGTAAGTGCAATTCATGCTGAAGCTAATTTGGCGTTTTTTTTTCTCCTCTGTTTTCTGTGTTGCCATCAAATAAATGCCTGGTCATTTAACGGGGCCATTAGTGGGTGGTTTTCTAAGTAACGCCTTGTAACCATATTTACCATATGTTAGCTGATGCTGATGCTGCTCCTGCTGCTGATGATGATGACTTTTAATGCCTAACATAGCTTGTGTATGTTTTTTTTTTTCTTTTTTTTTGTTGTGCCAGAGATTATCATTGTGATAATAATGACTGGCCATCAAACTTCTTGTGTACACTTTTTTGATAAAAAAAAAAAAACCAAGAAACTCTTTTTTCTTTCCTAGACAAAAACCCTGTTTAACTTGTTGTTCATTTACCAAGTCTTTCTTTCTTTGTTTGTTTGTGGCAGTGGCAGCAACAGTTTTCTTTTATACGATGATGATGATGAATTTTTAATAGATTCTTATCGTTATTAAATATATTTTTTTTTTATAACATTTTCTTGTTTTATTTGTTGCTCTTTAAAGGAGTTGCCTTCTCCTTTCATACACATTTGTTTTCTTTTATATTTCAGACACACTTGGGAAATTAGGTGTTAATTTGAGAGTATAATTGCAAAACAAAACAAAAAATACGGGTAATTAATTAAGAATGCCATACAAAGTTGCCATTAAAGAAAAGAAATCAATTAATTTTCAATTAAGAATGCATAAATAGGATGCCATTACGTTAAAATGCTTATTTTAAATAAAACGTGTAAAGCATAAAAATTCAATCGGAAAGGACTTGCAATGAAGGCATATCCAAAATAAATTCGAAAAAAATGTAAAATTTTTAATGAAATTCAATCATGAAACTCATGTAAGGTGATGGACAATTTCCTATTTTGATTTTGTTTATAAGTTTTCTAAAGGCTTTCAAAACATTTTTTATTGTTTTTAGCTTTCCTTCCTGTCCTTGTCAGCTGAAGGTCACTGAACTCCATGGCTCTTGTGATATTTGAGTAGAGAATATCATGATGACATTTGTTTTACCTTACAAAATGGCGAAATGAGCCAAAAGGATTGCTAAAAGTTGTAACAAAAGTACTTAAAAATAAAGGAGAGCTTCAATGAAATCACCATAGAGCAAATGATTTTTCAGGCATAAATTAATGAAATTGCTAGACATTGAAAAAAACACTCAACTTTTTTAAAAGCATTATTCAAGGCAATTTCAATTGCGAAATTTAAGTAGACCGACCTCTTGGTGTAAAAGAATTTTTGAGAAAAATTGTTAAACTTAACATTTTTAAACTTCTTAACCTTACAATAGGTCATTACAACCCTTCAGTCAGGATTACAACCTAGCTTCTCACACCACTTATGTTGTTGTGTGCGTTAATTTTATACATGAGTGGCGGAACCTATAGTTTAAAGTCGACTTCGAAAGATAGTTTTCTGAGCAGCTTTTCGTGTCAATTTTATTTACTCTCAGAGTTTTTGCCAGAAATCTACTGAGAGAAAGTCGCCGAAGAAATATTTTCATATTTTCGTTTTGATTTCTGACCTGGGATTCAAACTCGGGCCTTCAGTATAATAAGCCAACACACTACCTACTAGACTACGGCGACTTTATTAATTTTTATTTTATCCAACAATTAAGATTTGCCGAAAATATTAAACTAGATTTTTACATGAAATGATTTCAGCGTTGAAGTCTAGTATCTGTTCGCCAAAATATCTCTGGAAACCAAAAACATTCACTCAGCGTTTACTTACTAAATTTGTCAATTCCAACCTTTAGTGAGGATTACAACCAAGCTTCTCACAGCACTCATGATGTGTGTGTATGTACATGAGTGGCAAGACGATAAGTTTGAGAAACTTTTCATTCCAATTTTATTTTACACTCAAGAGGACAGTCGAAAGAAATTTTTTCATATTTCGTTTTGTTCCAGACGCTTGAGCCGCTGAATGAGGGAGGAATGGGGGATCAATTCGTAGCTTAATTCGTGTTTTTTTTTTTTTTTTTTTTTTTGTAAAGGAAACTTTACTTTTGCATGTGTGCAGAATTATTTTTTCTTGGCCCCTTCTGGTGGAGTTTTTTGCAAATACTCGTTAAATCCACCCAACAAGTTGGCATAGTGTTTCCCATTGATTTTACTAGACTTGTGAAGATAATCATACATACTAAAAAATCGGTTGATATGACTTTATTGGCTAACCAATATGTACTATATAATTATGCCTTCTTTAACACCGATTCGCTTCTAGAAACCAATTGTTTTAACTGCTGTTTCGTCTCTGGTGAGTTGCATTGTATCTACGTTTTGTAACGTTTTGGTAATAAAACACTTCAAAACCTTGTCCATATTGCTGTTCAACAAAACGGCAGAGTTTTCTTGTGATTGACCTCGTTGTCAATTGGAAGCACACGAGCAACCCACCTTTTCGGAAAAAGAAGTTAGTCATACGAATTGCCCATATCATCCACGATATCTCGCATTCTCAATATTAAATTGGACAAGAATACAACGTAATTTTTTTCTATTGGATTCTACAAGTTCAATTTTTTTCTTAGCCCCATGTGGTCATTTTTTCAAATACCCATCAAATTGAACAAGTTGACATAGTGTCCGCCATTATCATGAACGACAGATTTTTGAGAAACTGTTCATTGCAATTTTGTTTTACTCACAGCGTGCTTGTCGTAGCATGCCTCTACGATAATATTAAAATTGATGCTGTAGAGCTTACATAGTATTTATCAAGTAGTTTGCTGGAAATGGCTGTCAAGCACAAACTGAAACTTTGAGTTAACAGGTAGGAAATTCAGAGAATCTCGAACTTATAGAACTTCATATTCAGATCTTTAAAAGTCTGTTTTAAAAACCTTATAAAACAATCAAAATTAATAAATTTAATAAATCATTTAAAAAACCATACGATAAATAGAAAGTCTTTGTAAGTCTTTTCAGTCTTAATTAAGTTTGTTTTAAATACTTCCTTTAGCTTATAACTCGTCTTTTACTGAAGACTTTAAAACTTTTATTGAGTTTTTTATACGTATGTATGTATGTATGTTTGTATGTTTCCTTTGTTTATAAAATGTGTCACAATAAAGTTATAAAATATAATGTCATGTTAGAACATTTTAAGCTAATAACCTTAAAATGAAAACAAAAAAAACAACAAAAAAACCTTTTAAAACACGCACAGCTAACATACCAACAAATGCAAGAGAAAGAAAACACTACGACAACAATAATAATAACCACATCCTTTTGGGCCATTACAGAAATGACCCTCTTTAAACAAGACTCCATAATACAACAAAACAAACAAACAAACAAAAAAAATGAAACGGAACAGCACCCTCACAATGCAGTTGCATTCAAATCAAGAAAAGAGAGAGAAAAAAAATTTGCATACTGTGTTACCGCACTTCCTGCCACACTTTTTTTTCTTTCTTTCTTTCTTTATAAGGCAACATTTCTATAGAATGTCTCTCTCTCTCTCCCTTTATTTTCAGCAGATTTTTTGTTTTATTTGTCAGTCTTAAACCGCCAATGAGTCGTATAATAAGCGTTTTTAAAAGAACAAAACTTTCTCTCTCGGTCTCTCTCTTGGGCCCTCTGTTACCCTGCAAAACTTTCTGATGTGACAGGGTTAAAAAATAAGAAAAAGTTGTTACAAAAACATTAACAACAACAACAACCACAACCAAGTTGTTATAAATCACAAACTATAACAACAATTGCAAACAGCATAAGCAAAGACACGCACCCACTCTCTTGCTTAATGCCAATATTGGTTTAAAAGCGTCTTTTTTTTTGTTCTTTCTTCGCTTTTCTTCTGATTGCAACAAAAAAAAACAGCAACAACAACTTAAGGTATAATATTATAACTAAAGACCGGGGTGTTAGTGTCGATGTCGATGTCGGTGTCGGTGTTGCTGTGGCATGTTAAAACGTTTGTATGTTGTGTGTATGTATGCGTGTGTTGTTTGAGCCTAAACATTTATATTTAAATCGTGTTTAATGGCATGAAAACTACATACAATTGCTTTTGTTGTTTGCTTGTTTGTACGTACTTGCAACATTTTCTGTGTGTGTGCTGTTGTTGCCACAAAAATAAAGTTTTTCTTCGTCTTCTTACATTCATACCTTACACTTGTTAAGAGGTCTGACACGCATTGCAGTTTGTTTTTTCGTTTTTTTTTTTTTTTTTTTTTTGTTGCACCATGTATACAGGTTGGCTTTTAAGTTTAACCAAGAAGAAGGCAGAGCCTTAAAACAGTGTATTCCACAGGGATTTTTCATAGGAGAGAAGGCTATGCAAGATAGGTAAACCGACTTTCTTCAGGTTTACAGACGTATTGGCTAGCGCGGCACCAACCAGTTCTTCTACACATCATTAGCAGAGAATACGTTTCCAATACTGCGTTCGTAAGCAAACTTCGTGAACTCTGTGGCACTGCAAATTTGCATAAACTAAGGTATCCCACCGAACACACTTTCAGGCGTAGTAATACACATAAAGACATACATACACACATACATTATTGGTCATTACAACCCTTCAGTCAGGATTATGGACCTAGTTTCTCACACCACTTATGTTGTGTGCATTAATTGCATACAAGAGTGGCGGGACCTACAGTTTAAAGTCGACTCTGAATGCCAGATTTTTGAGAAGTTTTTCTTGGCAATTTTAGTTTTCTCTTACAAATTTTGTCAGAAGACTGCTATGGGGGCAGCCACCCTGAGCCAGGAGTTAAACCACAGGCTTTAGTCTAATGAGCCAACACACTGCCTATTTGACTACGGAGACTTAAATTTGCTTGGATTTCCTAATCTCTTTCTCAAGAATGCGACAACCATCGTGCATGGAAGTAAACGGTTCCTTCCAGGTTCATATTCAGACCCTTTGATCTGAAAATATTACACAGAAGACGTCTTCCACAAAATAAAAATGGCTAATCTATATGTTGAGAACCTTCACTAAATACCACCAGGCAAGCTTTATTTAGAGTGGAACTCACTAAGGCTCTCGTCTGAGGAAGTATAATCTTAGAGCCGTTAACTAAAGGGACGATTTTAACGGGCAGGTAAATTATTTTTCATTATTATAAGCAGAGGATCATCCGGCCGGTAACTTTTAAAGTTAAGTTTATGTTTGAACTTGCCACATTATATACTATTTTCAATATGGCAACTTCTAATATACCGACATTACTTCGGCACTGCCATATTTTTGAAAAGGTTAACTTTATTTCATCAGTAGTTTGTAATAATGAAAAGAAGTTAAAGGTCACTTTAAAGTTCACTTTAGCTAAGGTTACTTTTAACTTAGCCCAACTTTAACGGCAAGTTGTAATAATGGCCCTTTGTCGGGTATTTACATAAAGCAGCAGACGGTAATTCAAACTAGAAATTATAATTTTTTGGAAAATTAATTTGAAGATTTCATTACTTTAATGCTCTGACCTTGTGCTGAATTGCCTGTTAAGTTGGCACGTTGCTTAAATTTAAATAAAAAACTTTTTCTTCGTCTTTATTGTTGTTGTTGTTGTTTCTTACTGTTTTGCTAAATAGAAAAACTTAGATTTTTATACGGTTTATTCCGCAAAGTTTCGCATTGCAAAAATTATTTTCTATTTAAATGACGTTTAACATGTGCCTCGTCTTTCTTGCAACAAAAACACCAAAAACAACAACAACAACAGAATTATAATAACAAAAAAAAAAGTTTTGTTAAAAGGAAACTCTATAAGACATTTGTGGTTTTCCTGTGTATGTATAATGGCATACGAGGTATGGTAAATGCCTCAACTGTAAGCCAGCCAAGTTAATAACAGGATGATGGTGTGGTAAACAAGTTGGCAGAAAAAAAAAACTTAAACACTGTGATGATGGGAATGATATGAATGAAACTCACCCGCATTTCTGCCAAGAACCAGCAAATTAGGAAAGGAAATCTTACCTGGAAATGAGAAACAAAAAAAAAAAACAAAAAATTAAATAAAATTTGAGAAAAGAAACAAGAAAACAGAAATCAAATGTTAAATTATATTTGCATTACAAACTGCAATAAATTATTAATAATCGTATTTAATTATAACAAAACAACAACAACAACTACAAAAACACAGAAACAGAAACAAACAAATACAAAGAAAATGTATAAAATGGGGTTTCGTTAGGCAAGTTATATGGCAAGAGAGAGAATAAAAAACCTTGACGTGTTTTTAAATCTGCGTGTTTAAATGTGGAGACCTACTAAAATTAAAATTGGTTTTAATTACTTCGATAATTTTAGAAAAATTTAACAAAAAAAAAAAAACCAAAACAAACGAAAACCAGACCAAAGACATAGGAATTATAAAACAATTTAAAGATTTAATATTTTATATGATTTATGCATGTATGTACATACGTACGTTTGTTCTTAATAACTTAATAATTTTCTTACCAAAAATAATTCATTAAATTTAAAGATTACTGCATAAATAAACTATGAAAACAAAGTTCATTTGAATATGTAGTAAAAATACTTTTAATTATTATTATTAAAAATAAATGTAGCATCAGCGATTCAGCTCAGCTGAATTGTTTACAACCAATAGGTAAAGCATACATTACAATATATAAGTATTAATTAAGTAATTCAGTTAAGCTGAATTGGTTAAAACTAATAATTAAAACATAAATTACAATATTTTTAACAATTATAACAGAAAGTAATTAGAAATATAACAATTCAGTTTAGCTGAATTGGTTTAAACCAATAGGCAACGCAAGAATTACAATATTTCTAATAATTACAATTAAAAGTAAGCATTAAATTAGCAATTCAGCCTAGCTGAAGGTATTTAAACCAGTCAATAAAACAAAAATTACAATATTTTTAGTAATCAAAGCCGAAAATAAGTATTAATTAAGCAATTCAGCTAAGCTGAATTGGTTAAAACTAATAATTAAAACATAAATTACAATATTTTTAACAATTATAACAGAAAGTAATTAGAAATATAACAATTCAGTTTAGCTGAATTGGTTTAAACCAATAGGCAACGCAAGAATTACAATATTTCTAATAATTACAATTAAAAGTAAGCATTAAATTAGCAATTCAGCTAAGCTGAATGTATTTAAAGCAATAAGTAATACTAACATTAAAATATTTTTTTTAATTACAATTAAAAATAAGTATTAATTTAGCAATTCAGCTAAGTTGCATTGGTTTAAACTAGTAATTAAAATATTAATTACAATTTTTTAATAAGTTTAATAAAAAGTAATTAGAAATTTAACAATTCAGCTTAGCTGAATTAGTTAACACCAACAAGTAATATAAATATTACTATATTTTTAATAATTACAATTAAAAATAAGTATTAATTCAGCAAATCAGCTAAGCTGAATACAGTTAAACCAACAATTTACATAATATTTCTAATAATTACAATCAAAAATAAGTAAATGTAGGAATTCAGCTGGTCTAGTAGGTAGTGTGTTGGCTTATTAGACGCGAAGCCAGGTTTCAAATCCCTGGCCAGACATCAAAAACGAAATATGAAAAAATATTTCTTCGACGACTTCCTCTCACCAGATTTCTGTCAAAAACTCTGAGAGTAAATAAAATTGTCATGAAAAGTTTCTCAAAAAAAAATCTGTCGTTCGGAGGCGACTTTAAACTGTAGGTCCCGCCACACATGTATAAAATTAACACACACAACATGAGTGGTGTTGAGAAGCTAGGCACTAATCCTGACTGAAGGGTTGTAATGGCCAATTATGTTATGTTAGGAATTCAGTTGAATTAAATTGCTTAATTTAATAACAAGTAGGCGTTCAACAAGCAAAACGTGATCATTTTAAAAGTTTAGGCATAATTCAGCTTTGCTGAATTGCTTATATTGACTTTTTAAACTAGTTTGGAATTTTAGGAGGACTTTTACATAAAAGATAAACTTAAAAGTGTCTCTTTTTTAAACATTTAATAAAGCAAATTTAAATTGGAATGTCGTTTCTCAAAGATGTTAACACGTCCTAAACAACTTATTTCTACAGAATATATAAAAATTCTTAGCTGAATTGCTTTGAATGCCTCAGGACAACAAATTATCATAGTTTTGTCAATTAAAAGCTAAAAATAAACATAATTTTAGCAATTCAGCTCGTCTGATATATAGATACGCAAGTAACTATTGTCTAGCTGGTAATGCGATTGCTCTTGGGACATGAACCTGCAGTTCAAACCCTAGCCTAGATGTCTCGAACATAACGATATATGAGAAAGTATTTCTTCAGCGACTAGCTCTCAGCAGATTTCGGAGAGTAAATAAAATTACCATGAAAAGTTTCTCAAAATCTGTTCTTCCGGACAACACTTGACATGGGACACAACTTGAGTGATGCGAAAAGCTAGGTTGTGGTCCTGACTAAAGGGTTGTAATGACCGGTTAAGTAAGTAGGTAATCAAATGGAATATCCTGGATAGTAAATTGTAATGACGACAACATCTGGAAAATTCGGCGTCTACAGCTGATGGTCCATGTGCAGAAGAGCCATGGGTGTTAAATGGGCTCTCACACCAAGAATGACGCCACAGAAGAGTAATTATGCTTTGGTAGCTTGGAAATATCACATGCGTATCCAAAAGCGGTTTATAAAGAGCTGGCCTCCAAATGAAACAAATCCAGAAGTGTGTGCTATAACACGTGACTGTGTTTTCAGGGCGATACCCGACTTTATGCAGATTTTGCGAAGTTTACTTAACAAAAAAGGATAGGTAACGTATGCTATACTAACGATTTGTCCATTACGTTGCATGAAAGCACCAAATCAGAAATCGTTGGACTTTAATGAGACATTTGTTCACAAAATCTTTACGGAGTTGAATTCTTGATTTAACAGCTTTGATGCCTTGCGGTGTTCGAACTGTACGTGGACTGCTCGACCGTTAACAGTCTTCAGTCTCTATAAACAGTTTTATACACCAAGAGGCGAACATGCGATATACTCCAAGCGCACATAAACAGCACTTTAATAGCGCTCTAGTTCCCACAATACTTGCACTCCACCTTCTAATAATAAAAGCAAAACAGTTTGTCTTTAAAAGACACAAAAATCTTTAACTATCCTCAGCTGAATTATCAATTTCAATGGCTAAGTTTGATTTACTTGAGAAAAAATTCATATTTACTTCGCTGAATCTCTTCGGGTACCAATTCAGCTCAGCTGAATTGTGTTCTACCTTAAGAATTTCATATGAAAACTGCTAAATCACATCCGTTTCTCCAAAAAAAAAAAGTGTTTCAACTATAATGGCGAAATTATCTTTTAATTTCCTGTTCGGTAGCGTGAAATTGTTAAACAATCACACATGCATAGTCTGGAGTATGGAGTGATAACAACCGTATTTTATTAACAAATTAATACCGTTTATTAACGGCAATTACGGTTATTTTCCTTTGGTTTTAATCATTACCATGACATGCAATAGATTTTTTTTTTTTTTTTTTTTTTTTTTTTTTTTTTGGAAAAACAAATTTTATATCACTTGCTTGCGAGGGTCGTTTCTTTTATTTTTTTTTATTTAAGTTGACTTTTAATTTTTTTTTTTGATTTTGTTATTCTTAAAACTGAATCTTCGTTGTTTTTTTCTGTCTTCAACATGACTTTGACATTTTTTTCTGATTTTTTTGGTGGGAATGTGTTTGTTGGTGTTTCGGCCACGTTTATTATTATTGTTTTTGTTGTTGTTATTGTTTTTATTATGGTTTTGTTATCGCTTTTCGATTGTACTTTATGTCATTCACTCGGTGACGTTTAAGTGGTCATCTCTACAAAGTAACTCGTTTTTTAAACCCTGTTGCATGCAACAACAACAACAACAAAAACTATATGATTCATTTTTTTTGTTTTTTGTTTTAAGGTATTACCTTTGACGTATACGAGTATTTTATATTTTTTTTTTGGTGTTGTTGCTATTGTTGTTTCGTTTTTTTCTGTTTTTTAACCAACAAATCCACCGTAAACCGAGAGCTCTACAGCTCATGTTGGCGGCGTCGGCGGTATATTTTGAAAAGATGCTGCCGCATTGCATTTACGAGCATTTCTACAACTTTTGATTGTGTAGTCCAAACGTCTGTCGGTCAATTGGTCTGTCTCTAAGCCATACATACCTATGTACATACATATTGTATGTATCTACGTACGTATGTATATACCTTTCATCGAGATCTGTTTTGAAATGTTCTTTGTTTTTATGGTGTTTTTATATGCGTTTGATGTTGAGACTTAAATGATGATGATGATCATGATGATATTTATGGAGCTGCTGTTGTTGTTATTTGTATTTTTTTATTATTGTTTTTGTTGTTATTATTGTTTTACTTTAAGAAAAAAAGAATTTTTTTTTGGATTTTTGTCCAGTTTGACAGGTGTTTTCAGGTTTTTTGTTGAAAAAAAAATTTTTTTTTCTAAAAAAAATTCCAAAAATTTAGAGGGAGAGAGGGAGCAGAAGTTCTCTGTGTAGGAAAATATTTAAAATCGAATTAATAAAGAATTCTTAATTTTTTTTAGAATTTTTTTTTTTTAATTTTTAATTTTTTTGATTTCTTATGAAGGAACCAAAAAAGTTTTTTTTTAATTTCCAAAAAATTCAGAGTGTATTTGTAATAAAATACTAGCTTTTTTGGTAATCGGTTGGCTTTACTTTCCAAAACCTGGAATCAATTCATTCAACGATATTGTGAGAGTAACGTTCTGTCTTTTAAAGTCTCTGAGACATTTGTTCATGTGAGACACGCTTATATGAAAAGTTATTATTCTTGAGATCTACTGCCACTTTTCCTGATTTATTTTGGGCATTTCAGATCAGCCGAAATCAACGTAGTCCAGTATGTAGTAGTGCGTTGGCTTATTATCCGCGTTTCAAATCCTGGCTCATATATTACGAACAAAAAAAAAATTTGTTTTCGGCGTCTAAGCAGCTAAGCATTAAAATTAAATTGCCATGAAAAGTTTCTCAAAAATCTATGGTTTGGTGTCGACTATAACCTGTAGGTCCCGCTGCTCATAAATAAAATTAACACGCAAAACATGAGTGGCGTGATAAGCTAGATTGAAAGCCTGGCTAAAGGGTTGTAACGACCAAATAAGTACGTAAAGAAGTTATCAGGTCTACGTATATGTATAATGGTGGCTTGTTCTAGTGGAAAGGACTAGGATAAGTATTGCATGTTAACATGGTTGCTTCCTTGTTGAAGTGGTGATAACAATGTAAATAAAGGCCTATCCATCCCGCTAAACTAGCACCAACATTTTTCAGCTCATTGATTCTGAGTTGTTCACCATACGTCTCACCAACAACTGATATACTTGATGTTGTTGTTGTTGTTGTTGTAAAAAAACTCTTCTGTCATTGTCCGTCTGCCTCAAAACTGAGTCAATTTTGTTAAGATTCAGAAACGATTTGCAGATGGATCTACAGTTTGTGAGGAATTTGCGTAACATCTTATGGGGCCCGTATATTGAACACTCTTTGAGTCCAGCCACTATCAAGGAGTTACCACATGGTTTTCTGTGTAACGTTAATCTTTGAGATAATCGAAGCAGTAATTAAGCCACGCTTAATTGCAACGAATTTCGAAATTGTTGCAAAGAAAACAAGAAGAATTTGGCATGATTTGCGGAACATATAAGTTAGCTTTGATAGCGAATAACAGATTTGAGGTGCTCTCAGTAGGTAACAAATTGTTCTCTGAACTTTTGCTAGAAGAGTGCTAAGAGGGGATCGTAAAAACTCTTTTTCATGTCCGTTTTGTTCATGATGTTGGAGAGGAGATTTCAGGCCTGTTTCTGCAAAACGGATGGTATGAGATGAATATCTATTTGTATGGAAAACACAAATAAAATTGAGTGTTTTTCCATACCCTAATTTTATTAACAACAGGCAGAGGTTGTTGACTTCTTTTCTGGCATCGTTTACAGAACTTTCTTACATAAAGTTTGCTGCAATAGGAGACGTTCGTCTGTAACTTTGCGTCTTACAGAAACAGGCCCTTAAACTTGCTCTCCTCATCTACTAAGCCAATTACACTATCCTACGGTGACCGCTTTTCAATATTTCTTATACAATATTGAGAAGCCAGTTAGCCTGATTAAAACTTGCAGAGGTCAATCATGTATGCATGCATATAAGCTCTCTACCTTAGTTAGAATAATTTTTTTTTCTTTTTTTTTTAAATCCCAAGCCTTAATGGTTCTGAATAAAATATTTTAAATTATTGTGAGAATTTGCTATTCAAGCTTATAATCCTTCTTAATAAATACTTGAAAAGTGAATAGCGATTAAAATATTTCTCTCAAAATGAATTTTATTTTTGCTGCTCTTTCAACTTCTCCTTCTTCCTTAAGGGACCTTAAGGCTTTTAAGCGAAGGCGTTTAGTTTTACAGCAAAAATTGATCTTAAAAATTCCCTGAATGGAGTTTTTTTTTTTTTTTTTTTGTTTTGAACACAAGAATGATAATAAAAAAGGGAGAATAACAATAACAACAAATAAACAAACAAAAAGAAATCCTTTAGAAAAATGCCGCAGTGGCAATCAGCAGCTTAAATGCAATGACAACCGGGGTACCAGGCAAAGACAAACAAAATCGAAAATGAAACTGAAACTGAGTATGAGGAAAAGCAAAAAAAAAACAGCAACCAGTAGAACGAAAAAAGGATGATGATTGTCGTTAAATATGGGGCCTTTATTTCCATTCCATTTAAACACATAAAGACTTATAAAACTGTCAACATGGCATACGAAAAAAAAAACAGAATCAACATTCAACAGGTTGACTGTCGCTGCTACTTCGACTTCGAAGGCTTAACTTCATTTGTAGGATTTTTTTTGTATTTTTTTTTTCTTAAGTCCACAATGAATTTAAGTATTTTACGAGATTGGATTGTTTTAGGAAAATAGAAATGAAAAAAAAAAATAAAAATAAAATCATAAAAAAATTAATTTAAATGTTTTCATTTAAATTAAAAAATTTGAAGATATGTATTCTTTTCCTAGCCATTTAAGAAAGGGATCAAGGCTATCAAATGAAAATTAGATTTTATTATGCACCATATGAGCCATAATTCTCAGAAGCTCATCATCATCTGTGAGAGAACTTTTAAATATTTAATGTTTTATTGTCTGCTTTATATGCAATTTAATTAAAAATTCTAGATTATCTCATGGAAAAAGTGCTTAAATCGTGTGTTTCAGAACCAGACAAAATTAAAAACATTCGCCACAAAGTCAAAGATTTTCAATGCAATTGAGTATGGCAACATTTTTCATGTAGTAATGCCTCTAGCTTAGCATTTTTAAACTGTTTCGATGAACTTTGACACATTTAAGGTACCATCGGGCTTTGAACCGCACATTGTCTCATTGAGATTAAGAACGACACCCTAAGCTTTCAACAGAATAAAGCTCACCACGATGCCAATCGATCCCTAATGGGTTTTCTGTCTGGAGATCTGAAGGTTTATACCGATGACTGCAAAATGCTAGACAGGGCGAGCTGTGGTATATTTATTTAGTTTTTTAGGTCCTGCTCCGTGAATGTCGAGGATTTTTTTAAGCAAATTCAAGTTATTTGCGTATAATAGCGCTCATCATGGTGCCAATCGTTACAAAACGAAGTTGTTGCTTTTTACTAGCCAATATACTTTTAATTTGCCGGTCCCTAATAGGACTTCTGGTCTAAAGATCTATTATTATTATATCTATTATTAAGGGTGGTAATATTAGTTCGACGCCTATATTCTATAACATTCTAAGTGTACTTAGAACGTTTTTAATGTTCTTGCATTTTTAAATTCTACGTTCTCCAACTTAAATACTGTCAAAATTTGGTTAAGATGCGCCGATCCGTTCCGAAGTTATAGGGAAAAATCTACTTAGAATACACATATAGTCATACGGCGCGTGTATATAGTCATATGGCGCGTGAAAACTTTGAGAGCTCATAACTCAAAACACACTTTTTCGACTTAGAATGTTATAGAACGGAGCCGTCGAGTTTATCCCAGGCGGAAATCAAGACTATATTGAAAGCGGTACTAGGCTTTTTCACTCGGATAGCCAGTTTGCGATTTAGAACTCTCCTCCATGAATGCCGATGATTTTTCAGGCAAATTTCGGGTTATTAGGGTTGTGGAACATTGGAATATTTTTAGAAATTGCATTGCCTATACACTCTCCAGAGCCGGTATAGAACCCCTAATCTCCGGCATGTTACAGGACATAGGCATTCCGATTGCCTCAGTTAAACTTAGTATTTCAGCATATTTTACAGGTAGGCTCAATCTCATTGACAGCATGAAAGTATGCGCAATATTGCAAAACTCTGCTAGACACCTATAGATTGTGGTGAGTGTGTAGGCTTATTAGACATGAGGCCTCGGTTCAAACCCCAGGTCAGACATTGCCAACAAAACGAAATATGAAGAAATATTTCTTCGGCAACTGTGAGGAAGTTGCAAATTTCTGGAAAAAAAAATTTAAGAGTAAATAAAATTGCCGTGAAAAGTTTCTCAAAAATCTGTCGTCCGAAGTCGACTTTAAACTGTAGGTCCCGCCACTCATGTATAAAAATTAACACTCACAACATAAGTGGTGTGAGATGCTAGGTCGTAATCCTGACTGAAGGCTTGTAATGGCCAATTATCTATGTATGAACAGTTGTTTGTGGTTAGAAAGCTCATAATTTCCTATGTTTTGTTTTTATGAGTTTGCATACTTTTTTTTTAAATTTAAAACATACTTTTTACTTCCTTTTAGTACCATTTAAAAGTACGTTTATGGTGTACACTTGATTAGAATTTTATTTTCTTTTGTTTTCGATTTTTTAATATAATTTGATTGGCATTATAATTAATTATTTACGATTACTTTAATGGCAGGTTTCTCTTTCTTTTTGAAACTTGAGTACATATTTAATGATTTAGTTTTTTTTCGTTTTAGAAATTCTAACGAAACAATTAATTGTTTAAACATCAATTTCAAAATAATGTTATTAAACTGACATTATTAACCAATATTGTATTTGAGATTTTATTTTCTATTTCTCAAACGAACGATATTAATCTTTATGGACTTAATTTATTAACAGCAAAATATTTTGATATTTAAGACGGTTTTTTAAAGAGATTTTCTAACAGAAAAAAAATTTAACAATTTTTTTAAAATTTTTGAAATATTTTAAAATCAAGATAAATATGCAAGATTTTTAATAAATATGTAACGTAGCATTAATAACAGGTGTTAACATTTATTTTAAAAAGATTTTTTGTTAAAAAAAAAAATTTCAAGAGTTTTTTTCAAAAGTTTCAAAAAAAAAAAGACGAATTTAAGCTTTAAAAAATCGTTTTTTTTTATTCTTTAAGTTTTCATTATAATTTGAAAAAATTAGTAGAAAACAAATCCAAAAAAAAAAATGGAAGAAAAAAAAATGATTTGAAATTAACATAAGAAATACCGTTTGATAGGGCAACCAAAAGTTTTGGTTTTTGTTTAAATCTTTACAAATACTAAACAATTGAGCTCATAAATTTTGGACAATGCCTGTAAATTTGTTAAAAAAAAAAAAGTATTCAGTTTTTATTCTGAATATTTCATCTTACAAAAGTGTTGAGTAGTAAAGTTAAGTCGATTGGTTTGTCGGTTGATAGAGCAGCCCAGCAGCATAAACAATAGATTTCTGAAAAACATATTCATTCATAGTCATAGTCATGTATGCATGTATACATAGCTGGCAATAATAATACCCCTGATAAATGGGAATTAAAATATCAAATAAAACATCAAAAACATATAAACAATGAAACCGATATTGTAACAACAAAAACAAAACAAACAAAAATAAAACCAAAAACTGATCAGACTTATTTTTCGGTTTTTAGATGGTTTTTTTGTTTTTTTCTCTAGTGACATTTTATACAAAAGGATTTTAATTTATTTGCTACTTAAAAAATAGAGAAAAAAAAGAAGAAGAACTTTAAATAATATTTTTTGATTTTTAAAAGCAGCTTTAAATTATAATAAAAATCAAAAGAATTTTTGTTTTTGTTTTATTTTTAAACACTTGAAAGCATAGAAAGAAAATCGTTCTATAAAACTATATGCGTCACAAGGGATTTAATGCTCGAAAATAACAAATCATAAGAAAAAGCTATCACTAGAGACTTTCTGAGAAGCTACACTACCTACTTTAAAAACTATTGAATTTGCACGCATGAATTACTTTGCCTTACAACTCTTCAGTCAGGATTACGACCTAGTTTCGCAACACAACCTATGTTATGTGCATTAATTTCAATTCGTAAGTGGCTAGACCTACAGTTTAAGGTCGACTCAGATTTTTAAGAAGCTTTTCAAGACAAGTTTATTTACTTTCAGCTTATTTTGCAAGAAATCTGCTAAGCGAAAATCGCCCAAAGAGATATTCATTTATGTTAAGTTTGTTTTTTTTTGAAAATGTCTGATCTGGGTCTCACGTCTAATAAACCAATATACTACCTACTAGACTATGATAACTACACTGCTGTGAGCTCTCACTATATCTGAAGCGAACAACTTTAATTAACGAATCAATCTCATACAAACTAAGTGCTAGTAGGGCGTCCTAACTGTTAGCCTTCCTCAGAAACATAAAAACACATCCTTTTAATATAATTTTAAATTTTTTTTTCGATTCTCTTTATACTTGCGTTTCGTTAATCTTTTGTTATTTCAGCTAAGCATGTAATTGGTCTGATGTAGCAGGTCCTATGACAATTGGACCAACATCTATCGTTGCCTAGAAACAACACCCTTCGTGTATTTAGTGTAGTGGTTTGGAACCTTGCTAATCGTTGATTTCTACCTTTCTTCCCATCTAAATAGCCTCACAATTATTGTATAAATTAAGGGTACGACATACCTGGTTGCAGAATTCCAAAATTGCTGAGTCCAGCAATGGATAGCGGATGACCCAGGGAACTACTTGAGTTCAACAACAAAGGTTTCGCATTCTAACAGGAATTCTAACTGGGATATTCGATGGCAAGCTCGATCTAACCCATCAGAATTACTGTAGAAGCTGCCATGATGTGAAGAAAACAGAATCAGCGCAACATCTTTTATGCGAGTGCCCTGCACTCAAAGTCTTCGGTTTTTCGGTGGCAGAAGGTTTCAAGATCTGGGGAAAGTGGCGAGTGTGCCACTAAATTAACTGGCCGGTTTCATCTGTAATTCGCAGTGCATAAAATCCACTACTAACGGCTCATGACAAGGGGGCTTACCACGCACTGGGTAACACAAAGGATCATATAGTCACCGAGTAAACTTGCATGTGAACGGCAAGCTACCCGTTAACCTAACCCAATGGACAATTTAAACCGAAAATATTACACATCCTTATCAGCAGTGAATACTTTACTAATATTCCCTGTGTTCTTATCAAATAAATTCTATTCGATACCCATATTGTTCATAAAACCACGATTGGAAGCGGGGTCCGGTATTGTGTAGCCAATAGGAAGATCTAGATCAATTAAACCATGACTTCTATATTTTCATGTTCACGTGTGGCACTTAGTCTCATCTCTCGTGTATGAAGTTACTTTTTGATATGTTGAGAATAGTGAACAATGCTTTAGAATATGTAGTTTTGAGAGCACCTGTTATTATTACCACCACCAACCTCATAATACGCTTAAACCTTATTTGAATTTTTCTCCAAATCCAATCACTACAGAGGCCCCATGAAATAAAGTTGGTTTTACTACACAGCCTGTATATATTTTATAATTAATAAGCCAGTATAGGCCTACTGCTTTTTGGTACTTCCAAAGACCAGTTGTCGGCCCAGTGTTTCTGGATTGTGTATTTATATTCCAGTTAAATTTGCTTTCCAATATAATTCCAAGATATACTCTCATGTGTTCAATGATTTTCAGTGTTGAAGCAGGTAGACCTTGTAGAGTCAACCAACTTTTTTATTCCATTTTTGTGTTGTAAGGAAGATAGGGCGGTTACAAAGCCTGACAAAGCATATCACAGCAAGGACAAGCTGAAATCTATTTTTACAGAGAATGAAAATCTTAGCTGGTACATAAAAAGTTAGGAAAAAATAAGGGTTCTTTATTGGCAAGCTCAAAGGCTCGATCTGAACCCTAATGAAAATCTTTGGGGGATCGTAAAACAAGTAGTTGCAGCCAAAAAACCTAGCAGCAAAAAAGCAATTTATAGGTTATCCTGGCAGGATGGAATAACATTAGTCCTGAGCAGTGTCGCAATTTAATCAACTCAATGCCACAAAGATGTACTGAAATAATACGCCAAAAAGGGTGCCCCACAAAATATTCAAGGTTCAAAATAGTTTGGGTTAAAAAGAAAGCAATTAAATTAAATTTTCAATAATTTTTTTCAGATGACTTAATTATGTGTCCACTTAAATTTTAAGTCTGATATCAACTTCGTACCAAAACATTTTTTATAATGAATAACTATTTAAGTTTTTGTTGTTAATTAATTATTAAGCATATGAATTTAATAAATAATAGTTGTTTTTGTTTCCATTCTTCTTAAATCTTTTTAATTTTTACAAAAATGAAAAATTTGCTTAAGTGACTTAATTGTGTGTCCACGACTGTATTTTATTTTAATACTAATTATAGCGAATAGATTAGGTTAGGTTAGGTTAGAGGACGTGTAGTTGTCAACTGTGACAAGTACAGTACCCGGAGGTTGAATTGACTCATTGTACAACGTCCTAGCTTCTCACACCACTCGTGTTGTGTGCGTTAATTTTATACATGAGTGGCGGGACCTACAGTTCAAAGTCGACTCCGAACGACAGATTTTTTTTTTTTGAGAAGCTTTTCATGGCAATTTTTACTCTCAGAGTTTTTGCCAGAAATCTGCTGAGAGGAAGTAGCCGAAGAAATATTTTCATATTTTTCGTTTTGATGTCTGACCTGGGATTTGAACTCGGGCCTTTCGTCTAATAAGCCAACACACTATCTACTAGACTATGGCGAATTCAAAAAGCCAATGCTGGTGTACACTTTATTTCGACACACACAGTATTTTTTCCGTTATTTGTTTGTTAATCTTGTTAATCTAATAAAACAGCTAACTATGTCAAGTATTGAAATTATTAAACGTTTTGTAAAATACTTCTTGTCTTTAAAATTAAAGGAAATATTTTCATAGAATTTATTTTTTACCATTACAAGTAAGCAGTTTTCAAACATCTTTAAACTGAAATACCCATCTTGTTTTATTTATGTACGTAAAAATTAATTAAATCGTTAAAAAAAACATTGTGAAATTTCGAATGTAACCTTATTATTTCATGCACTACTGTATGTATAAAAACAAATTTTCTTTTTACAATGGCTTTGAAAGATTTCCGAATTTTCTGCATTCCTGTATTCATTTTTATTGGAATTCCCAAGCATTTACCGTTTTGCAACTGTTTTTCATTACATACTTGCCTTGTCTTGCCTTGCCAATACATATTTAAGAATATTTTCTCATATATTTTTTGGTGTTAAAAATATTAAAAAAAAAATTGAGAAAAACTTCAAAATAAAATGAATCATAAAACGCTTAAATATTTAAAATATTTTAAATTGAGGAAAAAAATAATAATTTTTTGAGAATAACGAAAAACAATGACGAATTATTTATTCAACGGTTCCTTTACTAAATACTTGACTAATAAGTTTAAGCCATTAAAAATGAGTTTGTTTTCTTGTGTTATTGTTGTTGTTTCTACTTCAACTGATGCACTTGTCTCAGTTTTAATGGATTTTCATTTTAAGTTATCGTTATTATTATTATTGTTGTTGTTGTTGGTGTAAACAGCCTTAAAATATCTTTCAACTTAATGCTTAGTGAGATAGCCGTGGTTAAATTTAACACCCATCAACAACTGCAACAACTGCAACAAACAAAAAAAAAAATCGAAAGAAATGCATCTTCAAATGCAGTCCAAAGCATTCGCTTGAGTTTAAATATCTATGATGGCCATAATGATGACGATAATGATTGTCTGTAATTTTCATGTCGTTTATTTATTTTCAATATTTAAATATTGATTTTGACTTTGCTCCGCAAACAAATTCAGTGTTTTTTCCATTTTCTTCTCTTTTTTTTTCTTTTCTTTTCGGTTTTTGAACAGAAAGCCAAAGAAAAAAGGGTTAATATGCTTGTCAACATATTTCAAAAAAAAAAAATTACAGAAAATAAAGAAGATGAAGATTTTTGTTTTTTAACCTCTATTTGTATTTACTAGTTTAAATAAAAATTACACTCAGAGAAAAACTATGGTAAATAATTACCAATTTTGGGGTGGCAATATCAAACACTTGGAAAAACTTGTTCAAATCAATGATGCCAGATGTGAAAGTAAAAACCTTTTGGATTATAATTTTGCTTGTTTTGAACGTAGTATTGTTGTTTTGTACAGTCGTCGTAGTCTACTAGATAGCGTGTAGGCTTATTAGGACGTGAGGCTCAGACATCACGCACAACGAAAAATGAAAAAATATTTCTTTGCCGGCTTCCTCTCAGAAGAATTCTGTCAAAAACTCTGAAAGTAAATGTGTGCCATTTAAAATTTCGCAAAAAATCTGTCGTTCAGAGTCGACTTTAAACTGTAGGTGTCATCACTCATGGATAAAAATTAATACACACAACATGGTGTGGTGTGAGAAACTAGATTCATAATCCTGAATTAAGGGTTGTAATGACCAACGATGTCATGTATATTGTTGTATTTATGGATTCAAATTAATTCAATTAATCAGTCTATTCCAACATATATTGCTGAGTGTTGGGTCTTCAGAAAAACTTTTAAATTTCAGATGATATCGGTCTGCTATTTACATACATAATTGGTGATTACAACCCTTCAGTCAGGATTTCGACCTAGCTTCTCACACCACTTATGTTGTGTGCGTTAATTTTATACATGAGTGGCGGGACCTACAGTTTAAAGTCGACTCCGAACGATAGATTTTTGAGAAGCTCTTCATGGCAATTTTATTTACTCTCAGAGTTTTTGCCAGAAATCTGCTGAGAGGCTGTCGCCGAAGAAATATTTTTTTTTTTCATATTTCGTTTTGATGCCTGACCTAAGATACGAATCCGGGCTTTACGTCTAACAAGCCAACACACTACCTACTAGACTACGGCGACTACCGGTCTGCTATTTGCTTTGTCCAAAGACTTCGTTTCTTATACTGTATTGACCCAACATATGCAATTATTGAATACGCTCCAAGCAGCTGTTTACAAATGCTTGAATTTTTCTCATATTTATACTAACTGCACCAGAGATCAGCAATGAATCGTTTTTTCACTACTCAAAAGTACTCATGAAATTTTGAGTATGAGTGCGTCAAGAGTATTGAAATTCAACTACTCTGATTCATTCATACTCGCTACAACATTGATTTATAAGTACAGGTTGCAATGAGTATGAGTACAACGTTGACATCAAACTCATACCATTCGAAATATGTTTGATTCATAAGCCTAATAATTTAGATGCATAACTATAGAAAAATACTTATAATACTTATAAATGATTCGAGTCACTCGAATCGTCGTTACACAAAACTTTGATCATTTTTAAACAGAAGTTTTTAAATTTTTATTCCAAAGAAAAGATTTCAGTACTTTTAACAAAATCGAAAATATAAAGTTTGAAAAACATTTTAATTTAAAAAATGAAACGAAACAAAATCTGTGTCATTAATTTTATTAGTAACCACATAAGAACATATGTTTTGTTTTATGTTTTTTTTGTTTTTTTTTTATTTTCGCTGAACTAAAAATATTCCCACAAATGGCAATAATGTGTCTCCCTCTACAACTTATCGCTATTGAAAGTAAAAATACGACAAGTAATGCAACCAACCACTAGAATTTGGTGATAATAAAACCATAAAAAAAAATTAGGTTCTGACCACAAATTTTCTAGTGCAAGTAAGTTTTATTTGTTTTTTTTTTTTTTGTAAATAATTTTATTATCATTATGCTCTAAATATTTAGTAATACTAGTGTAAACACATTTTAAAGAAAATAAAATTTAATTTTTCTAAAACATTAAACTGTATTGTAAATAAACACTAAGAGGGTGTAAAATGAATTTAATCATGAAATGAATTTTTTTTTTAATTCGAATTTTCGCAATGAATGAATGAATGAAACAATACACTGATAACAGATTTGTTTTGAATCAAAATGATTAGGAAATATTATTTATTATGAGGTATTATACCAAGAAAAAAAATTAAAATTTAGAAATATATGATGAGGAGTGCGCACAAAAAAATTGTACTCATTTATTTTTCTTTAGAAAAATTCCTTGGTTTTTTAATGGATCGACTCCAAACGATAGATTTGAGAAACTTTTCATGGCAATGAAAATTAAAATTTAGAAATATATGTTAAGGAGTGAGCACAAAAAAATTTTGCTTATATATCTTTCTTTAGAAAAATTCCTTGAATTTTTAACGGATCGACTTCGAACGATAGATTTGAGAAGCTTTTCATTGGCAATTTTGTTTTGCTTTCAAAGTTTTTAGAAGAAGACTGCTTAAAGGAAGTTGCCAAATGAAATATTAGATCTGGTTTGGGGTTTGGGACACATGCTCGCGTCTAATATGCCAACACATAACCTACTAGACTACAGGGAAAGTATAAGACTTACTCTTAATTACTTATACAGTTAGAAAAACTACAATTTTAAAGCTAATAACGTCAGCACAAGTGTCTTAATTCCCTTATCTATTTTGAATTTAAAGAAAAAAAATTGTGTTCAAATAAAATCGATTTAACTGTGTTCTATAATGACTCTACTGTTTCGCTTTAAATAGCCAAAACAATTATCAGTTAACGTCATTCCTTGCTGACGTTATTAACTTTATCAAGTGGGGCCCTGTAACACACACAAATCTAAGGTACTTTAGAATTACTTATCAAAAAAAAAAAAGAAAAACACCAGCAAGCGATAAATAATTTTATTTTTGTTCATCGAAATAAAATTTATAATCGTGGTAATGATTATTAAGTTCATTTAAATAAAACAAAAAAACAAAAAACGTTTCTTGTGCATTTAAATGACCACCCACTGCAAACTGATTAGATTACAACACATACAGTTTGATTAAAACAAAAAAGGCCCCCTTAGTGTTAAAAATATAGAGACGTGCGGTATTCGATTATTTTGTTATTGTTTCTGGTCACTTATCAGTAAATTTTTGATTTTTTTTTAAATACACATACATACATACGTATTTACGTCACTTTATTAAAGCAATTAAGAGACTAATAATTAATGAATAACAACAACAACAACATCAGGAATTATTTCTTATAAACAATAGAAAAAAAGACAATAATTTTCGAACGAAAATACATGAAAAAAAATGTTGGCTTTTTTCTGTCAAAACTTAAAACCTGTCGTAGTTTTTTATGATACTCTCTCTCTCTCTACCTTATCAAATTTCCCGATAGAATGCACTTGTTTTTTTCAATTTATTTTTATTTTCCATTTTAAGTCATAAAACGCTTAGTAGGGGGTGTTATTGGGCTCCTTATCAATTAAACATTAGAATTTCAAAAATATTTATCGGTAATAAAAATATTTTTTTTTTATGGAATTTAAAATTATTGTGTTTTAATAGGTTTTCCCCATAATTTGATGTTGAAATTTTAATCAGTTTTCAAACACGTTCTTCTAAGTCCACTGAAAAAGAAATCATTCAAGCAAATAATTTTGAAAAATATAGTCATGCAGTTACAAATGGGCTTCAATTTCCTAACAACTAGTGCACATCCTTGTCTCCTACACATATGTACATAATTGGTCATTACAACTCTTCAGTCAGGATTACAACCTAGCTTCTCACACCCCTTATGTGTATTTTATACATGAGTGACGGGACCGGTTGCCTCCTAACCAACACTAATTTAAGACCTGCAACTTGCAACCTTGAGAACAGGTGGTTAAAGGACAATCGAACGCAACACTGGATTTAATCGTGTAATAGAATTAAGATGATTATATACATAAATAAATACATACACAGCTAGTCATTACAACCCTTCAGTCAGGATTACAACCTAGTTTCGCACACCACTTATGTCGTATGGGTTAATTTTTATACATGAGTGGAGGGACTTACAGTTTAAAGTCGACTATAAACGACAGATTTTTTGAGAAACTTTTCATGGCAATTTTATTTTACTCTCAGAGTTTTTGCCAGAGACGCAGTCGCCGAAGAAATATTCAAATTTCGTTTTGCTGGAGATGTCTGACCTAGGGTTTAAACAAAGACCTCACGTCTAATAAGCCAGCAGACTAGCCACTAGACTACGACGATGATAAAGATGATTACTGCATTAAAATGGCAGTTCTTGCAATAGGTAGGGTGACAGAGGTACTTTCAAAAGCCAAGATGTTGGCGCGTACCTCTAAACATGGTCGAATATGGAATGACAGGTCCGAATTATCTCTTTCTTGTTTGAAAAGCATGGCCAAGTACATAATCTGTTAAACAATGACATGAATTCGACTTCAAAAAAATGTTATACCTTCAGAGAGTTATTTAGAAGCATTCCACATGAAGATAAACACAAAAAAAGTAAGGTACACTTATGTACATACTAAATTGATAATTACAACCCTTTAGCAAGGATTACAATCCATCCTCTCACATAACCCATGTTTTGTGTCTACTAGCGTCACCGCACGCCTAATTTGACAAGTTTTTTGTGGGAATTTTATTTTAGTAAGGCTAACTCACGTATGGATCCTGTACGATAATTTTCATATGGAAAGGCCTCCGAAGTAGGCGGCGACTGGTGGCGAAATATGCGTCGTGATAATATTAAGCGAGGACTAACATAGGGAAAACATGAACACTGAATTTGGTAGCTCAACCTACGTTAGAAGACCGCCCTATGCTGCCACAGACATTCAGTGGCTTGATACGTGGATAGATAGTACAACTTCCTAAGTGGGCCCTATAACAGATTGAAGAACCTGTCGTTGCAAGAACATATCCAAACCGGTGGACTTTGATATAAAAATGTCAACTGTAAAGACATAGGAGGCAAAAATTTTTTCTGTATAACCTACAGGAAAAACAGCAGGGAGAAATCGATGGGAGAGCAATATCCTGTACGTCTGTTTTTCTCGTACTTGAAGCAACATGGCTCACATCGATGTCTGAAAGAATAACTACCTTTTGAAAGCACTAAATTGATCATAATGGATAAGGAGCAGATGAACGTTAATCATACATCCGCTGGAAACAGTTGTTGTGACGCGTGTTGAGACAAAACTGCAAAACTGCAACCCTGTAACATCTGCTCTCTAATGGATGAATTCACCTTAACCATACAACTACCATAGATTAATAGTCGACAAATTTTTAAAGTATTCTCCATTTGGCTCTTCGAGCTCAAAGCGAAGTGACTGATTTCAAAATTGAATTTCCTACCATAAGAGTTCACTTTCTAAAGAAAAACAAAATTATTTAAGCCATTAAGGAATACCACATTTTTTAACAAGTCATAGCTAACAACAGTAATATATTACTGATGATGCCTGTGCCTATTTTGCCTAGGGTAACAAATTAAGGGTTAACATATGTATGTTGTAAAACTAATAAATCTCGAAATCACTTGTTTTTTTTTGGTTTCGTATCATTAATCATAATTATTTTGTTTGTTTTAAAAAAACAAATTCATTATAATTTTAACAAAATATTTAAAACAAATAAAACCAAAATTCTAATGGTTTTTATAGGCAATTTTCATAATTATTGCTTCGAAAACAGCAAAAAAAATTTACATAAAAATAGAAGAGAGATACATAAGTTTAAATATCGATTTTTAAAAGCGTAACTGCACAAAATCAACTACATCAACTTAAGTTTAAATTTTTGCAAAACAAAAAACATAAAAAAATTTAAAATATTTTTAAAATAGTAATCAAACATTAAACACTTTAGTTTAGTGGCTTAAACAAACCGTTTTTGGCCAAAATCACATGTTAATCACATACACAAACAACAACACATGAAATGTAATGAAATTTTTTTTTTCGGGCAGACAGTAAACGGCTGTTTAAGAGGCTACAATACATAGGCAGTAGCTGGCATCATGTACGGTGTTTGGGACGTTGGTGTAGGGCAGAGATCAGCAGTGAATCGTTTTTTCGCTACTCATAAGCACTCATGAAATTTTTGAGTACAAGTGAGTCAACAATATTGAAATTTAACAACGTACTCTGATTCGTTCGTACTCGCTCCAACGTTGATTTATGACTACAGGTTGCAATGAGTAAGAGTACAACGTTGACATCAAACTCATACCATTCGAAATATGTTTGATTCATAAGCCTACTCATTTAGATTTATAGCTTTAGAAAAATACGAGTCACTCGAATCATTCATTAAAATTTACAGTCCTAGTTAATGTTGCATTTACAAAAACAGAAAAAAGACTCATAAGCAAAAAAGACAGAGCATCAAGCAGAGCAAACACACAACCTTTTAGTGAGTAAATTAGTGTTCGTACGCGAATCATACTTATTTTGTGCTGCGTGTATATGTTGCGTTATGGAGGGTCGAAATCAACAACATCATACTTGTTGTTAAGTATGAATATGATGGAGGACTTCAAACTTTGAATACGAGCAGAGAGGTTCCATGATATTAAAATAAGTATGAATGCGTATAAGTATCAGAAATTATAAGTATGATTCGATTCTACTCACGTTTTTGTATACTCATTGCTGATCTCTGGTGTAGGGTCTATAAATCTATTGGATACAACGCATTGATTTCTAATCTTTGAGGTTTCGTGCTAATGCAGTTTCTATCTGGGTAACCAACCTTATTTATCCACAAGCTCAACTATGCCATTCATATGCTCATTCATACTCATGCGATCATTCAATCATTTCTACATACATACATACGTAATTGGTCATTACTACCCTTATGTTGTGTGTGTTAATTTTATACATAAGTGGCGGGACCTACAGTTTTAAAGTAGACTACGGCGACTTCCTAATCATTTCTAGTATTTGCAAATGCTTTAATAACGCATAATACTTGTCATGTATGGTGTTTTGGGTGTAGGGTGTAGAAAAACGCATTGATTTCTAATCTTTTGAGGTTTCGTACTAATGCAGCTTCTAGCTGGGTAACCAGCCACCCAACCTTATATATCCAGAATGCTCATTCATATGCTCATTTACTCATGCAATCATTCAATCATTTTTCGTATTTGCAAATGTTTTATTAACGCATAATACTTGTCTCGCCATAATAACAACAATTTCGTTAATTTTTTCTAATACTGCATGTATACGTATATAAATTATTAAGTCAGTCTATCAGCCATACGTACAAATATGCAAAAAAATACAAAAAAAAAAGAATTAAAAATACAAATTTATTGTAAAATAAATAATAAATATTTATGGTTCTTTACTTTTTTAATATGTGAGTTTTTTTTTCAAAAATTTTGAAAATCATGTGAAACCAATAAAAATTAAAGAAGCGTTAAATTTTTAAAAAATTTTTTTTGTTAACAACTCAATAAATATGAATTTTTTTATTTTGGGAAAATATTTTTTAAATGTTTATTTTAACAAAAAACAATAAGAATATTCATAATAATAATTTATAGCCGTATTATTAATATGCTGTTAAAATATGCATTAAAAATATTTAAATATGCTGTAGAAAATTGCATTCAATAAACCAAACCATAAATGTTATGAGGGGTTAAAAAGATATTTCAAAATTCTGTTGTAAAGAGATCTCAATCCATTAAAGTAATTCGTTAGTAAAAAGTTTATTAGCAAAAATAACCATTTAGTACTTCTATGCTAAGCTTACTAATCCCTCAAGAGTAAACAGTTCTACGGGTAGTGAATTGCCAAAAAAAAAAAAAAAATTCCAGAGGAGATGAGAAATTAGTTTGTACATCATTTAGGGCCATTATTACAACTTGCCATTAAAGTTTAGTTTAGTTAAAGGTAACTTTAGACTTAAAGTCACCTTTAAGTTCTTTTCTTTATTATAACCTAATGATAAACTAAAGTTAAATTTTTTAAAAATATGTCAGTGCCGGAGCAATGTCGATAACACTGCTCAACTAAATAAGTTTTTTTTTCTCGTCTTTGCTCATTTTGTTTATATTTGAAGATGCCACATTGAAAATAATATATAATATGGCAAGTCCAAACATAAATTTAACTTTAAAAGTTAAAGGTAAGATGATTCTCCCTTTAGCTTAACGCTTAATTCTATCTTATTGTCCACTTATAATAATGAAAAACAATTTATCTACCCGTTAAAATCCACCCATTAGTTAATGGCAAGTTGTGATAATGGCTCTTAAACTACTACAGAAGGTTCGAGAAGTGGTTAACAAATCAGCAATATTTTGAAATATCGGTAACTAAAATGTAAAGCTGATATTGCTTCTGTCAAAAGGCATCTGTCAGTCGTCTCCAGACAAAATTGAGAAAATCTGCTTCAATTAGTTTCTGTATAGCAATCATTAATATCAGACTATCGAGTATGTAACTTGAAACGAAAATTTAAAAACAGAACCGTCGTTCAAACCAAGGCTACTCTGCACAATTATTCTCAATAGTAAAATAGGGTTTTGGGATGCACGTGGTGTAATTCAATTTGATTTAACGGGGATGTTGGAAAATTTCTCTTTCGGTACCAAAGCAAGTCAGCGTAGTCTAGTAGCTAGTGTGTTGGCTTATTGGACATGAAGCCTTGGTTGAAGTTCTGGCTCAGACATCTCCTTCAAAAAGAAATATAAAAATATAATTCTTCAGCGTCTTCCTTTCAGAAGTCTTCTGGCAAAAACTCTTAGAGTAAATAAAATTGCAATGAAAAGTTTCTCAAATCTTTCGTTCGGAGTCGTTGTTAAACAAAATGGGTGGTGTGTAAACCTACCTAAAGGCAAGAGCTGGCCTATTAAGGAAGTTAAGTAAGTATCGGTACCAAATCCCCCCTTCTTTCAATGATTTAAGCCCAAGTGATTAATTATGGTTTCTAAAGCTGAATAAAGTGCTCCGCGTCACTCCAACGAATTTTAGATTATTTTAAAGGGATTAAATTGGAGAGTCATTAGGCATCGTACCGTCAGATGTTATTGACCCACCCCCACATAATACTCCTTATGAATTCGCTTTGGTATGTGGCTTCTCCAAGTGCTAGTTAAAACGCAGAACTTTACAGGATAGTAAACGGCTCAGATTGACTATGCCACAGCACATAAATAGTATTTTTTATTTTCTATCTGTTCTATTTTGCTATCTGTTCCTCTGCCGTCTCATTATGTACTATTTCCGGGCTTTATTTCAATTCAATTAATTAAGATTTTTCAACTGGAGCAGGTTCTAGGATGATAGGGTTGCCATCACTTATTAACAAGAAGCAACACTACACAATTTCCAGGCAAAAGTTCTTTAAGTAATTACTTGCCATGATAAAAATTAGCTAACATAGCATTGGTAATATGAGAAGCTAGGCCTTGTTCCTGGCTAAAGAGTTATAATGACCAATAATGTATGTGTGGGTGTATGTAGAGTGAGCAGCTCTAAGCATATAGCAAAATTTCTTTGGATATTAACTTTATTAACTTGCGCTGACCAACTTCTCCCACATTGGCTCGGAGGAACTTGGTCAGTACAGGGACTGCGTTCACCTGTGGCGCCACAACGGGCCGCTATGCGTGCTCAAGTGAGCTTTTGGTATAAAGCTACCACACTAACCTAACCTAACCTAACTTTATTTTGGCCATCGTTAGCAACAATTTATGAAATTATCAGTTTTGAAATGTATCAATTGAGGGGCGATTTAGCAGTAATTTCAATGAAAATGTTGTGATAAAATTCCGGGTTAAAAAATCATAATGTTCTACAAAAATTTGAATATGTTTCAGTGTTTCACTTGTTAAGGAGTGTCCGTAAAAAAGATTGGCAAGATCTTGCCATTTGCTAGAAACACAATTCAATGGCACTATGCTAATAACGCAGCTATTCTACCAAACTAACTATAATAGCACCCTATTGAGGATTACTATATAACGTGGGATGGACTAGAGAGGTCAAATAACACAATAAAGAACTAAATGAAAGGAAGTTGAGGAAAAATAGAAAAATTTCATGGGACCCAATACAGACTCACTGCTCTTGTAAGCATTAGAACTTAAACATTAATTTACATAAAGATTTTAAAGATTGTGTATGACCAAATTTTGTCGTGCACACTCCTTTTTTGTATTGTAGACGCATGTTCAAATATTTTGCATATTATGTTTAGATTATCAATTGATGACTCAATTATTGATTTGGAAAATTGCTGCTGTTGTTAATAGTTAATCGATAATAATGATAAAATAAAAAACGTAACTGTTTTGTTTTATTTTAAAATAAAATAAAAAAAAAAGAAATAATTTTTTTTTTGTAGATTCATTTACAGCCAGTTAAAAGTGTTTGATTAAAATGTTGATATTTATTTAACATCTTAATGTTAAATTTTAACATACAGCTTTTAATTATACAGTGTCTACAAATTGATATATTTTTCTTGATTTTCTACAGCTGCTTGATTTTTGTGAATTTTTTTTTCAAGTCACATTTTAATCTCGTTTTACCATAAAAATGAAATGAAATACAGGCTTAATTGAATTGAAATCAATTTCAAAAAATAACGAAACCACAAGCAAAATCAAATTTTTATAGACAATCATGATTTCCGAATAACGATAATTAAATGACAGTTTGATAATGATTATGATCATTACAAGTGTTAATTGTTTTTGGGCCGCACTATGTACCTACCAAAAATAACGAAACAAAATTCGTTTTGGAGGGTTTTTTTTTTTTCAACTTTTGTTTTGTATTTGATCACTCCCCTTTAATTAACAGTATTTAGACGAGAGCAAAAGATCCAAAACAATGTGATCCATATTAAAAATCTTTTATGGCTTTCAAATAAAAAAGAAACTCGAACGAAAAAAACTCAAAAGCAAATAATAGATGAACGAAATAAAACGTGTTAAAAATAATGGACCAGAGAGTTGTTGTTTTAAATTGTAAGGCGGGTTATTTTAAAAGAAATTTAAACAAAAAACAACAGGCGATTCAAAATTAATTTGTTGGCTTCAAAACAACACTCCTACCCTCCATTTTATTTCATTTTTTTTCTGAATTTTTTTGTGTTTTAATTTGAATTCAAATGTTTTTTTTTATTGTATTTGTGAACCGAAATGTCATAAAAATCTATTGGAAAAAAGAGTTAAGAATTTACACTTGTTATAGCCAGGTTTTTAACACAGTCAGGTACACAAATAAATAAACAACAAACAACAATGCAAACTCCAACGACAATATCAAGTACGAGTTAAATAATGTTTTTGTGGTTGTTAAACAGGCTGTTGGTGTTGCAGATGTTGATGTCGATGTTGATGTTGATGTTGATGTTAGGTAAGGTGATGACAACACCAACAACATTATGTTAAATGTCTTCTAAAGCAAACAACTACAGCACTTGCAGTCACACAAAACACAGTCACAGAACACAAAACTTTGACATCTCACCATAACCACCAACACCAGACATCATCAACAGCAACTCCAACTCCAACTCGACTGCAGACAACAGCTAGCATCACCGCCACAACCACCATCACTAATGATCGTTGGGAACGATCATCATCATCATCATCATCGTTATCCATACTTTACAACTTATAAGATCTCGTTCAAGATCTTCGGTTTTTTTTTTTCATTTCAATTTCAATTCGATTCTTTTTTTTCTCGTATTTTTTTTATTATTGTAATGGTGGGATCACGAGTTTTTCTCTAAAAAGTTCTTGATGCATTATATTGTGCAGCTCATGAAGAAACATGCGCTAAATGTTTAACGCACGTTCGTCACTTGGTCTACATACATATGTATTGCGTTGAACAAGCATTTTGCAGCAACAAAAAAAATAAAAAAATTATGGATGACCAAAAATCATTGAAACAAAAATCAAAAAAAAAAAAAGAATTAAAACATTACAGTTTGTTTTCAAATCTCAAGTATTTTGTTGGTTTTTCTTTTCAATTCTTTTTTTTTTTCTCGAATTTTATTTCAAGCCAAATTGAAAATGAAAAGCAGACTGTGTTGTACATACAATATCTGTGGCACAGACAGACTCACGCATTCGACATATAAATACAGTAACATGCATAAGCTAAGACATGTGCGTTGTAAATGACTTGTGCTTTTTTTCTGAAGCATTTTTTTCTGTTTTTTTTTTACTAAAAGGTGCTAAAATTTGTTACACCGTAAAAAAATGTATTTAAAATAAACATGAAAATATGTCGCCTGTTTTGAATTCAGCAAAGTGAATAACAACAAAATTATTTGAATTATAACTTCAGATTTATATATAACAATGAAAACAATGTAAATTATTTAATTCAGCTAGCTGAATAAGACAAAAATTATTATAATTATACATTAAAGTTTTTATTTTAATGGAATTAATTATAATCATACTTTAAACTCAATATTTAAATGGAATTACTCAATTCAGCCAGCTGAATAAGACAAAAATTATTATAATCACATATTAAAGTCTATATTTTCATAGAATTATTCAATTTAGCTAGCTGAATAACAAAAGAAATGCTTTTGTTATATTTTAAATGCAATATTATTAAAATTATTCAATTCAGCTAGCTGAATAGGAGAAAATTTCTTTAATCATACATTAAAACCCACATTAAAACAGAATTATTTATTTCAACTAGCTGAATAAAGCAAAAGTTATTATAATCACACGTTAAAGTCTGTATTTTCCTAAAATTATTCAATTCAGCTAGCTGAATTAGAGAATATTTCATATATTAAAGCCTATATTATAACAGAATTATTGAATTCAACTAGCTGAATAAGAAAAAATTAGTTTAATTTTACATTAAACTTTATATTTTAATAGAATTATTCAATTCAGCTAACTGAATAAGAAAAGAAATACTTCTGTCATTGCTTGAAACCTATATTACAAGAATTATTCAATTCAGCTTGCTGAATTACAAAGTCTGAGACTCATAATTGAGTCATTTTAAAGACAGTAATTGTATCGGGTAGCAGATATAATGTCAATGGTGTGATTGAATCTCATACCTGTTATAAACTACAAGAAACGATCTCAACATAGAGGGATGTCAAGTGCCTTCAAATAGATGCTACTTTGGGGTCTGTGTGAGCGAAAAGTAAGATGATAATTGAACCACAAGCTGTTGTATGCTGTACCGTGATATAAATTCAATACAAAGTATAACTCACGAGAAGGTTAAGACGTGCCAGACAAATAAAAGTGAAAGCTTCAAGAAAGCTCTAGAGAAGCGAAAGGTGCGGATAACGTAAACATGTCGAATCTCTGGTAAAAGGACCAAAATCGTTTGAAAACGTTAACCAGCACATAGGAAATAAAAATCCTTAAACAATGCTTTTAAAACACCTTAATTAAGTAAAATATTCATATTAAAATCAATCCAGATTGCAAGTCTGGAGAAGATGAAAAAATCCCTTTAAAACAATCCATTAAAAGCAACGTCTTTCACACCAAGACAATTAACAAGGAATATTATCTCTTGAAAAAGTGCAGGAGTCCAATGGTACATATGTACATATCTACATTTCTAAATAACCATATTCGGCAACCCTGTCTTTCTAGAACCTGCTACAGAAGGTCAATACCCTGCTAAACTGCAATATGTTGATTAAAGTAAACAAATCTATGAAATAATGGAGGAAACGCCTTGTAACACCTTTTTTTTCTATAAAAATAATCGAAATCGGAATATAGAATTCAAATGTTTGTTGAATACATTTGTAAAACGATTTTTTTTTATCAAATCTGTGAGCAAAATGCTTCACCGCTGAATATGTGAAATTTGTTAACTTTAACGATTTTAACACAATTATTGTTTCAAAATCATTGTTTTTGTTTAGCTGAATACATTTATATAAAAATCTGTAGCTGAATTTAAGATTTTATAACTTAATAGAGGGTTTGGTTTTCATATTCATATAAATATTGCAACATTTCGCAAGCTTAATTAGGTATTTCGAAATATTATTTTGCTGAATAGGATTTATTTTATATTTTATTAGAATGAGTATAGCTGAATTAGATATTTTGTAGCTGAATAGTACAAATACATGGTTTTTTACAATTTATAAGCAAGAAACTTTATTTTTTGTTTAGCTGAATAATGTCTATTGTATATTTTTTGACTTCATCCTTAGCTGAATTTAATATTTTATAACTTAATAGAGGTTTTGGTTTTCATATTCATATAAATACTGCAATATTTCAAAAGCTCAAATAGATATTTCGAAATATTATTTTGCTGAATGGGCTTTATTTCGTATTTCATTAGAATGAGTTTAGCTGAATTAGATATTTTGTAGCTGAATATTGGAACGATATAAAATTTATTACCTTTAATGGTTTACACTTATTATTGTTCCAAAATTACTGTTTTTTATTTAGCTGAATACGTTTTTATACGAAAATCGAACAGAGGTTCTGGTATGCATATTCATATAAATATTGCAATATTTCGCAAGCTTAATTAGGTATTTCTATATATTATTTTGCTGAATTGGATTTATTTCGTATTTCATTAGAATGAGTTTAGCTGAATTAGATATTTTGTAGCTGAATATAACAAATACAAAGTTTTTTACAATTTATATGGTTTTAAGTGTTAAGAATGTTTATTTTTGTTTAGCTAAATATGGTGAATTTTATACTTTTTGTCTTTATCTTTAGCTAAATTGTATGTTTTATGATTATATAGGTTTTATAGGTTTACTTATAAAAATATTTCAATAGTTTCAAGCTGAATAGATATTCCCAGAGGTTTCAATAGAATTTGTTAGCTTACTTATGTAAAGATTTCAATAGTTTTCTAGCCGAATTGGTATTTTTAGAGGTTTCAATATATTTTTTTAGCTGAATAGCTTAAATTTCGATATTTTAGAGAATATTTTAATATGTAGTTGCTTATCAAAAATTGTAGAAATTGGTTAAATAAATAATTTGTTGTATTGTTTCTGTAGATTTAATGTTTCTAATTTTAGCTGAATTAAATATTCCATAGCTGAATAGCTTTTGTAGCTTACAAAATAAATTTTTCTTGATTTCTTTAAGAACTTCTTAAGCTATATACTCGTGTAGAATTACATTTTTTCAATTATTTTGTTTTTTTTTTATTAATTTTTTCTTAATAGTTTTGATAGTTTTTGGCCTTATAAAATGACAATCCCAAAAGCACCAAAACACATAAATTTCTGTGATGTTGATTTATAAAATTTATTTCAATTTTATTGCAATTTTTTTTTTTTGTTTGCTACTGCTGATGTTTTTTAGATATTCAATTATACTGGCATTGGGGTGGACATATAGACGCACCGTATATAAACTGAGTATTGACTGACATATTTCGTTTATTTCTCTAGGCCTACAACAAACGAACTGCTACTTTACTGGTTATAAGGCTGACGTTTAGGCACTTAGTCAGCAGCCAACGGCAGCAATATTGTTTTTGTTTTTGTATTTGTTTTTAAAGCTTTATAAAGGCATTAAACCAATAGTTTTTCCATGCCTTTTAAGGCGATTTTTGTTAAGTTTTGCAAAAAAAAAAAAATTGAAAAAAAAATAAAATCAAAAAATTTTCAAATTTTATCTTAAAAATCAATCTTAATATTTAACCTTTTTTTTTGTTTTTTTTTAAGAAAAAAAATTCTAAATAAAATAGAAAATTTTTAATGACAGCTTTAGTAAATAAATAAAGATTTATGAGTTGATTTTATAGTAAAAAAAACCAAACAAAACCAAAAAAAAAAAGGTCTCTTTGAAAGCTTGAGACTGCATTGTATTTAACACCGTTTAAAAGGTAAAAATGAAATAAATTTTGTGAAAACCAACAGCAGAAATACAAAAAAAAAAAAAAATTATATTTCTTATAACAATTTATGACAAATGATGATAAATCAAATTCAGCACACTTCTATTTAATTACAAAGATCAACAGCAACAACAAACATTAACAGAAAATAAACAATTATTGAATAGAAATTGTCTATAGACGGAGGGAGTTTTATGGTGGACAGACAGCTAGCCAGTCAGATAGACAGTCATTTAACAAGCATTTCTATGAAGAAATGTTGCATGAGCTTGATGATCTAAGTAATATAATATTATGCTGTTTTGTTGCAAGCAAGTTATGCTATACTTATGGTTATAAATTACTAATGAATGACATACAATTTAATTGGCTGCACTTGCTTTACACTTGCATTATGTATTGTATTGCCACAGAGATCCATCCAAGTAAACAGCCAGCCAGCCAGCCAAACGATCCATCCATATCACTAGCCACACTTTAATGGCAATAAGAAACTTGAACAAAAAAAATAAAAAACAAAAACAAAAACAAAATTCATATCTGTCCGTTACACATTTAGACGCTTGGCTGCTGCATTTGAAACAGAAAAGAAAAGAAAAAACTAAGACTGGAAACTCAGAACATCTTTATGTTGTCCAATGGGGCGAACCAGTTTTAACAATGTTTACGTTTAGAGACTCTCTACAAATTTGTCAAGAACCCCTGTTTAAGTCTTTTACTCTCAATTCAATTCTAACGTTCTTTAAGCCTCTCTTCCCCCCTCCCCTCCTATAGACCCACCTAAACTAATCAATCTTCTTTGGCAAATCAAATGTTTTTCTTTGTGGTCAATTCTTTTCACCATATTCTCTAGCTTAAGCACCGTTTTCAGCCTTATAAAAACCTCTCTCTTTCTTCATGCCTCCATCTAACTGCCTGCCATATAGCAATTAAAGGGTGTCTCCTCACACATCAATAGGATGATAAACAAAGAAATACAGGAGGGGAGGCATAGAAAATCGCATGACCAAATGGTGCGAAATAGCATTTCTACTCGTACGTTTACGATTTGTATTGAAAATGGTATTTTATTTGTATTTAATTGTTATTTGCTATCTAAAAAAGTCCATTTTTTTCGAATGGAATTTTAATTAATTTCCACAAATGCTAATGTGATGCGTACTGTAGTAATAGTGATCGTTAGCAGACAGCCGTTACTACAGTGTAATGCAATATGTACTGATCGATTTGCCCTCATGCACCATGTGCAATAAGATTTTAGATTTCATAGCAATGATTAGATCGCTAAGATCTGTGTTAGGAAATTTACATTTTGTGTTTGTATAAAAATGGTTTAATTAGGTTTTAACAACAGCCAACCAATGATCTGTAGTTGTTGATAAATAATTTCTTTTTTTTTTATTTAAATTGTTTTGTAATTTATGTAGAGCAATAAAAATTCTTAAACATTAAATTATGGTGTAATACGATTATTGGAAATCATTCTAAAAAATTATATTAAGGTATACTTTAAGGGGTTAGTTAGTAAAGAAAATAAAGCATATTTTAAGGTAAAAAAAATAAAGATTTTTAAAAGATTATAAAGAAAATGTCTCAAAATAAAAACACTTCTCTAATTAGAAGAAACTCCCTTTAGATCAGGGGTTACCAAAAATTTTTTGGTTGTGTATTAGTGAGTAAGAGAGAGAAAATTTAGAGAATTTAGAGAATTTGGGAGAATTTATTTATTTACAGCCATAGAAAAGTGTTAGTAGTATACGATATTTTGATTTTCATTTCATCAACATACATATGTAAAGCTATCTATCTTTAACTTAATAATTTTATGTAAATAAAAATAAAATAAAAAATCCATTTTTTTTATTAAAAGAACATAAAGCTATCCATCTTTGGCTTAAAAATTATACCTAGTTTTTTAGATAAACAAAAATACAAAAAAAACCCATTTTTTTATTAATAGAAAAAAAGCGAGCATTCCAAATCATTTAAAAAAAAGTACTATGCGACAAAACAAAAAAATATATAAATACGGCCAGCTAATGACATAGAACATTTTTAACATAAAATATTTTTTGAGTGTTATTCTGAAATAAAATGATAAAGCATCCGCCACACATGTGTTCTTGTCTCAGTCTGATCGACAACTAAATCAAATGCGTGTGAATTCTCTCTGCACAATTGTGCTATGAAATGGTAATCCCTGCTTTAGATCTAAAACAATAAATAAAGTAAACCTTAAGGAGGCAAATAAACTTACAGTACGCATAAACCAATGCCAACTTCTAGGTTAATAAAAATATTGTAACGAAAATGAAAAATCTAAATGCTGGTGAAGAATCTAAATGCTGGTGTTTTGCTTTTACATCGCTTAACATTAAAATTATAAACAAAAAAAATTCAACAACAAATACCAGCATAAAAAATGGTAAACAAGTAAACAAACATACAACAACAAACACTACAAGAATAAATGTAAACAAAATACATAAACGACAATAACGAAACAACGATGTTTACATTTATAGAGGTTTCGAGAAGGCGAAATCATGAACATTCGTCTTCAAGAACATTCACCAGACTGTTTACCCTAATCGTGGTTTGAAGATCACCGTTAAAAAGATCAGTCGTACAATTGACTAGTAATTGTTATTGTTTATGAAAAGAGTATAAACAGAGGAATAACAAACAAAACAATTGTTGTTGTTTACATCAAGTTGATAACAGTGGCACACAGAATTGTGCGAATAATAAAGAATTTTAATTAAAATTAAATTTATTTTCATTTTATTTTTCAATCTACGAGCTCATATTTTAAACGTTTTTAAAAGGTAAAAAAATGTAACAATATGTTGTAACTTATGTGCCAATAACACTATACAACAAATTAGTGTTTAGGAAACTAAGATAAGAATCAACAAGGTTTTGAGTGGATTTCCCTTAAAAATCATTTTTTACATCGACAGCAGACTTTAACGAAATTTAGTTTATTTATGATGAAAAAATACTAGTGAATCCTAGAAAAAAAAACATATTTCAATTAAAGAATTTAGGGAAATACATATGTAATAAAACATTGTTTTAATAATTAAATAATTGTGTGAAAAACATAAAGGTAAAGTAATTAATTTCCAACCCCGGAAAAGGCAAGAAAATATTCAGCATGACTTTCGATTTGAAATCTCCGTAGTCCGTAGTAGGTAGCAAGTATATTGGCCTATTAGACGTGAGGCTGTGGTTAAACGTCCTCTGAGATATCTACAGGTAAACGAAATATGAAAAAATATTTGGCGAATTACTCTCAGCGGATGTCTGGAAAAAATTCTTTCCTAAATTTGCTTCTTCTTTCGTTTCCCAAAACTTTGTGGTGCGGAGTCGACTTTTAAACTGTAGGTTCCGCCACTCAGGGATAAAATTAACACCCACCAGTAGTGTGAGAAGCTACGTCTTAATCCTGAATAAAGGCTTGTAGTGACCAATTAAGTAAGTAAATCAGTAAGTATAAGACTTCAATTAGCTCAAAATAAATTATTAAGAAAGCAATCTGATTTCTGCCTACACTAAGGAAAATAACATTAACAAAGAACATAAAAGGTTGGGCAACACAACCTCTTGACAAAGGCTAGAACTTAATCAACAAAAGTTGCTCACCACTGTACCCAATGTAAGGTCGCTGTTTTTAGGGTCGCCAAAGGCCAGCTATATTGTCCTGAGATGTTCTACAGACGAACTAGAATACTAAAACTGAATTAACATAAAGAAATAGTATCAAGATGTGAAAGAAGATTTGTAACAGCTTTATATTCCTTGCAGAATAAAAAGTACAGTGGCAACCAGAGGTACAAGTTCTAGAGCTTTTTTAAATTAAGAGTCGAGTTAGGATTTCTTCAAGCGTTTTACTGTGTGCATTATTTGATTACCTAGCCACCATTAGAGAGTGAACGGCAATGACGAGGTGAATGATCTAAACAGCTAGATCATGAATAGCCAGAAACTCACATTAGGTAAACTTGGTTCTTAAGTTGAGATACAGTTTATTATATTAATCTCCTTTAATATGACTATTTTAAATTAATCTTTTAGAGGTTCGTCCTCAACAAAAAAAAATTTTTCGCAGAGCAGTGATTGTGGAAAACTATAGGCATACTTCTGCGTTCGTAAATTTAGCTGTGATAATTTTTTTTTTTAATTATTTGTCTCATTTTTAAATTAGTTTTTTTTTCATGTAAAGGAGTAATTGAAATATCCAACTCCGCTTCGTATAGGCCCAAATGAACGTAAATTTATAAAGTAAAATGCATGCCAAAATTTTTTTGTGCACACTCCTTAAATATAAATAACAGTCATTCTATATACTAATTTGTGATTTTTATCACCCTTCTTATTTCGATTTTTAATGCAATTTTCAAAAAAATAATTCCTTTTTTTTTCAACAGATAATCGTAAGCGAATACTTTTAAAAGGTACAAGCAACACCCTCTTGTGAAACAAAAACAATCTGATCATTTTTGTTACATTTTCAATTGATTAAAAAAATTTTTTTGATTTCTTTAAATATTCAACTCAATTCAAAACGATTTGATATGATTTTTTTTTTTTCATCTTTCATTCATTCTTTCATTAATTTACTTGTCGTCTTCAGTAAAAACATTGTGCGTCAATATTATAGAATGAAACAAAAAAAAAATTTGTAGCTGCTGTACTCAAAAAACAAAAAAAAAATGTTATTAAAATACACTCTTATTGTAGTTGTAGATGGTTGCTGTTGTTATTATTGCTGTTATTATTATTGTGTCGGTGTCATAGCGGTGATTGACGTCAAACTTGACAATCAGTTCAGTACTTAAAAAAAACGGCGTTTTTTTTTTCTCAAGTCTACAGCAAAAAAGTAAAGGAGGGAGCAAGAAAAAAAGAAGAATACGATCAACGACGCCTCAATTTGAAAAACTTTTAGCGAAATTGTTCTATAAATATGATGAAAACATTTAAATATCAATATACACTCTCTACATATGTGTGTATGTATAATACATACATATATGTATATATGCTTGTATGTATATATTATATATGTATATATATATTATAAAACCGATCATTGTTATGTCTATGGTTGTTGTAAATAATTGTAGACGCCGCGCAAATGGACTCTCACAATGACAATCGAAAGTTTAACAAACCAACCATTGAGCCAAGCAAGCAACCAACCAACCAAACAAAAGGTTGGGTTGGGTGTTAAACACTTTATGGTGTTCATAACGAGCCCTCAACTGAATATTTGAGACTCTTTGTACGGCCGCTACGATAGGAAATGTATTCCCTACTTGATTACTACCTTAATTGATTATTACCACCGTTTAGTCAGGATTACAACCAAGCTTCTCACACCACTTATGTTGTGTGCAGTAATTCTATCCATAAGGGGCGAGCCACACAGTTTAAAGTCGTTTTCGAACGACAGAAACTTTTCACGGAAATTTCATTTTCCTCTCAGAGTTTACCCAGGCGTTAGCTTCTACAACACACTCAATCGCTACACACAAAGTCCAAGCAAGTGCTCGGTTAATTCATTCTCCTCATCAGAATTCTAGAGGTTGGACTTAAAGCGATCCCTATTATATTTTCTTTGAGCCTACAATGTTCATTTACAATTCTCAGACTACTACTTTACAAACTGAAGCATAACTCAAATCTCTTGTCAATATAACCACCCAACAAAGTTGTAAATTGGCTCAAACCTATCTTTATCTTGCCTTTCATGGATTATGCCTTTCCGAACTTTTCTTGCCACTCCACAGAAAGGTTCTGATCTTACAGCGGCCCTCTTGCTAGAACATATTCCTGTTCGTACTTACTTAATTGGTCATTACAACCATTTAGTCAGGATTACAACCTATCTTTACACACCACCAGCGTTGCCAGATTTTTTTAAACTTTATTTCTGAGAAAAAAAAACTTTATTTTACCAAAAAAAAACTTGTCTCCTACAAAAGTACCGACATTTTTAAAGGAAATTCCGGAGCCCGGTACCCTCTGTTGGTGTTTTTTTGCGGTTTTTGTCCGGGACTAATAAAATACACAATATTTTATTTAAAAGTGTAAATATTTCCTGTTTTAATACTGAATTTATTGAAAAAAATTTTAAATTGAATTTTTTCGAAAAAACTTGTTTTGTTAGAAAACAAATTTAATGAAAACTTTTTCGCATCTCTTAAAAACTTGAAAAAAAGGGAAAACTTGGCAAATGGCAACACTGCACACCACCCACGTTGTGTGTATTAATTTTGTTCATGAGCGATTGGACCTACATTTTAAAGTTTTCCAGAAGACTACTGAGAGGAAGACACCCAAAGAAATATTTCTTTTCATGTTTCGTTTTCGTTAGACATGCTGGAGTTGGGATTTGAACCACGGCCTCACGTCAAATAAGCCAATACATTAACTACTACACTACAGTGACTTCAGTGCTGTGAATTCTCACTAGATCTGTATCAGACAGACATTCTTGCCCAGACTGTCCGAAGCTATTCTCGTGTAAATCTTATAAGGGGTGATTTTTTAAGATCTATAGGAAAATTTTTCAAAAAAAAAACACATAAAATTCAGAAAAATGCATGAAATCTTTATTTGAATCGATAGTACGGTCCATATAATTTAATGTTTGAAGATTATTTCATGCAAATATTGACCGCGACTGCGCCTCAAATGGTCCATCCGCTTAGTCCAATTTTGGCATACTCTTTACAACATTTCGGCCGGTATCTCACGAATAAATGCTTCAATGTTGTCTTCCAATGCGTCAATTGAAGCGGTCTTGTCTGTATAGACATGAGCTTTAACATAGCCCCACAAAAAATTGTCTAAAGGCGTTAAATCGCACGATCTAGGCGGCCAATTGACCGGTCCCGAACGTGAAATAAAATGTTCACCGAACTCGCCCCTCAATAAGTGCATTGTTACGCGTGCTGTGTGGCATGTGACACCGTCTTGTTGAAACCACATGTCATGCAAGTCAAGCTCTTGCATTTTGGCACAAAAAAAAGTTGGATATCATCTCACGGTAGCGCTCACCATTCACAGTTACGTTACGATTCGCAGTATCTTTGAAGAAGTACGCATTTTGATAATAAAATTCAATGATTTGCAAGCGTTGTTCGTTTGTAAGACGATTCATGGTTAAATTATAGACCAAACTGAAGATGTTTGACGGTGAAACAAAACACGAAACGTGCGTGAGCTGTTTAAACCAGTGTTGCCAAAAAGATAATAGCTAAAAAATCACCCGTTATACACTGAGTGTTAGCATGGCGCCCTAGCTGTTAGCCTAACTCAGCTTTAAAAAAAAGTTTTTTTAATTTTTTTTAGAAACCAAAATTTTAAAAATTTCAATTTTAATGTCTGGCAACTTGATTAATTCAAGATTTTCTGTTTAATTTTTTACTTTTTTACCGTCTATAGAGGGCTAAGTGTGTATCCTATCCTACAATATAATGTATGAGTATGTTTGTGCCTCTTAGGTCTCTTTATGCCTCTTTGTGTCCCCCACATTTTTTTGTTGATAAAGAGGCCTTTAAATGCAAATATGTTCAGTTTTTTTTTTTTATTTTATTTTTTTGTTGTTGTTGTATCTTCTGTATTCATTTGTTGCTGCCACTACTGGTTCCATATGTTGCTATTGCTGTTGCTGTTACTGTAGCCTTGTCTGTTGCTGCCGCCAATTTTTAGGTTGTAGGAGTGAACATTTCAACTCTTCCACACTGACAAGCAAACACACAAAACGTATGCAAATGAATTGTAAGAGGGTATCGTTGTTATTTAAACTCTTTTTTTTTTCCTTTAATTTTTATTTTCTTTTTTTTTATATTATTTCTGTTGAATCTACATTTTGTTTGATTGGTACTTTTTTTTCTGTTTTCTTTTTTTTTGTTTTTTGTCGTTTAAAAATATTTTTATTTCGTATTCATTAGGGAAACATTTTTTGTATGGATTTTCGTGGACACACTTATATCGTAGCATTTAATTGTTGTGTCGCTGTTAAAAGTTTCATTAGGAGGGGATATTTAAATTGAGTGTAAATTGAAATAAATTAATTTTGATCATTGATCGCGTACTTTTTTTTTTGTTCAAGTTTTCAAAAATTTTGAAAAGAAATGAAAGAATATTGAAGAGTAAATATGTTTTAAAAGAATTTTTTGGAAAAAAAATATTTTTGTTATCTTAAGGTTTTATGGATAGCAAACAATAATTTTGAGATAAATTTTAAATAAATTTTTTTTTAAATTTTTTGGTATCAAAAATGGTACTTTAAAAAAGTACCAACAGTTTTAATAGCAAAAAAGGACCAAAAATGTTTGTCATTTGGTAACAATAATTCGGGGGAGAAAATTAATGTTAAAAATCCCTCAAAGACTTTATAAAAATGTACCAATTTTAGAACACACACAATTAGTACCAAATTTGATAAGCATTTTGGGATTTGTTTTTATGAACTCTTATTAAAAAATTGTTAAGGCAAAGCTTACAATGAGAAATAAATAAATGATCTCAAGTATTTAATATTTTTACAAATTTGACTTATTACATGTAAGGCCACGTTTCAAATCCCAGATCAGACATCAAAACGAAAATATGAAAAAATATTTTTTCGGCTACTTCCGCTCATCAGATTTCTGGCAAAAACTCTCTGAGAGTAAATAAAATTGCCATGGAAAGTTTCTCAAAAATCTGTGGTTCGGAGTCGCCTTTAAACTGTAGGTCCCGCCACTCATGTATAAAAATTAACGCACACAACATAAGTGGTGTGAGAAGCTAGGCCCATAATCCTGACTGAATGATTGTAATAACTTGTGCAATTTTTTTATGACAAGAGCTTATTCAAAAAAAAAGTACCTAAAGTAGTACTTTTATTAACAAATTTTATTTGCGTTTAAAATTAAAATATTACCAAGAAATTATTAGCAATATAAAGTTGTTAAAGCTGTTTATAAATAAAGCGTGAAAAATAAAAACGAACATAAAAAAATTGCAAAAACTTTTAGTACCCAAAATAGTACCAACTTTTTTGATTACCAAATCTATTGCTTAATTTTCTCACACAAGGTTAGAAATTTATTGAGCGAATTACACTCTGAAAAAAAATGCCAAAAAATATTGGTTATTATTACAACACCAAAAAAATAGTACCAAATTAATAGTACCTTGAACAAAGATTTTGTGATTACATACATAGGGTATTGGTACCCATTTAGCTAGGTTTATGGCTAGCTTAGTTTCTTTTTGTTTTCTTAATTTCAAAGTTTTAATAAATTGGAAGCAAAGTTAGAAAGAAGTACCAATTGGTACCAATTATCTAAAAGGTACAAAAACTAAATAATTCTGTATCTAAAGTTCTAAAATTATTTGAGTTCAGATGTCCATATAATTAATAAAAAATTTTAATATCAGGTTATCCATTTAGTGGTTTCAAAAGCAAGCCTGGCAAGATTATTAGCTGTTAAGTATGTTTCATTTGAATAGCCATTTATTAAATGAAATATGGATCGTTTATGTTAAAACTCGGTTAGAACTCACTGCAAATGTGGTGATTTAAACGTGATCAGTTTTCAAACATTGCGGGGCGATCATAGGACTCATAATCGATTTACTGTGCAAAGAAATGTCAAGTTTTAGGAAGAAATTTAAAGAACCTGAAAGCGTAACAGATGTGTAACAGGCAGATAATTCGCATTTGTCGAGACCAGAACGTTCTCAGCAATTTTGCATATCTTACGGCTTAAAGTCGATTGACTACTCACAACCAACAGAAGTCGACGTAGCCTAGTAGTTACTGTATTGGCTTATTAGATGGTTCAAACCCTAAGTCAGATATCTCGATCAAAACGAAATATGAAAAAATATATCTTCGGCGGCTCCCTTGCAACAGATTTCTGGAAAAAAATCTGAGAGTAAATAAAAAAAATTAACATGAAAAGTTTCTCAAAAATCTGTCGTTCGGAGTCGACTTTAAACTGTAGGTCCCGCCACTCGTGGATAAAATTAACACACATAACATAAGTGGTGTGAGAATCTAGGTCGTAATCCTGACTGAAGGGTTGTAGAGACCAATTACGTATATATCAGAGATCAGCAACGAGTATTCAAAACGATGAGTAGATTCGAGTCATACTTATAATTTCAGCTACTTATACGCATTCATACTTATTTTAATATCATACTCATACTACTCATATTCAAAGTTAGAAATACTCATCGTACTCATACTTAACAATACGCACGATGTTGTTGATTTCGACTCTCCATGATTCAACATATATACGAAGCACAAAATAAGTATGATTCGAGTACGAACACCACAATACTCGCTAGAAGGTTGTGTGTGTGCTTTGCTTGCTGTCATTGTCTTTTCTTTTCTCTTCTTTTGTAAATGCAACAATAACTACTACTGTAAATTTTGATGAATGATTCGACGAGTCACTCGAATCATTTGTAAGTATTATAAGTATTTTTCTAAATTTATGAATCTGAATGAGTAGGCGCATGAATCAAACAATGAATCGAATGTTGTGAGTTTGATGTCAACGTTGTACTCATACTCATTGCAACCTATACTTATAAATCAATGTTGTAGCGAGTACGAATGAATCAGAGTAGTTGAATTTTAATACTCTTGACTCACTCATACTCAAAATTTCATAAGTACATATGAGTAGCGAAAATACGATTCATTGCTGATCTCTGGTATATATGTATGTATGTATTACTACTCACAACGTCGTGGATATACTGTATGTGTGCTGAAGCAGCAAATTTTCAATGCTCACTGACTGACTTTTTTGCAGTGCTACGTCAAAGACCGTGTCTACATGAATAAAAACTAAAGCATTTGTAAGCAAACATTATTCAAGTTATCGCTGATACACTGTCCAAAATATGCAAGAATCGAAAAAGGATCGAACAAATCTTAAGGCTTTGAAAAACTAAGAGTTCCATCCAAATCATAGATTAACGTAAGTTTTATTCAACTTTGCTTTTGGAACCACAAAATACGTAAGCCTTTAATATAAATATGAAAAAAGAAAATACGTTTTAAATAATTTTAGAAGTACTTTTAAAATAGTTTCAAACAGACTAAAAAAGTACCAAAACCTATTAAAAAAAAACTTGATTAAAAAATTTATTTTTTGTTATTAAACTGGAAGCAAAGTTGAGTCAATTAAATTAAATGTTTATTGTAAAACGTACCACTTTGAAACACAAACAAAAAAGTATCAACACTGAATTGAAAAATATTCTTAAAAATTTGAAATCAATCCACACTCAATTTTTCCATGAAATATTTATAAAAAAAAAATCGCTACAGTGTCAGTATATATATATATATGTACGCAAGAAATCATTTAAAGTAATAACAATTACATAATTAATGTCTTTATTTTTCCATTTCAGTTTTAATTTTTCAAAACTTTAAACTGTTTTTCCAGACACCAAAACCAACCAAAACCAAAATAATTGTCTTTAATGGGCACATGTTGTTCAAAGTGTTACTTAAATTACTTCATGAGAAGAAATAAACTGAATATTTAACTTCTATGGTTTAAAATTAAAACAAAAAAAAATAATAAAAAAATTAAAAAAATAACCAACAAAAGAAAAAAAGAGCTCTAATTACCGTAGCGCCAATAAACTAAATGGAATTCAAAATTTTAAATTTTAATTTTTTTTCTTCTAGAAAATTAAGCAAATTAAGCAAAATTTTATTAAAACCCGGCAACTAAAAATCATTTTTATTTCTTACTAACATACAAAGAGTTTTAATAAAGTAAGCCACTGCGTAAATAGGTGCCTTCACGACTAGATTTTATAAATTTAAAAACAATTTTCGATAATTAAACAAAAATAATCATTAAACGGAAGAAAAAAATTAAAAAGCAACAGAATTTTCTTGTTTAGATTCTGAAAATTTAAACTTTCAGCGAATAAATTGGTACGAAACGTTAGTACCTTAAAAATGAAAAGTACCATCGTTTAAAAAAGGTGTGATCGTGAATACAAGAATTTGTTAATTTAATTAAATTTGAAGGTTTTTTAGATAATTAAACCAAGAAAAAAATGTTCTTAACAAAAAATTTTATGCACTAATGGTAAAAAAAAGCACCACCCACAGTTAAAATAGTACCAACTTTTTAAACAATTTTCTGTTAAATTAAAATTCTTTTCTTTTTTGACAAATTTCAGTATGAAAGCCTATTTAAGATGAATTTTTAAGAAAAAATTTTAAATTTCAGCGAATGATTTGATTCGAAGTAATAGCACCTTAAAAGAAGTACTTAAAAAGGTACCATTTGTGATTGTAAACACAAGAATTTGTTAATTTATTTAAATTTGAAGGTTTTTTAGATAATTAAACCAAGAAAAAAATGTTCTTAACAAAAAATTTTTTAGTACTAATGGCAAAAATAAGCACCACAATTAAAATAGTACCAACTTTTTGAAAAGATTTTTGTAAAAATAAATTTTTTTCAATGGAAAGCTAATTTTTTTTTTAATGAATTTTAATATAAATTTTAGAACTAAGAATAATGCTATAGATAAAGTAGGTACCAAATAAAAAGTACAGAAAAAGGTACCGAAAAAAGTACCTCAAATAAATTAAAATTTTATTAGAATTAATAAAAGCCAATGACTACATTTAGTAGCATTTGAAAGCATAGCAAATACAGAAAAACAAATGCTAAAAACAAAAATAGTACCAAAATTTATAAAATCTAATGTCGCCATTAAAAATGATATTAAAAGAGAGGTGCTGATACCTTTCTTATTGAAAAATGTAAAAAAAATTCACTAAAATTACTAGCAACAATTAAAACCATATATTAATAAGAATAAAATGAAAAAATGTACAAAAAAGGGGAAAAGCAAAAAAGTACCTAAACAAAAAAGTACCTAAACAAAAAAAGTACCAAATTTGTATACAAAATGTTTCAGCAGAAAGTCTACATTTGTTTAGCTTACGACATGAACTTGAATGCCGCAAATAACTCTGAATTGATTACACGCCTAGAAGACCACTGGAAGACAATTAGGGGACAATTGAAACTGAAATCAACAAGACCGAGTGAAGGAAACTCAAACAAATTATTTGTTGCATCCTATTGTTTCTTCCAGGAACCATGGGTCATTATATTATTATGTTTTTACGTGTTCAAAAACAATTATTTCATGTAAATTCAAGAATTTCAATCTTTAAGATCACAGGGTCTAGCGGACCTGAATTTAACATCAAGCAGAACGTATTCATCAGTAATTTCCCAATATTATGGTTCCGTAAATGGCTGTTTGATGTTTTAAAACTTAAAGATTGATGTCTTAAAACTTAAGAGTTGTACAAAAATGTTTACAAACGTTTTTCTGCTTTAAGCCAGTCTTAAAACTGAATTGAATTTTAGCGTCGGTAAAATGATTTCTTTTAAAAATTTCATTTTTTTTTTTAAAGAGTTTCTAAATATTTTTTAATCGTTATTTTAATTTATTTTTTAAACTGTTCTAGAGCCTTGTTGTAATTATGAATGACTTTTAAAATCTTTCTCTATGATTTTTGAGTTTTTTGAAATTAATATTGATTTAAAATTTAAAACAAAAAAATCAAAATATTCTTACGTTTTCTTATATGATTTCTTTCTTTTATACTTTATCTCGCATCTAAATTGTACAATTATCTCCACTGTCGAACTGAAGGGTTTATGAAATCCATATGAAGCAAAATTTTATTTATTTTTGATTTTTCAACTGAGGTTTGACTGAGGTTTGACGAGTTGAATGAGCTGACTTGATACAAGACGTAAAACTATAAGAACATATTCGAAACGTTCGTCTACTCAAAAATAAAATCCGTATAAACGCAAATGTTTGCCGCAATTAGATGTATTTTTATTCAAAACTTGACGATTTTCATGTGAGCAATGTCGCCAATGGTTGCTTAACTAAATCAATATAAGGGGAGAGCTTAAATGGAAAGCTTATATTCCAAGCAGAACGATACATCGTTCTGTTGGCAGTACTTCAGTTTATTTTGAGACTTTTCGACTGAGTGCGTGACATTAACATGTCCTTACTTATGGACTCAATTACTTAATTGGTCATTACAACACTTTAGTCAAGGTCACGATCTAAGGAGTGCGCACAAAAAAAATGGGCCTACTTTTAAGCTTATAACTTTTATCATAATTGAAAAAAATGAATACCGTTACATTGTTTTTGTTAGTCATCTGTTTCAACATCCACGTGCTAAATCTCATTGCAATAGCAAAATTAGTTTTTTGAAAATGGGCACCCACAAGAATGTCGTAAAAAAAATAATTGAAATTTTCAATGAAAAACCGCGCCGATTAGGTGTTAACAGGTGTTAACCAAAAAACAGTTTCTAAGGTAAGAATAAAACAATATAAGGAGTCTTTAAGTATTGAGAGAAAGCGTGGAAATGGAAGAAAAAAAAGGATTTGTGGACCAAAACAAAGCAAGTAAAATAATACGTATTTTTCAAAAAGCACCCTAACATGTCTGGAAGAAAAATGGCTCAAAAAGTTGGATGCTCTGAGACCTTTGTCTGAAAAAAATTTTATACACAAAACAATTCAAATATTATTTACTTTAATTGAAATATAAAACGAAAAAAATCCGCCACTTAGTTTTATTTCTATTTCTATTTTTTGAAGGCAATTGTACTTAGTCTCGAAGTTTTTGCCAAAAACTGCTGAGAGGAAGAAATATTTTTTTTTATAATAAGTCTTGTTTGAGAGGTTTAAGCTGGGGTTTGAACACACTACCTGCTAGACGACTACGACCTTCTGTCAGCAGTCTTCTGTCAACTTCTCAGAGTAAAATACAATTCCCATGATAAGTTTCTTAAATAAAATGTCGTCCAGTGTCGACTTTAAACTGTAGATCACGCCACTCGTGGATAAAATTAACACTCACATGGGGTTGTAATACTGATTAAAGGGTTGTAATGACCATTTAAGAAAGTTATGGTTTTCTTCTTCTATAGAATAGTTTCGATTAACTTGTTTATCTTGTTTGATGATTTTAACTGTACTTTAAATTGAGTTTAAAATTAAGTCACCTAAGTATCTAACTCAAATACATTTCGTCAAATCGAAAAAAGTTCTTTGAGTTAATTTATGGCATGCTGGAGATATCGTAGGACACCAATAGTCCAAGATGTGAGATTCTAAAGTTAGCGATCAACTGCCTACACTTCTTCCTTATCTTAACATCGACAACAATGGGCACGTCACTAGTCACTAGCCTGTAAACAACATCCTCTGTTACCTGGGGGCAAATAACATTACAACATAAGACCCTACGATTTCGCTTAAATTGGTCAAATTTGTTTTAACAATATGCTAAACAATCGAATCTTGGTTAGCAAAATTGATGGTACGTCTATAATAAATCTAAAAAAATTTCTGTCTGAAAAGCGTTTCTTTTTCTTAAACTGCAAAGTGACTGTATTTTAGTATTTTAATGCACTCGTGGTATTGATCTTTAATGAAGTAATAATGCAACTGGAAAAATCATTCGTTAAGCCGCAAAAATTTGTCTTTCCTGGCTAATATAGAAAACTGTTAAGGATTTTATTGGCCATAACACTGTCATAGAATTTGCAAAAACAATTAAAATTTTTATTTTTTTGTTTGTTTTAAAAATTGGAAATTTTCTTATTTGACAAATTTCAGTTTGAAAGCCTATTTAATAAGAATTTTTAAGAATAAAAAAATTAATTAATTTGAAGTGTTTTGTAGGCCTACCTTTTTCATTAATGAGATGATTTACTAAGATGTTCTAGTTGCTGTTTGAATAGGTAATCCAAAGGTGTTGTTGAATTGATATTTTTTTTTGAATTCTTTCTTCTTAATTTAAAATTATTTTTCTTTAAAAAAAAAACATAAGTTTTTCGTTAATTCACAAATAATTCTTTTTTTCACTTTTTAATTCCTTAAATTTTTCTTTAATTTTTTTAATTAATTTTTTATTTTAATTTTTTTGTTAAAATATCACACTGTGTTTTAATTGTTTAAATTTGTATTTAATTCATTTTATTTCATTAACTTTTACATTATTTTATTCTTTTTATTTATTTTATAATTTTTAAAAAGATTGGCAAGCTTTTAATAAATTTTTATAAGAGGCTTTTAAGTGAAAAATTTAAAAAAAAAATCATTTTATTTTGATTTTGATTTTAATTTTTATTTTTTATTTATTTTATTTTATTTATATTTTTTTTCTATACCTATTAAGCGTTTAAAAGTTTAAAAAAAATTGTTAATTTTTCGTTTTATTAACTTTTCAATATTCTTTTTTTATTTATTTTTTTATTTTAAAAAATGATTAAGGCTTTAAGACACTTTTTCAATTGCGGCACGTATTGTTTAATTTAATTGAATTTTATTTTAATTTTAATTTTTATTTTAATTTTTTTTTATAATTTTTCTTTTTATTATTTAATAAATTGGCAAGATTTGTATATTTTTTTACAACTTTTTTTCTATTTCTTTTTCTTTCTCTTTTTTTCGTTAAAAATCCTTTTAATTTTTATGGCCTTTATTTGATTTATAACTTTTCAATTTTTCTTTTTTTTAATTTAATTTTCTTTTTATTTTCCACACATAAAAACGTTGATTTTTGCAAAATCCAAAAAAAAGGAAATTTTTTGTTTTCTAAGACAAAATTTGTTATTAATTGACGAGATTTTGTTGTTTTTCGTTTTTCGTTTTTTTGTTGAAATTTGTTTATAACAATATATTGTTGTTGTTCTTTTGTTTTGGTTGTTTTTGTAATTTTTTTCTTCTTTTAATTTCCAAAAAATCGAAACGCGTTGCACGCACATTACCCGTCAACGTGCAGTCAACAAATAACGTTTTACACTGAAATTGTGATTTTTCCTCATACAGTAGTACAAAAACAGCAGCAACAATAACAACAACAACTACCACAACAATAACAACAACATACAATATCAACCACCAACAAGAGCAACAACACTATGGAAAATATAAAAAAATCTTATAAAATCGTTTGTTTCTCTGTTTGTTCGTTTGTTTGTTTGTTTGTTTGCTAAAGGCCGTACGTAGTATAGTACGTAGCGTAGCGTAGAATAGTTGGTTGTTGTATCTACAGAGTGTGGCATGTAACAACGTTGACGATGATGATGATGTGTGGTGTGGTGTTGCGTTGTTTTACAATTTCGTTGGAAGGCAAAAAAACAAAACAAAATCGTCGCGACGAATAACAAAACATTCACTCACTCACTGATGATGATTTTCAAAAAAAGAAAAAAAAACAAAAAAGATTGATTTTCCTAAACACTAAGCCTTACTATATTACCGACCGCTGCTGCAGTTCTCAGCATCTGATCAACGGAAAGGTAAAAAACATAAACAATAACACAGTCTCCATACACTACAATTGCCAATGTGTGTGTGTGTGTGTTTATAAATAGGAAATGCAGTTACTTAGGATGCTGCGTCTGCGTTAACGTTAACACAACCGTTCTAAACGACTTCATCACTGAACCAACAAAAAAACAAAACGATTTTTCTTTCCTCAAATTTTTCTCTTAAAAATTATTTTTTTCTTTCTTTTATTTTTTAATTCTTTTTTTGTATTTTTTTTCTCTAAAAAAAAACACTAACAAAAAGAAGAAGAAATACCGTAAAACAACAAAAAAAATTATTCTCTTCTCTCTACTTTATTTACAGACGCGTACGGTTCTGACGTTGAACCGATACTGCTTTAACAGCCACACAAAATGCTATCAACAGAGGCAACCTTTCTAAATAGAATACAAAGCAGAAACAGAAACAACAACAACAACACTACACAACACACGTATAGCAGCAGCCCACCACCACTATACACGACATAACACACATACCGTTGCATTCATAAAACTCCAACACTTTGCTAAACAGGCCGAGTAAAAGAAACAACAAGAAAACACATGAAAAAACAAAAACAAAACCACGAATTATACAATAACACCTCTTTTGCCTACGACATTAAATGGCTCTCTTAATAAACAAGTTTTTCTCTTTGGAGTGTGTTGGTGATATTTTGTACTATTAGTTTCTAGTGGGTAATGTTAAAAAAAGTACTTTTTCCTGTACGGTTATTAGGGAATATGGTACTTTTTAAGAATTTTTTAAGGAATTTCGTTTGTTCAAATTAATAACGTATTAAAATAAAAATAAGATGTTAACAAAAGAAATCCATAATTTTAAAGCGTAGTTAAATGGATGGTCGTTAAAACCATACCCCTGTTTAATTTCGATTACGATTAATAGTCAATAACATTACTTTTTAAAAAGAGTCGTAATCATTATACCGGGTTATCCAGTTCGTGGTTTCAAAAGTAAACGTAAATAAAACACATTAAAATATTTTTTACATGATATTTCTTTTTTTATTGTAAACTTTGAACGTTGACATTATGTGTGAAACACTACATCATTTAAATGACCTCCACGCGAAGTGTTGCAAGCATTGATTCTTTTGAGGTAATTTTCGACCAGCTTTTGACACATATTGGGCGGTATATCAGCCATAACTTGACGAATGTTGGTTTTTAAGTGCTCAGGAGTTGAAGGTTTATCTGCATAAAAACGGTCTTTCGCGTAGCCCCACAAAAAAAGGATAATGGTGTCAAATCGCATGATCTTGGTGGCCAGTTGACATCGCCACGACGAGAAATTACGCGGCCAGGAAATGTCTCTTGCAATAAAGCCATATACGCTCGAGTTGTGTGGCATGTGGCACCGTCTTGTTGAAACCACATATTCTCCAAGTCGTATTCTTCAATAGCAGGCAAAAAAAGTCGGTTATCATATGACCATAACGCTCCGAATTGACGGCGACAGTAGTTCCATCGTCGTTTTCGAAGAAGTAAGGTCCAATCACACCTTCGGACCAAAGAGCGCACGAAACAGTGACTTTTTCTGGATGTAATGGCCTCTCTTCAATTACTTGATTATTCTCAGAACCCCAAATACGACAATTTTGTTTATTAACATACCCACCGAGTGTGAAATGTGCTTCATCGCTGAAGAAAATTTTGTTCGAAAAACCTGTTTTTGTAGTAGGTTTTGATAATACGCGTTGTGTGATTGTTAAGCGATCCATTTTCGTCAATGTCAGACTTTTAACTAAAAAGAAAAAAATTGGTTTCACAACTTAGTTTGACAGATGTCGAATTCCAGTCCCATACTTTTGAAACCACGAAATGGATAGCACTTTATAATTCTACGAACAATTTTTTCGAATTACTAATTGATTACGATTACAAAATAATCTAAAAATAATCAGGATTACTGGCGATTAGTAAAAATAATTCAAAAGAATCAAAGTTATCCAAAAATAATCAAATTATTTTCAATAATTACTTTCAATTATTTTTGATGACCTTGTATTAAGTTAGGTTAGTGGGTAACTTTCCGTTCAGAGGTAAGTTCACTCGGTAGTCATATGTACGATTGTGTTACCCAGTATGATGTAAGCTCCCTTGTCATGATCCGTTAGTGGTGGTAGGTTTGAATTACCCCGAGCTTCGGATGTAACCGGCCAGTTCCATTCCATAGCATATAAATCAAAAATACATGAAAAATTTAAGAGAAATCTTAAAGACTTATGTTCTAAAGTTATTTGCCCTCAGATAACAGGGGAGGTTGTATACAGACGAGTGGCTGTACTTATCCATTGCTGTAGCTGTTAAGATAAGGAAAAAGTGCAGAGAGTTGGTTAGAAACAAATCAACACACTAGGATCTGGAACTATTGGTCTTAAACGACATCTTCGGGATTTCGTGGATTGGTCCAGTGAAATTTTTTCGATAGTTCGACTGACGAAAAAGATTCATATTACATACTTGTGTGAAACACATTAAAATTCAATAAAATACTGTTAAAATCTTCAAACAAGTTATACGTGTACATCGGAACTATTTTACAGAGGTTCTGAAAACCTCAATTTACTTACTTTACTTACTTAATTGGTTATTACAGGTAGGATTATGACCTAGCCTCTCATACCACCCACATTATGTGTGCTAATTTTATCCATAAGTGCCGGGACATAAGTGACAGATTTTTTAAGAAACGTTTCATGATCATTTTTATTTACTCTCAGAGTTTTTGCCATAAGTCGGCTGAGAGGAAGTCGCAGAAACTCGTTTTGTTCGAGATGTCTAAGCCAGGGGTTAAACCACGGGCTCTCGTCTAGCTAGACTATGGCATCTTCTGCCTACTAGGCTATTGCTACAATGTATTGGGCTGTTCGGAAAGTAATTTCGTTTTTTTTTTTTGTGGAAATGAAAGACAGTTTTCGTATAATAAAAAAATATCATATTAAATTATATTGATTTTGATAAATTTAATCTCAATCCGATCTCACGTGTTATTACGCGCCGGTTCGCATTAACTAATGCCTTTATCGCGTCTTTATAAGCTTCAACCGGCCTTCCCAAACGTGGTGCATCTTCCACATTAAAATTGCCGGATCGAAATTTAGCGAAACAGTTCTGTCACTGGCGTACACACCTTCTCCATACACATCGGCAAATTTCTTTCTGGCTTGAACAGCATTTTTACCCTTCTGTAGTAAAACAGTAAGATGTGTCGAAAATGCTGCTTATCACTTTCTACTGCGTAGAATTAATTGGAATTTTTCTCACACACGCCTTACTATATGAGCTTTCAAGGAATACATATAAAAATTATATAGCTTAAGTATGAAGTTGAGTGCAAAAAAATACAATTAAATTCTCTGTCGGAAAAAAAACGAAATTACTTTCCGAGCAACACAATACATTTTCTGAGATAAAGTGAGAAAATGTCGCAAGTTTTTTTTGTAGTCCATTAACAAAAGATAACATCACGTTTACCTTAACACTTGAAACAAATTGTGTACCCTTGAAAGCATTGAATATAAACAAGAATTGGGATATTAAGGTCATAGGTCGAACTGGTAGCATTGATTACCAAAGCTCACTTGAGCACTCATAGCGGCCGTTGTGACACCACAGGTACGTGCAGTCCCTGTACTAACTGAAAGCCCATAAACTAATCGAAGAAAGTGATCAGCACAGGGGCTGCACATTTACTTAAAACGATCTTTAATCCCTTTGCAAAGGTTTTTAATTAAAACAGGGTGTCCTGGTAGTCTAAACGGTAGTGTGCTAGACTATTAGCGTAAAGGTCGTGGGTTCGATTCCCACTACATCGAGTATATAGTTACTTAGTTCGTAAATAGAAATAAAAAAATAATTGTAAATTTTATTTAAATATTATGTATTTATAATTGTATTGTAATTAATAAATAAAATAATAAAAAAAAAAATTTAAAATAAAACATAAAATTATTACAATTTCTCCAAACAGTACTTCTTTAGTACCATTGCATCCCTAAAAACGGCTTTCTTTCTAAGCACAACACAAATACCAACTCTAATGCACATCAAAACAATGAAAATTCTCTTAAAAATGTGCCTTCATTAGTCTTGCCTCTCTTACACTATGTTGTACTCTTTTAAGTTCACAAATTTCGAGATAATTTAACGGATAAAACAACAAAAACCAACAACAACAATTCCATTCATTTCATGGTTGAATGAAACCACGTGCACAATAATAATAATTTTTCATACAAATTGTTTTTGTATTTTGCCTTCTGTGTATGTACGTTGTATGTTTTCATTTCGGTTGTTGCGCGCTGTTATATGTTTGCTTCTGCTACAATTGTTTACATACATACATACATGCATGCATAGAAGAGACTCGAGACTCGTTGTATGTCGTACGTCGTATTTCATTTTGTTATTTTATGAACGACCAGTTTGTCAGGCTCATAGTTTTATGACAACAACAACAGCAATAACAACAAAACAACAATATTTATCTCTTTTTATCTTTACTCTGCTCTTTTTCGTTTTTTTTTGTCTTTTTTTGTGCTTTTTTTTTTTGCTTATTCGTTATCTACGATAGCAACACAACAACACAGGAAAAAAAATAAACAAATGGGGAGCACAAAATTATATTAAAAACACCAACAATAACAATATGAATGAATAAATGGTACTACAACTACACTACCATAGTTGAAGTGTTTGTATTGTGTAGGTGTGTGTGTGTGTGTGTGTGTGTATGATTTTTGTTCATTTCTGCGTGGGTTTCGTTGATTATTTTTTTTTTTCGTTTTTTCGCTTCTAATTGCACTCCAGCCATATGCCAATGAGATCGCAGTGTTTTTTGTTGTTGAAATATTTTCTGTTTTTTTTTTCTTTTTTGTGTTCATGGTTTTGTTTGTTGGCGGTGTAGCCGTGGTTGTTATTGTTGTTGTTTTATCTCATCTTATGAGACTGTAGGCGCCTCCTACTTTTTTTATTGTTTTTTGAATTTCTTTCTTTTTTTCGATTTATTTTCGTTGATGATGTTTTAATTCGCTGTTCTCGCTCTCTTTGTGATTGTTACTGTTATTTGTTGTTGTTGTTATTGTATATGAATATCGTGTACATGTGTTGTGCTGTTGTGTGCGTTTGCAGGCGTTAATGGCATCATTCACAAGGGCCTGCTTGATTTTTAATGAATTTTTTTCGTCGTATTTTTTATTTCACGATTTCAGTTACTGAAGCGAATTTTTGTTTTTATTTTGTTTGATACCCGGTGTTGTGGTTTGAAATGCAAATTGTCCACCTCAACACAGATTTCTTATTAATTTTTTTTTTTTAATTTTTTTGGTTTGTTTGTTTAAAAGTGTGATAAAATTTATTAGTTTTTGTATGTGAAGTTGGTTTTAAAAGGAAAAAACACGACGGTGCCAAATTAAAATTAAAATTTTCATTTCAAATTCAATTTTGCAAAACATTGAGCACAACAGCACAGTGGGCTTGCAACACAAATAATTGACAGTCCATAAACTGTCTTTAAACTACTGGGACTGGGTCCCTGCTTGAGGTATGACAACCTTGTCCGTTTGAGTTTGTTTTCGATTACTTTTTCGCACGTTTCGCTAGGGGTACCTATCAGAGATCAGCAATGAGTATTCAAAAAGATGAGTAGAATCGAATCATACTCATAATTTCTGATACTTATACCCAATCATACTTATTTTAATATCATGGAACCTCTCTGCTCATATTCAAAGTTTGAACTACTCATCATATTGTTACGAAAATGGAAATGGTGTTCTTAAAATGATAAACAAAAGCTACAAAAAAAAAAAATAATGGACATGGCTTACATGATCAACAAAATAAACAAAAATATAGCAACAACATCAGTATAAAAAAAAGCGGATAGAAAAGTAAACAGGCAACAACAACTTTGCAAGGACGAACGTAAACAAAATACACAAATAACAATAAACAACTTGTTTACATTTATAGAGATTTCGCCAAGACATTCTCCTTCAAGTGCATTCATCAGACTGCTTACCCTGCCATCAGCGTTGCCAGATTTTTTTTTTAAACTTTATTTCTGAGAAAAAAAAAACTTTTTTTTACCAAAAAAACTTGTCTCCTACAAAAGTACCAACATTTTTAAAGGAAATTTCGGAGCCCGGTACCCTCTGCTGGTGTTTTTTTGCGTTTTTTGTCCGGGACTAATAAAATACACAATATTTTATTTAAAAATGTAAATATATCCTGTTTTAATACTGAATTTATTGAAAAAAATTTTTAATTTAATTTTGTCGAAAAAACTTGTTTTGTTAGAAAACAAATTTAATGAAAACTTTTGAAAAAAAGGGAAAACTTGGCAAATGGCACCGCTGCCTGCCATATAAAAGGCAAGACGGAGCAGGCAACGGCAATTCAGTAAGAATTCAGTCAGCCTTGTGTGAAGACACGTGGAGTTCAGAAAGAATTCAGTCTGTCTTGTGTGAAGACACGTTGCGTGTGAAGAGAATAATTGTGGTTTGAAGATGTCCGTATTAAAGATCTAACGAATAATTGTTATTGTGTACGCGGAAGAGTGTAAAAGAAGAATAACAATTAAAGTAAATTGTTGTTGTTTAAATCAAATGATTAAAGTTGGCACACGGAATTGTGCGAACAATAAAGAGTCGATTTGAAACTAAACACATATTTATTTTTATTTTATTTGCAATCTACGAGCTCATATTTTTAACGTTTTTAAAATGGTAAAAACGTAACAATATTCATACTTAACAACACGTATGATGTTATTTATGTTATCGACTCTCCATAACTCAACAACATACACGAATCACAAAATAAGTATGAATCGCATACGAACACTAAAATACTTACTAAAAGGTTGCGTGTTGGCTCTGCTTAGTACTCTGTCTATTTTGCTTATGAGTCTTTTTTTTTTTTTTGTAAATGCAACATTAACTAAGACTGCAAATTTTGATGAATGATTCGACGAATCACTCGAATCGTTTTTAAGCTTTATTTGTAAGTATTTTTCTAAATTTACTCCTAAATGAGTAGGCTTATGAATCAAACATATTTCGAATGGTATGAGTTTGATGTCAACGTTGTACGCATACTCATTGCAACCTGTACTTATAAATTAACGTTGTAGTGAGTGAGTCAGAGTACATAGTTAAATTTCTATATTGTTGACTCACTTATATTCAAAATTTCATGAGTGCTTATTGAGTAGCGAAAAAACGATTCATTGCTGATCTATGCTAGGCACTGAGCACGATTCGCTTAAAAGTTCTATACTTGCTTTTTGTTATGCTGCCTCGATAGCAGAATTATTGTTCACGTCCTACTCAGTGGTGTTGTCGAGCCGGAACGCTCCGGAACGTCGTTCCGATACTTCCTTTTTGGACAGGAACGCGTTCCGGAACTAAAGATGATTTCTGATTAACGACAGTGCCGGAGCAAAGTCGGTTAAACTGCTCAATTAAACAAGTTTTTTTTAACGCAGTGGCAACAGCGGACTTCGTTTTTTTGTTTTATATGCTCATTTTGTTTAAATTTGAAGCTGCCATATCGAAAATAGTATATGACATGGCAAGTTCAAACATAAAGTGACCTTTAAATGTTAAAGGTAGGATGATCTTTCCTTTAGCTTAACGATCACTTCTATCTTATTGGGTACTCATAATAATGAAAAACAATTTATTTGCCCGTTAAAATCCTCCCTTTAGTTAACGGCAAGTTGTAATAATGGCCCTTACTGTTCGAAACATGACACTGAATTGATTCATAGCATTCCCCGATGATCGTTGACTTAATTTTCCCTTCCTTCAACTATAAATTTCCATTTTATTTGAAATATTGGAATTAGATTGCCTGTTACGCCAGCTTTTTTTTAAAAGGTTAATTTGGATTTATTAACATTTCTAATGCAATTTGTCCCACTGTGCATTAAAACGTGAATATTTATTTATTTCTCGAATATTTATTTATTTTATTAACACCGATTACTTATTTGTGGTTTTCTTTATGAAGAAACAAAATGTTTTTTTTTTTTAATTTTTTTTTTTTTTAAGTCGATTTTTTAAAATATTGCGCCTGGTGGTGGGCAGTGTTTGAATTGTCAAGAATGTGACAGAGATAAGGTCGGTCCAATTACGTCTATGGAGTGACAAACATATGCGCCTGACCCCCACACAAAACAGGTATACAAATTTATGCAATTTTGTAATGGCTATTGAAGGGTAAGTGGTTAAAGAAAAAAAAAAACGAAACAAAGTTGATGTCATATTCACATATTCTATTATTATTTTCAAAATTATTGCTTTGTTTCAGCTTCAATAATCATATTTTTTCAGCTGAGCAGCAAGTTCTTGATCGATAGGGTTGCCACTTGGCATTCCATAGGAATAAAGTCCCCAGTAAAAATGTACCGGATTGTTGTAGATGTTTGTGAAGCTAAGGAAATTTCTCATTAAGTTCTAATACTTCCACAAGGTCTGCTAACACCTGGAGATGTCATTGGGCAGACGCTCTTCTAAGCTGGTCGATAACTTTCATCTTAAGTGGCATTTATTTTATGAAAGAAAGGAAGAAGGCATAAAAATATTTAAAACTCTTTAAAATAGTGGTGAAGTGGTTCTAATGTGCCCAATTTTTAGGCATTATGGCGTCAACATAATCGACTTACTGAGAAGGCATTTCGAAAGAATGTAAAGAAATTTTGAAGAGACTTGCAGCATTACGGATGTGATAAGATCTGGGCATCATTGTCCCGCACACGCACTGCCAAAAATATCATTTCTGTGTGAGAAAGTGTAGAGAATAACCCAAATTCGTCGATTGTACAGCATTCTTAGCATTTCAGCCGCTTTTACGCCTTATTTCAGATTACGGAAACAACCGATTTGACAAAATACGGCACACAATTAAGGGATGTGAAGACCAACCTTTCCATTGATCATAGACGTTTGGACGTTGTACCATTTGGACCAGGTTTCTGTGCCAGGGGAAACTGCGAAAATCAATACATTGTCCACTGTTACTCCTATTGTGGACATTTGTCCATCTATTGCTGATAACCCAGCTAGCAGTTCTATACTGAAGTCTGCAAATTTAGTTGAACTGGGTCCGAAGTCTACTCTATCTCCTTTAACTTTACCTCTGGGTGATGTCACTTCTCAGGCATCTTCAAAACCGTCCTCTGTTTCGTATTCATCTGTAGTATCCGCTAGTTTAGATACTTCTGCTCCAAGGGAATTGGTTGTTGTTAAACCTAAAAGGACTATTTTTGTGTCTCGTCTTTCATGTGATACTTCAGTCGATGATATAAAATGTTTCGTTAAATCGAAGATTAGGGAACCTTTTGATTTTGGTTGCTATAAGATGAGACCATCTTTGGATAGCAGTATTTCTTCGTTTAAATTATATGTTGCCGATGAAAAATTTGGTGAAATTGTTAATCCTGCGTTTTGGCCGCAGGGTGTATTGGTACGGGAATTCGTATTCAGGCTAGGTCATCGTTGGAATGGTGACAATTTGCCTGGTCCTATTTCTCAAAAAAACTAACTTCGAAATCATCTTTTAATTTCAAAATTGCTTATCAAAATGTTCGCGGACTTAGGTCTAAACTTTCTTCGCTTTATAATAGTAGCTTTGATTTTGACTTTGATGGAATTGCTTTTACTGAAACTTGGCTGAATTGTAATATTTTTGATTCTGAAATTATGTCTAGTAATTTTAATATTTATAGACGGTAGGAAGTCTAAGAATGGTGGTGGTGTTCTTATTTCCATTTGCTCTAAATACACATCTGAATTGATTGACTTGTGTTCTTCTGAGTATATTGAGTTTATTTGCGTTAGGGTCTATAATCGCGTAAAGTCTATATACGTTACTTGCTCATATATTCCTCCCTGTTCTGACATTCATATCTATAGTGCTCACTTCGCTTTGATTTCTAGAGTAATTGATTTAATGGGGCAAGAGGGGATTATAGTAGTATAGTAGTGATTTTAATCTTCCGCATACATCTTGGAATTTTTCACCTGAGACTGGGTCATTGGTGCCATGTTCTTCAGTTCAATTCTATGAGGAAATTCTCTCCGCTATGTGTGATCTAGGTCTTTTCCAGGTTAATGGTGTATTGAATTCAATGGGTAGAATTTTGGATCTTGTATTTTTGGAGGATCCAAGTATTTGTTCTTTATTTCGCATTGATCCTATATCTATTCCTGAGGATAGTTATCATCCTACGTTGTTACTTTCTATTGAAGTTGATTTTTGTTTACCTCCTATAATCGATCGCTCATTTGGTGATGAGGGGCGTTTTAATTTCCATCGTACTGATATTAGTCGTTTGAATTCACTACTATCCTCTGTGGATTGGTCATCTGTACTTATTTCACCACCATATGACTCTCTTTCACTTGAGAGGATCTTGGATGGCTTTTATGAGGTATTATTTTTTTCTATTAATTATGAAAGAAAGTGAATTTGTTTAATCATATTATGACAGAAATTTACATAAAAACACCTGCTACGAGTATAGGTATACGTCTTCACAACTAAAAATTCAATTTAAACCCGAGACTTCTAAACCCCCTTTTACAACCTTAACCTTTGAAACCTTTCAAAGGAATAACAGGCAACAGAAACAACACACAGAAAAAATTTTATTTTTCAAAAACGAAAATTCTATCCGTTATTCTAGATGAATTATCCACTAAAGAGCATAAACTATCGCTCTCTGTTAAGGAAATATACTCTTAAACATCTCTTCATAATGTTATTCTAAGAGAGAGCGACACACACAACAGTAAATGCCGTTTGTTTAGAAAAACAAAAAACCACACAATAAAAATAACAACAAACAGTAGCAGATATATGTATGCCTCATGAAATTGCTTTACCTTTTGCTTTTACAATGAACTTGAAATTTCATGTACAAAAAATAAAACACAAAACAGTACTTCATTCCATTAAAGAGAGTACATTCGCATGTAATTCTCTGAAAAGAGAATAAATTTGTTTGTGTTTTCTCATATGCCAGTATTGTTGTCGTGTGAGTGTGTTGGTATGTGTTGGTGTACAATAAAATAACCAAAAATATAACAACAACTATACGGTTGGCCAAGAGTTAAGTAAAAACAAAAACAAAAATTTTGCTTTTTTCTCTTGCATTCCCATACATTCATTTGCTTGCTCACTTACTCACTCATACATTCCTATACAGTTTAGCACCAACTAGAGAAATTCGCATGAGTGTTCACAGTAAGCGTATATGGGTGTGTGTGTAAGTGTTGGTAAATAGTGGGCAGGGTATAAAATAAACGATAATGTTCGTGTGTGTGCCCGAGTGTGTGTGTGTTTAAAACGCGAATACTTGATTCGTATATAAATTGTTGTTATTACAATGAGTGAGTGGTGTATGGAGTGGTGTGTATTTTTTTTGTATTGTTTTTGTTATTGCTTTGTTGGTTTGATAAACAAATTGTAGACACAGTGGGTGAGATTGACAATAAACACGAATTTTTTAAAACGACTCAACAGGTTTGTATGAAATCGGAAATAAATTGCAGGGCCCCGTACGTAGGTACGTAATTGTGAATTTAAACGAAACAAATCTGCTCTTTAGGCTTAAGGTCCCATATTTCTGAGTTAAGAAACATTTTATGAGTCTTCAAAGGCGCTTTTCGGCATAAATTAAAGGAATTTAATGAAGTTCTGTGTTGAATATTTTAAATTTAATTTTTTTTTTCAAATTTCTTTTGATAATATTTTGAATAATTCTCCAATTAGACAAGTAATCAGACAATCAGTATTCAAATCTTAAATCGGTTTTTTAATAAATTATTGCAGCCCAAAATTAATCGATTGTAGCTGTAGTTTCCATGCTAGACTACTCAAGTTGTCTGAGTTATCTCTGCTGAAGGCTGTATACCTACACGTATTTTAACTTAAAAGGTCACGTCTAAGCGAATGTATGAGCGTTTCTAGTTGCAATTGGGTTCTAAAATTTTCGATTTTAACTGCCGCCCATTCTTTCAAGTACATTTCTTCAACATTCCTGTAAATTTCGTTCAGCATTTCGGCTATAACTTAAGGAATCTTGGTTTCAAATGCTCCAACTTTAGAGGATTATCTGTGTAGGTAGGGTGTTGGACAAAGTTTGACGAAAATATGTCTAACGTCGTCAAATTGCATGATATTGGTGGTCAATTAATGCCACTAAAACATGAAATTTTTTCTCTTTGAAAATTTATCGTGAAATAAAGTCAATATCGATCAGTTTTGTGTGGCTCTTGGTCCCCAAGTTATAATTTCAATTGGAGATCGAAGAAAACCGATTGTTATAAGACCTTAGTGGTTTGAATTGATTGTAACGGGTGTATAGCGATAATTTTCGAAAAAATACGGTCCAATGTCCAATTTGTAGAAAGCAATGTTTTCCAAACCCTCACTTTTCCACAATCACCTATGGGTTCACGGACTTTCATATGCAACGATTCCGCTTGCTTGCTTGTACATACAGCGAGCGAATTTCAGCGCTAAAGGATATTTTCTTGCGAAAATCATCATTGGAAGCCTATTTTTCTTGCATCCAATCAATCTACTGTTACGAAAATGGAAAAATGTTAATATGTATTGATGTTTTGCGAAGTAGCCGTAGTCTAGTAGGTAGACAGGCCAGACATCAAAACAAAAATACAAAAAGTATTTCTTCGGCGATTTCCTCTCAGCAGATTTCTGGCAAAAACTCTCTGAGAGTAAATAAAATAGCCATGAAAAGTTTCTCAAAAAATCTGTCATTCGGAGTCGACTTTAAAACTGTAGGTCCCGCCACTTATGTATAAAATTAACACACACAAAATAAGTGGTGTGAGAAACTAGGTCAATAATCCTGACTGAAGGGTTGTAATGACCAATTATGTATGTATTGATGTTTTGCGTTTACATCGTTTAACATTAAAATTATAAACTAAAGCTACAAAAACAATGCAGTATACCAACAAACACCAGCATAAAAAAAAAAATGATAAACAAAAATACAACAACAAACACTACAAAAATAAACGTAAACAAAATACACAAACAACAATAATGAAATGACAATTTTTGCATTTATAGAGATTTCGTGAAGGCGAAGCCACAAACTTTCGCCATCCATCAGACTGTTTATCCTGCGATATAAAAGGCAATGCAAAGCAGGCGACTGAGTTAGCAATGTTCAGTCTTGGGTGAAGACGCGGTGTGTTTGAAGAAAGTAATCGTGGTTTGAAGATCTCCGTTACAAAGATCTGTCGAATAATTGTCTAGTAACTGTTATTGTTTATGCCAAGGGTGTAAACAAAGGAATAGCAAAGAAAGGCAATTGTTGTTGTTTACATCAAGTTGCGAACGGTGGCACACAGAATTGTGCGAATAATAAAAAATTAAGAATTAAAACTAAATTTATTTTCATTTTATTTGGAATCTAATTTTAAAAGATAAAAACGTAGCAGTATGTTTTCTCTAATTTATTTGCCATTCCTCTCCACTGTGCTCCACCATTATTGTAGTAATTTTTTAACGTAAATAGACAAACAATATGTTGTATTAGCAACTTAATTGTTGTTGTTGCTATTTTTACAAAATACGTTTTCCATAAACAATAAAAAACGAACGAAGCAATTTTATTGAATATTTCTTTCATTTTCAAAACCACTCTGGTTTGTCTGTCTACCACTCTAGCTTTTTTTCTTCAAAACGTTTAAACGTTACATTGTTTAACAATAAATAATAACAAAACAGACAATCAACAACGAAAGTATGTCGAGCTGCGCAAGTGGTTTTGCTAAGCGTTTCTTGTGTGTTAGTGGCGAAGGAGGTGGTAACAAAAAACCAAAGTTTTCAGAGCATGAATCACAAAACTCAAGCGCGTGTTATTTACTAACACCTCGATTAAGTAATTCGTTCATTTTCTTTACTGGTAAACTCAATATATACTGCCGTATGCCTTCAGGTACAATATTATTTTCAAAATGTACAGTGTTGGAACCAGAGATCAGCAATGGGGATTCAAAAAGATAAGTAGAATCGAATCATACTCATAATTTCTGATACTTGTACGCATTCATACTTATTTTAATATCAGGGAACCTCTACTAATATTCAAATTTTGAAGTACTCCATCATATTCGTACTTAACAACACGTATGATGTTGTTTATGTTATCGACTCTCCATAACTCAACAACATACACGAATCCCAAAATAAGTATGAATCGCGTACGAACACTAAAATACTCACTAAAAGGTTGCGTGTTGGCTCTGCTTGCTGCTCTGTCTTTTTTGCTTATGTGTCTTTTTCCTTTTGTTGTAAATGCAACAAAAACTAAGACTGTAAATTTTAATGAATGATTCGACGAGTCACTCGAATCATTTATAGGCATTTTTCTAAAATTATGAATCTGAATGAATAGGCTTATGAATCAATCATATTTCGAATGGTATGAGTTTGATGTCGACGTTGTACGTATACTCTTTGCAACCTGTACTTATAAATCAACGTTGTAGTGGGTATGAATGATTAAGAGTATGTAGTTAAATTTCAATATTGTTGACTCACTTATATTCAAAATTTCATGAGTTTATGATGCTGATCTGATCTCTGGTTGGTACCATGATAACACGTCTAATAAACCAACACACTACCTACTGGACTATGGCGACTTATTTCTCAATTTCTATATTGTTACGTTTTTACCTTTTTAAAAACGTTTCAAATGTGAGTTCGTTGATTGCAAACAAAATAAAAAAAACAAAATATGTGTATAGTTTCAATTAAACTCTTTATTGTTCGCACTACTTTTGTGTGCCGCCGTTTACAACTTGACGAATACAATAATTGCTTGTTCGCTATTCTCCTTTGCTTACAACGCAGATCTTTTCAACGGCGATCTTTAAACCACGACTGTTCTCTTCACACGCAACGCGTCTTCACACAAGGCTGACTGAATTCTTACGTTGCCTGTTTTGGCTCGCCTTTTTATATGCTCACGTAATCAATCTGATGAAGGTTCTTGAAGTCGAACGTTCGGGGTTTCGCCTTCTCGAGAACTCTACCGCCACTTCAATGTTGTTTGTGTATTGTGTACACATTGCTTGTTGTTGCGTTCTCGATTACTTGTCTATCCCCTTTTTATACTGATGTTGTTGGTTTACTTATACCAAGTTCATTGTATTTGTTTGTGTAGCTTTTTGCTCATTTTAATGTTAAACGATGTACACCGTTTCCATTTTCGTAACAATATAATACCACAGTCGTTGAATTGTCTCTACTTATTGTAAGAGACTACTCAATTTTGTTTTCCAAGCTCTCCAACCATTAGCTGACATTGTTTTCAGAGCTCAAGTAATGATCTCAACCTTCAACATTAATCCACCAACACCAACTGAGTGTCCAGAATGGTCGGTATCTTCCAAGAGGATTGTTTGTAGCTGTAGGAATATTGTAAGATATCGTCTTACTTACTTGCTCATTATAACATTTTGGTGAGGAATAAGAAGCTAATACCTTTCATGTGGTGTGTTTTAATTTTGTTCATGAAAGGCTTGACCAACAGTTTAACCAACACTTTGACCACAGTTTAACAACACACTACCTATTAGACTACGGTGACTTTGATATTGTCTCCAGTGTATGTATATCATTTGATCGAAACGGTACGTAAAATAGGAAAGCTGGAGAACTACTTCAACAGAAATCAAATATTGTTGGCTTTTGTCCAATAAATAAAGGGTCCGCCAAATAATTTATTTTTTTTTGAAAATGCTTTAAAAAAAACTACTGAATATTTTCTCAAATTTCTTTTTTTATTTGAAAGTACAATGCTTCCGGTTAATAATGGAAAATAATTTCATTCAAATGGCTGCCTCGGCTGGCCATGCAGTAGCCTACACGATCGGTCCAATTTTTAAGCACATTATCGATTGTGTGCAGCTGTATATCACCAATGGCTTCACGAATATTGTCCTTTAAAGCGTCAATTGTCTCTGGCTTGTCGGCGTAACACTTATCTTTGACGTCATCCCACAAATAATAGTCCAACGGTGACAAATCGCTGCTCCGAGGTGGCCAAACGACATCAGCTCTGCGGCTGATAATGCGATCTTCAAAAACAGGGCGCAAAACATCGAGTGTAGCTTCGGCTGTGTGGCACGTAGCGCCGTCCTGTTTAAACCAAATGTTGCCAATATCCTCCTCTTCAATTTTTGTGAACAAAAATTCGTTCAACATGGCCCGATAACGATCGCCATTGACTGTAACGGCCACTCCTTGCTCATTTTCGAAGAAAAATGGCCCAATTATGCCTCTGGACCAAAATCCGCACCAAACAGTGACTCGTTTTGGGTGCGTCGGCTTTTCAATGTATGCGTGCGGGTTTTCTGTGCCCCAAATGCGACAATTTTGCTTGTTTACATACCCGCCATGATCAAAATGAGCTTCATCTGAAAAGATGATTTTTATGTCAAAATCGGCATCTTCTGTAAGTCGATCACAGGCCCACTTAGCGAAACGCGTATACACAATCATATTCGTTCAGCGGAAGGATAAAACTAATTATCTGTCAAATCAGACATGAGCTAAGCTTTACCATTCACGAAATAAGCACTAGTTGAAAAAAAAAAACGTTAGATGGCGAACCCGATACGTGATCAAAAATTAAAAAAAGAAAAATTTAGCAGAGTTACAACGATTTCTTACGTCTTAATGTATTTTAGAAAAGGGTTTTAAACTTATAAAAAAAAAACTGGACGAATACGGAAGACAAAATTTAATAAAGATTAAAACAAACGATTTTATTCTTATAAAACTTCCAATTAAAAAAATAAAAGAAACTAAAAATTATTCTGTTTTTCTTTCTATATTTTTCAGATGATATCATTTGGTATTAAATTTCAATCATTTTCTAATTTAATTAAAATCTAAACACCTGCATTTGTATTATGAATCAGTCATTCAGTATAAAAACAAAATCTATTAAATTAAAATGTTAAAGAATTGTTTAATGAAAAAACAACTAAAAAAGTATAAAAAAAGTTACAAACAACTACTATTTGCAGAATATTTGATTAATTATTCAGGTGTAGTGGAATAAAGTTCTCCATTTCCTTACTGGATTCGATATCAATTAAGCGACACACATGACCAGATCTGTCAAATAACTTATTGCCACCTTAATGGCCATACCTTAACGCTCCTCTCATTGAAACCATTGCTTCTATGTATCGAACTAGAACAGCGGATTGTTACAAGCTCCATTGGGTGTCAATTTTCTGTACCAATAATGCTGTGTGCATCATAGACTATTGCCTCGTTAAGGCCACTGTATTCAGACAAGTCCTCGTCGATGTTATCAAAGAGGGCCATAGTGTACTTGAAAGTGATTATCGACGACAGGTTGAACTTCAAGGAGCACGAAAATGCTCTGTAACCCAGGGAGCACTGACGAGAATAATGCCAAATATCAAATCCTTTAAAGAGGAGAATAATATCGAGGGTTATAACGTCGATAATGTTATATGCTTGCCCTATATGGTCGAAAGCACTGTCCTTGGGGACAACGAGGAGAAAACTGTCCTCGATGTATCGCCTGAGCAGGATTGGACAGACATGTAAATGGTTTCAGGACAGTGTCTGATGAAGCGGTACTGGTATCGGCGAAAACAATACCGATAGACATATCGGCGGACGAGATGAGGCGGATATACTTTCGCTGTCTCGAGTACCCAGGATGAACAGCAGCTATAAAAGCGGAGGAACGAAGGACTTCCATGCACAAATGGCAGTCAGGATGGGAGAACGGTTTAAAGGGAAGATGAATATTTCGCTTTGTTCCTAATATAACCCCTTGGATGGAGAACAAACATTGCGAGTTGAACATATATGTGCCCCAGCTCCTAACTGGTCACAAATGCTTCAGGAAATACCTACACAGATTTCGACATGATATCTCCCCTATATGCCTAAACTGTGTAGATGACGATGAAAATGCGGAGCATATTCTCATATGCTGCTCTAGATTTAGATGGCCTGGGAAAACAAGTGTTGGGCTAAACCGGCTTACAGGGGAGATGTTGAGTTCTGGAATTCTATGGAGCCAATACAGTCAACGAATGGCTGAGGGTATTCTGCAGTTCCGAAGGTTGGAGGTACGAAGGCGAAATTTGTTTTAATGTGTGGAAGCTTATGTGTCTTCCGAAGATTCCCACCTCTGGCTCAAGACAAAAAAAAAAAAACAATCGATGTTATGGAGGACTACCCAATCAGTGACAGTCTTTTGTTCGTATAGAGTCAGTTCATGAAATATTTGTCTTTGACAATCCTATAAAACACACGGCGTAACTTTTATAGGCTGCCAGCTAGTCGTAATTCGGCTCCAAAACTTTTTAGTTCGCATTGTCATAAGTGTTCCATTGTGGTTCGATATACAGAAGCTGTAGTCGCGCTCTCCCTTTTTGTTTTGTTTGGTCTGTGTAATCCCTCTGCGTCCCATTTTCCCTTTCCTATTTCCTCTCCTCCTTTTTCCTATCCGCTTTATTATGCTTCCACTTTAAGGACGTTCCGTACAATGGGTCAATTCGACCTCCGGGTACTGTACTTGTCTCAATTGACCTAAATTAAACCTAAACCTACAGAAGCTACTCATACATACTCATTCAGTCAGGATTGCGACCACTTATATTGTGAGTGTTAATTTTATATATGTATGAGTGACGTGACCTACAGTTTAAAGTCGACTATGAACGACAAATTATTGAGAAACTTTTTCATGGCAAATTTTAATTTTATTCTCAGAGTTTTTGCCAGAAATCTGCTGAGATATTTTCGTTTTTATGGAGATGTCTGACCTGGGGTTTAAAGCGTGTCCTCATGTCTAATAAGCCAACACACTACCTACTAGACTACGGCGACTTCAGCTATTCGCTAATGGAAATTCGTTTTATAAGGTTTTGAAACAATAATTCATATGAGATTTCTAGCATAAAACCATTCCTAGCATTCAGTCTTAGCTAGTAGGCTAACATGATATTTTTTATAAAAAGCGACTGCCACTGCATTATCAACATTTTTCTTTACTTGCTTGCCTGATAGTCGTGCTTATAAATATTAAAATTATTGGAAGAGGATAAGCAAAAGCAAAATGTTGCAAATATTGCAATTGCTGGCTCATAAGCACGATTCTCATTTTCAGTTGCCTAGCTTGTGTTTTCGTTGCTATTGAAGAAAGCATACAAAATACGGCTTTCGGCACACAAAAAATTCTTGGTAAGTCGTGCTATTTCTAAGAAAAATTTTTCTTTTCTATTAGCAATCTATTAAACTTCCTTTTACTATATCTTACAGCGTACCACCTATGGCGATGTAGGGTATTTTTAAACTAAAACCCACCCCACAACATTACTTCTTAAACTTCTTTTCTACTTTCGTTGAGAAAACGCAGATGTACCGCTGTTGGTGGGTAACGTAACGCAGCTTTCCTTTTTTTTTTGATTAAAGTCACCAACAACAACAACAAGAACAAATAAATTCCGGTACTAAAGAAAAATCACGTCGTTCGCTAAGGAAAAAATCTTCCCACGGTTTTGCTTATGGAAGTAACAGTTTTTTTTTTTTTTATTCAAAAAAAGGAAGTCCAACAATGTTTAATTGTTGTTGTCGTTTTGAGGTACAAACAAAAGACATGCATCACCCTCTTCCACACAAACCACCTCATCAATGTGTGTAGAAAAGCATAGCAACCCCCGTACCTTGTTTTTTTGGCGGGAATCACAGCAGAAGCAAGAGCAGCAGCAAGAATTATGCGCGAAAGATCGTTTTCGAGAGGTGAAAACAAAAGATTTCACGTCTACAGTGTGTGTGCCATTTGAGAGAAAAGGGGTGGTAAATGGCATTAAACACAGTTGTTGGTTGGTATACCAAAAACAATTTGAACAGCAGAAAGAAGAAGAAAAAAGGTAACAACAGACTTAAAGATGGGGTGGCATGTTCGCCCTATTCTTCGGATGTAGGCTCATACAGCCATCATCCATCATCATCCCTCTGTTGAAGGCAGAAAGAAGTGCATTGCCCAAGGAAACAATAGTTTTTGGCTTCTTCGTTTTGTGCTTGTGATTGTGTTCTCTTAACTGCAGATTTGTTTTCTTTTCTAACAATTTTTTGCTTTAAACAGAGAATTAAATGCACTTCCAGGAGATTTTTGTTTTTAAATCCTTAGGCTTCACAACAATGAAGGGGTGGTAGATTTCCTTTGTGAAGCAGCCTTTGCGCCTGCGCTTTTTTATATGAAACGTGATTTTTATTTTATTATTTTGACTACGATTCTTTGCTATTCATTGAATCTTTTCTTTTTTAAGGGTTTTTAAAATTTCTTTTTCGTAGACTTTTTAATTTTCTACACCCTGAAGGCATTAATAAATATCTCCATGTAATGTTTACTGCTGTTGTTTGTTGTGATTTTAAAAATTCCTATACAGGAGGGTAGTGTTTTAGATTTTTTTTAGTTCACGTTGATTTTTATTCAATTTTTTCTTTCCTTTTTCTTGAGGGTTTACGTAAGAAACTTAATAAAAACGAAGTCAATTGTCCAAATTGATTAATTACGAGAAGAAAGAAATTTGGAAAAAGATTTCATTTAAAGCACATGTTCGGTACGTAATAAGTACAGTTGAGTTTGAAAAACTTTAAAACGCATGCTGGGGAAATGTGCATGCATCTCTAATAGGCCTTAAGTTCCTAGTCAAGAGCAAGGTTTTGTTCATAGTGTCAGTAACAGTGAAGTGGCCGTAGTCTAGTGTTGGCTTATTAGATGTGAGGCCACGGTTCAAACTCCAGGTTAGACATTTCCAACAAAACGAAACCTCACCTCAGCAGATTTCTGGCAAAAACTCTGAGAGTAAAAAAAAAATTGCCATGAAAAAGTTTCTCAAACAAAGCTGTCTTTCGGAGTCCACTTTAAATAGTGGATCCTGCCACTCATGTATAAAATTAACGCACATGACATAAGTGGTGTGAGAAGCTAGTATTCTCAGTATTCTCTAGTATGCTCTGTATTCCTGACTGAAGGGTTGTAATGACCAATATATGTATGTATAGAAATCGAGAGAACTTGGGAGCTCATTTTCTTCACTTTCAGGCACAAAATGTGGCATTTATAGAGGATAAATTGAAATTAGGACCGTAGTATTCTGTGAATTGATTGAAAAAGGAAAAAAATTGATACAGGTAGGATTGGAAATTTGTGTATTGCTCGGCTTTGAAATGGATCTGATTATTGTAGACATAAGAAAAACTAATGGCTTGTCAAAGTTTAGGTATAACAACAGGCTTTTGAAAATTAGCATTATGGACTGTTATCGATATTATTGCCCCAGATTAAGCGTCACATGAACTATGCTAATAAGAATACAACGCTGTGGACGGAGGAGATTGAAGATTAAAGAGCTGTACAAGCAACTGATTTTGAAGCATTGTATTCGGGCCCAGAATAATGTATTCGAAACTCATGAAGAAATATATGGTTGTATCTAAAGGGATATATAACTCAACTTAGAGAGGATGGAATATAGTAATACTATCTGCCAGTAAATCCGCGTTCCGATCTCTTAATTTTCGTGAGGTTGATTAGAGATTATTAGGAGCTTGTAGGATCGTGTTGAATCATTTACATAGGAAAAATATGATCATTCACCTCTGTCTTCAAAGTCTTGTAGGAATTCCGGACAATGAACAGGGAGAAAGGAAGCTTGCATTCCACTAATGGGGTCAAATCCTTTAAATGGAATTGAAACAGGAGTTTGGAAAGGTTTACACGATGCAAGAAGAGAGAGGTAGGGATTCTTTAAAGCCAATCGGATTTGAGACCATTTAAACTTTTGGATGTTAATTATAGTGGGAAGAGATATGAATAAATGACTCTCTGACCGAGCATTATGGACTCAAGGACAATTTGTGCTGAAAAATATTTGCTTAAAATCTAAAATATAGATTCTATATTAAGGAAAATTATTCACTGGAATTCTTACTTACAAAGCGCATGGCTTCAATTCAGTTACGAAGCAAAAATCTGGATGCATGTGAAGCCCTTTAGAGAGCGAACAGCATCCTGAGTTTCGACAAAACTAAAGGGTCCGCCAAATAACTTTTTTTTTTTTGAAAATGCTTTAAAAAAAACTACTGAATATTTTCTCAAATTTCTTTTTTTATTTGAAAGTACAATCCTTCCGGTTAATAATGGAAAATAATTTCATTCAAATGGCTGCCTCGGCTGGCCATGCAGTAGCCTACACGATCGGTCCAATTTTTAAGCACATTATCAATTGTGTGCAGCTGTATTTCACCAATGGCTTCTCGAATATTGTCCTTTAAAGCGTCAATTGTCTCTGGCTTGTCGGCGTAACACTTATCTTTGACGGCACCCAACAAATAATAGTCCAACGGTGTCAAATCGCAACTCCGAGGTGGCCAAACGACATCAGCTCTGCGGCTGATAATGCAATCTTCAAAAACAGGGCGCAAAACATCGAGTGTAGCGTCGGCTGTGTGGCACGTAGCGCCGTCCTGTTGAAATCAAATGTTGCCAATATCCTCCTCTTCAATTTTTGTGAACAAAAATTCGCTCAATATGGCCCAATAACGATCGCAATTGACTGTAACGGCCACTCATTGCTCATTTTCGAAGAAAAATGGCCCAATTATGCCTCTGGACCAAAATCCGCACCAAACAGTGACTCGTTTTCGGTGCGTCGGCTTTTCAATGTATGCGTGCGGGTTTTCTGTGCCCCAAATGCGACAATTTTGCTTGTTTACATACCCGCCAAGATCAAAATGAGCTTCATCTGAAAAGATGATTTTTTTTGCCAAAATCGGCATCTTCTGTAAGTCGATCGTAGGCCCACTTAGCGAAGCGAAAACGCGAATACACAACCATATTGTTCAGCGGAAGGATAAAACTAATTATCTGTGAAATCAGACATGAGCTAAGTGTTACCATTCACGAAATAAGCACTAGTTGAAAAAAAAAAACGTTAGATGGCGGACCCGATATAGGGTTCAGAAAGACATTATAGGAAAACTACATCTAGCTCGAAGTCAGTATATTAGATCGTTTAATTGTAATATTTATTAACTCTATGCAACAATAAACGTATAAATATTGTTGAAGAAAATCCGAACGAAAAAGGTTTGTGGAAAGGTGGCACAATATCGAAATATCCTCATAATCATTCGGTGGATCCATAAATAAATCCCAGGTATTGATAGATGCTTAAATTGCTGGCAGTAATAACTGATACAATATGGATATTGTAGCAGTGACGTTCTTAGGCAGAGAGAGATGGTAACCCTATTATTCTGGAATTTAGTAATGAAATCGAAAATAATGCCGAGACATTTTTAAAGGATAGGAAAGTTGAATTGAGGTTATGTATTTCGGTTTGAGTATAACATGAGAAGCATATGGTATTCTAATGCTGGGCATTTGGAAAATACTGCTTAGGTTAACAAGTTCACTATAGTGGGTAACAAAGAATTGAGAACAAAAGAAGAAATGCAATCTGATAAAAGTAATTCAACCAATGTGGGAAATAAGAATAATTGTAGAGGAATATAAGGGCAATTAAGAGCCTTGCACACAGGTTGTGAGAAATATAAAAAAAAACACTTGTTGGACATCCACATCTATGCAGTACAAAGAAAGTGTTTTAGAAGGGTTTTCAAACATTAGAGGTAGTGAATTTAGGTTAAAAGAAAATTTAGCCTAAAGAAATGAAAACCATTGAATGCAAATGAGAGTGGCAGAGCAGAATTTGGCATTGGCTATGGGAATACAGCTTGAAAGAAAAATGCTCATAGTTTTTTTTTTGCAATTGTTTTCACTGCAACAGCTTCTGTTAAATTCTTCGATTATTCTGCTAATATTTCTAACCTTACCATGGATTTTTAAAGCTTCAAGCTTAAAATCAATTTTTAATAAATAATTTTTATGTTTTTTATATTTTCTTTATCTATAACGAGTATCATTAAGCCATAAAACAAATCGTATTTCTCAACTCGTTAACTCTTATGAGTTGCCAGGTTAGGGGCATTTCATTAAATATGCCAGCCAGTTAGTGGAAAAAATATTGTGAAATGAATTAATTAAACGCGGTTCAAATTTGCAAATAAGCAAATGAGCAAATAAAATAAATAAATAAACTAAACAAGATATTAAAAAAAACATACATACATACATATCCATTAAAATGGATTTATGAATGAATATTAAAAAATGCTTTTCGAAAAAATATTTTCTTTTTGGCTTGTTTGCATAAATTTTTATAACAATTGTTGTACAAGAGTATTTAAAAATACATATGAAAACTTATTAATCAATGGCATTATCATTAAAGTTTTTTTATTTAAAACCCATATACATATATTTTGATGGGATTATTAAAATCCATAATTTTCATTAAAAATTAAAAAAAAAAAAATTTTAAAAAATATTAAAAAGATTATATTCAGTTATAATCTGTTGATGATGTGATGGTTAAACATAAATAAACCATAAATAAAGATATTTTATTGCAAATACTTAAAAAAAATTATCAAAAATATGGGAATATGAGAATTAACACAAAAAAACCATCAAAATAATTAGAATAGAAAAACAAACAAAAAAATATTGAGATGCAGTGGCAAGCACCTTATTTTAATATCATGGAACCTCTTACTCAAATTCAATTACTCCATCATATTCATACTTAACAACACGTATGATGTTATTAATTTCAACTCTCCATAACCCTTTGAAGACCATAGATTTTCGGCTGAAACGATTTAACCTTTTGTTTTATTTTAATAATCTGTGGCCTAATAGTAGTGAGGAAAAAAAAAATAATAAGTGTTGTTCGTGATAGTTTCTAAAGCAATCACGGGATGTAGTGAAACAAAGAAACACATTGCATTGAACGCAAAAAACAATTGTGCGACTATATTTTTTATAGGAAGCACAATGACAGCAGCGTTTCCAACATTCACTCTTTTCCATTTTATGAAGAGATTTGGGCTTACTTATAAAATGAGTTTCAAATTTGGTTGACGCTGAAAAGGCACGTTTTCTTGAATTGAAGCAACTTATCAGTTCTTTGGCTAAAGCTGCTCGAAATTCAATTGAAGTCACATTGATTGAGGAACTGTTAGCCAATATGAGTTTCTTATATATTATATAACTATATGAACACATAGCTCAAATAGGTGGAAGAACAATCGAAAATAAAAACGCCACTTACTTCTGCGATCGTACTCATAATAAACTTTCTTTTGGTCCATTAGATCAACGCCTCCCATTATTTCGTTGTAGTGCTGTATAATCAGAGGGCAATCAATATCTATTTTTTTAGCTTGTCCAGTAACACGTTGCTTGACCTTGATCGCCTCTGATGGGTCAATAAAATTTGAGGCGAGGTAGACACCACGATTGTCCATCCATTTGACGACGGAAATGCTTTCTGACATGAAGTAACTTAGATCGCCTCTTTTCATTTCTTTATCCGCCGGAAAATTCTTCGGTATGTGCTTTCAATTACATCGAATAGTTCCACATGCCATTATTTCATTTTGCTGGAGAATGTGCATTAAGTTTAGACTTGTAAAGAAATTATCAAAGGAAACTTCAACCCCTTTTTTATCAGTGGCTGTAATTTCCTTAATTTTTGACAATTTAATGACAATTTAGAGGTTTTAATTCTAGAGTTTTTTAGGAATGATAATTTTCGCTTCAACCAAACAAACATAGGCAAACATAATTGCCAAACATAAAATGACTCTTTTTAGGCAGTTTGGAGTTTATCCAAAATTGTTCATTATATTGATAGACAAAGGCTAAATCCAAAACATAATTGACTCCCATCCCATCCCTTTTACCCTGTAGTAGCCCCCGGTATAAAGACCATTATTTGGCCAAATTTGAAGCCTCGTAGAGTACAAGTGGAGCCAGATAGGGTTTTGCATTCAACCACAGTTTTGTTGCCCCAATCTTCTTCTATAAAACATTCTCTGACATATTTGCTCTATCTGTAACCTGGACAAATATATAAGCCAAAAACCCCCGGGCAAGCATACTTGCCTATGGTCGTCAAAGGGATAACTCAACATATACATGAATGAAACACAACAGAAGTATGATTCGCTCACGAACACTAAAATACTCACTAAAAGGTTGTGGGTTTACTTTGTTTGTTGCTCTGTCTTTTGTGCTCATGTGTCTTATTTCTTTTTTTATTTTTTTGTAAATGCTACAACATCAACTAAGATGTAATTTTTTATGAATGATTCGACGAGTTACTCGTATCATTTATAAGTATTATAAGTATTTTTCTAAAGTTATGAATCTAAATGAGTAGAGGCTTGCGAATCAAACATATTTCGAATGGTATGAGTTTGATGTCAACGTTGTATGAATACCCATTGCAGCCTGTACTTATATGTATATCAACGTTGTAGTGAGCACGAATCAATCAGAGTACATAGTTAAATTTCAATATTGTTGACTCACTTATATTTCAAATTTGATGACTGCTTAAAAACTGAATAAGATTTCTAAAAATAAAGAAATCGTAACATTTTTTTTTTTGTGATTTGTTTCATGTTCAATGCAAAATGTATTGGTTAATAAATATAAAAAACATATCTGCATGTACAGTGAGCATCAAAAGTAGCTGTACATTAAAAAAATATACATTAATGAATTAATGTTATTTTTATTTTAAAATTGTTTCATTGTCAGTTTTTAAAATTGAAACAAAAAAAAAATTACAAAAAAATTCAAAATATTGACAAATTTTTTCGGTAAAAGTTGAGTTTGGTGATTATAAGAATTTTATGCATTGTGAAAATTTTTTTTTTAAAGCTTACTGTATTCAGTTTTGCACCTTTCTTAGAAACGTAGAGAAACAGCTTCTCCTTAATGTTTACTTCATAGCATTTAATGTGTAACATTTTTTCATATATTTAGTAAGGACATACATACATTCATACATACACACATTACATTGTTTCCAATTGAACGCATTCATTCTAATCCAAGAATTGAACATGCAATGTCATTACCAAATGCGCTATGTAATATGGTCAATAAAACATTCTATACCGGGTATTATTCTAAATTACTGTGGTTTTCACCATAGACAGTTCAGATAAGTAGAACTGTTATGGAGTTATTATAGAGCCATGGAGTCGCCGTAGTCTAGTACGTAGTATGTTTGGCTTATCAGAAGTGTGGTTCCAAACCCAGTTAAGACATCTTCAACAAAACGAAATATTAAAAAAATATTTCTTCGGCGACTTCATCTCAGCAGGTTTTTGGCAAAAACCTTGAAAGTAAATGAAAATTGCCATGAAAAAGTTTCTCAAAAATCTGTCGTTCAAAATCGGCCTTAAACTGTAGCTCCCGCCATTCATGTATAAAAATTAACATACAGAATATACATAAGTGCTGTGAGGAGCTAGATCGTAATCGTTGTAATGACCAATTATGTATGTATGTATGTATGTTATGGAGTCGTTCGTGTGATATGAGAGAAGGTAACGCTCTTGGTCTAGTAGGTAGTGTGTCTGTCGTTCGGAGTCAATTTTAGACTGCAGGTCTCGCTACTCATGAGTAAAACTAACGTACACAACATGGGTGGTGTGAGAAACTATGTTGTAATCCTAACTAAAGCGTTGTAATAATTTAATTACGTAAAGAGGAAAGGTGATATTTCCAATGCTCCAGCCGCTCGTGATTAGTCATTTGCTCATCTACCGGGGCATAAACTTTTTCCGTCCAAGCATAGCTAGAACGCTGCACGTAACAAGAGCCGAATGTCTAAAAGTCCATGAGTTGAATTATTTTAAAAGACTTAAGACTGTATCGTCTGTAACAAGCAAAACGATGTGGTATATGCACAGTAATATTAGGATGGATCTGAACTTACCCGGCTTCAGTCATGTGTTTGTGTGGAGTCTCTTACGATAGGGTGACCGATTTATATTTCTGCTCACATGCAGTCAAAACATCGGCTAAGGTTTATCAAGAAAGAGGTCTGGAAGCTGTTATAAATCACTTCTATGATCCAGAGCTAGTTTTGCTAGCTTTCCTGCATAATTCTGCACCAGTTCGTTAAGTTACAGCGAAATATGCCTCTGAAACAATCTACCAGAATTCATCTGCTCTGAAGAATAACCCTCTGGCGGTGCTGTTTTAAATGCTCTGGACTAGAAATTGTGTACAGTTTTAGATGACATGGTTTGCCACCAAAGACATTTGAACATTGATTTCCTTAAGATTGCCTTGATCTGTGCTGTGGCCAATTTACAGGTTTCTAAATAGAATTGTTTACGGCAAAAGGAAGTGATTTTTTCTTGTGTATTTTCATAACAAATGAAGCCTTCATCTGTGGAAGTTGTCGTAAACTAGTAGGCAATGTGTTGACTCAGCTCTGACATCATGAATAAAGAAATGGGGAAAATATATTTCTTTTGGCGACATCCTCTCAAGCAATTTTTTGGCAAAACTACCATGAAAAAACTTGTTAAATTTGTTCAACGTTAAGCTGTCATGTCATGGATAAAATAAATGTTGTATGTTATTATGAGTGGTGTAAGAAACTAGGTTGTAGTCCTGACTAAAGCGTTGTAATGACCAAGTAAGTAAGAAAAATAAGTGAGCTTATCTCTCCACTATAAAAAATTTACCGTTTATTGACAGATAAAAGAAGGAAGCGCAGACAGATTTTCTGTTGATTAGCATAAATAAATGTGTTACAAATACTGTCATAGCCCCTTCTCATAACTCTCAAAACTCGTATACTCTAATACGTTTTTAAATGGCGTTTGTGTCTTAAGTCTTTTGTCTTATTCATCATTTGTTTCGAAATCATCATGTGACTTTCGCAATAAACCAATTTATTATTATTCATGCATAGATTAATTAGCAATTTAAAAACTGATTTTTATGAATAGAATTTGAAATTCAAAAATTAAAAACAAATCAGAAGAAAAAAAAACAAGAAATTTCTTTTTAATTTTTCCTTAACATTCTAACGTTAAGAATTCGTTCGATTGCTTATATGTTTGTTTGTTTATGTTTATTGGTAAGAATATTAATAATTTATTGGCCATAAAATCATTCATGCTAAGGTTTCAATTAACGTGAGAAATTTTCTCTTAAGCAACTTGTATGGTTTGATTAAAACCGTGGCTTACAAAATGTCCATATCCGCTATGCGGTGCGGTATTGGTTAATCTCTCTCAACATATCGATGATTAACCCCATTTGCTTTCAACTTTGTAATGGGGGTCTGTGAGTAGAAAACAAGAAATTGAATTGGAATTGAAGAAAAAAAAACCTTAGGAAATCATTTGTGATCTCTTTAAAGTGTTGTTATTTATGACCAGTTTTGTTGGTTTTTTTTCTTTTCTTTTTTTCTTAGTTTTTCCTATTCAGCACCTTCAACGGAAGTTCACAATGAAGTGGCATTTAAACAATAATTTACAGAAAATTGTCTAACAAAAAAAAAAAAAAAAAAAAAAAAAAAGAATGACAACGACAACAGAACAGCTCTGTTGGTAAGTCAAACAAATGCGTGTTATTTGAAGGAGAGAAAAAAAAATTTGGCGTCTTAATCTGAAAATAAAAAAACCACCACACCACACACGCTGATTTTAATGGCAATTAATTAAAAAAAGTTTTTTTTTTCTTTGGAAGTTTCTTTTACAAATTCATTCATTAGTTTTCAAACAATTTTAAGTTGTTTTTTTTTAAGATTTCAATTAAGATTTGAACGCTTGTAAAACGAAGTTAAACACAGCGTAAGTTTTTGTTTTTGGCAAGAATTGCGTGCCGGTTTAGTTTTTGTGATCTTTCTTTGGATGTTTTTAGTGAATGAAATTAGCACGAGAGTGTGTCTCTAACGATTAGTCGATTTACTACAGAAATCTGATTGCGATTTGCGGTAGATGAAATGGATACCTTTTTGTGATTAATTTTGTGAAGGGTTGAGTCATTGGAATTGAATTGAAAAAAGAAATTTTTAGGTTTCGATTTAGAAAATGCCAAAAGACCCGAGGTAATATACAGTAGCTTGTATGTTAGTAAGAGTTTGCAAAGCCTTTGTCGAATGTTTGATAAAATATTGAAAGTATGAACATAGGAAGTTCTTTTCATAACAAGTAATCTACCAAGTGCTGTAGTCTTCGCACTTTTGAGTTTGAAAGGAACTAATTTTCACAGAGAAACTTTCGTATCATTCAAAAGTTTGTAAGTAACTCTTTTATGAATTCCGGGGCATATCAATATCATTGAAAATTTCAGTGCTAACGGGCTGGTTAGGAACTATACAGAGCTCACAATATCCAACATGTTACAAGACATAGGTATTCACATTGCCTCAGTGAAATTTAATTTTATCTACTTGTTTTATGGGGAAGCTCACTCTCTTTGTCAGCAGGAGGATACGTACAATATTGCTGGACTCTACTGGACACGTTTGAATAACAAGAGTTCCGACTCTCTTCTGTTCTTAAGACGCATGGCCATTTATCGTACATTGGGGATTCTCTCAGCTAGGCATGCCAAAAGACTTGGCATTTAAACAAATAATTTCTAATGGAGCTGTGGGTCGCATGACATCGTAGAGTACTACAGCAAAAAGAAGTGGGGGTAGAGAAGAAAGTCCTTGTTTAACTTCAGAGTTCGTTTCAAAAGTTTTACTCTATATCCCGCAAATAATTGGTCATTACAACCCTTTTGTCAGGCTTACGACCTAGCTTTTCACAGCAACCATGTTGTCTGTGGTAATTTTATCCATGAGTGGTGGCACCTACTGTTAATATCGGCTTAGAACGACAAATTCAGAATTTTATTTACGCTCAGAGTTTTAGCAGAAATCAGAAGTCGCCGAAGAAATATTTCTTGTCATATTTTGATGTCTAACCCAGGGTTTGAACTGCGGCCTCACGTCTAATAAGCCAGCACACTGCCTATTAGACAACGGCGGTTGCCGCAATTAAATTCGATTAAATTCGTTCTTCAGGAAGGCTCTATATCGTTGGCGGCAAGAGGGTACGTGTAATATTGTTGGACTCTACTGGATACATATTAATAAGAATAGACCCGACTCCTTAAATCGCATGGGCATCCATCCCACAATATTCAGTCTTTCAGATGAGCGGTAGCCTTGCCAAAAACAGCATTCCAACAAAAAAATTCTGCAGAAGTTGTTGGTCTTTTAACTGCATGTGTTGCATGACATCGTAGAAAACTGTCGAAAAAAGAAGTAGACTAAGAGAATAACGTCTATGTTTAACTTCATAGTTTATTTTGAAAGTTTTACTGTTTATCCTGCTGTGTCTACTTTGCCTTCAGTCAGTATTACGACCTAGCTTCTCACACCACTTTTGTTGTGTGTGTTAATTTTATACATGAGCGGCGGGAGAAACTTTTCATAGCAGTTTCATTTACACTCAGAGTTTTTGCCAGAAATCTGCTGAGAGGAAGTTTTCAAGGAAATATTTTTTTCATATTTTTCGTTTTGATGTCTGTCCTGGGGTTTGAACCTGGGCCTTGTGTCTAATAAGCCAAAACACTACCTACTAGGCTACTATATGTTGCATGCCATTGATTTATTTGCGGAAGTCTACAAACATTATATAGACTGGCATTCTACTGATTGTTTACAATTACTCTCAGGGATTTCGTGTGGTTGACGGCAGCTTTGTTTGCACCGCCGTGACTATTCTATGCATTGGAGTCTGATGTTTATTATTGTCGTGTTGATCTTCTGTACGATGATAAGCAAGCTGATCCCTCACCAGCTGCAAAATGGTTTATTAATTTTGGACAATTAAAAGCCTAAAGGTAGAACACTCAAGTTTGTTTGTGTTTTCCGTACAAATAGACTTTCGTTTGAAACCATTTGTCTTGCAGAAACAGGGTATAAAACAGAGCAGTTGATCGATTTCCGGCATCAGGATTACAGCAATGGAGCTTACCTTTGTGCACAATTGCCTATTATAGTGTGAGGACCAATGAGCAACTACAGTAAGCGTTTAAAGAAACTATACACTATGGATAAAATTCTAAAAATCACCAAACTCAACTTTTACTACTTAAGCAAAGTGCCCGAAAAAATTTGTTAATATTTTGAAATATTTTGTATTTTTTTTTTTTTTGTTGTTTCAATTTACAAAAACATGCAATGAAACAATTTTATAATAAAAATAAATAAAAATAACGGTAATTTATTAATGTATATTTATTTTTAAATGTAAAGTTTCTTATGACGCTCACTGTAGGTCAAAATTCTGGCTAAAAGTTTGTAATGACCAATTTTCTATATGTAGTGTAAGGATCAGGATGGTGCCAATTTTTGATGCGCTCTCATGACAGTGAGTTAAACAATCACAAATTCTCATTCATTGTGACCTTATCGGACTGAAATAAATCGTAATACTGATTACTAACATCCTAATTAACTTATTTTTGGTAATAATTTCCCGATTGAATGCCCTTTCTATATTATTATTTAATTGTTGATTTAATTCCTGGCTAGCTTATTTAGCTTTTGGTAAATAAACCCAGATTAAATCTTTAATTTAAACGGATCATCAAATTACTCATCATTTCCAATCACAGAGCGAGTGTTCCTCTAGGCTGCCGGCAAAAGCACTTTTCAATAGAAAAGTTTATAAATTCTGAAGTCAGATTGAATCTCATGACTGTTGGTGGCCTTTTGAAATTCGTTTTTCAATTTCAAACATTTTTTTCCTTTTTCAATAATAAAATAAAACAATCTTAATCACTCGATTAACTGATATTATCGCTGATAATTTGAACACAAGAAAAAAAGAAACGAAATTGAAATTATTTTTCTCACAACAACTCAAAACAACGCCTACACTTTCATCGTTAAATAATGAAGAGACATCATCAAGACATTGAGAATTTAGTCAGTAAAACAGTCATTAAGAGATTATTTCGAATCAGTTACGCTTAAAAGCTTAACATTCTTTAGTTTCTTTAATTTTTCAAAGAAAAATAAACTCTCATCACACGAGGGGGAGAGAGATTAGATAAGCAAACGTTTTAATTTGTTTGTAAATGATTAATTTTGTTTCGTTTTCTTTCGAATTGTAATCCAATTATTAGACAATCCATATGCATTTCATTAGTGCGGACAACACAAAATTATTCCCCAATATTTTGTCACACAACAATATTTCATACCATACGACGTATATGGAGATATCAATGAATAAATAAATGACTTGTCTGTCTGTCTGTCTGTTTGTGTGTCTGTCTGTCTATTCAAGCCATTAGGGCAAGTCGTTGAATGAATGAAATTTGAAACTTGACAATCGGATCGTAGAAATCACATCTTCATCAGTATCATCACAAAAGCATCAATTTTCATCTACTTTTACTTTGATTTCGTTATTGTTGTCTTGGATTTTGTGACCCTACACTCTAAGGGAAATATTCTTTGTTTTGTGGTGGTCTTGAAAGCCGTTACTCTATGAAGAAGACACGTGAAAAATATTTTCCTTGGATAAGTGGTCTTGTGACCAAAGCATTGTCAGTAACTGTGTGCCAAATCAGTTCGGAATCGATGTCTAGCCATAGGTTCCGCCACCTTTTATTAAATTTGACACACACATTTGGAAAACACTATTTATTCCTGATTAGGACAAATTCTGCTATCGTCCATGCCATTAAAAAACCCAAGCCATGAAAATTATTAACTTTAGCAGCGACAACATCATGCACGAAGCTCAGAACGTGGAGTACGTATATACAGTGACCGTCAAAAGAAACTGTACATTAAAAGAAAATATACATACATACATACATAATTGGCCATTACAACCCTTCAGTCAGGATTACGGCCTAGCTTCTTACACCGCTTATGTTGTGTGCGTTAATTTTATAAATGAGTGGCGGGACCTACAGTTTGAAGTCGACTCCGAACGACAGATTTTTGAGAAGCTTTTCATGGCAATTTTATTTACTCTCAGAGTTTTTGCCAGAAATCTGCTGAGAGGAAGTCGCCGAAGAAATATTTTGATATTTTCGTTTTGATGTCTGACCTGGGATTTGAACTCGGGCTTTACGTCTAAAAAGCCAACACACTACCTACTAGACTACGGCGACTTCACAAAAGAAAATATACATTAATAAATTACCGATATTTTTATTTTAAAATTGCTTCATTGCCAGTTTTTAAAATTGAAACAACAAAAAAAAAATACAAAAAATTTCAAAATATTAACAAATTTTTTCGGGCACTTTCCTTAAGTCCTAAAAGTTGAATTTGATGATTGTTAGAATTTTATTCATAGTGTACAGTTTCTTTTGACGCTAACTGTAGTTTCAGTTATCTGGGCAGTACAGAGACAACGAATGATAGTGCAAAAACTCACACATACTTACATACTTAAATATTCATTACAAGCCTTTAGTCAGTATCACAACCTAGCTTCTCACAGCACCCCTGTTGTGTATGTTAATTTTAGCCATGAGTGGCTGGAGACCTACAGTTTAACCTCGACTCTGATTGACAGCTTCTTGAGAAACGTTTCACAGCAGCTGTATATTATTTTCAGAATCTTTGCCAAAAGACTGTAGACAGAAAGTTGTTGCAGAAATTTCGTTTCATGTTTCGTTTTGTGCGAGATGTCTGGGCTGGGGTTTGAAACACGTTCTGCCGTCCAATAAGCCAAACACTACCCTCTAGATTACGGTCCTCATTTCTACCACCAATGCTACGCCGACTCATATCTGTCCAGATTAAAATATGCAACGCTTGTTAAAGGGAAACTCTGTTGCAAGGAAGTTAGTTTCCAACACTATCGTTCAAAACGTCAAATTCATAAACCTCAGCCTCAGAATCATAATTACCTACGAGGATAATACGAATGAAATGAAGGAAATTGAGGTGGAATAAGAAAGAATAAGAAAGAATGCAGTCGCCGTAGTCTAGTAGGTAGTGTGTTGGCTTATTAAACATAAGGCCTCGGTTCAAACAGCATGTCAGACATCAAAACGAAAATATGAAAAAAATATTTCTTCGGCGACTTCTTCTCAGCAGATTTCTGGCAAACACTCTGAGAGTACAGAACAGTGCAATAAGTCTACGCCGTAGTCTAGTAGGTAGTATGTTGGCTTATTAGACGTAAGGCCATGGTTCAAAACCCAGGTCAGACATCTCGAGATATGAAGAATTATTTCTTGGACCACTTCCTCTCAGCAGATTTCTTGCAAAATTCTGAGAGTAAAAATAAAATGATCATGCAAAGATTCTCAAAAATCTGTCGTTCGGAGTCGACTTTAAACTGTATCCCTTATGGATAAAATTAACACACACAACATGGGGTGGTGTGAGAAGCTAGGTCGTAATCCTGACTAAAAGGTTGTAATGACCAATTATGTATGTTTGTATGTATGTATCAGAAATAATGCTGAAAGAATAATGAGAATGGCGAGAGTGGAATCCTCAACCATACGATATTCCGTGAACTGGCTGAACAATCTTTTATGGGAAGACCTGAAAATACCAGCGCCAAACCATGTAAGATAAAGATGTTTCATGGAAGCCATATACAGCGAAGAGCGTTAATGGAATAAAAATAATTTACCACTCTATGGAATGTCAAAGGTCGTTAATTTTGATAAAAAAAATGGAAATCATCAAACCCATCCGTCAGGTTATCTCTGTTTCTTTTATTATCTTGAGCAACTTTAGATAGTTTGAGGTCGCCGTAGTATAGTAGGTAGCCTGCTGGTTGACGTGAGGTCTCAGTTCAAACCCCAGCTCAGACATCTCTAACTAAAACGATATATAAAAAAATATTTCTTCTGCGACTTTCTCTCAGCAGATTTCTGGCAGAATCTCTGAGAGTAAATAAAATTGCCATAAAAAAGTTTCCCTAAAATCTGTCGTTAGGAGTCAACTTTAAATTGTAGGTCACGTCACTTATGGATAAAATTAACACACACAACATAAATGATGTTGGAAGCTAGGTCGTAATCCTGACTGAAGAGTTGTAATGACCAATTATGTATGTATGTATGTTTAGATACGGAAAGAAGTTTGATTACCAGGTCCTATACGAGGTAACACAAAAAGATGTTCTTCAACAAATTTCGAAGTCAACCCATTACTTAATACAACGTGAAGCTAGTGCGACCGTGTTTTAATCAGGGCGAGCCGTAGGATATCATAGTCCAGTCAGGATTGCTTATCATAATAGTTTTGCTGTGAGAGCGAGTGCCAGGCGATAAGTGACTTGAGATTTTCCAATTCCATCAAACTAATCATTCAAACTTTAATTTAGTTTTTGTCAATTGTAGGGTATCATGCAGTCAGCCGAAGGAAGTGATAGTCCAGGTAGGATTGAAAATCAAAATAATTTTGCTGTAAGTGCGATTGGCAGGGAATATGTTACAAGAGTTCATACATATATGTATATATACATAATTGGTCATTACAACCCTTCAGTCAGGATTATTGACCTAGTTTCTCACACCACTTATGTTGTGTTTGTTAATTTTATACATAAGTGGCGGGACCTACAGTTTAAAGTCGACTCCGAACGACAGATTTTTTGAGAAACTTTTCATGGCAATTTTATTTGCTCTCAGAGTTTTTGCCAGAAATCTGCTGAGAGGAAATCGCCGAAGAAATACTCTTTGTATTTTGTTTTGATGTCTGGCCTGGGGCTCGAACCCTGGCTTTACGTCTAATAAGCCAACACACTACCTACTAGACTACGGCGACTTCTTCTTTTGCAAATTAAAGAAAAATTGTTTTCCGTTGTAGAATGTCACACAGTCGACCAGGCCAATTCAGTCAATGAAACTTTCTTACTTCGTTTTTGAAAATCTTATCGCTTAATAGACCGATTTTTTTTATAAGAGATTTCCTAGACAACAAGCCAAAGACAAATTCACCTGTTTAGATAAGCTGTTTAAAAAAAAAAAGCAACAACAAGAACAACAACATAATGGGTTAAGCTCTTTACCGCTACATTCTCTATGGAAAGAATACGAAACAAACGCAAGTTTCTTAAACACTTTAAATGTTTTTTGGGTAAAAGTGTGGGAACGCAACTTAAAATCGATAATTTTTTTTCTCTGTTTTCAATCAAAAACAAAAAAAAAAAAATTAAGAAAAAAAAACGTTGAAAAAATAGAAAGAAAAGAAGGCACACAGAATAGAAAAGTTGAAAAATTTAAATTTGTTACAGTGATCATAAATAAAAGATATTATGGCCAATACACTCATAAAAATCAGCTAATCTTCACTATTTACAACAACAGCTGTGTATCGAATAATAAAACAACAACAACAATAACAAAATCTTTTAACACATGCTGAGTTTCGGATCAAAATATAAAAAAAAACATTCTTTCATGCGTTGAAAGATCAAACTTCACTTGGCTTAGTTTCTTGGTGGTTTTCTTGTCCAGCGATTTACAGAGAAAGAAGGCAATTTTTTTTTCTCAAATGGAAAGTTTTCTTTGGCCAACAAATTAAAAAATCATTGAAAATAAAAGGAAAATCTATTGAAATTATGATTGAATTATTAAAAAACATTCAAAAAAAAAAAAATAAAAATCCAAATTGGCTTTCGTTTAAAATGGAAAAATTATAAATAAAACTCATGTGATAAACGAAGCTGTTAACTTTCTAAATAGGCCTTCAATTGAGAGAAAAAACTAAAGAAATTTTTATTAATTGCAGTTTATTATGAAGCAGATAAATAAATAAACATTGTTTAGTTGCTCTTTCAATGACTTTTGTGTACCTGTCATGATAAATTGGAACATTTTTCTTAGACGACATAAAAATTTTACAGAAAATCAATGAATTTCACACATTTTAAAGAATTTGTCAGAATAAGCTTTAAGCAATAAAGCATCAAACATTTTGAAATGTTTCGGACTGTGCTACCAAAAACAGATTTCTAATCAAGAGGTATTGATCTCCACCCATTGGTTTGTTTGACAATAATACGAAGAGTGTTGATTGAATCAATCCATGAGCCAATTGGACGAAAACTACATTTTTGCCTAAGTATTCACGGCTACAGCATCTGGTTTATCCTGCTTAATAACAGCTATACTAGATACTTTGATAGTAATAAGGTTAGTCTTATACGATAGAAGTTTTGATCCTGGTTCTGGAAACTGGTTAGGAAATTAGAGTAGGGAACACAGTTCTTGTTGCCATAGTCTAGTAGGTAGTACGTTGGCTTATAAAACGTGAGGCCACGTCATGAAGAGGTTTCTCAAGAAAATCTGTCGTTAGGAGTCGACTTTAAACTATACGTCCTGCCACAAATGGATAAAATTAACGCACATAGCATAAGTGGTGTGAAAAGCTAGGTCGTAATCCTGACTTAAGGGTTGTAATGACCATGGTGTTGTATAGTCAAAGTCCTAAGATACCTGAAACTGTTTCTGATTGGTTGGTTGTACGAAATTAATTATCAGCACGTTTCATAAAATCTTCGCAAGTCTATTGCCTTTGCAGCAGATACTGCGTCCTAGGTAAGCGCATTACGTAACATTTTTCAGATGCATGTACTATATTGTCGCATTTTGCTTATTTTATCGTGTAGTCCACAGAGAGATGGCTTTCAAGAGTCTTCGCTAATACATGGTTTCATAACATTTTTGTCTGCATTAATGAAGTAAGATTTTAACTTTGGCTACTTGGCGCCAAAAATTTTGTTTCGAACCTTCTTTGTTTCTTTGAAGATTTCTTCCTAAGAATGTAGCTCTATGGTGCTTTCTTTTCGGCTCTACACGCACCGGTACACTATGTGATTCATTCAGCATGAATGTCTAAAAGATTGTCTCTCTAGTTTTATGAAACCCGTAACACTTACTGTGTGGAGATACAAAGCCATGTATTGTCTGGTCTACAGCTTTGAAAAAGCATATTGGCTGCTCTCAATTTTTGTGCTAAGTGCGGCCCTACGATTTTAACTTTAAAAATGAAAGGTTGACTTTAAACGTGGACTTTCATTATCTCGTTACCACCTCAGTAAGATTGTTGTATATCAGAAGAAAAGCGACATTCCTAGGACTTGTCCGGAATTTAAATTTATTCTTTTCCCAAATAGTGTCAACTGGATAAAGAATCTGTTTACTGTCTTAGATAAAAATATGTTAACACCATCTTGATAAATATTGCTTTAATCTTTACTCAAAATATTTCGCTCATTTTGTTCGCATTCATGTCAAGGATGAATGATGAAATGCAGTCTCCTGTCTTCGTTTGCTACTTGAAGTATTTTACCAGGCTTATAAAACTTTCTTTCTTTAATCTTTCTTTCTTTTCTGTAATCGCCGTAGTCTAGTAGGTAGTGTGTTGGCTTATTAGACGTAAAGCCAGGGTTCGAGCCCCAGGCCAGACATCAAAACAGAATACAAAAAGTATTTCTTCGGCGATTTCCTCTCAGCAGATTTCTGGCAAAAACTCTGAGAGTAAAATAAAATTGCCATGAAAAGTTTCTCAAAAAATTTGTCGTTCGGAGTCGACTTTAAACTGTAGGTCCCGCCACTCATGTATAAAATTAACGCACACAACATAAGTGGTGTGAGAAACTAGGTAATGACCAATTATGTATGTATAAAACTTTCTGTCATTCCAGAATGCTGTTAAGGAAGGGAAATTTCCTTAGCGCTGTTGTATTTTGCCATTCTATCTCAGTCGAAGAATAACTAATCATTTGTGTTACTTTGGAGACGTACTGGCTTGTGTTTACCTTAGTTAAGTGGTTTCGAATGTAAGGGATTTGTCTCGTGATATAAGGAAAGCAAGTCATGTTCAGGGGAAGCTTAAATCGGCTTTTATACTATCAAACTTCGCCTGTCAACTCGACTTGATGGTAAGCCATCCAAAGTTTTCCAGTGTTAGCTTCAGGCATAAAAGTTTATCAAGCGTCTCCTTAAGACGAAGTGTAAATTGTTATTATACGTAATAGTTTTCAAAGACTGCAAGTTAGTTTTATTTATAAATTAAAAGTGCTTCGTAACAGGGTATATGTAGTATCCTTTAAAAGGAAGTAAGTGTTGGTTTTGTTGATATGCTTTAATTTTAAATTTCTTTTTAAATTTCAAACGTGCGCCATAGTATTCAAATGTAAGGTTTCTTTCTTAAGTCTTTTGTTATATCTGTTCTAAGAGCTTAAAAAAACACTTCGTTCAGTTACAATGTGTTTTATTCTGCTTTATTTTGTTTTATTTTGTTTTATTTATTATATAAAAAATAAAATATTTTAAATTGCATTAAATTAAAGCCTCTTTTATAAAAGAGAACCTTTCCTAAGAACTAATTTTACAGTGAATTACGTGAAATAAAAAAATACTAAAAAAACTACAAAAAAAAACTCTTGTTTTAAAAAACAAAATAACACAGATTGTCTTCCGGTTTATTTTTTGTTTATTTTTCTTGAAATTTTTTGTCAATCTACGCTTTGTATGCATGTATCGCCAGTGGATGTATCTTTTAATCGTTTTCTACTTGTCTTTAATTTTTTTTCTTCTTTGACTTGTTTTTGTGTTTAATCTGTAATGTTTTTTAATGTTCATTTGAATTTGTTTTATGAATGAAAAAGAGTAGCAGCATCAATTTTACTTTTTATTTCAGTGTCGGTATTTGGTTTTTGCCTGTTTAATCAGGCAAATTAATCAATGAAATAAACTTTTTCGACTTTACGGGCATGAGTAGAGAGTATAGTGTGATGGTTTATTTTTATTATACACTCTTATTTCTAAATTAATGAATTAAAATACAAATAAAATATTAAAAGGTGCTTAATAGTGAAAAAAAAGAAGAACTTGGTTAAACTGGTCAATTCATAATACTACGTGTATACACTCTGTGAAACAATATGTCTTAGGTTTTGTAGACTTTTTAACTTTTAACACTAACCGACTGTATGGGAAAGATAAAACTTTGAAACGATTACGTATAAAAGAAACTGAACAGAAGCGTTTGAGATACGAAAATACTTTGAATCAAACGAATCTACAGTGAGCGTTAAAAGAAACTGTACATAAAAAAAAATTATATATTAATAAATTACCGTTATTTTTATTTTAAAATTGTTTCATTGCTAGTTAAATTTAAAATTGAAAAAAAAAAAAATTACAAAAAGTTTCGAAATATTAACAAATTTTTTCGGGCACTCTCCTTAAGTGGTAAAAGTTGAATTTGGTGATTTTTAGAATTTTATCCATAGCGTACAGTTTCTTTTGACGCTCACTGTATAAAAGGCACTGCACAAAAGAGTTTGATAAGGAAGCGCCATCTGCATAAAAATCGAAACTTAAATTGAGTTACGAAAAAACTTTGAAACAAACGACTCTGCATTGGAAAATTACTGAAAAACGAAAGTAGAAACCTGATTACATTAAAAACTGAACAGCTTGACACTTGCACGAAAATATTAAGTCCACCATCACTGAGGCTATACATACGTTCTTGCCTTCGCGATAGACAAATAGAATAGATCTATTTGTCTAAAGATTAACAAAGTGACTAAAGCGATTTGAGATCCTAAAAGCAGCTTAAACACTCCTTTACCCACATTGGTGATCTAAAAACCAGTACTCAATTTTTAATACCCTCAATCGAACAAGGCTGGCTAATGAATACTCAGAGCAATAACTTTAAAAAGAGAATTAACATCAATAGCCCCATCGTGTTAGCCAATATCTGAATCAAAGCACTGGCTGAAGCATTGCTGCCTGATATTTGAAGCGAAAAGGTGGAATAATAGCAGAGCAACACTACGAAAGGCGGTTTAATTAAACTTTGTCGATTAAGAAAAAGCATTCTATGCTAAAATTTAAAGTCGCTGTACTCTAGTACGTAGAGTGTTGACTTATTAGACAAGAGTCCATGGTTTAAACCTCCCAGCTCCGACATATCGAACAACTTTTCAGCAACTTTCGCTCAGCAGTCTTCTGATAGAAACTGTAAAAGTAAATAAAATTGTCAAATTGTCTAAAATCTGTCATTATGAATCGACATTAAATTACACTATGCGACAAAATAAAAAAAATTAAATACACCCGGCTAATGACATAGTGTAGGTTGTGAGTTTTGTTGAGTAGATCTTTTTTTATTTGACAGAAACTGTTTTTTTGACCTTACGCACAAATTTCTGGATTACTTAAACATTTCCGACCCGATTTCTAAAATTTAAATCTTGTTAGAAAGGGGAGAGACGGACCTTTAAAACGGTATGCTTATATCTATTATTCGACTTAATATGCTATGAGATTTGATAAGGTAAACTTGGAAAATTCAAATTGTTTTCATATTTTTTCAAGTTTGTCCATTCATAGTAGCAAACTTTAATAAAAAAATATAGGATAAGTGATAATATTCTTAAAGTCTGTTCTCTTGTGAAGAGATTGAGTCATCACTTGATCAAATCGGACAAAAATTATCGTAGTTATTATTTAAAGAGTCTAACAGCCGAGTGATATTTTTTATAAATATATGTCATCTCATCAAATGAACTTTTATTTCAAAAATTTCAATTTCAGGTTTGAGCGACCACCAGAAGTTGGCCAATTTTTGCGCAAAGAGATTTATTAATAATATTTGCAAAAAACACAAACATTAGCCGACTTCTGATAGTCGTGCAGACGTGAAATTGACACATTCTGTGATAAACAATCAAGATCCATCAAAAATTCTGAAAATTTTTGAACTAAAAGTTCATTTTAGAAATCGGGTCGGAAATGTTTGAGTAATCCAGAAATTTGTACGTAGAGTAAAAAAAAAAACAGTTTTTGTCAAATAAAACAAGTTTGGAGGGTTCGAGTAATATAAAAAAGGTATTTTTGAGTTCTACTCAACTAACTGAACAACGTAGACTATGTAGTTACTCGGGTGGATTTTCATTGTCGCACCGTGTTATAGGTCCCTTCATTTATGAAAAAAAATAACAACCACAACATGGATGGTTATAATCCCGACTAAAAGGTTGTAATGACCAATTAAGAAAGTATTCGAAATCGCGGTAGGGTATGGAAATTAATAAGTAGGTCTACTGATTGGAGTAATAACTCTTCTCTGGGCGCTATTGGCATAAAATCAAGATTAGGTTTGGAAGCTCTAATACGATCTTATTACTGAATTCGATGAAATTGATAATTTGTGATGAAACATGTTACACTCGAGCGATGAGATATAGTTTAAGGTCGTAATGGACTTAAATTCCTGGCACATATTCATTCATACACGTTATATCAGTTATTCGATGCTGCGAAATAAGGTTTCTTAAATTAAACGTCCATAAAACCAACACCAATATAATGCATATAACAAATTCCCAGTTTCTCCTACTATCAGCAAAACCTTGTCAGTAAAACCTTGAAGAAATTGAAGCCATTGTGCTATGTGGGCAATACATACGTGCATCCATAATTGGGCATTACAACCATTAAGTCAGGATTACAATCTAGTTTCTCACAACACTTACATATGTTGTGTGTATTTTTAAATCGACTTCAAACGACAGATTTTTGAGAAACTTTTCATGGCAATTTTTGATTTATTTTCAGAGTTTTTGCCAGAAAGCTGCTGAGAGGAAATCGCCGAAGAAATAATTTTTCGTATTTCACTTTCTTGGAAATGTTTTATCTGGTGAGACGTGGTGGCCTCGCGTCTATTAGGCCAAAACACTACCTACTAGACTACAGTGACTCGGTAATATAATTACAAAATATAATTACAAAGATCCAGTGTATCCAGATTTGCATTAAGAAGACTAAACGGTCATTTGGTTAACTCAACACGATATGGAGACCCAGTCACACATCCAGCCGCTCTATGCTTTTATCGGGTCCGCCATCTAACGTTTTTTTTTTCAACTAGTGCTTATTTCGTGAATGGTAACACTTAGCTCATGTCTGATTTGACAGATAATTAGTTTTATCCTTCCGCTGAACGAATATGGTTGTGTATATGCTTGAACAACGCTGGGAACAACGCCTGCGATCGACTTACAGAAGATGCCGATTTTGGCAAAAAAAAAATCATCTTTTCAGATGAAGCTCATTTTGATCTTGGCGAGTATGTAAACAAGCAAAATTGTCGCATATGGGGCACAGAAAACCCGCACGCATACATTGAAAAGCCGACGCACTCAAAACGAGTCACTGTTTGGTGCGGATTTTGGTCCAGAGGTATAATTGGGCCATTTTTCTTCGAAAGTGAGCAAGGAGTGGCCGTTACAGTCAATGGCGATCGTTATCGGGCTATGTTGAACGAATGTTTGTTCACAAAAATTGGAGAGGAGGATATTGGCAACATTTAGTTTCAACAGGACGGCGCTACGTGCCACACAGCCGGAGCTACACTCGATGTTTTGCGCCCTGTTTTTGAAGATCGCATTATCAGCCGCAGAGCTGATGTCGTTTGGCCACCTCGTAGCTGCGATTTGACACCGTTGGACTATTATTTGTGGGATGCCGTCAAAGATAAGTGTTACGCCGACAAGCCAGAGACAATTGACGCTTTAAAGGACAATATTCGTGAAGACATTGGTGAAATACAGCTGCACACAATCGATAATGTGCTTAAAAATTGGACCGATCGTGTAGGCTACTGCATGGCCAGCCGAGGCAGCCATTTGAATAAAATTATTTTCCATTATTAACCGGAAGGATTGTACTTTCAAATAAAAAAAGAAATTTGAGAAAATATTCGGTAGTTTTTTTTTAAAGCATTTTCAAAAAAAAGGTACTTGGCGGACCCTATATACTATGTTGACGAAAATTGAGGCACACTTAACCTGGGTTAGTGAATTGAATGAATTACATTCTGTTGTATGAGAAAAATGAAACGTCGGATGGATTCCGGCAATAAAACTCATGAAATTTTCCTAAATTATTGGCAAAATTGAAATTTTTCTTAAGTTATGAGCAGAAGCATGTTAAATTTTATTTCAAAATACAAAACCAGAACCCTTATCCTTCCTAAACAACTGTTGCTCTAGTTAATAAGAAAAAAACAAGGTTTGTAGGTGTGAAATTCCCATGAAATATCCACACACCAAAAAATAAAAAACCTGTTGTTTTGTAGTTAATTGTCGTCATGCACTTGTTTCCATTGCCACAAATTACAAAATGGGAATGGGAATATAATCCTTTAATTACAGTTAAACTCCGGACACAATTAAACTCTAATTAGGATCACTACGGGTATCAGTTTTCTTTGGTAGATGCAAGAATGTGTTACAGATGTTGCAACATTTTATTGTCAGTTCAATTGCCATACACTATTGACACTTTCTTCGCATGACTATGATGATGATGATAATGATGATGATGATGGTAAGCAGCAGGAGAAACATGTTAAAGAAACCGCAATATTATGACTTGAATTTTCTTACTTTTTTTCAGATGCCACAGTACAAAAAGCAATATGTGTTGCACACTGCAATTTGTTGCAACAACAAACAAAATTTCGTTTATTTCCTCTTTTTATTTCGTTTCTTTTTATTTCTCTACAAAATATATTTTGATATCCTGTAGTTGCTGTTACCTCTACACAAGAAGGTCACATGACCTCATGCTTTAGTCATCATCCTTGTTACTAAACGTATGTATATCTGTATAAATGCCGTCAGCTGCTGCTTTTAGAAATCAAAAATTTTTGTCTTTCTCATTTGATTTTTGTAACGATTTTTGCTTAATTTTCTTTAAGAATTTGTTTCTTTCTTGATTTAATTCATTAATTCTTGTTTGTTGTTATTCTTATTCGTGTTGTTATGTTTTATATCTGATTCTACGTTTGTCATTTCAATTAAAAATTTTATGCAACAGTAGCAGTTGCCATAGGTGAGGGTGAGTTTTTCTGTGTTTCTTCATAGAGTTACTTTGGAGACCAGCTGTTAGAAAAGAAAAGAAAAGAAAAAGAAAACAGAAGTAATTTTTATTGAAAATCTTTAAAAGATTTCCGTTGACAATTTATCACGTACCATAGTTTTAAAGCACTTGTTAGAAATGTCTGTAATGAAATTTTGTTTAGGAGACATTTCACTTCACGACATTCCTTAATTTTATAATAATTTTATGTTGGACTTCTCTTCCCTGGCGTACCAATACATGCTGGTCAGGTTTGTTCTGTCTGTTCATTATTGGTTTAATCATCGTGGTATATATTCAATGCATAATTTTTGAGTTACATTCCCATTAATTCCGTAAAAGTCTCCTGCATATCTTGGCATATACGGCCTTTCTTACAAAGCGCTGTCACAAAGCATCATATATTTCCCCACATCATATTCTTGTTTCGTTGCTATATTCCGGTTTCATTAGCCAACTTTTTCCAGCTAGGTAAAGCAAGTTCTAGAATAACAGGATTGCCATCTGTCGTTGAATAGAAATTACGAACCTTCGGAAAATTTTTAGTGTTATTGTATTGGGTGTAGCGGAGATGAATTTTTTGCTTATGGAGTGCTACCGTTGCTCGAGAGGTAACGCTACTTGTCCTCGACATACCGTCATTTGCTGACGTTATGTCCTTTCGAGAGTCAGGGGTCATGTGCGGGTCATGGATGAATTATTTGTAGAGAAATTTAATTTCATTCTGCTTTGAAATTCGAAAACAATGATGTACAATTTTCGATTTCATTCGGTTGCGAAACTGGATTGCTGAGGTTTGTAGCGCACTCTGTAGTTTATAGGGGTTTCAACTTTTTTGTAGTGCTTGTAATATACGTATGATACGTATTTGTGATAGGGTCTTGATCTCTTTAAGCATTATTGCCTTTATCTTTTCAAACGTTTTAAATTCATTCCTCCGTGGAACACTCCTTAAAATCAAAACCAATGATAAACGAATAAGATGTAAATACAGATCTTTATGAACGAAATTGGCAGAAGGAAATATATAAGCAACGAGGAGACTGAATTCGTTGCGTATATGGTTAGGCCTGATCTTCATCAAAAATATTGATTCTACTTTCAATTGAATTCAAATTAGCTGATTCCACGGCATTTTCTATCTGAATAATCAACACCAATAATGCTAACATGCCTATGTGAAGAGTCTCATAACGTTGAAGAATTTGAAAGCCAGCATTCGCCAACTTATCGTCAATACACCGCCCGATTTGTTTGAAAAAGTAGTGAAAACTACGAGTCATTGTATTGATGTTAGCATATACCAAGTGTCATTATAACATAAAAGTGTTCATGTGTGTTATCTGTACATCGACGCAGTGTTGTAGCTAGTTTGTTGGCTTATTGGGTGTTAGGCCGTGGTTCAAATCCCTGCTAACAGAGCTCGAACATAACGAAATATTTAAAAATATTTATTTTGTGGACTTCCAGCAGTCTTCTGGCAAAAACCACGAAACCAAATAATATTGTCATGAAAATTATTCTCAAATCTGTCGTTTGGAGTCGACATTAAACTGTAGATCTCTCAACATGGGTGGTTTAGGAAACTAAGTTGTAATCCTGACTAAGGGGTTGTAATGATCAATTAAGTAAATAAGTGAGCTTATGCGTTTTATTTAACTTTACTTTTGAATCTGAACAATGAATCGTCAGCTTATAAGGCTTAAAATCATTTCCTTAATTTTAATTTTTAATTTTACTTTTGAATCTGAACAATGAATCGTCAGCTTATAAGAGACAAAATCATTAGCTTTACTTGAACACTGCTAGTTTACTAGCCATAACTGTAGAAATATTTGAAATGATATTTCATTTCGGAAACACATTAACCTACAAAAACTGTGCCGTTATTTATTTTTATCATAAACAGTTAAATTCACATTGGAATCAATAATTTTCTAAAGTCCAGTAGCAATGTTTGCCTTAAAAAAAACATTTACAGTTTCAACTGCTACTCGAATATAATTCGATAATCGAATAAAAAACTGAAATATATTTAAACGTTTATAAAAAATATATTAAAAAAAACCATGAACACGCAAATTAACAATTGAAAAATATCACTTCAATTCTAAAAATATTCAAAAGTTGTTTTTTCTCTCGAATTTTTTCCTTATAAGGGGGTACCCAAAGGTTTTCAAAAAACAAAAAAAGGAAGAGTAAACATTGCAAAAAAAAGCTGTTGCGTGTATTTAAATGTGAATGTTTAAAAGTCTTTAGTTTTATATTTTATAACCATAGACACACATATGCCCCCGGGCACGCCCACTTAAATTGCGTGCCGCTCTTTTTCGTCTACTTTTTTTTGCCAACAATTCCTAAGAGACCCAAAAAAGGCATTTATTATCAGCGTTCTCCCCCCTATTATCATCAGCAACATAAAGCTGCAGTAACAATATATTAAAATTGTTGTTATTCTTATTCATTCACAGCAACATTGAGACATACATACATACATACATTGAGACGTATGTACATACATACATATGTTGAGCAATTAAATTTGCATTTGTTGCCACATAAAAAGAGCAAAAAAAGAGTATTTTTCTGCATTTATAGGCTTTAATATTTTATAAATAAAAAAAAAATTATTTTGTTCTTTATTGTTGTTGTTGTTGCTGTTGTTGTTGGTTTCTTTTTCATATTTTAAATACTAGAGTCCAAGTTGTAAACAAAAAACCTCAAATTAATGCCGTAAAAATAAAATTGTCTTCTGGCATTATTCTGTTATTGCAGTGCGTATGAAACATTTATCACTGTAAACATAAAAAAAGAAAAACAAAAATCTGTATGATATATAGGGTTGACCAGGATCGACTAGATGATAACCCTATTCCTTATTTTGCGCACTTTTGTGTTAACATTTAGGTTCCATCAAAGCACACTTGAGCACCTACACTGAGCGTCAAAAGAAACTGTACATGAAAAAATAAATATACATTAATAAATTACCGTTATTTTTATTTTAAAATTGTTTCCTTGCCATTGTTTTTAAAATTGAAACAAAAAAAAAAAAAAATTACAAAAAATTTTGATGTGGTAAAAGTTGAGTTTGGTAATTGTTAGAATTTTATCCTTAGTGTACAGTTTCTTTTGACGCTCACTGTATAGCACGATCCGTTGTGATATTACATTATAAGTTGTAATTAATTTAACTTGATAATCGTTATAAAGGTTTCGTAGAATCTGGTAATCAATCTGTTATCAAGTAATCACCGTTAAACTATCAATAAATCGTCAGCTAATTAAGAGGAAGTCCACATCGAGCTAGAAAGCAACACTCGCAACTGAAGTGAACAGTACTCTTTTCTTCCTCAACCGATCAACAATCTTATTGGAGGTCTATTGCAGCAAGCGCAATGTTCCGCCGTGCCTATCCATTACACAATGACCCGCATATTGATATACGTAGTGAGAGTTGTAAGAAAGTCAAATAAAATAATTTTTTTTTTTGCAGTCGTACAGAAAATCAGACTGAATGAAATCAGAACCTTCTGTAGGCTAGTACATTAATGTTGGTCTGTAGGTACTGTAGTACTTACTTACTTACTTAATTGGCCATTAACAACCCGATTAACGGATTTCGGCCTGCCGTAACACATCCTCCAGGCGCCTCTGCTTCTTGCGCGCCTACGCCAGTTGGTCACACCAATCGATGACTGGGCTTCCTCGATTTGGTCCTTCCAACGCAAACAAGGTCATCTTCTCCGCCAACTTCCGCAGATCCTAGCATCAAATACACGTCTCGCCGGAACATCCTCTTCCATTCGAACGACATGGCCGAGCCAGCGCAGCCGCTGGATATTAATACGCTGCACAACGTCTATGTCGTTGAGCAGCTCATTCAGCACACTGTTGGATCGGATGCGGAAATCATCGCCAACTCGCACTGGACTGAAGATCTTACGTAGGACTTTTCTTTCGAATACTCTTAAGCATGCTGCATCTGCGCCATAAAGAAGCACGGGGAGGATGAGCGTCTTGTAGAGTATTAGTTTTGTCGTACGAGAGAGGTCGCTGCTATTTAATTGCCTATTGAGACCATAATGTGTTGGCTTAATAAAGACGAGAGCTTTGAATTTGCTTCACTGTTTTGACACTTTGAAAAAAGAGATACGAAAAAATGATATGTTTTCAAATGAATCTCTTTCAGTTTGCTAGCAAAAACGACAGTATTGTCGCCGTAGTCTAGTACATACCGTGTTGGATTACTAGACGTGAAGCCATGGTTCAAACTCCAAGTCAGACATCTGTAACAAAACAAAATAGCAGCCGATTTCTGGCAAAAACTCTGAAAGTAAAATAAAAAAAAAATTCATGAAAAAGTTTCTCAAAAATCTGTCGCTCGGAGTCGACTTTAAGATGTAGGTTGCGCCACTCATGTATAAAAATTAACACACACAACATAAGTGGATTGAGAAGCTAGGTCGTAATCTTGATTGAAGGATTGTAATGCAAATTATGAAAACATTTTTTAAAAAATCTGAACTCTTTAACTCATAAAGACACGAAATTAGGGAATGCAACAGACAAATTAAACGGTCAGGCTGAAAATTTATTGGACCAGACCAAATTCTTAGCACTTATCCACACAAGCGTTAACTTATTAAAGCGCTAGTTTGCAAATTCTTGTCATTTAGAATATCTGACTTAGCTCAGACAAACCGAGTATTTTGCCACGCTATATCGGATATATAATTCTAGCACTAAATGAGATGAATTTCCAAGATAAAACGCCGAAAGGAAAAGGAAGTCTAAGGACAGGCCTTTCACCAAACTACATTGCATAGATATTAGGAATCAGAGGCTCTAAGCACAACATAGTTGAAGAGAAATAAATGATTTCACAATAAATAATATTAAGGCCTTATGTGCACAAGTAAAATCGATCAACTCAGTGGTGTTGTCAAGCCGGAACGTTCCGGAACGTTGTTCCGGTACTTCTTTTTTGGACAGGAACGCGTTCCGGAACGTTCCCTCCCCCCCGTCGTCAAATTTGGGACATGAGACCTAAAAAAAAAAAAAAAACGCTGCCGCCAGGATTATAATGGAAAATCACCCCCGCCGTTAAATTTGGGACATGAGACCGCACAGAGCGGCCGCCTACCCAGGATCGGCCCCGTCTATATAATTATATATACGCGTTCCGGTAAAAAAAAATTAGCACAACTCCACTGGATCAACTCTATGCACTTTAGTAAGGTGATGTAAATATTTTTACAAGAACATTATAGAATCAACTTTTGCAGTGATGTAGGGTATAAACAAATTTAAGCTGAGATACTGAAAAATCATGCATTTTTACTTACCCCAACACAAAGCAGGAGAACAACTTAAAATATCATCAGAGTTTGATAACAGTGATGAGAGGCAGTTGAAGTACTTTTTACTACAATGAAACTGAATGGATATGATTCAATTTACACGATCAAATTTCGCCTGTAAACACTACCTAAAGACGATCATCTATTTCGTGTAATAGGACAGAATTAAATGAATATCAACATTTTTTGATATTTGGATGGATAGTGTTATGACAAAACACTTTCTCTCCTTGGGTGCTTTTTACACGGGAGAAATTCGATCCTGTAAAAGGCGTTTAAGGTGTCTTGTATTTCCCTGTGGTACTAAATTCCCTGTTGTATGAATTTTAAAGTTAAGTTAACATATAGTGGCCCTAAACCTATTATCATTCCACATTAGGAACTTGATTATCCGTGATGGTCGCATAATCGATTTTCCCGATTAATTGAGTACCAATTTTGGCTAGTTTTTTAATAGATATTTTTATTAGTTAATAAATGAATATGTACATATTTATATAAAAACTAAATAATTCAAGGATTTTATATATGTACATACATGTTTCAAAAATATAAAAAAAATAATTTTGTCAGAAAACAGTGAACAGTAGATAAGGATTTCGTATACTAAAGAGAGAATTCCCCTTTTTCGCTTGTTTGTCCAAAATAATAGAAACAAATTTTTGCTTATAATCATGGATAATAGAGGTAATCACGGTTAAACGATGCAGTAAAATTTAAGTCGATCCAAAATTAAATTAAGTCGATGCAAAAAATTTTCTTTTTCCATCCCTGATAATTGATGTTCCCGGATAATTGAATCACGGATAATCAAGGTCCTACTGTATTACAGTTCTTTTCTTCTATAAATCGTACAAGTACAAATCTCCAATTTAGTACCTTTCAATGTGTGTTAGTTGCCTACTTTCAAAGCCCATCTACCCATCACTTTCAGCTTCAAGATATGAATTATATCCACAATCACATTTAGTTTTTAGTCTGTTTTACTTTTTATATCCCAGTCTCTCTGTATTTAATAATAGGGTATTTTTTGTCAGAACAATTATACGAAAACATTTTTCAAATAAAACGCAAGAAAAAACAAAAAAGAGAGTAGAAGAGATGTAAGAAAAAAAGGCGAAGAAAAATTTTATAAGAAATGATGAAACAGTTAAAGAAATCATCAATGGCCTAAACGAAAATGCTTAAATTTAATGAAATAACAACAGTGTTGCCAGGAAATATTAAAATGATATATTTTTCCATAGGCATACATACATACAATATGTATGCATGTAGGTAAGGGGCGAAATGATTAAATGCTTACAATTTAAATGTAGAGTGCCATGAGTAAGGCCAAGGAATTCATTGGTTAGATCATGCCATTTAAATATTTAACCCGGGTGTATTAATAGAAACAAAATTTTTCAATACATGACCTTGTTATAGTTTGTTGAATAAGCATTCCTGGATGACAACAGTAAAAGGACAGGACAGTTTGACAGTTTTGGTATTCAGTATTGGCATCTCAACGAACTCATACATTTTTGGGAATTATACGGAAATACGGTTCATTAACAAATAAAGTTCAATACAGGAGCTTCACACTGATTAAAACGAAAGAATTCATGGACACTGCTGATTCCCAATAAAATCAATCGCTTACTGCGCCTAATGATGTCTGATGATGAAATGTCGGTCCAACAGTGATCAGCAGATTAGGAAAAACCTGTGGTAATCGTAAGTCGCCGTAGTCTAGTTAGTAGTGTGTCGGCTTATTAGACATAAGGCTACAGTTCAAACCCCAGATCAGACAACAAAACGAAAAATATGAAAAAAAATATTTCTTTCTCTCAGCAGAAAAGTTGGGCAGTAAATAAGGTCCCGCCACTCGTGTATAAAATTAACGTAGACAACATAAGTGGTGTGAGAAGCTAGGTCGTAATCTTGACTGAAGGATTGTAATGACCAATTATGTACGTATATGCGGTAATCGTATTGTGTTGATCCATTGTATACGGTTGACAAACCAAAATTAATAGCCGGAATCGACTGAAGCCCTATCACTATGGCTATAAGAAGATTGCAGTCTGTATGTGGTACTAAACTGAAAACAAAGAAAAGTACAGAATAATAGTTAAAGAAAGTCGCTTCAATAGATGTGCGATGGTTTGTATGAGAGAGGCCTTATGGCATTACATTGAGATTGAGAACGATAAAACGGAGCATAGGAGATTAGAATGGAATCATAGGATATGATAGCAGAAGCTCACTTCAGCACACATAGTGGTCTCAATATTTACTAAGCTTTCCCTTAGAATCAAGCTGAAAACCACAACGAAAGTTTAATGAATTTAGTATGTAATCAATCCCAGGCAAAATGTATAACGCCTATGTCAAATCATAGACGGACTCAACAGCCGTCCAGTTCGTAATCAATCAAAAAAAGTCAACTATCATACGACGATAGCCCTTTAAATTGTTGGAAGAAGTTTTCCAGGATAATTTAAAACAAAAAAAACTGCAGTGGAATACGACCAGGAGAAGTTGGAAACTATCGAACACCTCCTCTGTAACTGTCCAGCCCTTAGAAGGTTGAGAATCCTGGGCACGGGCTTCTTCGGGGATTTGAACTCTTAAATCGAGTGCCGACATTAAGGCTCTTCACAGATTCATTAATAGTTTGAGCTTCAATGGCGTAGTCGCGCTATCTTGGTCTGTGTTAATCCTGCGCCTCCTTATCCTGCCTTTTCTACCTGCTCTCTTTTTCCCTATTTACTTTATTATCCTCTCTCCTTTAGGACGTATTACAACGAGTCAAGTTTTACCTCCGAGTATTGTACTTGTCCCAATGGCAAGTACACGTCCTCTAACCTAACCTAAACCAAATGCCATCTCCAGAGCATTATGCGAAACAAACAGTAAAATTTTTCGAATGCACTAGCTTTTCCAGAATCTCTTCTGGTTTCTCCAAACACCGTATGCGATAATTTAGCTTGTTGAAGTAACGACAATGTGAAAAATAAGCTTCGAATAGTGTGGGTCATGTTTATCCACTACCACTTCCGTCGTAAGTTTCAACTATTTTTGGGCGTGTTTCAGTTGTTAAACGATTTGCATTTGTAAATAGTTATTCAGACGAACGATAACAACAGCTGATATCAGCAGTCCGACGGATTCCAAACTGCTTAGTCCGATATTAGAAGCAGTGAAGCGGGATATCCCTTTATATTCTAAGGGGTGATTTTTAAAGAGCTATAGGAAAATTTTTCAAAAAAAAACACATAAAATTCAGAAAAATTCATGAAATCTTTATTTGAATCGATAGTACGGTCCATATAATTTAATTTTTGAAGATTATTTCATGTAAATGTTGACCACGACTGCGCCTCAAATGGTCCATCTGCTTTGTACAATTTTGGCATACTCTTTCCAACATTTCGGCCGGTATCTCACGAATAAATGCTTCAATGTTGGTTGTCTTCCAATGCGTCAATTGAAGCGAGCTTGTCTGTATAGACATGAGCTTTAACATAGCCCCACAAAAAATAGTCTAAAGGCGTTAAATCGCACGATCTAGGTGGCCAATTGACCGGTCCCGAACGTGAAATAAAATGTTCACCGAACTCGCCTCTCAATAAGTCCATTGTTACGCGTGCTGTGTGGTATGTGGCACCGTCTTGTTGAAACCACATGTCCCGCAAGTCAAGCTCTTGCAATTTGGGCAAGAAAAAGTTGGATATCATCTCACGGTAGCGCTCACCATTCACAGTTACGTTACGATTCGCAGCATCTTTGAAGAAGTACGGTCCAATGATGCCAAATTCAGTGATTTGCAAGCGTTGTTCGTTTGTAAGACGATTCATGGTTAAATTATGGACCAAACTGAAGATGTTTGACAGTGAAACAAAACACGAAACGTGCGTGAGCTGTTTACACCAGTGATGCCAAAAAGATAATAGCTAAAAAATCATCCTTTAGATGTCCAAATAATTACTTCGATACTTTTAATGGAGAAAAGAAATCTTTACATAATTTTTTTATCGTTTAAAAACCTGGCTTCCGGCTTTAATAAAAATTGAAAATTTCTTTCAAGTGCTTGATAATAAGACATCGTTTTGTAAATGTAAAAAGGTTTCCTGCATCAAAAAAAACTGATTGCAATTGTATTGCTTCATGTCAGTTTATTTCTCATTTTTAATGATAATTTAATGATAATAATTTACAAAATTCCAATATTAAAATTAACAAATACGTAACCGAATATATGAGCAATTTTGAAACAATGTCTGCGTATTATATTCTCTCTCTCTTGTCAACAGGTAATAAGAATTATGCCAGGAAATAATATTTTTTTTTCTACTGCATGTAGAATAGCTTGATGTAACGCTGTTATGCGATATGCTTAATAAAGCAAATAATTGTGTGCGTAAGTCCTAATGCAAAAAAATTATTCAAAAATTAAATGCTCAGATTACAACGATAATCATAATAATTTGCCACCGTCATACAAAGTAAACAAATTCGCTTTTGACAATAAAAAAACGGCTAAGAAACCCTTTAATTTCTAAAAAAAAATAAAAAAAAAATCGTAAGAACGAAAGAAATTTAATAAAAACTTCCGCAACGGATGTAGTGAGTAACAGCCTACAACAAAATGTCAACGATGTCTTCTGCTCATTCAAGGTGTTAAATGTCAATAAGAGCATGAAAAAAATCGATTGTAATAAAAATAATCGAAACGAACGACAAAATCACGTGCTTATGAGCACACACACACACACAAAAACTCAGAAAGGATAAGAAATCAGATACTTTGTCTGACAGGACAAATAAATTTTTTAATATCAAAAAGAAAAAATGAACACAAATTCCCTTAAATAAAAAAAACGCACCCACCACAATCTATTTAAAGATGAAAAAATTTTTTCAAAAAAATTTTGAAATTCAAAAAGAAAACAAAAATTCTTTTAAGCGCCAAAAATTTATTTTTTTTTGTTTGTGTGTTCAACAACTCGTGACACAAAAGCCTGATGATTAACGTACCCAAAATACATACTCATACCTCTGCACCAAATCTTTACATCTTGTACTGGTTCAGTTATCATTGTCGAACAGAGACAGGAACAGATAACCAAAAGAATGCATTCGTTCAACTTCCCAAAGAATTGAAAAAGAATTGCAACAACATGTTGGTTCACTCATTAAACAAAAGGCCTTTGGAATTTTCAAATTATTCATTTGGTATTTAAAGTTGACATAGAAGTGCAATGTTTGACTAAGAGTTGTAAGCCCTCGTGCGAAAGTCTTTGTAACTACAAATGTGGCCCCAAGAAGTTCAACATCTAATGGGTTTGAACTGCTCTTTTTATACTGGCTATCAAGTCTTTGAAATCGCCATAGCAGGTAGTGTGTTGGCTTATTAGACATAAGGCCACTGTTCAAACCCCAGGTCAGACATCATAACGATAATATGAAAAAATATTTCTTCGACGACTTCCTCTCAGCAAGTTTCTGGCAAAAACTGTGGGAGTAAATAAGAAATTGCCATGAAAAGTTTCTCAAAAATCTGTTGTTCCGTGTCGATTTTCAACTGTAAGTCCCGCAGCTCATGTATGAAATTAACCCACATAACATAAGTGGTGTGGGAAGCTAGGTTGTAAACCTGACTAAAGGATTTTAATGACCAATTATGTATGTATGTGTAGGAACTATAGGCACTTGTGCAAAAATATTTGTGACTAAAAATGGGGTACCAAACAATGCAATAACCAATGTTTAAACTGCTGTTCTTATATTGAGTATCAACTGTTTGACACTCGCTTGGTGGATAACAATTTCAATCTCTAGACTAGCCTGCCTTACCTTACATACTTACTCAATTCGTCATTACAGTCATTTAGTCGAGATCACGACCTAGCTTCACGCAACACCCATGTTATGTGAGTTAATTTTATTCATGAATAGCGAGACCAGTTTAAAAAGTCGACTGTGAAGGACATATTTTCGAGAAACTTTCATGGAAATTTTATTTACTTTCAGAGTTTTTGCCAGAAGTCACCGAAGAATCATTTTTTCGTTTGTCGTTTTGTTCGAGTTCGAAATTTTATTTACTTTCAGAGCTTTTGCTAGAAGTCAGCAAGGGAATATGTCGTTTTGTTCGAGATGTCCAAGCTAAGATGTGAACCACGAGCTCGAGCCTAAGAAGCCAACACACAACTTACTAGACAACAACGGCTTCTTACTTGGAAGGGATAGTCTTTGTTTGATGCTGATCTATCAACCACTGACGACTGAATTGAGGGCTTTTGCCATCATATAATGCTGTCTTAGTTTCCACGAATAGCAGATCGTTATGTAAGAGAATGATCGTTTCTGAAGCTCTACTGATTTCTCAGTACAGAAGCACAGTCTTCCTGACTTAAATTTTTACTTTGGACACGGATATATTTGACCTTTACTTCGCAGCAATTCAATTTTGTATTCCCTTTGTTGTGAGAACAAACCGCGTTTACAATTTCATTCGAACTTTTGAAATATTACAAGGTATGAGCCAATCGAATGCAATCGTATACCACAATTGGAATTAAAATTCTTTCAAATTTAAAGACATTCAATTAACTTCCTCTTGCAAGCCTCTGGTCAATGATGTCATTCTTTGAACAGCTGTTTGCAGATCATCTCAGTTTATTGACACGCGCTGTAGCAAACATGTAAAGCAGAAAAACAAACACAAACTCGAAAATCTCTTCTAAATCTCATCATTCTTAGTGATGCTTACCAAATCCACCCTCATATGTATACAACACAAGAATTAATTCATTTCGATATTCACCCTCTTGCTACTACTATTGGTCTATTGTTTGCAAAACCATCTTCAAATTTCTTCTTTTCTTCACCTACGGATCACCTGAATGTAACGGAATAGAAAAAAATCATCAAAAAAGGAATACAAAAAAAAAAATTTTATTTGTTTAGAGGATTTTGTATCTTTTATTGAATAATTTTGCTGCTGCCACCTCATTATGTTGCGTATTCGGGGACCATGTGTGTATGACAGAGTGTATCTGTGCGCCAAAGTATGCAATCGAATTCTTCAATCATAGAAATTTTTGTTCAGCTTGTTTATTGTCAGCTGTTGCTACTTTTTCTTTTGTATTGAAAACAAACCAAAAAAATTAAATGAGTTTGCGCGCCAAATATCTTCTTGTGTTTTAAGGTCATGAACATCTTACGAGGAATACAAATTGTTATGGCAACTAAAATAACGAATGTGTTACAGTTTTTGTCAATTGAAGAATGTTTTTTGTAACCTATTGGTGAAGGCAAGTTCAAAATCGTTACAAAGCCGAACAAATATTAACGTAATGTTGCCTACAAATAGGTCAGATATGTAATATGTAATAAATTGCACGATAAATGATAAAACCGTGGACCTAAGATATTGTTACGTTTTTACCTTTTAAAAACATTTAAAATATGAGCACGTATATTGGAAATAAAATTAAAATAAATTTGTGTTTAGTTTTGATTAAAATTCTTTATTATTCGCACAATTCTGTGCGCTACTATTCACAACTTGATGTAAACAACAACAATTGCTCTTCTTTGTTATTCCTCTGTTTACAACCTTTGCATAAACTGTAACAATCACTAAGCAATTATACTACACATCTTTGTAACGGAAATCTTCAAACCACGATTACTTTCTTCAAACGCACCGCGTCTTCACACAAGACTGATTGAACTTCACTAACTCACTCGCCTACTTTGCCTTGCCTTTTATAAGGCAGAGTAAACGGTCTGATGAATGTTCTTAAAGGCGAATGTTCGTGGCTTCGAATTCTCGAAATCTCTATAAATGTAAACCTCGTTGTTCCATTACTGTTGTTTGTGTATTTTGTTTACATTTATTCTTGTAGTGTTTATTGTTCTATTTTTGTTTACTTGTTTACCATTTTTTTATGCTGATGTTTGTTGTTGTATTTTTGTTTATAATTTTAATGTTAAGCGATTGGAAAAGCAAAACACCAGTATTTAGATTTTTCATTTTCGTAACAATACCATAAAGCATCACAGTCTTCTAACAGCTGGGTAACAGGTCAAACAACAGAAATTGTATGTGTTTATTTTTCAGCTACAAATTCAGCATGTTTGCTTATTCAAGAAGCTTTTCTTGCTGCTTTTCGATTGAAGATGGAGGTCTTCTATTAAAAATCGTTGCGGAGTGTTACATCAAGTGTCATAAAAGGAACCTTGAAACCTGCCTTGACAACTACTCAAAATTCTCTTTTAATATCGCTGCCACTCAATTATTGAAAGAATACTTATTAAACGCACTGTGTCGAGTTGCATTATCTGGGTATATAAAAGGTGACAGATTTTTGAGATAGATTTCACTCCAATTTTTTTTAATCACTGCAGTTTTCCAGTAAAAAGTCAGAGAGGAAGTTATCAAAGAAATATTTTTTCATATTTTGTCTCGCTTGAGATCTCTGAGCTAGGTTTTGAACCATAGGTTCGAATATACATACTAAACCAACACACTACCTACTAGACTGCGGCAACTTCGATCACGGCGATTAAGGATTTATCAACTTCGCCAATGTGGAAGTTACCCTAACTCGTTAGAGGATTTGCGAGTTTCAGCAGAGACTGTTCTCAGCATAATATTACCCCTATGTGGGGTTCAAACCTTTTACCAAATATCTCTTATTGTCATAGTATTTGAACAAGATATCTGGTTTATACTTTGTAAGCAGCGATTGACGAAAATTTGTTTTATAATTTTATTTTCGACTGCTATAGGCCAAGTTTTCGAATCATATAACTGAACAGATATTTCTATTAGACGTTTCCACGTATATTGCCTGCTTATTTTACATTTTCTTGTATTTTAAAGGTTATTCCAGCTTTTGAATTCTGTGTTTTATGCCCTGCATTGTAACTTTATTTACGAAAAAAATACGTCTCAATTTCGTTAAGTTTTTCATGATGTGTTATCGGATTTGAAGCGTACAGATTATATGTTGAACCTTTCCCGGTTCATTATGCATTTGAAATAGATTTGACTGCATGTGCTGATGTTTGTACAATTTCGTTCGTATAATCTACATTCTCTAGACTGGAGTTGTCTCTAGTTGATATCTCCGTTTTGCCTAATATCCTTTATGATAATCCCATGAAATGCTTTACTTATTCACTTCTAGACCTTGCTTTTATATTTAATGCATATAGATTTCAGCAAGCTTTGAAATATGCTTATAGCCTGACATCTGATGAAATATTTGAAAACCACGGCAGAGAATCATAATCATATTAAGACATCCCTTACTGCATCATTTTCGGTTTGTGTTTTTAAACCTAACGCGTATAGGTGCTGATGTTTGGACTATATCGTCTTCATATGTTAATATTTGAGCCATTAATTGAGTTTTTTATGAATAAAACAACAAAATAATAGTAACATATATACATAATTAATCATTACAACTCTACAGTCATGATTACAACCTAGCTTCTCACACCAATCATGTTGCGGGTGTTAATTTTTATATATGTGTGGTGGGACCTACAATTTGAAACCGATTCCGCACGACAAATTTGTGAGAAACTTTTCATGGCAGTTTTTATTCACTTTTAGAGTTTTTGCCAGAATTCAGCTGAGAGGAAGTTGCCGAAGAAATATTATTTTCTTCATATTTTCGTTTTGATGTCTGACCTGTGGATTGAACCGTTTCCTCACATCTAATAAGCCAACACACTACCTACTAGACTACGGCGACTACGTAACAGTTAAAGAAAAATAATGCTTAATCAGTCCTTAGGCCAGTGCCCTGTAATATCCAAACCCTGACAATAGGTTGCTGTAAGTCACAACTGGGGAAATATTTGAAAAACAATGCAAGAAACCATATTAATTTATCATGAAGAACCATATTTCAAGGATTATTCAGGTTGACATTTATGTACAAAAAGTCTAACATTTGACTTATCCTGTGCTGCTCCATTCAAGCTGTACTTTGGAAGGATGTTTTTAATATTTTTTTCAGATTACGAAAACAACGAATTACGTTGATTGAAACTTTTCTAAAAATTGTTTTAAAAGCCTTGGATTAAAGTTCAAAATTCAATAACTGAAGTCCACTTCTAGCAACCATTTGATATTAGAAAATATTTTTATACCCATATTGGACATTCTGGTGTAGGTTACCATATACTCAATCATAGCTAACCCTAACTTTTCTCTTTCGTTTTTCTCTTTTCTTATTTCAATTGCTGCTAAAAATGATTGTAAAACAGTTTGGCATGCTGTTTTCGAAATATGTATTTCCAAGAATAGAGGAGGTTCGTGTCTTAAGTCTTTTGTTTATTTGGGTTTGTTTTTTTAACATTTTATTTACGAGCAACTCAATTGGTTTCTTATTTGATAATTTCATTCCAATAGTTAATCACCATATCCAATACGAATAGTAATTTGATGTCACTCCTGGACATTCTAAACGAGAAACCAATTGACATTTCAATGCGTTGCCATCACTTGCAGACAAACATAAAAATTTTTTTGGAATGGCTAGCCAATTCAAAAGGAAGGAAGAAAAGAAATTTGTAGGAAAAAAAAAATAGAAAACATATAAGACAACATGTCCAATCAGATGTAACACCACAATTTCTTTCTTTACACCAGCTACGGCAGAGCCTATATGGTATACGGTATACAAGCAGTTAAGGCTGCTGCAAGGCAGTTAAGAATGCTTGAAGCTTGAAGAAAAAATCGAAAATTTAAACATAAAATACTCAAAATGTCTTAAGGAAGACAACACATTTTAAACAACAATTGATAGACATTTGAATAGTGTTAGAAGCACGTGCTGTAATCAAAAGAAAAATAAACAGGACAGCAGCAGAACAGAAGCATTTTAAATGCTTATGCTGATGTTGTATGCAAATTGAAAGATTTGTTACAAATTTATTTTAAGCCTGCTGCTGCTATAAACAAATCGAATCGAAGTAATCTCTTGTCGTTCTGAATAAGACATACCAAAATTACAAGACAATTACGCATGTACAGCAGCCCAATGGAAATTTAAAATGTAAAATGTTTTCTATGATTTAAATTTTATTATTCAAGATTTCTTCTGTTCTTTGGAAATGTTAATGTTAGCTGAAGAATAATTTGTAATGGAAACAAGGACGAGCATGTGGTGTTTTTATACATACAGTATGGTACATAAGTACATACATATGTATGTATTTGAGAAGACAAAAGACCTCCATTATAGCTGAGAACAATAAATCATAAAATATTCTTCTAAAGTGTTTGAATATCTCATAAATTGTGCGAAATTCCTTAACTGCGCATCACAAAAATTTTTCCTTTTTTGTGTCTTTTTGTGTCGTGTTTTCTAAACGTCCCTTTAGATACTATTTTCTAAAGCTTTGCACGCAGCTGTGCTAATTCTAAAAATGCGCACAAAAGCTTCTTTTTTTTATTATCTATTGTCAGTAGAGAGAATAGAAAATTTTTTGAAAGACTGATTTTGTTTCATTTGAAGCAACATTACTTGAGTTTGTTCACTGGCCCATGGCAGTAGTAGCACCAAAATGTGTCTTCTTTTTTCCCTTTAAAGGGGTGGTGGGGTTGTAGTGCTCGTTTGGTGCTGTTGTATGGGAAAAAATATCACCCTCTTCAAATTTTAATTGAATTATTTCTTTCAAACACAATGATTTCCCTAAAAAATTGCGCATTTTCTTAAAGAACGTATTATTGTGTTGTGTTGAAACGGTGTTTGATTTTCAAGGGAGTTTTAAGGGTGGCGTGTTTCGTATTTTCTCGCAACGCCTATACCAACTGCGCATTTGAACAAAACTGGTTTTATAAAAATATTTTAAACAAAAAATAAAATCTGGTTTGAAAATGTTAAAGAACAGCCTGGTGGCCCATATCAGTACTTATAATTAAAACATAAAAAAACACTTAAAATAGGAAATTAAAACAAATTTCCTTTCAGCACATTGCTGTTGAATATACTTTGTATCTTATGTTGTAAACATATACACAAACAATCTTAAAAATCTTTATTTTAAAGAAAAGGAAAGTCTATATCAATGACTCCCAGTTAAAGGGAACCATTGAAGGTAGAATTATTTCGCCAACGATCAGAGTAGTCCAGTCTATTAAGCAGCCATGTCACTGTAGCTTTCTTTCCGGCGGAAGTGTTGACCATACAGGGAGTAGCAAAAATTATTGGGTACGTAGATAGATATTCCCAACTAGGCTTTACCTTACTTTCCAAGAGTCAGACGGCTATCAAAGCACTGGATTACGACGTAATGAACTTCAAGACGATGTACAGCTAACACTGTAGCGTCTTTCAGGCAGAAGTGTCCAGGATACAGGCTGTGGAAAAAATTATTAGACACGCAAATATTTCCAAGTGAGACTTTACCATACTTTCCAATACCCAGACGGCTATCAAGGCCCTGGATTACGACATGATGAACGATGTACAGATATCTTAATGAGGTAACAGAATGATATGACGTCCATATCGTATGGATGCCAGGACAGAGTGGCATTCCAGGTAACTGCAGAGGGGTCACAAGTCGCAAAACATCGAAAGCTCTGATGAATTCTTTGAAAATTCTAAAAACTTTCAAGCTTATAATTGACAATACGGTCGTCGATTCTAGCAACAATAGATGGCCGGCTTAGGATACGCACAGTTCGGCGCAGAAAATCTAGCCAAAGCTGGATGAAAAGCCCACAACTAGTCTGCTTAAACACGAAAGAAGCACGCTCGGTATGGTCATTAGGGTCATTACATACATACATACACGCGTAACTGGTCATTACAACTCTTTAGTCAAGATTACTACCTAGCTGCGCACACCACCTACATATGTTGTGTGTGTTAATTTTATACATAAGTGGCGGTACCTACAGTTTCAAGTCGATTCCGAACGACAGATATTTGAGCTACTTATCATGGCAATTTTTATTTACTCTCAGAGTTTTTGCTAGAAATATTTCGTTCTTTTGAATATATCTGAGCTTGGGTTTGAACCGTGGCCTCACATCTAACTATCGACTAGACTATGGCGCCTTATCAGGGTCATTGCGTAGAATTAAATAATAGGCACGCATGCGAGCCGATTTGTTGCTGGTCACCTTACATACATAATTGGTCTTTACAACCCTTCAGTCAGGATTTCGACCTAGCTTCTCTCACCACTTATGTTGTGTGCGTTACTTTTATACATAAGTGGCGGGACCTACAGTTTAAAGTCGACTCCGAACGACAGATTTTTGAGAAGCTCTTCATGGCAATTTTATTTACTCTCAGAGTTTTTGCCAGAAATCTGCTGAGTGGAAATCGCCGAAGAAATACTTTTTGTATTTTGTTTTGATATCTGGCCTGGGGCTCGAACTCTGGCTTTACATCTAATAAGCCAACACACTACCTACTAGACTACGGCGACTTCTTGTTGGTCACCTTGCAAATGATTTTTGTAGAAGCTGCAGATAGGAAGAAGAGGAAGAGTCTCTTCATCATGAAACTGGATAGATATCAGGCACTATATCGTATAGTGGTGGCCAATTGATGTTGCTAAAACTTGAAATGACTATCCCTGAAAACTTTACATGCAATCAAGCTAAAATCAATTGTGTTTTGTGGCTCTTCAAAACGTGTTACAAGTTTTGAAACCACATACCATTCATTTCATAATGGTGAATTGTAGCCCAAAACCGCTCCATACACGGTCATATCGTTTTTTTTTTGGACTCATTGTAGCAAAAATACAATCCAAAGATTGATCTTGACCAAAAAAGTCACTTTTTCTGGAGGCAATGACTTTTCCCCGAGTTGTTTTCTGAGTCTTTGAGCCCCAAGTTCCATGTGCAACAATTTTGAGTAAGAAATAAGCCTTCGAGAACATTGTTCTCTCTAGTAAAGTTTGGCTCAGCTAGGCTCACCGACTATCGCTTTTGAAAAACTGCCATTATGAACACACTCTGCTGCGACCAACAACATTGAGGCAAACAGAAATTTTGAAAAACCATGCAACTGTGGTGTGAACTTACAAATTTTTTTAATGCCTGTTGCACAACGTTTCTTTGCAACACATATATATTAAATACTTTGAGAATACAAATTTAAAAATTATTTTAAATATCTCCTCCCTTCTAACTCGCATATGTCGTTTGACAAGGAGTGATCATAACACACCATAGTCCCAAATGAAATCCCATATTCATTAGTTATATCACTTGGAACTTACTTACAAGTGTCTTTTAATCTGTCTTCCTTTATCTTGGATTTTTCGTAAGTGTTGTCATCTATGCGTCGTTCGAATAAAAATTGATTTTAAAATTAATTTTTTTTTTATTTATTCAAAAGCAACATTAACTTGAAGCTGAAAAAGGTATGGAAACGATACAATTCAATATTAGCATAACGACGACAACAACAACAACAACAACTACAATATACAATGACATTTCAACACTTGTTGTCAAGTTGTTGTTTGTAAGACTATCAATGACAACCCAAGCGACAAGAGCGTCTTACAAAACTCCTTTGCATACTTTCGCGCACCTAAACACTGCTACACATATGCCACGTTTGGAACTGGAGAACTGTTTTTCTAATACGTAGAGGAGTGTGCAACATTTGTAGAACCAAAGTAAAGTAAAAAACCGGGCACAGACATCAATTGTCAGTTGGTATGCAAATCGCCTAAAAGCTATAACATGAGCTTTAAAACTACTGCTGTGGCTGCTGCTACGTGGTGTGGCATGCCACAGTATGCAGCAGAAGCAACTTAATGTTGACAACAAACATACATATACATACATATGTATATGAGTGTAAAGTTGTAAATTTTAGGACACAAAATGTTGCAAGAGGAAGAAAAGAAAAAAAATGCAAAACGCATACGAGTATTAAAAGGAATGGTTTTGTGTTGTGCTGGTGTTTTATGTTTGTAGGGTAGAGAGAGAGAGAGAGAGAGAGAGAAGGAGGGAGAGAATGAGCGTATGAATGGTGTGAAGCTGAAGAAAAAAACGAGAAAAAAAATGCAAATCTGGTGAGATCTATGAGCGAAATGTGATATTTCACACGATTTATAGTTACAATGCTGTAAACATAACAGCAGACACCACATAAACAGCGCAACCAAAAACCAGCAATATCAAGAGCAACAGTAACAGCCGCAGTAATATTACAATGACAGCCAACGTAAGATAGCTATTGCGACAGATGGACAGAAAAACAGACAGAAAGACAGTCGTTGGAACAGCCAATAAGGACGTGAAGACATTTAAACGTGGCAAGTTGATGTTTTCTTAGCGGCGCAGCGTGTGTCACAAATCAGCATTAGTTTGTGTTTTTAAATAGAAAGAATAAGGAAAAACTACAGCTCCCACTGGTGACGCACATATATCGGTAATTTCTATAATATTTAGAGATCCAAAACAGAGATCTTTTCATGTCCACTACCACAGTCTAGACCATTGCAAATGCAATCCCTTAAGACTAGGCTTTAACAGATACAAGAACACATACATCCATGCTTTGCAATATTTGATAATGTTGATATGTAGTGGGTTTTAGGATGGCTTGGAAGGCAGCAACATTTGTTGAATGATGGGGCTTTTGTAGTTACTTCATCATAATAACACAACAACAACAACAACAAGAACAGCAACAGCAATGACATCAACAACCATAACAACATTAAAACAAATCTCAAGTTTTTCTTATTATTATTATTGTTGTAATTGTTGTTGTTGTTGTCGTTGTTGCTGTTTTAGCCAAAGTCTTTATTTTGTTTGTGAGCGGCTTAAAGTTTTTCTATTCCCAGGCGATAAGTAATGAGACCACACACGTTGCATGTTAGTTTTTTTTTTTTTGTTCTTCTCTCCAACTGCATATCCGTCGGACTTTTCGCTATTCTGTGAGTTTGTCTGTCCATTAGCTGGTGTGTGTTTGTCTGTCTGTATGTTTGTATGTTTTGTCGGTAGGTCGTTCGCTCTGTGTCGCACATTTCAAGTATGTTTGGGAGTATTTTTTTTTTGTTTGTTTTGTATGTTGTTGCTCCTGTTGTTGCTGTTATTGCCATGTTGACATTACCAGCCTCTGCTTGTTCCGAAAACTTACACTCAGAGAATAGATTCAGAGAATTTTGAAACTCAATTCAGTCAGTGTAGTAAATTCTAGGATCGTCAGGGAATGCCGCCGCTGCCTCAACCTTCTTTCTGGGCGATTCAGTGTCACACTTATCTGGGTCCCCGGACACTGCGACATTCCGGGAAACTGAAGAGCAGACGACCTAACCAGGGCTGGCGCACTTCTTCCGGAATCCTCTTCAAACAACTTGGGAATGCCACTTACCTTGTTCAAATTGGCCATCGCGCGGAAATTCTCCCGGGGCGCCAACCTATCCTGGGTCAATGAGGCCCTCAATGGACAGAAGGCGCACCAACCAGTTACTTGGACTTGGTCGTAACATCATCTCGATCACAGTGGCCATGCTTACAGGTCATTGTGTTATGGGGAGACACGCGGAAAGAATGCGTCTCCCATTTAACGATTTCTGCCGTGGATGCAGATCCGCTGAGGCAGAGGAGACTGTTATCCACTTTCTATGTCAATGCCCATCTCTTGGGAGATGCAGATATAGGTTATTTGGCTCTCCAACCTTTGTCAGCTTGACGGAGCTATCGTCCATTGACGACAAGGACATAGCCTCGTTTATCAAACTTTCTGGCTGGTTTTTCAGCATTTGGTAGTCGTGCTTTAAATATGCAGCCCTTGCGCTGACCAACTTCTCCCTCATTGGCTCGGAGGAACTTCGTCAGTACAGGGACTGCATTCACCTGTGGCGCCACAACGGGCCGCTATGCGTGCTCAAGTGAGCTTTTGGTATAAAGCTACCACACTAACCTAACCTCCAAGGAGATACAAGAAAAATTTTCATTGTGGTAGAGCAAAAACAAAAAGGATGCGAAAAGCCAAAAGCTTGAAATGCTGATACTGAACTGAACTGCCTAAGCTAGCTAAATAGTATCGTGGATTAGTGAATACACTCATCAGCGTCGTCAGGATGCCCTATTTAGTTTTAAAATATCATGTTTCTCTCCTCATTAAAATCGTCCCAAAATATTTTTGTAATTCTGTCTTGTAATTCTGTGTGTGTTTTCGTCAATTTTCTCAGCTTGGTTTTTAATGTACTGATAGACATTGGGTTATCCAAGCTTATGGTATTTAATACTACAGCTGTATTAACCAGAATCTTCGCTTCCTCATTACCAATCACTTCATGGTGACTAAGGATCCATATAATGCGTTCCTTTCCATATCTAGAGTAATTGTTAAACGCCTTTAAACCTTCGTTCAAATACATTTTGCCCGCAATTGTAATAGACTTTGGAGGTTCCTTGATCTTCTATTTGACTCTAGAAATGTTTTAGATGTTCAAATCCAAGAAATTAGATTCAAAGTCGGGTTTGATAGGCTGCATCTTGTGTTAATCTACTTACACATACATACAGTTTTCCCTCGATTTACGTCGTAGAATGTTTCGGAAAAAGGCTACGTAAATCGAAACGACGTAAATCGAATTTCATATTGCTCATACTACAAAGTAGTATGTTTTTAACAAGGAACTTAAAAAAGTTACAGTAATCTTTCGATTTACCTCACAGTTGGTTCCAAAAAAAGGCGACGTAAATCGAATGACAACTTAAATCGAAGTTGAAGGGAAAAAATTTTTGACGACGTTAATCGAAATAACGTAAATCGAGACGACGTAAATCGACGAAATACTGTAATAGGTCATTACAATCCTTCAGTCAGGATCTCGACCTAGCTTCTCACACCACTTATGTTGTGTGCGTTAATTTTTATAGATGAGTGGTGGGACCTACAAGTTTAAAGTCGACTCCGAACGACAGATTTTTGAAAAGCTCTTCATGGCAATTTTATTTACTCTCAGAGTTTTTACCAGAAATCTGCTGATAGGCAGTCGCCGAAGAAATATTTTTTTTTTCATATTTCATTTTGATGTCCGAACCGGTGGTTTGAACCGTGGCCTTACATCTAATAAGCCAATACACTACCTACTAGACTACGGCGACGGCATTCTACCTACCATACTTCAAATTTCCTTTGGACCATTACATTGCCTACGAAACTTCTTTTTCCTCAGGTGTATTCTGTTGACCAACAACAAAATCTGTGTCCATACTGCGGCATCTGTTTGCCACATAATTATTTTTCTTTCGTTTTTTTTTTTCGAAGTTCTGTTTTTTTTTTTTTTTGTGTTTATTTGTTTGTAAACTTTTCATTGTGTTTGTTTCTTTTGTAATTCTGGCAAAATTTTAATTTGAAAGTTTGTTAACATGTAAGCAAATACGTTACGATACGATATGTTATACTCTCTGTACAATGTCTCAGTGATCATATAAGTGATAGAAAGAATTGAAGTTATTGTTCCCTTGTTCTGTTTTTTATTTATTTTGTATGCTTTTTAAGTAATTATTGGCAACATGGTGCGATTTTTTGCAACATTCTAATATGAATGCTAATACACCTGCTTATGATAGTTTTTTTTTTGTGCCTCAAAACACCAACCATCTCGATTTAACAATGTTTTGCAAGCTTAATGTGCTTATAATTACAATATGATTTCAAGTTAATTCAAGTCATTTGGTTTTGGCTTCATATTGTATGTAATAATACTGAAGCAATACTGTATACACATACTCGTACATATGCGTTGAGTTTGTATTATCGTTTATCGTAAATCGCACGTGCTCTTGATCAAAAAAAATGTCACTAAAAAATGCTGAGATCATGTTTGTTTCTAATAATGTTTCTTCCTTTTTTTGCTTGGATTTTGTGTTTTTTTTTTTCTACTAAAACAAAACTAAAGTAATGCTCCTGTTAATGGACCTCCTTAAGTTGTTGTTAGCTGACTATATATGGTCTAATATGCACCTGTTAATTAAAAGCGTTGTTGAGTTTATTGCTATTGTTAGTGCCGCTGTTGTTGTTGTTGTAGTTGTTGTTGTTGTTGTTATATGCTTTTATAGTTTTTTATATCAGCAAATCTGGTTTAATTTTTATTTGATTTTGTTTTTTTTATTAATCTCTCTCTCTCTATATATATATGTATGTATATAGATATACATACGTACGTTTAATTAAGCAATTGTTTCATGATTTTATTGCCTGTTTGGCTTTATTCATCCCATGCCAAATTTGTTAAATATGCAGTGTTATTTCTATTGAGATACCCACTCACATACACTCGCACACACTAATGCCTCTAATCATAGCTGCCAGATAAATAAAGCAACAAATCGTCAAATATTAGAAGAAAAAAATTGTCAAAATCATCAAAGACGTTCATTAAAATCGTAAAAAAAATCGTCAGAAAAAATAAATTCATAAATTGAAAGGTTTTATAAAAAAATGTATTTTTATTGTATTAAAACATAGGGGGTGATTTTTTAAGAGCTATAGGAAAATTTAAAAAAAAAAAACACATAAAATTCAGTAAAATGCATGAAATCTTTATTTGAGTCGATAGTACGGTCCATATAATTTAATGTTTGAAGATTATTTCATGCAAATGTTGACCGCGACTGCGCCTTAAATGGCCCATCCGCTTAGTCCAATTTTGGCATACTCTTTCCAACATTTCGGCCGGTATCTCACGAATAAATGCTTCAATGTTGTCTTCCAATGCGTCAATTGAAGCGGGCTTGTCTGTATAGACATGAGCTTTAACATAACACCACAAAAAATAGTCTAAAGGCGTTAAATCGCACGATCTAGGCGACCAATTGATCGGTCCCGAACGTGAAATAAAATGTTCACCGAACTCGCCTCTCAATAAGTCCATTGTTACGCGTGCTGTGTGGCATGTGGCACCGTCTTGTTGAAACCACATGTCATGCAAGTCAAGCTCTTGCATTTTGGGCAAAAAAAAGTTGGATATCATCTCACGGTATCGCTCACCATTCACAGTTACGTTACGATTCGCAACATCTTTGAAGAAGTACGGTCCAATGATGCCAAATTCAATGATTTGCAAGCGTTGTTCGTTTGTAAGACGATTCATAGTTAAATTATAGACCAAACTGAAGATGTTTGACATTGAAACAAAACACGAAACGTGCATGAGCTGTTTAAACCAGTGTTGCCAAAAAGATAATAGCTAAAAAATCACCCTTTACATACGTATTTTAGTTTAAAAATAAAACAATAAAGGCCATTATTACAACTTGCCGCTAACTTGGATTTAGTTAAAGTTACCTTTAGCTAAAAGGAACTAATGGGTTCGCCATCTAACGTTTTTTTTCAACTAGTGCTTATTTCGTGAATGGTAACACTTAGCTCATGTCTGATTTGACAGATAATTAGTTTTATCCTTCCGCTGAACGAATATGATTGTTTATACGCTTGAACAACGCTGGGAAATATTGCGACATTCCTTTGAAAATCATGGTAATGTTGCAGAATGTGTGCGAAAATTTCGTACGGATTTTGGAAGAAGAGAAGCACCGTCAACTCCGTATGTTCGTTATCTTGTGAAAAAAAGTGAAAGAAACTGGCATCCTCGGCATCGATAAACCAAAGCGTGAAAAGCCAAAAACAGTGCGTACACCCGAGAATATTGCTGCTGTGGCAGAAAGTGTGCGTGAAGCGCCATCAACATCAATTCACCGTCGTTCTCGTAAATTGAACATTTTGGAGACATCATTGAGACGAATTTTGCATAAAGACCTTGGTATGACGCCAAACAAAGTCCAATTGGTTCAGGAGTTGAAGCCAATTGACCATCTAATGCGTTTTCGCTTCGCTAAGTGGGCCTGCGATCGACTTGCAGAAGATGCCGATTTTGGCAAAAAAATCATCTTTTCAGATGAAGCTCATTTTGATCTTGGCGGGTATGTAAACAAGCAAAATTGTCGCATTTGGGGCACAGAAAACCCGCACGCATACATTGAAAAGCCGACGCACCCAAAACGAGTCACTGTTTGGTGCGGATTTTGGTCAGAGGCATAATTGGGCTATTTTTCTTCGAAAATGAGCAAGGAGTGGCCGTTACAGTCAATGCCGATCGTTATCGGGCCAAGGATGATCCTCCCTTTAGCTTAACGTTCACTTCTACCATATTGTTCACTTATAATAAGGAAAAACAATTTATCTGCCCTTTAAAATCCTCCCTTCAGTTAAGTTGTAATAATGGCCCTAAAACACATTTAACAAAAAAAAAATTCAGTGTGATGTTGGCTAGAATCGACACTTTATTTAGTGCCTTGGCTTCTAAATATGGTGCAAGAAATATTTCACATCATCTTCTTCCTATTTACACCACTTATATTGTGCCGAGAATCGAATACAACTCTCATGTATGGGCCGGTGGCTGAACGTCTATTTTGAGACTTCTTGACTGTGTACAGGAGAGGGTGAAGTTGCTCGCTAATGACTGTAAGATATCCAACTCCATTGATTCATTAGATCATCGTTGCAATGTGACTTGTGTTTCACTGTTCTATCACTACTACAAAAGATTTTGCTCGAGCGAAATAAGGGGACTTGTTCACGTATGTTCAAGAGAATCATGTATTCCTACATAACAGTCGTCTTTCTCGGCAAGCACCTCCATTTGTGGTTAATTGGCCATTGAATTGCACACTGTATTACAGACAAAATTCGTTCTTCTTTCATTCTCCCTTCTTGCAGAGGTCTTTCCTGTCACTTGTGTCATAAAAGGTTTCAAATCTAGTGTCTGTACACAAACACTACTCCCTCATTCCTCCTGCTCATAACATATTTTCCTAGTTCGAATACAATGCTGTGCATGAGTAGGGGCCATCCCATGAGTGTTGGTCGTACGAAAATAAATATTGGCACTTGCCTTTGGTCTTCCTAGGGTGATATTAGAAGCTATATTCGGATCTTAAAAAATGGTTTGCAATGGCAAATTGGAAATTATGTTCAACTGCGAGTGCCAATTTTATTTCAAAATTTTTGATATTGCTAAAGGGTCCGCCAAATAACTTTTTTTTTTGAAAATGCTTAAAAATAAAACTACTGAATATTTTTTCAAATTTCTTTTTTCATTTGAAAGTACAATCCTTCCGGATAATAATGGAAAATAATTTCATTCAAATGGCTGCCTCGGCTGGCCATGCAGTAGCCTACACGATCGGTCCAATTTTTAAAGCATATTATCGATTGTGTGCAGCTGTATTTCACCAATGGCTTCACGAATATTGTCCTTTAAAGCTCCAATTGTCTCTGGCTTGTCGGCGTAACACTTATCTTTGACGGTACCCCACAAAGAATAGTCCAACGGTGTCAAATCGCAGCTCCGAGGTGGCCCAATTATGCCTCTGGACCAAAATCCGCACCAAACAGTGACTCGTTTTGGGTGCTTCGGCTTTACAATGTATGCGTGCGGGTTTTCTGTGCCCCAAATGCAACAATTTTGCTTGTTTACATACCCGCCAAGATCAAAATGAGCTTCATCTGAAAAGATGATTTTTTTCACAATATCGGCATCTTCTGTAAGTCGATCGCAGGTCCACTTAGCGCATCGAAAACGCATAATCATTTGTTTTCCATTATTAACCGGAAGGATTGTGCTTTCAAATAAAAAAAGAAATTTGAGAAAATATTCAATAGTTTTTTTTAAAGCATTTAAAAAAAAAAAAAAAGTTATTTGGTGGACTTTTTATTATTTCTTGGGTAATGTTAGGTAGAACTTATAATTTTTCTTTAAATATCTGATCATTTCTTTCTAAGTTTCTTTACTAATTGACGCTTTTGCTTAAGTTATTTAGCATTTTATGAAGTATGATCCCAGGTGTTCGGTAAATAATATAAAAATTTAACACTACTCCTTGTTATTACTAACCTAAATTTGCAAGAGTAACAATTGTATACCAAATACAAGGCTCAACGAGGTTTTTAATGTACTAAAGTAAGGAATATGATGTAAATTTTTAATTTCCAAAAATCATCGAAATAAGAGCATAAATCGTCATATCGTCAATATGATATTTTTGGAGCACAAAATCGTCAAAATGACGATAAATCGTCAAATCTGGCAGCTATGCCTCTAATGCTTATGCTTTATTGCAAAAATCTGTAATTTTATTTGTAAATTTTAACCCATGCATCCATCTATCCAAGCCAAGCCAAGCCAAGCCAAACCATATTTATCGTTAAAGACATGTCGTGTGTCTTTGTCTTCCATTCAGTTCTTTTTCTTTTATTTCAGTGTGTTGTCATCATTTTTTCTTTTTGTTTTTGTTTTTGTTTTTGTTCAATTTCTGATTTTATTTGCAATAAATTGACGTAAATAATTTACTCTTTTTTTTTTGCTTTGTTTGTGGCATGACATGTTGTTTAGGCTTTAAGTTTGGCATCGCGTTTGACAGTAAACAGTTGCTAAGATTCATGTTAAATTATCACTTTGACAATAAACCGTATTTGTGCAGAAGAATTTTGTTTTATCAGTCTATTAATTGTGCAATTTTAATTCGCTTTATTCGCTCTCTCTCTCTTCTTTTCTCCCTCTAACTCTACTTGTATCCATGCGTTCATATAACTTGTATATGAAGGAGAAAAAAAAAGAAAAAAACAAAAGACTTAAGCTACAAACTCGATTTTTATATAAAATGCTCAATTAAGGCATCTTGTCATCTTTTGTTGTTGTTGCTGTTGTTGCCTTTGCTATAATTTTATTATTTTTATTTTCTATTTTTATTTTTATTGTTTTGATATTTTTTATGCGTTTTTTAATGCCTTTAATGTGATTTTAATAAGTTTGTCAATAGAAACTAAAGAAGAAAAAACTCTTTTTTTTTTATTGGGTGATTTTGTTGCCGTTTTAGTTTGACAGTAAACAAAAGACTTAAGCAACAAACTGGAATACCAAAAAAAAAATCATCAAAAATTTTAAACGTAAATTAATTGCAACAATTTGTTTTATTGATTTCAAAAAGACAAAAGAAAGAAAAACAAAAGATTCGTATTGTTTTTAATATGCTGGTAATTAATTTTTATAACCCACATTACCATACAGATTATAATGTCAAAGTATTAATGCTTATCTGCCTGCATGACATTTTCGTAATCTATAAAGGCAATATACGAGGACTAGTTGTGATCCAGTGAAGACTTTGTTAATGTATCAACATGATTATCATGATATCATGGATGTTATTATTTTTCTACATGATGGATAACATAGTTTCTTTAGACAATCATCGGGTTTTCTCATTTTCTTAGCATAATTTGGTTCTTCTCCTTGAAGTCACTGTAGTCTAGCAAGTAGTGTGTTGTCTTATTAGACGTCAGGCCACGGTTCAAGCCCTAGGCCAGACATCTTCAACAATATGATGATATTGTTTCGCTTCAAGATGTATGATAATTTGGTTTCGTTAAATAATCAATCCGTGATCTCCAGACTGAATAGAGTGTGACACTCATTCAAAAACTTTGCTTGGAACGAATCATATTATTTACTTGTTTTTTACAACCCTTTAGTCAGGATTAAAACCCAGCTTATCACGGCATACTTACCTAACTTATACTTACTTACTTAACAAGTCATTACAAGCCATTAGCCACTACCACAACCTAGCTCCACACACCACTGATGTTGTGTATGTTAATTTTATACATGAGTGGCGAGAATCTACAATTTAAAGTCGACTCCGAATGACAGATTTTTGAGAAACTTTTCTTGACAATTTTATTTAGAGTTTTTGCCAGAAATCTGTTGAGAGAAAGTCCACGCCGAAATATCTTCTCATATTTCGTTTTGCTAGAGATATTTGACCTGGGGTTTGAACCGTGGCCTTACGTCTAATAAGCCAACACACTACCTACTAGACTACGGCGTAGACTTATCAATGATTTTAATTTTGGTCCCCCTTCGAATTTTTCCTGTTGCTTAGAATGCACGAAAGAAGGATTTTGATAGGATTGAAGAGTGCAAGGTGCTCTGCAAACGACAGCAATCCAGGTACGAAACCAGGTGAAGGCGAAATTTATTCATCATTGTTTTTGAATTTCACAACAGAGTGAAATTCAATTTTCTTTCAAATAATCAATTCACGTATCACCTGACCCCTGACCTTCCAAAGAACATAATTACTTATATACTTAATGGGTCATTTTAAACCTTTAGTCATGATTTCGACATTGTTTCTCATACCACCCATGTTGTGGCTATTTTTATGTATGTGTGAAGGGACCTACAGTTTTAACGTGGACTACAAATGACAGATTTTTGAGAAACTTTTCATGACAATTTTATTTAGAGTTTTTGCCAGAAATCTGTTGAGAGAAAGTCCACGCAGAAATATCTTCTCATATTTCGTTTTGCTAGAGATATTTGACCTGGGGTTTGAACCGTGGCCTTACGTCTAATAAGCCAACACACCACCTACTAGACTACGGCGACTATCGTCTACATATTTGAGGTTTTCCAACCCTGTTTTAAATCTCCAGATAGTTTCTCTTGTTGAGGATGAGGTGTATACAGTATACAGTGCAACATTGAATAGCAGGGAAAAGAGAACATAATTTTGTGTAGCATCGGCTTGAATAGGCATTGGTCTGTAATATATTACAGCTTGGCCTATAATACCCTACTTATATCCATAATTTTCTCTAGAGTACTCCTGCAAGTCAATGAGCTTCGAATAACCGAGTAAGCAATGGCAACAGGAGGTTGTACCAAATCAATAAAAATAAATTAAAGTTGCTAAACACTCTTCAACAGATCCAAAGCCTTATTCATTGCATCGTAGCATTGACTTTAACGTCTCAGAGAGACACTTATTTGCAGTAAAAGCAACGATTTTATTGCCCGTGTTAGTGAGAATAATTGTGTGACAAATCACACTTTGTGAGATCATCATCATTATAATCATTCTCTCTTGCCGGTTTACCACATCGCTATATCGAAGTCTTAAATATCTGGCATATCAACAGGTATGTGCCCTGAGTAGAACATACTGTTACGTTTTTATCTTTTTAAAAATGTTTAAAATATGAGCTAGTAGATTACAAATAAAATAAAAAAATAAATTTGTGTTTAGTTTTAATTAAATTTTTTTATTATTTTCAAATTTCACTGTTCACAACTTGATGTAAATAACAACAATTGCTTTGTTTGTTATTCATCTGTTTACACCCTTTTCATAAACAATCACAATTACTAGACAATTGTTCGACAAATCTTTGTAACGGAGATCTTCAAACCGCGTTTACTCTCTTCAAACGCACCGCGTCTTCACACCAGACTGACTGAACTCTTACTGACTTTGATTTGCTTTGCTTTTTATATGACAGGGTAAACAGTTTGATGAATGCTCTTGAAGGCGAACGACTTAGCCTTCTCAAAATCTTATTACATTTATTTTTGTTGTGTTTGTTGTTGTATTTTTGTTTACTTGTTTATCATTATTTTATGCTGGCGTTTGTTGTTGTATTTTTGTTTATAATTTTAATGTTAGACAATTTAAAAACAAAACACCAGTATCTGGATTTTTAATTTTCGTAACAATACTATAAATTTTAAGTTAAGTTTCTTCTTCCTGGTGTGGTGTTGGCGCTGGTCACAGTAAATATTGTCTACCCCTAGAGATTTTGTAGTTGCCAAGAAGTTTTTTTTTTAATTTTTCCAATAACGAGCTTATTATTCTTTTGAATCATTATTCTCTCAAATTCTTTTACTTCTTAGGTACTGATTTTGATTACCAATTTTCGTTTATTTCGCTAGATATTGCAAACACCATTTTCAAAACAGTTTACCTTTGCTAAGGTGTACACTGTACACCCAATTGTAATAAAAATGATTTTCTTTCAAAAGTTTTCAAGTTCTTCTGTAAAGGTATGTTGAAAAATCACGTACCCATTGCTACAGGACACATCATATAATTTAAAATGTATCATCTTGAGAAATTATTGGCATTAAAACAAAAAAGAATTCTTTGAAGACTCCCACAAACATTATCGTAGAGGTTGGCTGTTGTTATTATTATTTTGGAGCGCATACCAAATAAAAAAAAAAAACCAGCAACTGCATGCGTTTACTGGTTGGTGATCATGTTGAGCGCCTACAAAATCATGTTGCACGTCAAGGCAACATCACAAGAAACAAGAAACATTCATTGTTCAATACAACATGTTGCTTTTGTTCTTCGTTTTTTTATATTCGTATTGGTTTTTTTTGTTGTTGCTGTGTTGCTGTTATTTTTCCTTCCGTTGGCTGTTGGGAAACTTTTTTTCTTTTCTGCATTTTTTTTTTTTTTTGTTGTTGGTTAAGGTTGTTATTGTTCAATTTGATCCATATGATACCCGGTCTCGCAACAACAACAGCAATAAGTATGAATATGTTGTAAGGCATGTTGAATATGAATATGTGGTTGAGCTTTAAACAACAACACATGTGTCGAATTTAATTTGGCAGTTTTATGCTTAAAGCTAATTTTATTTTATCGATATCAGCAAAAAAAAAAATAAACAAAAACAATAAAACACAGTAACAATAAGTACAATAACAAGAATTACATACAAACCGTAAAAGTAATCGAAATAAGTGAACGAAAGTAAAAAAAACAAAAACAAAACAAGAACTCTCAAGGACTACGACAATCTCAATATTGCGATACATGAGACGACGACCACCAACGCAATTTCCATTCAGCGAGTGACCACGGCAAAGGCTGTTTGCTCCTGCTGCTGTTAAAGTAGACTTCAAATAAATTCACACACACACATACACACACCCATACACATACATTTACACACACATAAAATATATTTGAATAGATTTCGAAATCACGGGCTCTTGTTATTTATTTCTTATATTTCATTTCGGGTTGTTTTTTCTTCTTTTCGGTTTGAAGTTGCTTGCTTTTGGTTGCAGTTGTTGGTTGTGCTGTAAATATTGTTTTGGGTGACATTTAACACAAGTCTGCTACATGTTGCTCTGTTTCTGTTGCGGCCGTTTGCTGCGACAATTTTTAAGGAGTCTTTCATTTAAAAAATCTCTTTTTTTCTTCCATTTTTTTTTTTTTTGCATTTCAAATGTTTGGTAAGCAAATAATAGTAGACAGATACTCTAGTAGGTTTTCTTATGCATAAATATTTTGTTGCCATTGCCGTTGTTGTTGTTTTGTTTGTTGTTATACGCCAGCCATTTGGCGAACTTCTTAAAAACATGATTTTGACAAATTGTTACACGATGTTTTTGGTTACACTCAGAAAAATTGTTTCAGTTACTGTTTAATGGCTTTGCATGTTAAACCAGCAGCAGTTTGTTCTTCTTGTTTCGGTTTTTTTTTTTTGCCTCCAATAAAGTAGTTAAACTGTTGCCATTGCAATGAAAATAATGAAGTGATTTAAAGGTTAAAATGCTTTACATCAGGTGAAATATTAGCCATTGTATGGAAAGTGTTTTTACATTACAAAAACAGGATGTGGCATCTTCAATTGAAAATACGAATTTTTAGTTGTTTTTTAAAGATTTTTTTTTGTTTAATTGAAATGTTAGTGAATAATGGGAATGAAATATTCGAATGAATAGTTTTATATTAAACTTAATGATAAAATTATTCCTATCTTTATTTAAACTGATGAAATTATTGTTGTTATCTGTTACTACATACTCTTTAAAATGTTATTTTCCTAAAAAAACCAAAGTTGCGGTGTGTTTGAAGAGAGTAAACGTGGTTTGAAGATCTGCGTTACAATGATCAGTCATACAATTGTCTTGTAAATGTTATTATTTATGCAAACAGTGTAAACAAAGCGATTGTTGTTGTTTACATCAAGTTGTGAACAGAGGCACATAGAATTGTGCAAATAATAAAGAATTTTAATTAAAACTAAAAACTGATTTATTTTTATTTTATTTGCAATCTACGAGCCTATATTTTAAACGTTTGTAAAAGGTAAAAACGTAACAATATGAACCAACTATTCTATCACGAAATTCTTCATTATCTCCACTGAACTTAATGAATCAAACGCTTGAGCAACGTTAGGATTTATTGGAAATTTGGGCCAATGAGAAACTGCACGGTGATGTCGATTTTGCAATAAAAAAAATCATCTCTTCGGATGAAGCTCATTTTCATCTTGGTGGGCATGTTAGTAAGCAAAATTGCCATGTTTGTGGCTTAGAAAACCTACACGTAACTTTACAGAAGCCGATGCACCCATTACGAGTGACTGTTTGGTGTGGCTTTTGAAGCGGAGCCATATTTGGCCCATATTTCTTTGAATATGAGGACAAAGCAACCATTACGGTCAATGGCGACACCTACGGCAACCGATTTTTTCATGGTATTGATGGGAACTATGTTCGATTTCAACATGATGGTGCAACTTGCCACACATCTCATGCCACAATCAATTTATTGCGTCAAACGTTTGATGTTCACTTACTTAGCCGAAATGGTGATGTCAATTAGCCGCAAATAAGCTGCATTTTGACACCTTTGGACTATTTTCCGGGGGGCGCCGTTAAAGAAAAGTGTTATGCCAACAAATCGGAGACAAATGAGTATTTGAGGGCCAGTTTCGTGAAACTATTGTCCCAAAAATTGGTCCGATCACATGAGGTACTGTGAGGCCAGCAGCGACAGACATATGAATGAAATAATATTCGATTTCTAACTGGAACAATTGTACTCCACAACAAAAGTTGATTAACAAAAACAAATTCGAGGTAATCACCGCATAAATACACGCTTAAAAGTATCTTTAAATTTTTACTTGCGCACTCCTTTGTATATCAATGTAGGCACTGCAGCATCTACAAAATATAGTTGAACTGCTTCTCATGCAATTAAAATCTTTGGCCACTACGATGAGCTCATTTGCGTGCTATTCAATGCCGTTTTCAGCTATGTACATATACTGTAGACTTCGCAAGTCAGGCCCCATACACTTCTATTTTCGTCGCCGGATATCAGTGTCGTCTGTAATTTCCTCAGGTTTTACTCAGAGTTGTGTAATGTCGATTGTTTTTATTTCGAAGATTTTAGAGATTCGATTGAGGTGGCTGTTAACGAATGATTACTGAGAGAATACAATGAGCTGCATTCATTGTGATTACACATAACAGCTAAATATGTCCAACTTGGTTTGTCTAGAAATATATTGTGTGATCTAAACTCTACCATAAGTTTGCCTGACTTTACTGATACGAATCATTATGTTTCCTTTAGAGTTGACGGATGATGTTATCATCAGCAAGGGTCCTGGTTAACAAAATGATTGAACATGTTCAAGGTCTTTAAGAAAATAATTACATTAGGTTCACTTACTGAGGGCAACTTGATAGTTGGTCTACGGCCACATCACTGGATGGGTCAGGGAGAAACAGCAGAGGCGTTGGGGGATGGATTGGGATCCTATGTATCAAGGAGTCTATGACCTGCTATAGACAGTAATAGAACAGGTTTGCTACTGGGCTTAGATAAGGTCAGCCTACGGTTAGTTATTGATTAAATTACAGGGTACTGCGAGATTAGATCGCTGACAAAGATCTATAACAAATCCCAGCCGGACGATTGCACGTTGTGTTGCGATGAGGAGAAGTTAGAAACTATCGAACACCTCCGCAGCAACTCTCTAGTTCTTAGTGGGTTGAGGACCCTAGGCAGGGGCTTCTTCGAAGGTTAGGAGCCTCTGTCGAAAACCGACATTAAAGCTTTCCATAGATTCATTAATAGAATGAGCTAGTTGAGAAGTCCCAGAGCATCAAGATTGTTGTCCCACTCTCTGTGTGTGTTTGTGGTCCATCTCTTTTCCTCCGTTTCTTATATCCTCCCTTTAATACCTCCAGTCCTTTTCCAATCTCCCTATTTCCTTTACTATCCTTTCTCTCTCCCTTCTTGGATGAATTTACAATGGGGCCTTTTGACCTCTGGGTATTTTTTTTTTTTTTTTATGAAACCAGCACTCAGTGAATGGCCCCTACTCATGCAGTGTATTGTGCAGGTTTTTTTAGGAAAGGTGAAAAGGGGGAAGATGCGAACGGCAAGGAAACGAGTTGCTGCTAGGTGACTATAAAATGGCCAGTGCTATACCTTCACCATTAGACAGTCTACAGGCAATCGTCCCCAAGAAGCCCGCAGTTTCTCACACCACTTATGTTGTGTGTGTTAATTTTATACATAAGTGGCGGGACCTACAGTTTAAAGTCGACTCCGAACGACAGATTTTTTGAGAAACTGAGAAGAAACCGCCGAAAAAATACTTTTTGTATTTTTTTTTTTTTTTTGATGTCTGGCCTGGGACTCGAACCCTGGCTTTTACGTCTAATAAGCCAGCACACTACCTACCTACCACTAGTCGACGTCCTCAAACCTAAGCTAACCTAAAGAAATAAAAACAGGATTACAAAATGTTTCAATATTTAAAATGATTTTTCCAGACATAGTTTAGGCCTCTTACTTTATTGTCGTGAAGAGATGCCTTAGTACTGCGACTGCCTTAAACCTCCTTCGACTGCCTTAAATCTCCTTCAAGCTTATTGTCCTAACAAATTTGAGGATGTTGATCGCTGTGATCATTTGATATGCACGCAGGTATTTCGTTCTGGGATGCATTAACGTTCCACAGATTCCAAGAATGTGTTCTGACGACTCCACGATCCGACGATCATTGTCTCAGGATGTTGGGCTCGTCCCAATACATGCTGAATAACTGTATCCTAAGTGGGTTGTCAAAAAATTAGTTACGAAGCTTAGATTATTCCTGTATAGTTTGATGTATGACTCAGACTTCCTTTTATTACAGTTTCCCACAAAAGTTTTCGATCGCCCTCTTGTTTTGAAAGCAAGAAAATCCAATAAAAATGATGAAGGAATAGAGTAGCCAGCCTAATTTACATCTCATAGTGCAAATAATATAAAAGTAGGATTAGCATGATGAAAACGATCACATCAATTCGAATCTCAAGAAAATCCCTATGAAATGACGGATGCGACATTAGCATTAGCGTTGGAAGAAACTTGTTCTTGAAATTTAAACGGAAATGGAAAATTATTTTTTATTTTCAAAGCAAAAACAAAAAGAAGAAAAGAACTTTAAATATTCTTCTTTTGCTTACGCAAAGCTACCACAAAACAAGTGGCCTCCTCAAGCAACTGAAATTCATTCAGAGATTGAAAATTGCATTGAAAAGTAGGGGTGCATATGAACATAATTTCTTGGATATTTTTTGTCGTGTTTTTTGTTGGCTTTTTGGAATTTATTCTTTATTAAATGCGTTTCAAACTGATTATTACGTTTGGCAAGAGCTATTATCGTAAAAAATCTCAACAAAAGCATCATCAGCACCAGCACCAGCACCAGCACCAGCACCAGCACTGCCTGATAATACTGAACGGAATACTTTAGAAATGTTTTTGTATGCGTCCGACTACCATCCGTGCGTTTTAAAGCCTAAAGGCCTCCTTCACCTTATGGTTGTTGGAGTGGTTGTTGGAGTGGCAGACTGCTGTAGTATATGAATATGAGTCCATATGATGACTGCTAAATATTCTGCAGAAGAGAAGAAGAAAAAATCAAAAATGTGCAGAAACATCTAAGAAAACTGTGTCTGATAGACAGAGGCAACAGACTTTTAGCCTGAGTAAAAATGCAATTAGCTGCTGTATCTGCAGAAGCTGTTTAAGTCGAAAAATTAAAATAAAATTACAACAAAACCAAAACCAAACTAAAAAAAAAAAAGACAGAGGAAAACCTATAAAGAACAAATATATGTGGATTGTATTGGCGCGAATGGATTCTAAACTACTTGACTTTGGCCACGTACATACGTACAAATTCAATTCAATTGAAATTGATTAACCTTTAATTGTGTTGTTGAAACAATTCCATGCCATTGCTACCGAACTTTATCTCAGATGAGTAGAAAAAACTATAAGAGATTTATAGATAAGTGCGTACTAGTATTTTACAATTTAAGAAAACGTTTTAATACTCCACACTCATCTAAAAGCAAGTTTTCTACAGAATTCTGTAAAACACTTGATATTAAATTTGAAATCTCTTTTGTTTTCGGGCAAAACTGGAAATATTTTTTGTTTTTTATGATCCCCTTGCACATCTTTAAGGGTTAATTATGAAGGAGTTATGAACCATAAAAGGAAACTGATGGTTCTCCTCATCTTTTCATCCTCTATTTACGCATGTCGTTGTTGTTTTTTTTTGTTTCTTTTTAATGGCTCTTTAGGAACATTAAAAATTCATTGAAGAATTTGTCTTGATCTTACACATATGCATCCAAGAAAAAATAAATAAATAAAAATAAGACAAGTGTGTACCAATACAGTATGGCAAAAATATAATCATACAGATGCCTTAAAGTGCATCTGCAAAATGTAGGTGGGAGCAACATTTTAATGAAAAAGTGTTCATATTTAGTGACAGGGTTCATTGCAGAGATCAGTAATGAATAATTTTTTCGCTACTCATAAGCACTCATGAAATTTTGAATATAAGTGAGTCAACAATATTGAAATTTAACTATGTACTCGTGATTCATTCATACTCACTACAACGTTGACTTATAAGTACAGGTTGCAATGAGTATGCTTACAACGTTGACATCAAACTTATACCACATTCGAAATATGTTTGATTCAGAAACTTACTCATTTAGATTTATGACTTTAGAAAAATACTTATAAATGATTCGAATGACTCCACACATTCATTAAAATTTACAGTCTCAGTTGTTGTTGCATTTGCAAAAAAAAAAAAAAAAGAACGCATAAGCAAAAAAGACAGAGCAGCAAGCAGAGCAAACACAAAACCATTTAGTGAGTATTTTGATGTTCGTACGCGAATCATACTTATTTTGTAATTCGTGTATGTTGTTGAGTTATGGAGTATCGAAATAACCAACATCATACGTGTTGTTAAGTATGAGTATGATGGAGGACTTCAATCTTTGAATATGAGCAGATAGGTTCCATGGTATTAAAATAAGTATGAATGCGTATAAGTATCAGAAGTTATGAGTATGATTAGATTCTACTCATCTTTTTGAACAACTCATTGCTGATCTCTGGTTCCCTGTCGTATTAAGCAATGAATATACCGGTTTTACTGGCTTTAAAGCCAGCGGTCTGGCAAGCCTTGCACTTAATAAATGATACTCTGAATGAAAAATATTTAACAGTTGCCAGGCTTGCCAGACCGTTGGCTTTAAAGCCAGTAAAACCGGTATATTTTACTTGTTGGTGCTTTAATTTCATTGCTTAATACGACAAGGAAGCAGAGATTAGCAATGAGTTGTTCAAAAAGATGAGTAGAATCTAATTATTTACGAAAGTGGCCTTACTTTAGTTATTAGTATGTTGGCTTATTAGATGAGAGTCCACAGCTAAAATCCCGGCTCAGCCACTTTGAACAAAACGGAATATAAAAAAGGTATTTCTTCGGTGACATCCTGTGAGCAGATTTGTTGTAAAATCTTTGAGACTTTGAAATAAAATTGCCATGACAAGTTTCTCAAAAATTTGTCGTGCGGAATTGATTTTAAACTGTAGATCCCGTTTCTCAAGTATAAAATTAACACACATAAGTGGTATGAGAAGCTAGGTCGTGATTAAAGGTCTGATTAAAGGTTTGTAATGACCAATTATGTATGTATGTATGTATGAAAGTTTCCTTGTCGTTAGTCTGTTGGCTTATTAGATGTAAGTCCGTGGCTCAAAGCCCAGTTCAGGCATCCCGAACAAAACGGCGTATGATCAAAATTTTTCTTCGGCAACTTTTACTCAGCAGTAGGTCCCGCCACTCATGGATAAAATAACACACAGCATGGATGGTGTGAAAAGCTAGGTTGTAATCCTGACTAAAGCCTTGTATTGAACAATTAAGTAAGTAAATTTGTCCACTTCAGTGTGCATGATGTACTGTGCAAAGAGTTGGCAGGAAGTGTGAAGAGACTACAAGTGTTATAGACTGGTCAGGCTTGTGCATCATTGTAGTGTACGGACTGCTGAAAATATCATTTCTGCTAAAGAAAGTGTAGAGGATAATTCGTAGTTGGCAATTCTGTGCAAATAGCGATTCCTACGGCTCATAAATCCATTTGACGTCAAAGTATTTTAGTTAAGTCAGTTAAGGGTGATTTATAATGGGAAACTTTTTCTAAGGCATAACAGCGTCTCAAGGAAACTGTTGTCCACTTTCTTTGTCAATGCCCATCTCTTGTAAGGTGCAGATTTAGATTATTTGGCTCTTTATTCCTTGTCAGCTTAACGGAGCTCTCATCCATTGATGCTTTGTTCATAAAACTTTCAGCCTTGTTTCCAACTGAGGGGAGTCGAGCTTTTCGTGTGCCGCTGACCAATTTCTTCTATGAGTTCGATGGAATTTGATCTTTGACCGCTTACCCGTGGCATCATAACGGGCTGCTATGCGTGATCAAGTGATCTTTTTGATATCAAAGCTACCACTTCAATCTACCTACCTACCTAACAGCGTCCCAACGAGTTCCATACATAGTACAATTTTGTACATTTTTTATCATCCAGGGAGGTAAGGAAATCATCCCATATTCCTCGGCATACGAAATATTATCCGTAAAAAGGATCTAGACGCGTCTCTTATCAAGAGATCTATTTAAGTAAGCTACAAGGACTAAGGATCTGTAACTACAGAATGTTTTAAACTGCATTCTGTTTATTTGTTTCGGCAATGGTGATCTAAAGCCAGTTGAGATTAAAGGAAGGATCATGTCTTCAGTCATTGTACCCTAAAAGCTCAGAGATCCGCCCGAACTGAAACCAGTTGAGATTAAAAGAAAGAGCATGTCTTCTGTCATTATACCCTATAAGGTCACAGATCCGCCTGGACAGAGCACTATCTACCAACGTAAAGTAGGCAAAAATGATTCTTCGACTTGAGAATGATGCCGACGCCCTCCATCGTCAATCTAATAGTGGTGGACAGTCAAAGTTCAGGAGAATTTTTTGCAGTAGAATTGGTGCTCTCGGTAACATTTAAAGATGGGTTGGTTCCTTGACACAATCTAGGTCCCAGTTGAATTGAATCTTTTTAGGGCACCCGGACTGTGTAGGTAAATTAAACCTCTTTGGCTGTGTTTATAGAAAAGGAGCGGATGTTGGCCACAGATATGGTGACATTGGCGGTAGCATTATGGATGATAATCTCAGCCTTTATCCTACTTTTTCAATCCTTAACGACATTTTATTGTTTCCATGCGTGTTGCTTGCACACTGAAACTTGTTAGCGGTCCGCCCATCATATCAAGATGCCTGTGATTTGATGTTAGTTTGCTCAGATGAACATGGTAGGTTTTGAGTGCCATTGCACGTGCAAAATTCCTCCAGCATCTCATCTGTCTTCTTTGAATAACTGCAGCGCAAGCAATTTAACCGTAATACTTGATGTGATTCAGGAATTTTGTCAGATTTATTGTAATAACACTCGGGGAATACTGTTGGATATTTTGGTATATTTTGTTCAGGATGCTTTCATTTTTTGTTTTGTAATTCTTTCATGAAAATCTGGAATAGAATTTGAATAAAATACATGTCACCCTATGAGCAGCCACCTCCATAGTAAATAAAAAAAACCGATGAAATTGTTAAAAGAAGAAGAAGAATTAGAACAAGAAGAAGAAGAAGAAAGAAAAGAACAAAATCGTATGTATTGTAGATATTTTGTGTATTTGTACTGTATGTTGTATGTATTATTCGCCCCCTAAGGGCAAAAAAATGATTTTTAACTTGATTTGCTGCTGATGTTGAAGCTGCCGACTAATTCTACTGTCTTCTTGATTTCATTCTTAAAACTGCCTCATGGCTAAACAAGTCTGCTGCCAAATGAAGAAACACACAACAGCAGCCGCACTGGCAGCAATAACCGCCACAATAATATATGAAAACACTTTCAAAGGAACAAAAAAAAAAAAGAAAAAAAAATAAAACTACGAGCCAACAATAACAAAATATCGCACTGCATCCTCCCACTTTTGTTGTGTTTTTTTTTTGTTTTTTTTTTTTGTGAATTTGTTTGGAATACTTGAATATTTTATTGTCGTATTTTACTCGAAGAGATATACAGAGTAAGTATAAGCGACTAAGTTTTAAATTACTTTGAAAACAACAAGAACAACAACAACATTTTGTGCTCACAGTGCTTGTATCCTGCGCTCCATATTATTTTCATGTTGCAATTTATTTTCGTTGCCTCTTGCCTTGCAATTCTCTGTGTTTTATTGTATGCGGGAGATGTTTTTTCAGTGTTCCTTTCAAAAAACAAAACAGTGCACTTTGGGACTTGAATTAAAAATTTTTTTTTTCATTGTTGTTGTTTTTGTTATTTTAATTCAGAAAAAAATATATGAATGCTTCCACCTCCTCTTCCGGCTGATTGGTAGTGTTTTTTTTTTCTACAAAAAGTTTGTGTCTTAAGTCTTTCGTTTTTTTGGGAGTTTATTTAATTCGATTCTGATTTTTTTTTTTTGGTACTCCTTCCTACTGCTGCTGTTGCTGCTTCAATTTGGGTTTATCGCAAAAATTATGGTTTATTATTTAAGCAATTTCATTGATAATGGCTTCTGATTGTTAATCTGCTTCAGTTGGAGCATATTTTTTTTTATTTATTGCTTTTCTTATTATTGTTGCAGCTAAGACTGCCTGCAATTGATGGTTTTTGTGTCTTCTTTTTTTGGTACCTTCAATTAGCTGCCCTTTCTTTTGGGGCAGTACCACATGATTATAATTGAAGGATGATTTCTTTTAATTCTCTTTGAAATGAAAAAGGAAAATGAAAACCTTGTGAATACAGGGAAAATGTTAGGCGTCTTATGTTATTGTCAATATTTGAAAGCGTAATAGCTAGTGGAAGTCGCTACCATAGTCTAGTAGGTAGTATGTTGATTTATTAGACGAGAGTTAGTGGTTCAAAACCCAGCTCAGATATCCTAAACAAAGCGAAATATCAAGAAATTTTTCGTCACCTTCCTCTTAAGAGTCTGCTGGTAAGAAATCTGTTTTAAACTGTCTTAAAAAGTTAAATTTGTTGTTCGGAGTCGACGTCAAACTCTTGGTAGTATGCCACTCATAGATAAAATGAACACACAAGAACATGGGTGGTGTGAGAAGTTAGTTTGTAGTAAAGGGTTGTAATAAACAGTCGCCGTAGTCTAGTAGATAGTGTGTTGGCTTACTAAACGCGAGGCCACGGGCAAGCCCCAGGTCGGAGATTATCAATAAAAGGAAATATGAAAATTTCAGTGGACATAGAGAAAGTGTGCAGTCCTCATGTATCTGAATAGTGTCATTGTAAAACCTCAAACAATAATATCGTAAGTCAGAGGATTAATTACATGAGTGCAATGACAATATGGATTCTGGGTAATCTTGAGCTTTACAATCAAAGTCTCCGGCACCTTATTTCAGACCTTCCATCTATCGAAAGATGTATTGGTTACCGAATATATGTAAATGCCACCGTCAACCTTTAATTACTATTTTTCTGTATAAAAGCACAAAGGTATCCAGACAGTAGGGCAGGAAGAAAAACAAAATTTCCAACCAAAGTCTTTCAGTATCTCCACTTAATTCCGGCCACGGGGACAAATTTAATTGTCAAGGAAAATCATCGCTGATGTCCATTCTTCTTCCCAACCAACACAGAACCAACCGCGTTACCATAATAAGCACACGCTGGCTGACATTCTTCAGGAATATTTAGTTTTTATTCACATAATGGTCCTTGGTTCTTTAAGTCACCGTAGTCCTGTAGGTAGTGTGTTGGCCTATTAGAAGAGAGTCCGTGGTTTAAACTCCAGCTCAGTCCTCTCTAACAAAACAAAAGAAATATGTAAAAAACTATGTCTTCGGCTACTACCTCTCAGCAGTCTTCTATCAAAAATTCTGAGAGTAAATGGAATTGCCATGTAAAGTTCCTCAAAAATTTGTTTTTCGGAGTTGATTTTAAACTCGGTCTCGTCAGTCGTGTATACAGTTAACACACACAACAAAAGTGGTGTGAGAAGCTAGATCGTAATCTTGACTAAAGCTGTGCTAGACTCGACTCAAAACAATTACTAGGATAAACATTTTATGCTGCAGCGAAACAAAAAAAAATGCTGACTCCAAAGGCAAATGGAAGAAAGTGTACAAAATTTGACTTGTAATTTGCAGTTGCATTTCATCATATTCGTGTAACTGCAAAAGAGACCATCGAATGAAGTCGAAAAGGCAATGAGATTTTTGTATAGAGACAATTGTAAGAAAGTAATAAAGGAAAGTCGTTTTATTGGGATAACTTAAGAGTAATGGCAGTATTCAAAACAAGACGTACGCAATAGCAAGTGCAGCCTATATTTGTAAGGAACATGCACTGTAAAATATACTCTGTAGCAGCCAAAACGGAGAAACATTTTGTTCATACTTAGCTTACATACATACACAATTGGTCATTACAATCCTTCAATTAGGATTACGACCTAGGTTCTCATACCACTTATGTTGTGTGTGTTAATTTTTTATACATAAGTGGACAAACTTACAGTTTAATGTCGACTCCGAACGACAGATTTTTGAGCAAATTTTCATGGCAATTTTATTTTACTCTCAGAGTTTTTGTCAGAAATGTTTTTTTTTTTTTGTGGGAGATGTCTAACCTGGGGTTTGAATCATGCCCTCACGTCTAATAAGCCCACACACTACTTACTAGACTACGGCGAATTCTTGTGTTGACCTTGAAGCATATTCACCATTAATTTGGCATTTTACCGCAGAAATACACCAGAGTTTTAAATACTCCTCAGCCCAACCGACATGTAGGCACTATTTTGGATCATTTGGAACAATGAAACCATTGCCAATTGGAAATGAAACAAGTAAAATTTTGACATTTTAAATAATTTTTAGAAACGGAAAAGATCACTCCAATGACAACAATTTTTTTTAATTATCATGGAAAAATAAGTAATTTTCTGGTTACTATTGGCGATTTCTTTTCTGGCATAAATGTTGCCTTTATTCTGCCTTTTCGCCCTTTTGCAATTCTTTACTGAAAAAAATGCAATTTTTTAAATTAGTAACGTGTTCTTTTCTAAAAATTCTGCCATAGAACCCAGAAAATATGCTGCATGTTTGACCCTCAATTTAATCAAAGGGTTGTAAGGGCAGTACTTTTAAAACAGCTGTTCTTGTTATTGTTTTGAAAAAAATAACAAAAATTATTTGTTCTAGAAGTGGTGAAATGGAAACAAAAAATATTATTTGGAAAATTTGTTGGAATCCTCTTTATCGTCAGATATGGAGGACATGTATCCATTATTATTAAAACGAAACTCTTGCCGCGAGTTTAAAATTTTGCTGAAAATGTTATTTATCAGTATTGCGCCAGGTTCTGGTAACAAATTTATAAACAAACAACAGCTGACTACAGGTGTTGATAATTTTATTTTTGTAAAAGCAGAATGAGCTTTAAAATCGCTAAAAAAAAATTTATTTTATTTTAGGGATATGAAATTTACTAGTCGAGGACTACAAAGAAATATATGCATATGTATTATTATCCCAACAAAAAAGATTTGAGATGAGTTAACTTAAAAATTAACATTTTGTTTAAATTGTAATAAGAAGATTATTTATAAATACTATTAAATGGAATTTGGTTATTATCATTTATAATAAAAATATTTCCCAAAAAATTCCAAAAATTATATTTTTGATTTGATTTTTAGTTTTTATATAGAAATTCGAAAAAATTTACTAAATAATTAATAACATATTGTGCCAACTAAAGCGATTTGAAAACATTGGCCCTAAAGTTGAATTTTACATAAAAATAAAAGTTTTAACTTGTATGACCCCGGAGCCCTCGGTAAAAATATTATTATTTTTTTTTATTTAAAACATTTTATGTAATGTTAGCTTTCCGAAAATAAAAAAATAATTTAATTGGAAATTATTTGGATAATTAAAAAAAATATTTTTTCATTTTCTATAAAATGATTAGTTTTAAAATCGTTAACTAAGTAAAAAAAACGCTAAATTGGTATTAAACTTCAAAAATAATTGCGTAAAGGGCAATGATTTTTGTTCTTTTGTAATCGTTTAAAATGCAACACATTATGAGGGTTCGTGCAACCTTCAATAAGTGCTACAAAATATGTAGGCAACATTTTTTACCAGAAAAGAAATCACCATATGAGTGCAAGAGTGAAGATTCTACATACGTCATCATTGCATTGGTAGTGTAGATAGATCCCCCAATAAATTTCACCTTAATTCATGAATGGCTTATCTGTCTAGTTCAGTGAGCGGCCAAAGCAACTGTACACTAAGGATAAAATTCTAACAAACACCAAACCCAACTTTTTACCATTTAAAGAGAGTACCCGAAAAAATTTGTTAAGATTTCAAAAATTGTAATTTTTTTTTTCCAATTTTAAAAACTGCCAAAGAAACAATTTTAAAATAAAAATAACAGTAATTTATTAATGTATATTTTTTTTAATGTACAGTTTCTTTTGATGCACACTGTATAACCATGAAACCTATAATACATGCGTACTGGCAACCTTACATGTAAATTCAATTTTAACATTTCAGTTAATGCTGCAGGATATAGCCAAGCAGTGCTTAGAGACTACGCATTAATGCAATATAAACTTTGACCTTTTTGCATTACCCTCGCACTACCGTCAACAAATGTATGTAAAATTAGAAAAGAAAAGAATTGAATTGAAGAATTCTTGAATTTACATTGAAAAATTTCATTAAAGTTTGATTGCTTTTTTACATACAAAATAAAATTATTTTTTCAAATTGCATTTGGAATGCTATTCACCCACTTCACCTTTTTTTTTTGTTTGTGTCGAATAATATTAGAAAAGTACGGAGGACATGTAGAAAATTTTTAACAGTAGTTTAGCAAGCAAAATTGTTTTAAAAGGAAATTTATTGCGTGTCATTACTATGCGGGAGGTCAATATGATAATTTTCTCTTTGGAAAATATTAGAAACTAAACGAATATGCAAAAAGCAACAATAACAATAACGACAACAATCGTGACAATATAACAATGAACAATACAAAGACTTAAAACACACTCTCGGCTTTAGAAAAGGAACTTTACAGCGAAGGTAAGCAATGAAGTTTTCTGTTCTTACCGTTGCAAGTAAATGAAATGCCTTCTCTCTAGCAAAATATGCAATTGTACACTCTATTATTAGCAGTTGTAAAATATAACAACTATTGCAACAACAACAACAACAAATATAAACAAAAATTAACATAGAAATGACAGTTTGCAAACACTCATGACAGAACATTTGCATTTTCCTGCAAAAGCTTCCGGTAAAAGTTTTCAACGCTTAAGGGAAAGTTTTTTTTTCTTCTTACAATCAATAGTTCTATTATGTGCGGGTTAGAAGAAGATGATGATGACGTTAAAATAGGCTCGTATCTATAGAAGAAAAACTATACACAATAAAATGCGTGCAAATGTTAAAAAAAATCTCAACTGCAGTTACAAGACGGAGCGTGCAGAGCTTTAAAGGAATTTATTGATGGAAAGTAGTTACACCGCTGCTAGAACAGAGATCAGCAATGAATATTCAAAAAGATAGGTAGAATCGAATCATACTCATAATTTCTGATACTTATACATATTCATACTTATTTTAATATCAGGCAACCTCTACTTATATTCAAAGTTTGAAGTACTCATCATATTCATACTTAACAACACGTATGATGTTGTTGATTTCGACTCTCCATAACTCAACATATACACGAAGCACAAAATATGTATGATTCGCGTACGAATACTAAAATACTCACTAGAAGGTTGTGTGTTTGTTCTGTCTTTTTTGCTCATGTGTTTTTATTTTTTTTTTTTTTTTGTCAATGCAACAACAACTAAGACTGTAAATTTTGATGAATGATTCGAATCACTAGAATCATTTAAAAGTATTATAAGTATTTTTCTAAAATTATGAATCCGAGTATGAGTAGGCTTATGAATCAAACATATTTCGAATGGTATGAGTTTGATGTCAACGGTGTACGCATACTTATTGCAACCTGTACTTATAAATCAACATTGTAGTGAGTATCAATGAATCAGAATACATAGTTAAATTTCAATATTGTTGACTCACTTATATTAAAAATTTCATGAGTGCTTATGAGTAGCGAAAAAACGATTCATTGCTGATCTCTGTTTTAGAAGTTAAGACCGGTACATGAGAGAAAGTTTATGTTTCGGTTTTTCAAGATTAAACGGATTAAATATTTCACGTTTTACGTACAGGAAACCAACCATTAGTCGCCGTACTTTAGTAGGTAGTGTGTTGGCTTATTTGACGTGAGGCCGTGCTACAAACCCCAGGACAGACATCACGAACGAAATGAAATATGAAAAAATATTTCTTCGGCGACTTCTTCTCAGCAGTAGTCTTCTGGCAGAAATTCTGGGAGTAAATAAAATTGCCATGAAAGGTTTCTCAAAAATCTGCCCTTTAAAGTCTATTTTAAACTGTAGATCACGCCACTGATGTATAAAATTAACACACACAACATAAGTGGTGCGAGAAGCTAGGTTTCCTTGTCGTAGTACATACATACATAATTGGTCATTACAACCCTTCAGTCAGGATTACGACCTAGCTTCTCACACCACTTATGTTGTGTGCGTTAATTTTATACATGAGTGGTGGGACCTACAGTTTAAAGTCGACTCCGAACGACAGTATTTTGAGAAGCTTTTCATGGCAATTTTATTTACTCTCAGAGTTTTTGCCAGAAATCTGCTGAGAGGAAGTCGCCGAAGAAATATTTTCATATTTTCGTTTTGATGTCTGACCTGGGATTCGAACTCGGGCCTTCAGTCTAATAAGCGAACACACTACCTACTAGACTACGGCGACTTTTCCTTGTCGTAGTAAGCAATGGAAATAGATTTGTGACTGTAGTCTAGCAGGTAATCTGTTGGCTTATTAGATGTGAGTCCGTGGTTCAAAGCCCAGCTCGAACAAAACGGAAGATTATAAAAATATTTCTTCGTTAACTTCCTTTTAGCATTAGGTCGTCATTAAACAGTGGTTACCGTCACCGTTATCCTGACTAAAGGCTTGTAAGTAAAGTAAGATTAAAATGTGGCCACTTATTGAGCATTATAGGTTAATTGTGGATGTCGTTTGTGATACTTACTAACCTAAAGAAATTTGAAGGGACTAGAACTAGTACGGTTATGGTCAGGCTTATGGAACATCGTATTGTATGAACTGCTGATAATGCTGACTAAAGGGTTGTAACGATAATTTAAGTAAGTAAGTAAACAAACCAGCTCAATGAAAACCTGTGAACCATATACTGGGTCCTCCGCTTCAGTGGTACAAAAATCTGACGAAGTTTGCTTCATGGATGGATTTAAACAAGAGGATAGAAATGCTGTCATACATTGTTTTGTAGTATTTTCAGAGAAATATGAGAAATCCGGGCATTTTCTCTTTGCATTTTAAAGGCTTTTACCTCTGTTAATTAAACTAAATTGCCTTCACCGTGTGGTCGAATCTTCTTTTGTATTGAAAATGAGTTCCTTAATGAATTTAAAAACTTACAGATCTGCACACCTGCCATCGCCACACAATTGGTGCAATTGTGTTGTGTGAGTGGTATAGTAATAAAGGGTGCCAAAGGCATTTTGTTGCAATAAACAATTGTTGTTGTCGGTGTCGTTGTTATTGTTGCATTAAGTTGATGTTGCAATGAATAGGAAAACAATGGACAATTGGGTCAAAAACTTCAATAATTTCTAACTCGACATACAGATATTAAAGCGCCATTCAATAGGGGGGCCAGGCATATGTAAAAATAAAATGCGTATGTATGTAGTGTGTACGTGTGTATGCCTCTATATATTGGTATTAAATAAATGCTAAGATATGCGCATAGTTTTAGAAAACCCAACTACACAACTACAAATCAAACTAAATGTCAGTATTTTTTTTCTAGTTTTTTTAGTTTTCCAAATGCTTCTTTAAATTTCATTTTTTTGTTTCTTTTTTCGAAATGAAACTTTTTCTTCTTCTTCCAAGATCCATGCCTAGACAGTGAACGCCAATAGAGAGAAATACGAAGAAAGAAAAAAACAAACATGACACTCCACTTACAATTTACGAAACACGCAATATTACGCATTTGTTTAAATTTATTTGTAAAAAAATTTGCAAAAACAAAAAAAGAAAGAAAAGAAAAAAAAATTTTTGAAAAAATAACAGAAACACTTGTCAGCATTTATTACAGACTGTTGTACGTATGTGAGGTATGTGCGGCACATGTCAATAGCTTTTAGAATTAAATGGAAAGCTTAAAAGGCCAGAGATAGGCAACCAATTGAAGAATGAAGCGTTCGTCCTACACATACATACATTATTGGTCATTACAACCATTCAGCAAGGATTATATACCCAGTTTCTCACAGCACTTATGTTGTGTGTTTTAATTTTATACATGGACGGCGGTACCTACAGTTTAAAGTCGACTCCGAACTACAGATTTTTTGAGAAGCTTTTCATGGCAATTTTATTTACTTTCAGAGTTTTTTTTGGCAGAAATCTGCTGAGAGGAAGTCACCGAAGAAATATTTTTTTCATATTTTCATTTTAATGTCTGACCTGGGGTTTGAACCTTGGCCTTACGTCTAATAACGCAATACACTACCTACTAGACTACGGCGACTTCGTCCTGCACACAGTGTTATATTCACCACTGGGATGGATATAAAAATCCTAATATTTTTCGAAATATGCCTGTTATGGAAAGGAAAAGAGAGCTATGGAAGGTGTCACTGTACTCTTTTAAAGAGAAAATGACATTTGTTAAGACGACAAGAACCATGCTTACCTATTTACTTATTTACAAACCTTTAGCCAGCACCAGAAATCAGCAATGACTCGTTTTTTCGCTACTCATAAGCACTCATGAAATTTTGAATATAAATGAGTCAACAATATTGAAATGTAACTACTCTGATTCATTCACACTCACTGCAACGTTGATTTATAAGTACAGGTTGCAATGAGTAAGAGTACAACGTTGACATCAAACTCATACCATTTGAAATATGTTCGATTCATAAGCCTACTTATTTAGATTTATAGCTTTAGAAAAATACTTAAAATACTTATAAATGATTCGAGTGACTAGACAAATACTTCGTGTATTTGTTGAGTTATGGAGAGTCGAAATCAACAACATCATACGTGTTGTTAAGTATGAATATGATGAGTACTTCAAACTTTGAATATGAGTAGAGGTTCCATAATATTAAAATAAGTATGAATGCGTATAAGTATCTTAAATTATGAGTATGATGCGATTCTACTCATCTTTTTGAATACTCATTGCAGATCTCTGGTCAACACTACAGCCTAGTTTCTCACACCACCCATGTGGTGTGTGTTAAATTTATCAATGAGTGGCGGGTGCTACAGTTTTCAATGGCAACTCCGAACGACAGACTTTTTGAGAAACTTTTCATGGCTATTTTTATTTTCCTCTCAGATTTTTTGCCTGAAATTTACTGAGGATAAGTCGCCGAAGGAAGTATTTTTTCAAATTTCGTTTTTGTTCGAGGTGTCTGAGCTGGAGTATGGACGACGGACTCTCGTTTAATAAGCCAACACACTGCGTACAACACTGCGGTTACTTTTAGACCCATAATTCAGAACCATAATGTGAATAAAAACGAAATAGGCCCGAAGAATGTCATCTAACTTGTGCTTATTATGGTTACGTGATTGCAAGGACTGACACAGAGACAATTCTGTGTTTGTGGGGAAGAAAAATGGACATCGGCGATGGTTTTCCTTGGCCATTAAATTGTTCCTGCCCGAGTGCATTTACGCTGATATTAAGAGGTATAATGGGCTCTTGTACTGAGAGACTCTTTGGTAGGAAATTTTGTTTTCCTTACTGCCTTACTGTCTGGATACCTTTGTGTTTTTATAGAGAAGACACTACATAGTAAATAAAGGTTGACAAAGGTATTTATATTCGTTAACCAACACAGCATTCGATAGCTGGAAGGTCTGAAATAAGGTATCGGAAACTTTGATTATAAAGCTCAAAAGTAACCAAAAACCATATTGTCAGGTCGATTGCACTCATGTAACTAATCTTCTGGCTTACAATATTATTGTTTGAGGTTTTAGCCCAGGTCAGACATCAAAATGAAATATGATAAGAAATATTTCTTTCGGCAACTTACTCTCAACAGATTTCTTGCAAAAACTCTGAAAGTAAAATAAAATTGTCATGAAAAGTTTCTCTATAATCTGTCGTTCGGAGTCTACTTTAAACTGTTGGTCCCGCCACTCATGTATATAATTAACACACGCAACATGGGGTGGTGTGAGAAGCTAGACCGTAATCCAGACTGAAGGGTTGTAATGACACAACACTCTACAGGAGGAAGATCTGGTATAAAGTATCGGAGACTTTGATTATAAAACTCAAGAGAAACCAGAATCCATATTGTCGGGTGTATTGCACTCCTGTGACTAATCCTTTGACTTACAATATTATTGTTTGAGGTTTCGTAATGAAACTATTTCCATACAAGTGGGCTGCTTGCTTTCTCTCTAACCACTGAAATTAGTGAAAAATGTTTGAATTTTTAAGAAATCATTAGCTATAGAAAGTCCTGTTTCCCTTGGTATTCACTTGTCTCTTAGTTTTGCCAGCTCTGCCTGGCATAAAAAAAAAGCAAAAAAATTCGCGTTGTTTTAAGGCCTCTATTATGACCGTAATCACTGATTAGCTGTGTGTTCAAAGTTTTATTAGATAGTCTTTCGGTTTTTTTTTTCTTTTTCTTTTGCTTTCCATCCATTCCAATGGCTAAGATATTGTAAAAATCATCGCACGTTCTCCCAATTGCAACTTGTCGACGCAATCCGAAATAAATGCACAGTTTTTTGCTGATGTTGTTGCTGCTGTTGCTTCAATTTCTGGAATACAAAAGCAATTCCGAATTACAATCAATTGTGAATGAATGCACACAGTGTAACTGTTTTTAGAAAAAAATAAAATTGTTGCAACAAAGTTAACTGTTACACACACACAAACACACCCAAGCAATGATAATGGCTGGCAAGTAGAAAAAAACAAAAAAGAATTGTTATTACTGCGGTGGTTTCTACTTCTTGTACAAACAATTCACTAACAGTAGCGGAGTAATATTTTTAACAAAAACAACAACAATAACAGAAACAACAACAACAACAGAAACAATTCAACAGAGTCATCAAAATGCATTGCCGATAGGCCATGGCATGGCAATTTGAAATACATTAATTTGATGTAATTATTCGTCACACGATTACACTCGCATGAAATTGAAGAGAGGCATTTGAAGAGAAAAATTTATCGCAATTAATATTTTAAAAAGAAAACTATAAATATTGTAGAGGGATTTAGAGATGGCTTATTGGGTATAATAAAACCATAGTATCCCTGGATGAAGTAAAGGGCTATCCGTTTCGTGGTTTCAAAAGTATGGGACTGGAATTCGACATCTGTCAAACTAAGTTGTGAAACCAATTTTTTTCTTTTCAGTTGAAAGTCTGACATTGACGAAAATGGATCGCTTAACTATCACACAACGCATAAAAATTATCAAAACCTACTACAAAAATGGTGATTCGGCCACAGCCACGTATCGAACAAAATTTTCTTCAGCGATGAAGCACATTTCACACTCGGTGGGTATGTTAATAAACAAAATTGCCGTATTTGGGGTTCTGAGAATCCTCAAGTAATTGAAGAGAGGCCATTACATCCAGAAAAAGTCACTGTTTGGTGCGCTCTTTGGTCCGAAGGTGTGATTGGACCTTACTGCTTCGAAAACGACGATGGAATGATGGATGGACTGTCACCGTCAATTCGAAGCGTTATGGTCATATGATAACCGACTTTTTTTTGCCTGCTATTGAAGAATACAACTTGGAGAATATGTAGTTTCAACAAGACGGTGCCACACAACTCGAGCGAATATGGCTTTATTGCATTTCCTGGCCGCGTAATTTCTCGTTGTGGCGATATCAACTGGCCACCAAGATCATGCGATTTGACACCATTAGACTTTTTTGTGGGGCTACGCGAAAGATGGTGTTTATGCAGATAAACCCTCAACTCTTGAGCACTTAAAAACCAACATTCGTCAAGTTATGGCTGAGATATCGCCCAATATGTGTCAAAAAGTGGTCGAAAATTACCTCAAAAGAATCAATGCTTGCAACACTTCGCGTGAAGGTCATTTAAATGATTTAGTGTTTTACACATAATGTCAACGTTCAAACTTTACAATAAAAAAGAAATATCATGAAAAAAATATTTTATATGTGTTTTATTTACGTTTACTTTTGAAACCACGAAATGGATAACCCGTTACTTAATAATTGCTACCCAAGTGACTGGTTGTTGGAGGTTGTAATATGAAGAAGGAACAATGTCTCTTAATTTTTGAAATTTAAAAAGAGACGGAATGAAAAATAATTTTCCATCTTCTAAGCCCTTCCTCTTCCCTGATTTTGGTGGAACTTGGTCTGTACAGGGACTGCGTTCAACCGTGGCATCACAACGGGCCGCTATGCGTGCTCAAGTGAGCTTTGTGATATCAGAGCTACCACTCCGACCTAACCTAAGCCCTCTTTCTCTTTCCAATTTATTATCATCCACAGGCTTACAATTCCACAGGCCTACAAACCTAGTTTTTCTAGATGCTGGCAGATCTTCTTCGATTTTTGTTTCATTGTGGGTGGGTTTCAGATATAAGCTTGGTTATTAAAGTTTTTGAATCTCCACAATACATGAACGATCCTGCTTAATTTTATTTTTCTTTATTGATCCGTGTCACTACCGTTCTTTACCAAAGGTTTTGATTCGAAATCGCGTACATTGGACAACAATATTTGGATTATTCTTTGGAAACAGTGCTTTGGAATACAGTTGCAGTGAATGTTGTTAGTGCTCTACACTCTCTCTCTGATAATTGACTTCTTAACTGTAAGAGTAATACTGTTGTCCTCAATAAGCATTTGTCACTTGACTCTCATCAAAATTCGAACATACATACGTACAGTAGCGAGCAAAAAAATGCAACGCTATGTCATATGATATTCGAATCGAAGCTCGAAACTAATAACGGTATCCAATTTCACTCCACTTTTGTTTTTTTTATTCGTTGATTTTTAAATTTTATAAAAAAGCATCAGTAAAAGCGTTGTTGCTTCTCTTTCTACTTAATTTTTTTAGATTTATAAAAAAGTGAACAAATTTAGCGGGAAAAAAAATGCAACGCAATGTGTTAAAGGTAAAAGTAGATCAACTAGAGCAGCGTTCGGGGAACTTTTTTAATCATTACTCCGAAATATATTTGTGTAAGTTGATATTAATCAATCAACGAACTCATATTCTAAACGTTTTTAAAAAGTTAAAAACGTAACAATATTTTTTACTCACAAAACTTTCATTTTTACCCCATTTAGGGTAATTTACCCCGGTTCCCCGACCGCTGAACTAGAGTATTTAAAATAAAAGTTTAATGAAATATTTGCAAATTGTGAATTTTAAAATAGAAACAGCTGTCAGCAGATAGCAAATTTACCATTATAAGGGCTTTGGAAGAAGGCAAATTAATGAATGAAGTTACTCATCAATTTAATATCAACAAATCAACGGTTTGTTGGATGTCATGGCGATATCGTCAAACAAATCACGTGGTCAACCTCGTAATACTACTGTCCGCCAAGACCGTCAAATGGTAAAAATAGGAAAAGTTGACCATTGGAAAACGGCAGTAGAATTATGCAAACGGCCAATTAGGGGTTTCTATTGGCGTCCACACAGCCAGAAACCGAATTATCATTTATCCTATATTTATTTATTAAAGTTTGCTACTATGAATGGACAAACTTGAAAAAAATATGAAAAAAATTCGAATTTTCCAAGTTTACCTCAGCAAAACTCATAGCATATTAAGTCAAATAATAGATATATGTATGGCGTTTTAAAGGTCCATCTCTCCCCTTTCCAACAAGATTTAAATTTTGGAAATCGGGTGAGAAATGTTTGAGTAATCCAGAAATTTGTGCGTAATGTGAAAAAAAAAAAACAGTTTTTGCCAAATAAAACAAGTTTGGAGGGTTCGAGAAATAAAAAAAAAATATTTTTGAGTTCTACTCAACTAACTGAACAACGTGGACTATGTAGTTACTCGGATGTATTTTCACTGTCGCACCGTGTTATTATAAACGACTTTATTAAAAACAATGTTTTTTTTTATTTATTTATTTATTATTAGTTTTTTTTTTTATTCACATTTTTTCCTTTTTTTTTTTGGCACAATTTGAATGAATATCTGGCCGGGTGTTGCCATATTATCAGCCACTCTGATTAATGATCACAATAGGAGGATAGGTAAACTAGAAAAAAAAAGTCAATTAAATTCAAAATAACACTTTAAATATTTCATTCATTTTGTATTACATTTCGTTTTTCACTAAATTTTGCATTCAGCTCATCTGCAGTTCGTTTCAGTTGATCGTTTAAATCACTGCCCTGTTTAGTAATTTCATGATTCAATTCCTTTGTGGAGAGTTCCTGTTTATTTAGAATTTTCTGGGTAATATTTGTCAATTTATCGACTTCATATTTTGTAACGTTGCCCACTTGTTCAATGATGTTCTCTAATCTCCCGTTGAGGTCGGCCATATTGTCCTTTAGTAAGCTGAGGAATTTCAAGTTAAAATCTTTAATTAACTGTTGCACAATATCAGATGCATTAATTGGATTTTTATTGGACGATTCCAGTAATTGTTTTTCTTCACATATGAAACCAATTTTGTCACCACAATCATAATTTATCCATGTATTCTTCAAAGGCCTAATCTGAACGCAATGCCGATTAGCTGTGGGATAGCTTACCTCCCAATTAGCGTATGTAAATTGTTTTCTAGTTGCCGACCAAAAGAAGGGTCGATCAGCATAAGTACTGTTAATAAATTCATCATTAGCACCCAACCAAAGATATTTATTCATATTTGCTTCTTCAAGTACTTTATTAATGACATTCTGTTTTTCGGGAGAATCTATTGTTAAAAGCTGGCTATTATGACGAGCACATTGATCCGCAGCCTGAAACCATGTATACTAAGAAGGGGAATTTAATTTTTAATAAAAATTCTTAAAAAATATCATTTTACCTTCTCTTCGCTTTCGATAAGATATACCCGACCATCTTCTCCGATGTGCGTTTCCAGAGCAGAAGCTCCGGAGGCAATTAATGCACAACAAATTATTAATATTTCCGAATTTAATTTAAAAGTCTTCATTACGAAATATTTTAGTACTGACATGCTTTCAATAAAATTTTCTCTTTATATACCTTGAAATGCAACAAACTTTGTGGTAAACTTATCGAAATTTTAATTAAAAAAAAAAACGAAAACTTATCAGCATTTTAACATCAGCTTTAATGAAATACAATTTTTTATAACATAAGTTCAGAATATCGTATCATACTAACAGACCACAGGCCACAGACCGATAACACGGTGCGACAGTCAAAATACACCTACTTAATGATATAGTGTAGGTTGTGAGTTTTGTTGATTAGAACTCAAAAAAAATTTTTTATATTTCTCGAACCCTCCAAACTTGTTTTATTTGACAAAAACCGTATTTTTGATCTTTTCATACAAAATTCTTGATTACCCAAACAATTTTTAACCTATTTTCAAAATCTGAAGTTTTTTGAAAAGGGGACAGATGAGGCTTTAAAATGGTATACATAAGCATATGTTTCAAACATAACATGTTATGAGTTTTGATCGGGTAAACTTGGAAAATATGATTTTTTTCTAAATTTTTCAAGTTTAGTTATTCTTAATTGCAAAATTTTATTAAAAAATATAAAATAAGTGATGACATGCGGAAAATGCATTATCTTGTGAAGAGATTGACACTTTGTTTGATCAAATCAAACAAAAATTACTGTAGTTATTGAACCGAGGCCTCACGGTTAGTAAGGCAACACACTACCTACTAGAGGCTATTTTTGGGGTTTTTATTGGATGGGATTTTTACGTGGTGGGTTCCAAGCCCTACGCACAAGCCAAATTTAACGTCCAGTGGATTGGACTTCGCTGCACGCATTAGTTAGCATCTAGTGTGTGCTAGAATGCCATCCAGAAGGGGCCACGAGGAGGCTGCGTGTCAACTTGAATACAGCAAGACAAGGATCGACCTGGTGGTCGCCACTTTGACCACAATCAGAAACTTTACATGCATTCCATCCCTCCCAACCTACTACCCATCCCAGCCCATCCCTACCTACTAGACCACGGCGACTGCTGAGAGTAAGTTGCCGAAAGAAATATCTCTTATTATATTTCCTTTTCTTTTAAGATGTTTGAGTCGGGTTTTCAACCACAAACTCTTGTATAATAAGCCAACACACTATGTACTAGAATGCGGCAACTTCAGTAATAAAGTTTACCTCGAAAAATAAAGTTTTGTGTCCAAAAGTCACGAAATTATAGTGACACTCTCTTACTAAATTCTTTATTACAGTATTCCCTCGATTTACGTCGTAGAATGTTCCGCAATAAGGCGACGTAAATCGAAACGACGTAAATCGAATTTCATATTGCTCATACTACAAAGTAGTATGTTTTTAACAAGGAACTTAAAAAAGTTACAGTAATCTTTCGATTTACGTCACAGTTGGTTCCAAAAAAAGGCGACGTAAATCGAATGACAACGCAAATCGAAGTTGAAGGGAACAAATTTTTTGACGACGTTAATCGAAACAACCTAAATCGAGACGACGTAAATCGAGGGAATACTGTACGACTACGAACGACAGATTTTTTTAAGAAACTTTTCATGGCAATTTTATTTATGCCAGAGGACTGCTAAGAGAAAGTAGCCAAAAGAAATATTTCTTATCATATATCCTTATCATCTGAGATGTTTGAGCCGGGTTTTCAACCATGTACTCTCGTATAAGTCAACACACTACGTACTAGATTACGGCGACTTCAGGGTATAGAGTTTACATTAAAAAAAGATGTTTTGTGTTAAAAAGTCACGAAATAATAGAATCACTCTCGTATATATATTTTCTTACTAAATTGGTTATTACAACTCTTTAGTCAGGATTACAACCTAGCTTATTACACCACTTACATATATTGTGTATGTTAATTTTATCCGTGATTGTGGCACCTACAGTTTAATGTCGACTTCCAACAACAGATTTGAGAAGCTTTTCATGGCAATAATTTTTAACCTTAATTAAATGAAGCGTAGTATGAACCTGGCTTGATGTATTGTTGTTTCTATTATTGCTGATTGGTATTGCAAGCAAAATATGCTATCAAATGGCGACTTTATTTACAATCAAAAAACAAAAGAAAAAAATTTGAAAATTGTTTACGAATTGGCTGTCAATCCATTATTACATTGGAATGCATTTTTTGAAACATTCAAATATTTGTATAGTAAATAAAAGACTATGAAAAAAAATTAAATGCGGAGGGGAAAATTAGATTTTATTTTTAAAATTCTATAAAAATAAACTTTGATTGTGTTATTTTATGAAAACAATCTTAATCATGTTATTAAAACAAAAAGAAATAATTTCAAATAATTTATGCAAATCTCTTTTCAACAGACACCCCTTTGAGTTCTATTGTTATAAAGGCAGACTAAGCTTCAAATGCTTGTGGCAATAAGCATTCTTGGAAGTTGCCTTACTTAAGCAGTTTTTTGAACAATCATTTGAGGGAGAAAAAATTATTGAAATTTGCAAGCAAAAAGAAATTTTTAATATTTTTAATATAACAAAACACAATAAAAAAAGAACTGGGAACACAAGAAAAATTTGACAATCAACTGAAGATTGTGTGGGCGTTTAAAGCATAAAAATTTTAATTTTACCAGCAAGAACAAATGATGCAAAAAACCAAACAACCCAAAAGTCTAGAGGATCATCATAACATGGGGATGATCTTTAGAATTTAAAAAACAATATTAAGGTGCTGCAGATTTAAAGGAATAAATGAACATTGAGTTTAATTTGTACCCTTAAAAATTTGCTTCACCTTATTGGCAATTGCTATCGACTGCTTTGGAAACAACATATTGCCCGTAGCAAGTGTCTGACAAATTCCTCTACAAATTGCAAGAAACTAAATGTTATATGCGCAGCTTAAATAATAAATTAATTTTGAATATTTAACACCGCCAAAGTATATTCTATGAAAAGAATTTTTAGCCCGAGTTTGGCTCTGGAATTTCATTTGGCCAAATAAATAATTGGTTCGACTAATTGCTCTTAAGCTTCAGGGCTTTTAAAAGTGGAGGTGTGTTACCATGCTTATACCCTATTTTTAGAAAAATACAGTAGGCATCAAAAGACACTGTACACTATGGATAAAATTCTAAAAATCATCAAAGTCAACTTTTACCAATTAAGGAGAACTTTTACCAAATGCTAGAAGCTCAGCTTACTGATGCATATCGAAACATATTTTGTGTGAGTTGTAAATCAATTATTCTGATTATTTCCTATTTCCTTGAAATTTAAGGTTCCTTAGGGTAGGTAGACCACCTCAATGTTGACAGCATTATGGATTAACATTCATATTCAATATTAAAATTAGAATTCTTTCCATAGTTTTAAGCTGTTTACATACATACATACATAATTGGTCATTACAACCCTTCAGTCAGGGTTATGGACCTGTGTATGAGCAATAAAGCTTAAAATTGAAAATGTATTTTGGCCCAATAACACTCTTTCAGGTTTGGCATACTTAAAATCAGCTCTGTCGTATCTCTTATAGTTTATGCAACATTTGGTTTCTTTGGCTATTGGCATTTTGGTTGCACAGTGTATAGCAGTATCACTTTAAATCTGCCACCCGCTGCAATGTAAGTAACAACTCAAGCTTTAAACAGAATTTTACTTTTAATTTAACCACCCTTCTTTCCTTAAGCGATTCCCATGAAGATGAATTTTATAATCATGTTCATTGTGGCCATTTTTGTGTCGTACGCTTTACAGGGTTACGTTATAGTCGATGTTCTATGGCGTCACTATCTGTCGCGGTTTTATTGTTTTGGCCACAAGTAAGTTAAAGAAATTAGAAAAACTTTGATTGTTTATATGATGAACGTTGTTATCTTTACCCACAGTTATGATGGCTTATATCTCACCCGATATCTCCATAGTTCTGCCATTGGTTGGCTCATTTTGTTTAACAATTTTGGGTTTTGTGTTTCCCGCCCTTATGGATTTATGTGTCAAGTATAAGGATGGCTATGGTCGTTATTATTATGTATTGGTGCGTGATGTTTTCTTAATTAGTTTTGGCCTATTGACCAGCATTATTGGCTCTTGGGTTGTTTCGCATAATATTCGCATGAAATATGGCAAGAAAGAAGAGCCCAGTGAAAGTCTATTTTATTATATGAGTCTGTTTTAGTTTTCATAATAAAATAATAATAATAAAATGTAATAAGAAAACTAATGTCCTGAGTGTTCTATTACGGCATGGACATTTTTTTTAAATCGCTTTTTATTTTGATCGATAGGATTGGTTGTTTACCGCTGTTATACATGGACATACAGTGAGCGTCAAAAGAAACTGTAAGCTAAAAATAAAATTCTAACAAACGCTAAACTTAACTTTATCGCTTAACCTTCCTATATCCGCGCGTTGGTCTGTGAGACAGATTTTTTTATTATTGGGATTTTTTTTTGTAAAAAAATAGTGCCAGTATGTTGATACCACTGGTAACTTCGTTATTCGTAATAAGCTTCGTTTTTGATTCAAAATGATTTTTTTTAAATAATAATACCAATAATACTATTGTCGATCTCACAGACCAACGCGTGGGTATTGGTGTTTCACTGTTTGGCGCGGGTATAGGAATATTTTTTAATATTTCGAAATTTTTGGAATTTTTTTTTTTAAGTTTCAATTTTAAAAACAATAGCAATGAAACAATTTTAAAATGAAAAATAACGGTAATTTATTAATGTATACTTTTTTAATGTACAGCTTCTTTTGACGCTCACTGTATTTCTGTGGTGCATTTGGCAATGAGACCAAAGGCTAAAATCTAGTGAAGACTGCATAAGGGTTTAAGCACAAACTTTTTTAATTGCAAATACTATGAGATTACTACAGTGACTAGACAGCGAACCTACCTCATCATTTCGATTCAGGGTTTGTTTAATGAAAATCAATATTGAGGAATTTTCTGAGGCAAACCATGTCCTGTAAAACAGCCACAATTTACAGTATAGAGGGCCTTTCCTCAAAGGAGATGAATGTGTTAAATACAGGTTTGGGTGTCTGTATGAGCCTCATGAGCTGGCTCTGAATCTAGCTGAAAGTCCATGGTTGGTTTTTTGAACATAGAAACTTAAAGTGGTTTGATAACAGCTTTCAAAGCGGTTTCTTGGTAAATTTGGCTGTTGTGTTGTGACCCATTGTTTGCAGGAATGTAAGTCAAGATAGATGCTGCCTATTTTCGAAATTCGTTTAGCCTCATCCATCATCAATTTTCATGGGCTAACAACATTTTTCTGTTTAAGTTGCTTTACCAAAAAAATTTCCATCTTATCTCTTCAAAGCTGCAGTCAATAATGTTCTGTTTGCTTGTGGCATTTTGCTAAATTCTTGATTTAACAGCTGTGATGATTCCCGGCGTTCGAACTAGGCGAGGACTAACCGATCTCCTAATCTTCATAAAGGTTTTTGCATTGAAGAAACTAACTTTTTCAAAAATTACCAACGACAACCTGCAAGTAATTGACAAAAAACTAAACTTAAATGAACACATCGATTATACTTGTAAGAAAATTGGCAAAAAAATTGGTTTCTTTAAAAGGATTAGGAATAGAATTTCAAAAGATACAGCAGTAACAATATATAACACCATAATCAAACCGCACTTCGAATACGGTTCCACTGTATTGTATACATGCAGTACCGCAATTCAATTATCAAGATTGCAGAAACTTCAAAATAAAGCAATGAGAGTAATATTGAAATGCGATCGGTATACGAATATAAATACAATGTTCTACGAGTTGAAATGGATGAATATAAAACAAAGGTTACAGTTTAATACGTTATTGTTTGTTAGAAAAATGAAGAAAGGTGATGCGCCTAAATACTTATGCGAGCAGATCCAATTTGTGAGAGAAAGCCAACCATATATGCTGAGGAATGCAGACGACTTTCGAATCCTAAGAGTGCAGTCAACCCAGATGCAGAAAACGTTGTTTTATAAAGGTCTACAACTATACAATTTATTGCCAATGAACATTAAAAATGAAGTAAATGAAAATATTTTTAAAAGAAAATGTATTAATTTTGTATTGTTTAATGATTTGTAATAATTTTGTATAATTTGAAAAGTTAAAGTATTTTTAATACTTATAAATAAAATTAAAAAAAAAAAAAAAAAAAAAGTATTCAACAATTTCTTTTTACAACTACAACCCTTCTTCTATTTTATTTTGCATTAAGTGCATTATTTACCCTATTCATGTATGGTTTAATATTATATGTGACAGTCTGTTGTAATATTATTTCCAATTGCCATGGCATGTCTTTGTAGTAAATAAATGCGTATTTGACCTCTTGACACTTTTCGCATGTAAATTGAAAAAAACATGAAATTCTAAAAACAAATAAACAACAACAACACCAACAAATCAACATAAAAAAAAAATAATTGAAAATGAAATCCACCGCAAGGAAATCTACATTTCAACACTATTTCCGCCACCGCACCGACAAAAAAACCCATTAATGATGCAGTCAGTCAGTCGTTCGGAATGGTGGTGCAATTGAAATAATGTTTTAACGTCAAATACTTAAGAATTTTTAGAATAATAACAACAACAATAACCACAACAATAATAATGCGTTATAAAAACCTATTTTTTCCATTGTATGTCAAGCATACGGATATATGTATATGGACGGTCGATGAATTAAATGCGTTACACTCGCAATTTTATATAAAAAAAAATATATATTCTAGTGAGTGTCGAGAGCGTATTTATTTTTTCATTTTTATTTTTCTTTCTTTCTAAAGTTTAAAGGTCAAAATTATATGTTATTGTTTTGTAATGGAATGGAATTGTTAAAATATAATCCACTCCACTATAATCATTCCACTAGCCAAAACCCGCTAGGCTTCGTTAACATGATATGTTTTGTTTAAATTGAATTGAACAGAAATGAAATTCTGTTCGATTTAAAAGTTCATTTATTTCAATTAAATATAATGTTTTTTGTTAAGATCAAAAAATTTTAAATGAGATTAAATGTACCATAATATACAGGGTTTGAAGTTTGATGGACCTTACTTGTGGCTTTTCCTGATCATTTCTTAAAGTGAGTCTCATTTTACTAGAGAACTATATTACTCACTTAATTGACCATTACATTCATATGTACATAAATACATACATAATTGTTTATTACAACCCTTCAGTCAGGGTGTTACAATCTAGCTTCTTACACCATCCATGATTTCTGCGTTAGTTTCAGTCAGGATTACAACTTATTTTCACACGCCAGTTATGTTGCATAGTTTAATAGGCGACTACGAACGACAGATTTTTGAGAAACTTTATTCCTATTTACTCTCAGAGTTTTTGAGAGTAATCTGTTGATTGGAAGTCAACGAAGAAATATTTTTTCTTATTTCATTTTGTTGGAGATGTCTGATCAAAGGTTTGAATCCTAGCCTCACATCTAATAATCCATCACACTACCTATTAGACTGACTGACCATTACCACCCATTAGTCAGGATCAGAGATCAGCAATGAGTATTCAAAAATATGAGTAGAATCGAATCATACTCATAATTTCTGATACTTATACGCATTCATACTTATTTTAATATCATGGAACCTCTATTATCATTTCAAAGTTTGAAGTCCTCCATCATATTCATACTTAACAATACTTATGACGTTGTCGATTTCGACTGGTGCGTACGAGCACCAAAAGTCTCACTAAAAAGGTTGTGTGTATGCTCTGCTTGCTGCTCTGTCTTTTTTTTCTTACTTTCACTCACTGTTGCCAATTTAGCTATTTTCTCGTCAAATCTAGCGATTTTTAAATCCAATTTGCGGGAAAAAATATGATTTAGCTATTAGCTATAACTCAACTGGCTTCCTACTGTGCTTCTCGCTAAGCAGGCGGCCAAGTTTACTGCGACTAGACTTAATGCTTTATCTCGCTGGCACATTATACCTTCTGGTCACTCCATTATTGTGGAGGTTGATCCGGTGGCCCCTGTGAACATGGACTATATCACTGCTGAATATTGTCTTGACAGATGTTTCCACTCTCTGATTCCGAATAGGGATGACTGGAATCCTAATACGGTCGTCCCCCCGGAAGTCCTGGATATATATACCGACGGCTCTAAAATCGACAATGGTGTTGGAAGCGGTATCTACTCTGGGAAACTGAACCTGAATATTTCTCTCCGTCTGCCGGACTACTGCAGCGTGTTTCAGGCGGAGGTGATGGCGATCTACCGGGCCGCTCAATGGATCCTCGTCAACGATGCTCCTTTCTCTCGCGTCTTGATCTTCTCTGATAGTCAGGCTGCGATAAAATCTCTATCGGGTTTCGTGAATAACTCTAGGATCGTTAGAGAATGACGCCGCTGTCTCGACCTTCTTTCGGGGCGCTTCACCAGTGTCTCTCTGGTGTGGGTCCCCGGGCACAGTGAAATTCCGGGTAACTGCAGAGCCGACGAGCTCGCCAGAGCTGGTGCGCTCCTTCCGGAATCCTCTTCTGTTGAATTGGGTATACCACTTGCCTCGGTCAAATTGACCATTGCGCGGAAATTCTTTCGAGACGCCAACCTATCCTGGGTCAACGAGGAGTCCTGCTCCACCGCTAGGCTCACCTGGCCCTTGATGGATAAAAGGCGTACCAACCAATTATTGGTCTTGGTCGTGACGTCATCTCGACTACGGTGGCCGTGCTTACGGGTCATTGCGTCATGGGCAGACACGCGGAAAGAATGAGGCTCCCTTTTAACGATTTCTGTCGTGGATGCAGGTCCTCTGAGGAGGAGGAGACTGTTATTCACTTTCTTTGTCAGTGCCCGTCTCTTGCTAGGTGTAGATATAGGTTATTTGGCTCCCCATTCCTTGTTAGCTTAACGGAGCTATCATCCATTGATATCAAGGATATAGTTTCGTTCATCAAACTTTCTGGCTGGTTTTCCAGTGCGGGGTAGTCGTGTTTCCGTCGTGCAGCCCTTGCGCTGACCAACTTCTTCCTTTTCCCTGATTGTGGTGGAACTTGGTCAGTACAGGGACTGCGTTCACCCGTGGCATCACAACAGGCCGCTATGCGTGCTCAAGTGAGCTTTGTGACATCAGAGCTACCACTCCGACCTAACCTAACCTAACGGTTTTTAAGGAAAAGAAAAACATAAACATACAACGCGAATTCTTTCTACTGTATTTTTGTGGCAAGTGTTTAAATGAATGAAAATTAAAAAACTATCACAACTTTAGGAATGGGGCCTAAATATAACCAAAAATTTCGCCGTGAGTGGCTGAATCACGTAAAATTGAAAACGTGGGTGGCTCAAGACGAAAAAAACGAAACAAAAGGAAAACTTTACGACCTATTAAGTCACGCGGAAACTAAAAAACACAAATCAGCCTCATCACTTAGGGGATTATGTTGGAAAAAATTGGAATTTTCCCCAAAAGCAAATATTGTTGACAACGTTAAAATGCAAGAAGCCGCTTTATCTAAATTTGTATGTCAACATACGTCGAACAATGCTATTGATCACCTTAGTGATATGTGTAAAAACAATTTTGATGATGCCAATAAAATCCGTGTTCATAGAACCAAATGTACTGCAATAATTAAAAACGTTTTAGAGCCCCATACATTAAATATACGTATGTACATAATTTAAAAAAAAAATTGAATTTAAATTTATTGCGAGTATTTTTTCAGAATTAAGCGATAAATCGTTGTCTTTTTTTATAATATTAAAATTCCCAAATAATTAGCTATGTTTTAAGTAAATTTTCTTAAAAACTTTTTAAAATTTAATGCTTTGGCGATTTATCGCTAAATTTTGAAATTTTTTTTTTTAAATTCAGCTATTTTCTAGCCATTTTTTAATCGACTTTAGCGATATTTTTTGGAAAAAAGTTGGCAACAGTGGTTATAGTGAGTATGAATGAGTCAAAGTAGTATAATTCCAATATTGTTGACTCACTTATATTCAAAATTTCATGAATGCTTATGAGTAGCGAAAAAACGATTTATTGCTGACCTCTGGTCAGGATAACAATCTATGATACCACCATGTTGTTTGCGTTAACTTTATTTATCGCGGACTACGAAAGCCAGATTTAAGAAGCTGTTTCAAGACGATTACTTACTTCCAGAGAAGATCGCCAAAAGAAAGCTTTTATAATTTTTTTTTTTGTTGAAATGCGAGAGCTAAGATTTGAAATCAAGAGGTTTGTCTGGTAAGCCAACCTATTGCCACTACAATACAGACATTTAGATATAAAAGTAATTAAAATGCATTGCTAATTTGATAGAGGGATAAAGTCATTCAATTGACCATGATCACCTCGAAATTGATAAGCGATTGCCTGCACAATCTCCACACGTTAGGAAACTTGAACATGGGTTGGCTTTTTGGCTTGTTGGACTTATAAAAAGCCATAGATATCCACACGTAGAAAAAGAAGAGCTAGAGAGAGACTATTTGCTGCTTAGAGGACAATTGTAACGATTAACACATTTCCACATTCCCTAACAGAGGTATCTCGATAACTTGCCCTCACTAAGTAAGGTCGATTAATGTCGTTTAATGGAATAGTTTCCACTCCATTGCAGCCTGAGTATCCTCTTGAACAAAACGTTTATCAATGCAAGCTCAGAGCAGCACATTCTAGACGATTATCCTGTGAGTGTCTTGACAGACACATGTTAAATTATCCTGATGATATTCTTATGGTTCCACTAAAGCCCTACGTTTGGGTGATAATGTTAAAGATTTTTTACAATTAATCGCCTTTGATCACAGCAGTTGTAGGCCTTGAATATAAAAGCAACAACTATTGAAAGTGTAAAAAAAATTATGTTTGATTTCTTCTTGGTTTAGAAATTTTATTGTAATTGACAAATATACAGTCAAAGCGCAAAGTCTGCAGACACCGATAATTTTTATATTTTCTCAATAATTTCTGTTATATTTATTTCACATTTCGATTTGTTTTTGCAAACATACTTGATTGTAAATGCCTTAAGCAACGCTATAACATCTTTTTAATTTGATAAAAAAAAACAGCGTTAAAAGAGTCTGTTGTACATACACCGGTGTATGTAGAATTTTTTATTTGACTGTAAATACTGATATTTTGCTGTAGAAGTAAATACCTGTAAGGGGTAATTTTCAAAATTGAAACGGGACTCGAACAAGTATCGTGTTGCGAGATAGGTACATTAAAGGTGAGAACATCAACCAAGCGTCTCATGTCAATTGTTGTACACCTAAGCCATCGTGTAGGCTTGTTGTGGAAGTTTGTTGTATAGGAAGTTTGTGCACCAACTTTCTCAACACCTTTCAGTCCACTCCTCTGATCCGAGTTATCCCTGGCATAGGGTCATGCTCAAGACGACACAAAACGATGTCTTATGTTCTGCGTTCATTATTTCCCACAACGCCAATACAGTTCAGATGTACATGTAAGGCGGAGTGTACGGTGAGTACGCTCATTAGCGAGCTCACGACTTTCTTATTTAGTTAAAAACAAAACACTCCTGATTCTCTTCACTTGCGTAAGGAACATTTTTTGTTGCGGTCAATTTAAAATTTGTAGGCGAATCTCTTTACCTTATCGGTTAAAAGGAAATATGATAGTAATGTTTGATTAAACGATTTTCCAATACACATGTTATCGATAAAATGCACTTTTCTTCTATGGAAACTAATTGAATCAACTGAAGTACACCCCTTTTATTTTTAAAGGCATATTGAAAAATATTTGCTTTCAAGCGATAAAATACAAGGCTGTCGACAGTATTTTAAAATCCGAATGATGTATTAAAAAAGGATTAAAATTTTTTGTCAATATTTACTGTCATAAGAGCAAATATTGCCTTTTAAAAGTAAAAAAGAAAACACTTTCCTTACAAGGTACAAATTTTACAAGGGCACTTGACTAATAGTCAAATACTTGTTTAGAGATAAAAACGGTCAAGCAAATAATTACACAAGGACTGTTTGAGTATCGAAAATAATCAAACAAACACCTTCAAAAAATATTTTTCTTTTATACATAGTTTAGTACCTGAAACGTAAATAATTTAAAGAGGCTCTACGTCAGTATTCTAGGTGCTTACATATGTACAGTGAGCGTCAAAAAATATTATACATTAAAAAATATACATTATTAAACTACCGTTATTTGTATTTTAAAATTCTTTCATTGCCAGTGTTTTAAAATTAAAACAAAACAAGAAAAATTACAATAATTTCGAAATATTTTCAAATTTTTTCGGGCACTCTCCTTAATTGGAAAAAGTTAAGTTTGGTAATTGTTACAATTTTAGCTTTAGTGTACAGTTTCTTTTAACGTTCACTGTATGTTCATGTGTAACAGAGATATACAACTAAACCTTTCGATCGAGATTATAAGCGATTAAAAAGAATTTTGGTGCCATAATAGAACACTTAGGACATTAGTTGTCTTATGATATTTTATTATTATTATTTTATTATGAAAACTAAAACAGACTCATATAATAAAATAGACTTTCACTGGGCTCTTCTTTCTTGCCATATTTCATGCGAATATTATGCGAAACAACCCAAGAGCCAATAATGCTGGTCAATAGGCCAAAACTAATTAAGAAGACATCACGCACCAATACATAGTAATAACGTCCATAGCCATCCTTATACTTGACACATAAATCCATAAGGGCGGGAAACACAAAACCCAAAATTGTTAAACAAAATGAGCCAACCAATGGCAGAACTATGGAGATATCGGGTGAGATATAAGCCATCATAACTGTTGGTAAAAATTACAGGATTCATCATATAAACAATCAAAGTTTTTCTGATTTCTTTAACTTACTTGTGGCCAAAACAATAAAACCTCTGATATTGAATTCCATTATTGTGCGATCCTCCTTTTCATACAGTCGCGATATATAGTGACGCCATAGAACATCGACTATAACGTAACCCTGTAAGGCGTACGACACAAAGATGGCCACAATGAACATGACTTTTATAATTTGCGAATCGCTTAAATAAAGAAGGGAGATTAAATTAAAATTAAAATTCTTTGTAAAGCTTGTGTTATTACTTACATTGCAGCGGGTGGCAGATTTAAAGTGATACTGCCATACACTGTGCAACCAAAATGCCAATAGCCAAAGAAACCAAATGTTGCATAAACTATAAGGGATACCACAGAGCTGATATTGAGTATGCCAAACCAGCCTAAATAATCCTTTGGATGTTCCATTTCCTTTTCAATGGCAATGATCTGAAAGAGAAATACATTTTCAATTTCAAGCTTTATTGCTCATAAACAGTTTAAAACAATGGAAAGGATTCTAATTTAAATATTTTTTTTGTCAATATTAATCCATAATTCTGTCAATATTGAGGTATTGCAATAACCTAAGGAACCTTAGAAAATAAGGAGAAGTAATTGATTTAAAACTCACTACAAAAATTTTTTGATATGCATCAGTAAGCTGAGCTTCTAGCATTCTTACCATTGTAAAGAAAAGCTGTCACAGTTCTACAACCATATGATATGTATATTGTACTCCTCACATACTTTATAGGATATCCGTAAAACGACTTTACCAAGCTTGGTACCTTGACAAACTTTAATATGCTGCTTGAAATAAACAAGGACAAATTCTTGCCTTTTTGGGATGCATTAATGCCTCATACGTTCCTAGAATCTGTTGCGATATGATTCATTCTCATTGTCGCAGAATATACAGATTGGGTTCGCTTCATTCCCCATTCTGAACAAGCGAACCTTGAGTCCTTCACTGACGTGTCACAAGAATGCTTGCAAGCCTCTAGTTATTCCTGAATAGCTGGGATGCATCCCCAATAAAAATTTTGATTGTCTTGAGAAGACTTTCTTTCATTGAATATATCTTTCTAAATATCTATTCCTACTCCTACAGAAAAATTCTAGTCCCATCAGCAGCTTGGAAGCTTCTCCATGCATCATCATCTTTTTGTTCATTGCCGCATTTACTCATATAACCTGGAACCCTGTTAGCTTCCAATGCCACTATAGTATAGGTTTTCATTGCGGCTGTTATACCAACGCACACAGTAGCCTTTGTAACTTGTCCAACTCTATTTAAGCTGTTACTACTGCGTGTGCTCAGATAATGACCGTCATGATTAGATTCAGTACATAAGGCCTGGGTTATGTCCCCAAGATATCCTTGAAAGCGTCCTGTATATCAGTATGCCAAGTCTCGCCTTTTTTGTCTGGTAATATTCCCAGATATTTTACCTCCATTTTCTGTAGTATTGTGTCAACCAAGAATCGAAAATTCTTCCATTTAGGAAGTTATCTTGTTCTTCTAAATGATATTATCAAGACTAGCCTCAGACCTATTGGCAAACACCATCGATTTAGAATCTCAAAACCTCATTGAATGATGTCGCAATGAGTCTCTTTCAATTTTCCCGCAGCCATCAAGATTATACATACATACATCCATAATTAGTCATTGCAGCCCTTCAGTCAAGATTACAACCTAGCTGCTAACACCACCCATGTTGTGTAAGTTAATTTTATCCATAAGTGGCGGTACCTACAGTTTAAAGTCGACTCCTAACGACAGATTTGTTTGTTTTTGATTAACTTTTCATGGCAATTTTATTTACTCTTAGAGTTTTTGCCAGAAATCTGTTGAGAGGAAGTCGCCGGAGAAATACTTTTTCACAATTCGCTTGGTTGGAGATATCTGACCTGGGTTTTGAACCGTGGCTTCACGTCTAATAAATAAGCCAACACACTAGCTACTAGACTATGATGACTTCAAGATTATGTCATCTGGAAATCCTGATAGTCCATGATCCCCTTAGATAGTTTTGTTAAGAGTGCGATCGTAACTAAGCTCCCCATTGGTGGTGAAAGGATTTCATCCTAGGCATTCTCTGACTGTGGGACTCTTACTACCACTGCTTATGTTTCTCTAGTTCGTAGAGGACCCTTTGTCATCCTGGATGTCAGGGACTCATTGGCGTAATTACGACGGACTGGAAGCGAGTAGAAAATCGTGCATCAGAACTTATGTTGATGGAAACTTTACAGACAACCATGCGTAAAACCACATACGTAAAATAAGTTCAATCTTGGTAGAAACAAATGTAAGTTTTTTGGGAACATGTACGTTGAATGGGTTTATTGTCCTATGAATAGCTCATGCTTTGGCTGGAAGAGCTCTTAAGGCCTATATGAACCTATTCTCTTATGGTTTCCTCTGCTTTTAAATTTTCCCAATCACTGTAGGGCATGAAGCCATTTAGGAAATGTTACTCAATGGAAGGAAAAGAGCACAAGAAAGTTTAAAATCTGATTTGAAAATCAATTATCGACTAGCAGTGTCTATGAAATTATTTAAATTTCTATTAGCAATTATGACAACAATTTGAAATCTTTTGGAATAAACGTATGACATATTTTGAAATAATTTTTCCACTTACCACGCCCACCGATTCCATGGCAAACAGTACCGTGCCGAAAAAGTACGGATACCGATCCAATGTATTGAACATTTTTCTCTCGCTCAACGGCGGTAGTTCATTGAAAATTTGCTCCAAAATTAAAATTAAGCCCACACCCAAGCAAATACTTGCCACATAAGTGCAGGGCAGCAGGCTCCTTAGATTACGTATTAAAAAAATACATATCAGAGGCAATGTTAAGGCCAAGACATGCATTTGAAAACTAATTTTAATGTAATAGAAGTCGGTCAACTGTTTTACATTATCGGCTATGAACAGGACATAAACGCAACAGACACCAAAGTGATACAGGCTCATAAAGATGTCAACAGAAGAGCTAGAGAAAAGAAAAATTAAGGATATGATTCATATACAACACAGAAATGGAGGGAAAAATTTCAACTTACTATGCTAAGAAGGAAAATTTACGTAAACTTGGGGGACCCTCTTCCATGGCATAAAACATACACTGGGGATAAGTTAGAGTAGCTTTCAAGCGACGTTTGCAAACTCTATACATGGAACGTAGCTGTTGTAGTGAATATAGGGTATAGGCTGTATAAGCGGAGGCAATTATCTTTCCAACTTACCAGTATATGCAAAGCATAGATCATTACGCTACCAACTGCAAAAGTCCCTATCAAACCATTCAACCAGCCGGCATTACAAAATGCCCGAGGCATTTCCAAACATCCTGTGCCAATGGAACATTTTACGATACTAATAAAGGCATCCAGATTACTGAAATAAAGCATATGCTGAGAGATTTCCATTTAAATTGTGTTTGATTTTTACCTTATGGGATGCAGTATGTGACGATATAAGTGAGGATCATAGCTCTGTTGTATTCTTGCCAAAGATCTCTTGACTTTTCTCATTTTTTCCACAATTTATTTATGAATTGCTTGCTTATGTCAATAGTTGTTGTGTTGTGATTTCGAAATTTATTTTGTTTTTTGTCAGAATAGGTTTCGTTTGATAACTATTGTTATCGATAGCAAGTGTTGCCATAGACTATTACACAAGGAAAGAGTTTTCTTAGGAGATTCTTTGAAAGAATATCTCAAGACTGTTTTATTGTTAAAGTGCAGGGAAATATTTCCTTGCAGAGAAGTAAATTGCCATAGCGAAAGCAGACTTATTTGATGTCGAGGGTTTCCTCCAAATTTCTGTTTACTTTTAATGTGATTTCAATGACCTTTAAGATAAATGGAAGTCGCCGTGGTCTAGTAGGTAGTGTGTTGGCTTATTAGACGAAAGGCCCGAGTTCGAATCTCAGGTCAGACATCAACCAAACGAAAATATGAAAATATTTCTTCGGCGACTTCCGCTCAGCAGATTTCTGGCAAAAACTCTGAGAGGAAATAAAATTGCCATGAAAAGCTTCTCAAAAAATCTGTCGTTCGGAGTCGACTTTAAACTGTAGGTCCCGCCACTCATGTTTAAAATTAACACACACAACATAAGTGGTGTGAGAAGCTAGGTCGTAATCCTGACTGAAGGGTTGTAATGACCAATTATGTATGTTAAGGTAAACGCATAAGGAGGCTCAGCTATTTTAATAAAATCAAACTTCAATGCATAATTTCGTTATAGTCGCCGTAGGTGCTGTTTTTATCACATATGCAGGCAATAACATCTAGAAGTACAGAATAAAAAGACGATTAAGGATTACCCCAGACATGGCAGTTGCTGTAGGCTAGTAGATAGTGTGTTGGCCTATTAGACGTGTGGCCTCGGTTCAAACACCAGCTCAGACATGTCCAACAAAACGAAATCTGAAAAAAATATTTCTTCGGCGACTTCCTCTCAGCAGATTTCTGGCACATGCGCTGAGAGTAAATAACATTGCCATGAAAAGCTTCTTCAAAATCTGTCATTCGGAGTCGACTTTAAACTGTAGGTTCCGCCACTCATATAATAATAATACACACAACATTGGGGTAATGTGAGAATCTAAGTTGTAATCCTAACTGAAGGGTTATAATGACCAGTTATGTATGTAAGTGTATGTAGATTAGAGATTAGCAATGAATCGTTTTTTCGCTACTCATAAGTACTCATGAAATTTTGAATATAAATGAGTCAACAATATTGAAATTTAACTATGTACTCTGATTCATTCATATTCACTACAACGTTTATTTATAAGTACAGGTTGCAATGAGTATTGGTACAACGTTGACATCAAACTCATACCATTCGAAATATGTTTGATTCATAAGCCTACTCATTCAGATTCATAACTTTAGAAAAAAATACTTATAATACTTAGATATGATTCGAGTGACTCGAGTGAAAGACACGAAAGCAAAAGAGACACAGCAGAAAGCAGAGCAAACACACAACCTTCTGGTGAGTATTTTAGTTTTTGTACGCGAATCATACTTATTTCGTGATTCTTGAATATGTTGTGTCATGGAGAGTCGAAGTCAACAATATCATACGTGTTTTAAGTATGAGTATGATGGAGGACTTCAAAATTTGAATATGAGTAGAGGTTCCATAATATTAAAATAAGTATGAATACTTATAAGTATCAGAAATTATGAGTATGAATCGAATCTACTGATCTTTTTGAATACTCATTGCTGATCTCTGATGTACATAGATGCAGATGGTCGAGAAAATTTTGTGCATCTGCACTGAAATTTGAAGGCGCAAACGTTGTTCACTAACCCAGTAACCAATTTAGTATGCTTAGGAAGTTAGTTAGGTCGTCGTCTAGTAGCTAGTGTGTTGGCTTATTAGGCATGAGGCCAATGTTCAAACCCCAGGTCAGACATCTCCATCTTAATGAAATTTGAACAAATATTTCTTTGGCGACTTCCTCTCAGTAAATTTCTGGCAAAAACTCTGAGAATATATAAAAATTCATTGAAAGGTTTCTCAAAAATCTGTCGTTCGGTTTCGAGTTTCAACTGTATTTCCCGCCGCATACACTATATAAGTGGTGTGAGAGGATAGGTTGTAATCCTGATTGAGCTATTGTAATTATGTGGTATGTAGATAGGTTGGAGAGGAAGCTTTAATACCAAAAGTTCACTTGGGCACGAATAGTGGTCCGAAAATCAGTTCCTGTACTCACCGAACTAGGAAAAAAGTTGGTCAGCATAAGGGCTGCACATTAAAAGCGCGAATATTCTACGCCGGAAAACCAGACCGAAAGTTTGATAAACGAAACTACATCCGTGACATCAATGGATGATAGCTCCGTCAAGCTGGCAAGGATTGGAGAGCCAAATATCTGCACCACGCAAGAGATGGGCATTGACAAAGAAAGTGGATAACAGTCTTCTCTTCCTCAGCAGATCTGCACGCACGGCAGCATTCGTTAGATGGGAGCTGCATTTTTTCTGCGTTTCTTCCCACAACACAATGACTTGTAAGCGTGGCCACTGTAATCGTGATGACTTTACGATCAAGTTGATGTAACTGTTTGGTGCGCCTGCTATCCAAGTGTGTCTAGGACACCTTATTGACGCAGGATAGTTTGGCGTTACAATGACATGCTTTCACCGAAATATATATAAAACCATCTGTCAAATATTTCATCCCCTTACACCCATAAATCAAGTGCTTTGAATGTATGTTCATTTGCATGCCCATTACCCATTGCATCCCTATTAACAGATCATTGTCATCACACACAGTATTGTCATGGGGAATTTTAATGAGTATCTTCACATTTCACCTGGTTGGGTCTCTTGCATAAGAAAAAACTCAAAGAATACCTTAAATTTACTTTTTTCTTTGTTGGTAAATAATACACAACAAATAAAAAACAGGAGAGAAAAATTGCATTTAAAAGCCAAACACCTTCATTTCGACATACGTGTCCATGCCTATGCCGATGCACTGGAAGCAAGCAAGGTTGCAAGTAAAAATCATAAATTCTCATGTAAATAAAAATCAACATCATCAGTGTTCTTATTAACAAGACAGACTCTCTTGGCACAGAACCACACATCATTCAGAGAGGCACAGTAAACGAACGCATACAGTCGGGGCCTAAAGAATATTAACGCTCAACGCTTCTTACAACTCAACGCCACTATATCATGATTCTTATCTAAAGTGAGAATTTATACCAGGTTGTTGTTTTGTTGTATGCAACATACAAAACAAGAACAATAACAATAACAAGTTGCAAAAGTATACAAGTATACAACAGCAAGAGTAATATGATGATAATGAAAAAATAAAAAAAAAAGCATAAGAAGCAAGCAAGCAGCAGCTGTAGCTGCTACATAATATGTATGTGTATACAAATGTGGCATGCAACACTTGCTTAAGTAGAGAAAAAAGAAACACAATTTTATTATATAAGCCACGCATTAAACTATTAAAATTACCACCGTCACCAACGCCTCAAAAGTACCTCCTCTCTTGGCTTCTGCTTCTGCTACAGTACAGTGAGAGAGCGCTTGCTTGCTTGATGAGGTGCCTGTCTGCTGATGCTGCCTGCCATTTGATTCATTTGGCCAAACATAATTGGCATGTTTCTACGCGCCTACAACGCCTTAATGCCTCTACATTCCTAAGCTAAGTTGGTTGCATCTACTCACCATCAAATGCCTGGAAATCTCAAGCAGAAATTTAAGAATTTAAGGCCTCCAAAAAATATTGGCAACACACGCATAAACCACAACCACAAAGCAGGCGAAGGAAACCTTGCCACTTGAAACTGACAGCTTCAAAGATTTGATTGTTTTTGCTGTTCGTGTTTGCATTCTAAAGTCTCTTAATCCTCATAGCCTGTATAAGCCACATTTTTTTGGTTTGGTTTTTGGCTGCAAAAACTTTAGCACACGCTCTTAACTTTATCGGCTGCCTAATTAAGATCTGCAACCACAATGTCGTAAATTAAATGTGGGGTTAAAGGTTAAAACACTCACACTTTTATGGCAAAAAAAGAATTCTTCTTTCTTACAGCTTTGGGTGGTGGAATGGGTGGCTACTAACTGGCAGGCGGATACACCACGAATCTGGCTGGCTGTCTGTCTCTCTAGTGTCGAGTAGACTTTGTTTGTTTTTTCTGCTGCTTTTGGAAAACTTTATTACAAAAGCAGTCTGCAAAAAAAAAAAAATAAAGTTTGAATTCTGTCTGCAATGTTTTGGACATTTGAGTAGTAGTAGTGCTACCAACATGTGCGCTCAATTTGTGCGTTCATACCGCAAATATATTTTACCATCTTTGGTGAACACACTACCAAACGTATGTGGTTGTTACTGCATTTATGGAGCTGTTTGGGTGGGTTTGCATCATCATCTCCAACATTAAGGTGCGTGCTAGTGTTCTTTGTCAAGTGTAATGTGTGTGTGTTTTGTTGCGGCATAAAGTGGAATTTAGCAAAATAGGTGCGAAAACCATGATGTCCATTAGCTGAGGTAATTTTTGCCTCATTAGATATTGAGGATATTGCTACAGTTACGATACATGCACACTTCAGCACGCTACAACTTAAGAATGCTTCTGTATAAGTTAGGAATATAGAGCGCGTATAGTGATGATATAATACTGTAAGTCAAGTAATGGATTACGCGCGTCGGAAGGAAAAGTTCCCATTCCACCTTCTTTGGAAAAGATAGGCTCTTAAGGAACTTTGTTGTCTGTACTTGAAATTTCAAAGGTAGAAGGCTCTCTTAGTGGAGCTAATAAAACACAATAAATGGTCTGGACCCCCATGTTGACTTTCTACAGGTCTTCAAGGGGGCAAAAAATTATACCAACATATGCTGTGCGAATTACCGAAATTATTTCATTCATATTCGATGTAACCACTTAGATTAATGTCTCCTTTAAGCCAGAAATTAGTCCAACTGCCAATATCCACATCCAATCGATGGTCATCGTAGTCTAGCAGGTAGTGTGTTGGTTTATTAAATGTGAGGCCACTGTTTGAATCCCAGGTAAGTCTTCAGCAGCTGCCTCTCACCAGATTTCTTGCAGAATCTCTGAGAGTAAATAAAATAAAGTTGCCATGAAAAAGCTTCTCAAAAATCTGTCGTTCGGAGTTGACTTAATACACACAATGTAAGTGCTGTGAGAAGCTAAGTCCTAATCCTGAGTGAAGGCTTATAATGACAAATTATATATGTATGTAATCAGTGGTTATACAGTCTCTATTGGAAACCATTTTGTGCTAATGTTTCTGTTGGCGATTTCAGTCAAAGGCGACGGGAAATAAGAGGTCAGTAGTCTTTTCCTTTCCATAACAAAATTTGGTCCTTAAGTTCTCCTTCTCCTCAGATCCACAGCTTCTGTGGATGTCATACTAGGGAATGCAGGGTTTGTGATAATCGCACTCATGCGAGTGGTAACCTGAGCTGTCAGAAAAGAATACAATTTTCCTTCTTAACGCAGGTCAGTTCTTCAAAGTCTAGCAATACTGTATCTGTCCTTATTGTGTGAACGAATTAGCTAAGTTAACTGCAACAACTACGTTCGGAAATTAGAAGTTCAGTAACCGTTTTGCTCAGTACATTAGCAACGCAATTACAGGCGACATGTCCTAGATTTTACATAAAGGTTACCTTGAAATAGTCACAAATTTCCCTGAGAAACCCTCGGTTTTCATTAAAGAACACACACGTTGAAGTAATGTCCATAAGGTAATTGATCATTGTATAGCTATGGCAGTAAATTAGAAGATTTTCACAGAAAATTATATGCAACTACTTCGATTCAAATTCACTCAAATTCAAATGATCAGAACGCCTATAAGAAAATCTAACGTAGGAACTCTTTATATTTACACCACAGCCCTTACTAATTTGTATTTGGAAGGTTTCAGTGTAGACCTCGAAAGCTTTACGAACAACTTCCGATACTTCTATCATAACCATCTTCAGCCCATTGTTTAAACATGGAAGTTAAACTGTGTAATCGACCTGAATGAATGAGGCATTGCCCACGCTCATCCTTACGGTATTACAATAGGCCTGCAACCAATTTAAAAATTAAATAATGCCGCCAAGTTTAAAAAGAACTAGTTTAACTTACTTAACTGTATTGGTCATTATAACCCTTTAGTCAGGATTACAACCTAATATCTTACACCACCGGTGTTGTGTGTGTTCATTTTATGCATGAGTGTCGGGATCTACAGTTTAAAGTCGACTCCGAACGACAGAATTTTGAGTAACTTCTCAATGCAATTATATTTGCTCTCAACGTCTTTTTTTTGACAGAAATCTGCTTTAGTCAGGACTACAACCTAGTTTCTCACACCACCCGTGTTGCATAGGATAATTTTATTTTTGACTGGCGGGACAATGACAAAGTTTTTTTTGGGGTTTTTTGGCAATTGTTTTTACTGAGAGTAAGTAGCCAAAGAAATATTTTCTCGTATTTCGTTTTGTTCGAGATGTCTGACCTAAGGTTTGAACCATGGCCTTGGATCTAATAAGCCTCGCAACACACTATCTACTAGACTACGGCGGCTTCTTGATATAAATTCCGCCCCAATTGGTAGCTACGAATGCTCTATTATTACATTATAAAGTCGTTTAATACCTCATGTAGCTCACATGTGTATAAATATTGACGTGATGGTCAAAGAAGACGAAAAAAAACACACGAAATAGAAGAGAAAAGTAGGTGCGGTTGTAAGTGAATGGTTTTAACACTTAAAGTAGCATTTAACGACATCATTGTCACCATCAATGATGGCAGTGTAAAGAGTGATAATAATGAGGATGTTGTTGCTACACATTGAAACAACATCGGCAGCAACACCATCAACAGCAACAAATAGTAAGTAAGGAGAACCCACTTAAAAATGTACAATAAATGTACGCAACAATATTGATCTGGAATTTATGCCAATATATGGTAAATATGGAGAATGTGAACGTGTCTACTCCCCAAGTGCATCATCATTGTCATCATGATTATTTGTAATGCCCATCTCTCTTGACTCAATGTCACAATGTAATCTTCTTTAGGCAGTTTTGCATTACAATGCCGTGCTTCTACCTCTCCCTCTCTCTAAATCTTCGTACTTTTTCTGATATTTTGTTTACTGCTTTGCAATTGCAGTTGCAGTTGCGGCAGCTGCAGTTGATATTCTTTCGTTAAACTTCTGTCGTTTGCATGCCATTGTTGTTGGTCAGTTTGATGGTCGATTGGACTTTGTTTGTGTTGGTTTCGGTTTGTTGGGTTGGTCGTCGTCACCAGCTCATTATGTACACAAAATGTTAACCAATGTGTTGCTTACAACATACACAACAACTTCTGTTGTTGTTGTTGTTGTCCGTTCATGATCCTTAATATGTCTCCTAGAATGTTGGCTACAATGGTATACGTTTCGTATCATTTCATTCGGTTGGGTTATGCGTAATTTATAGTTTTCGTTCACTTGATGAAGTGGTGTCACAATACATTATTGACATCTTGGCATTCTTATTACGGTAATGCGTAAAACTTTCAATGTATGTGTGTGTGTGTGTGTGTCAGTTCGGTTTTTGTTGGGTAGGTGAGATGCTGCTGCAAACAGAATACACATACATGTCGTCATCATTAGCATCATTATCGTCATCAATGATAACTTTTTCCCCCCCAATTGACAGTCATTATAATGCCACCTTCTTCTTGGAAAGTCATTTTGACTTTATTTGTTGGTGTCATCCATCCATGTACCTTTTGGCCATTGGACTTGACTTGTTTCTGGTTGGTGCGTTCATTATTTGCACCATTAAGTTGTAAAATAAATCAAGACTTATTGCCACATCACACACACAACACACATCACACACACAATTTAAGTGTTGCATTCACCCAAAACCCATGCGATGCAAGTGCAAGTGCTGGTGTTGCATTGCTCGTATTAAAATTGTTATCCTTGTGTAACTGTAAGCTTATGTGCCAAGCATATTTAATTATTTTTGAAGCATAAATACACTTTAAAACTAATTTGGTTACGAGAGAGTATTTAAACAGATTTTGACCATAATATTGTATCTTAACTATCAAGGCAAATCAATAGTGTGGCTAAACTATGCTAAATTGATTAGCAATTTATGGTTGAAAATCTCTACAAATTTTAAACATAGAATGAAGGGAATTGAACATGAACGTAAATAGGCCTTTCGATTCAAGTAAGAAATATATTTTAAGTGCAATGACAAGATTTTATGAAAATGGATTAAGAAATTTAAAATGACGAGTGTTTTATTCCTTATCAGTACACTTGGATTAGAAGAACGTATGAAATCCTATATAAAATATATTGTTACGTTTTTACCTTTTAAAAACGTTTAAAATATGCGCTCGTAGATTGCAAATAAAATAAAAATAAATTTGTGTTTAGTTTTAATTAAAATTCTTTATTATTCGCACAATTCTGTGTGCCACTGTTCACAACTTTACGCATAAAACAACAATTGATTTGTTTGTTATTCCTCTGTTTATATCCTTTGCATAAACAATAAAAGTTACTAGACAATTATTCGACAGATCTTTGTAACGGAGGTCTTCCAACCACTATTACTCTCTTCAAACACACAGCGTCTTTACCAGAGATCAGCAATGAATCGTATTTTCGCTACTCATAGGTACTTATGAAATTTTAAGTATGAGTGAGTCAAGAGTATTAAAATTCAACTACTCAGATTCATTCGTACTCGCTACTATATTGATTTATATGTATAGGTTGCAATGAGTATGAGTAGAACGTTGACATCATACTCACAACATTCGATTCATTGTTTGATTTATACGCCTACTCATTCAGATTCATAAATTTAGAAAAATACTTATAATACTTACGAATGATTCGAGTCACTCGAATCATTCATCAAAATTTACAGTAGTAGTTATTGTTGCATTTACAAAAGAAGAAAAAAGAAAAGACAAAGACAGCAAGCAAAGCACACACACACAACCTTCTAGCAAGTATTGTGGTGTTCGTACTCAAATCATACTTTTTTTGTGCTTCGTGTATATGTTGAATCATGGAGAGTCGAAATCAACAACATCGTGCGTATTGTTAAGTATGAGTACGATGAGTATTTCTAACTTTGAATATGAGTAGTATGAGTATGATATTAAAATAAGTATGAATGCGTATAAGTAGCTGAAATTATAAGTATGACTCGAATCTACTCATCGTTTTGAATACTCGTTGCTGATCTCTGGTCTTCACACAAGATTGATTGAACTTCACTAACTCACTTGCCTGCTTTGCCTTGACTTTTATAACGCACTGTAAACAGTCTGATGAATGTTCTTGAAGGCGAATGTTCATAACTTCGACTTTTCGAAATCTCTATAAATGTAAACATGGTTGTTTACATTTTTCATTTTCGTAACAATATTAAATACGCCTCTTATTGAGAATGTGAATAACATTTGTATTCAATCTAAGATCTTATCAATCTTATTGGTTTGCAAATAGACGTGCAACCAAGAAAATTTTAAATTAAAGAAAATAATAAAAAAAATGTTCTTTTTTGAGGGAAATAGGAAGCGCTCGTCGCCGTAGTCTAGCAGGTAGTGTGTTGGCTTATTAGATGTGAGGCCTCGGTTCAAATCACAGGTCAAACATCAAAATGAAAATATGGAAAAATATTTCTTGGACGAATTCCTTTCAGTAAATAAAATATCTAAAAAATCTGTTCTTCGTAGTAGAAGAACCGTATTAAAACTGTAGTTTTAATGTGGCAAAAACTCTGAAAGTAAATAAAATTGCCATGAAAAGTTTCTCAATGATCTGTTATTCGGAATCAACTTAAAACTGTATAAAATTAACACTCACAGCATAAGTGGTGTGAGGAGCTAGGTTGTAATCCTGACTAATCCTGACACTTATACTCTCCCGCCAATCCAAATTGTTGTTTGATACAGTAAGAGTTTCGAATACTAGATAATGAACAAAGAACGACTCAGTGGTGTTGTCGAGCCGGAACGCTCCGGAACGTCGTTCAGGTACTTCCTTTCTGGACAGGAACGCGTTCCGGAACTAAAGACGATTTCTGATAACGAGAATTGGCTGACGTTTTGAAAAAAAAAATTAAAAAGAATTGCTGATTTTTTTTTTCTAATTTATGACGAATTTTTATATCTATTTTTATAAACAAGGGTTTGAACCGAACCCGAACCGGAACAAAAACCGGAACGAACCGGCTTGTTTTTCCGAACCGTGAACCGGAGTCCGGAACTTTTTTTTCTGCTGAACCGGAACTCGACCCGAACCGAAACAAATACGTGAACCCGAACTAATTACTACTTAAGAATTTGAATATTTAAAAACTGGCGACGGGTGAAAATTGGGACATGAAACCTAAAAAAAAAAAACGCCGCCGCCAGGATTATTATGGAAAATCACCCCCGTCGTTAAATTTGGGACATGAGACCGCACAGAGTGGCCGCCTACCCAGTATCGGCCCTGTTTATATAATTATATATGCGCGTTCCGGTAAAAAAAAAATTAGCACAACACCACTGGAACGACTGGAATATTTCCCTCCATTTTGAATGAAATGACCATAAGGCTGAGGATGAGAAGAATATGAAAGTCTGTATTTGTCACAATACTGCTCTCGTAATCCTGTCCCGATTAGCGAAAATGCAAAATACTGCTTTCAATGATCGATCTGATGTTTCAAATATAAAATTGGGAAGCTTCTTAGAATGCATAGGCTTGTGGTATTGTTTCGAATGTGAATGTGTTCATTCTTATGGATCGAATTTCGATTTGCGAATTCCTGCTGAATTGCTATTAAATTGATTCATTTTTATATTACCACTTCAAGGCACATGGAGAATCGCCTCATAGAACTGTTATATACTCTTATAGTCCGCACCAGAGATCAGCAATGAGTATTCACAAAGATGAGTAGAATCGAATCATACTCATAATTTCTGATACTTCTATGCAATCATACTTATTTTAAATCATTGGAACCTCTACTCATATTCAGAGTTTGAAATCCTCCATCATATTCATACTTAACAACACGTATGATGTTATTGTAGATTTCGATTCATCATAACTCAACATATACACGAATCACAAAATAACTATGATTCGCATACGAACACTAAAATACTCAGTAGAAGGTTGTGTGTTTGCTCTGCTTGCTTCTCTGTTTTTTTTGGCTTATATGGCTTTTTTCTTTTTTTGTAAATGCAACAACAACTAAGACTGTAAATTTTGATGAATGATTCGACGAGTCATTCGAATCATTTATAAGAGAATTTTTCTAAAGTTATGAATCTAACTAAGTAGGCTTATGAATCAAGCATATTTTGAATGGTATGAGTTTGATGTCAACGTTGTACGCTTACTCATTGCAACCTGTACTTATAAATAAACGTTGTAGTGAGTATGAATGAATCAGAGGAGTTAAATTTCAATATTGTTGACTCACTTATATTCAAAATTTCATGAGTGCTTATGAGTAGTGAAAAAACGAGTCATTGCTGATCTCTGGTCCGCACCTGTCAACAAATGGTATCATCTAAGGCGAATAAAATTAAAATTGTGTTACTAGTGGCTAAGCAGACGTGTCTATAGTGCCATTGGCATTACGATGGACTTCATTTTAAGATGCAAAATACTAAACGTAGCCTATGCTAGTTGAAAATACTGAAGCCTAAGGATCCTCAGTTCTTTATAGAAGTTTTGTTGTAAGAATTTAAATTTGTTTATGCTGCTTAATTTTATTTAATGGTCTGATAAGCGATGTATTGTGATGGTCTTTTCTATGGAATTCGTAAAATATTATTTGTAGGCGTAATTAAGAATTCATTTCTTGTATAGGAATTCAGTAGTCAAACAATAATTTCTTAGAACTTGTAGTATAAACCGCCACACCCATTAAAAGATTTATTTCATGTAGTCTCTAAGGCACACATATAAAAATGAAAGAAAAAAGAAAAACGTTTTAATTCCTATTAAGTAATCCCCACGTCAAATATGGTTTGAAGATGAGAACTGACATGGTGCTGTATTAACAATTAGTTACGAAATTCTGTGCTGCCTGCTGCTCTATTAAGATATAAAAATTTTAAAGATTTCAAGAACATTTTTATTAATTGAACTTAATTTCTACACTTCAACAATAACAACAAATCCGAACGTAAACTAACTGTGTGTTGTAGCATTATGGCCGACAACTTAAACGGGCCAACAACATTTGTTTGGCTTGATGCTGCATTACGAAATAAAAACTTAAGAATTGAGCTGAAGAATGAAAACAAAAAAAAAAAAACAAAAAACCAGGAGATCATTACAGCAGCACCACTTTTGGCATGTGCCATGGGGAATAGAAGCCTAGACACACACACACACACACACTTACATTGTTAAACATTTCCAACTTTAACATGTGTCTAGCATAGGCTTTTTGTTAACTCATTGGTATGGTGGTTGTTGGCTCCGATAAAACAAACGCTCTAGAAATGGTAAATAATCGTTTAATTAGCTACGCGATCTACATGCAAAATCGCTAAGGGGAATGAGTTGGAAAAAGCAATTGTAATATGATATTGGCGATCATTTACACACAAAAACAACAACAAAACAAAGCAGCACAGAGAAGAAAAAAACGGAGAGGAAAACTTGTCAATAAAAATAACAAACAAATTTGGTCGATTGTGACAACCAGCCAGCCAGCCTACTACAATCAATTGAGTTGGAAAAAAAACACCAACACAATACGACACAAAAAAGATGATCTATTGCCTTTGATGCAATAACAATAACAATAAAAACAATAAAAACCATATGAATACACCGTGAAACATAAGAAAACATAAGTAATTTATGATCGAAACAAAACGGGCAATTGAGTACTCCTTTTTTTACTTTGATTTTCCTGCGAATTATTAGCAACTTTATTTATCATTTATTTATTATTAGTTTTGTGTTATAAAGTTACCAACTCATTGGATGGCTAAATGGCTGTTGGAGTTGTCATGTGTTATGACAAAAATGCACTCTTTTGTACGCTTCATTCGTTTGAATGTTCGTTTTTGGAAAGTTACTTATCAAACGTGAATGCAACTCTTAGTTTTGCCAGGCAACAATCATTACAATCAGCCTGCCAGCCAACTAACTAACCATCCAACGAAGCCAGCTAACACGTGCTAAACATGATCATCTGTGAAAAAATGAAAACTAAACTTTTTTACACACATTCTCCATGTTTTGAATGCTGCACTATGGGCCTGTTAAGCATAATTACTGAATTGTAATATGAAAAGCATGTGCTCCATTAATTGCACAATATTTAATCGTATTGTGTTTTAAATTTAGAATCACTGAGGGCACTTAAATTAAACGGGCGCCCCTGCATTGGGTGACTATAACCTCAACGGAATTCTTTAAAGCATAGGCCTATCTATACCAAATGACGTTTTCTAATTCAAATATCGATCGTGTGCTACAGTGTTGGTGCCTACCAGAGATCAGCAATGTATCGTTTTTCCGCTACTCATAAGCACTCATGAAATTTTTAATGTGAGCCAATAATATTGAAATTTAACTACTCTGATTCATTCGTACTCACTACAACGTTGATTTATAAGTACAGATTGCAATGAGTATGCGTACATTGTTGACATCAAACTCATACCATTCAAAATATGTTTGATTCATAAGCCTACTCATTCAGATTCGTAACTTTATATTCGAGTGACTCGTCGAATCATTCATCATAATTTACAGTACAGTTGAACCTCGATTATCCGGCTCGCTCGGGACCGGGCTTAACACGGATAATCGAAATACACGGTTAATAGAGGTTGTATTAAAACATACAAGATTTTATTTTTTTTAATTCATTTTTATTCAAGAATTCAATTTGAATATTTACAGATTCATATACATATACCACATATTTTTATTTTAAACATACAAATATTCATTTATTTAAAATATTCTTTTATATTAGTTTGCTTCATTGTTTTTAATTGTTCTTTAAATAAAAAAATTTTTTGAATACGATGCATCTGAATTTTATCTGTTTCCGATATAGCTGGAGAATTTTCTACGAACTTTAACAAAACATTACAGGCCTCTATTGCCTGTAATAAAGTTGGAGTTTCAATTTTAGTCTCTTCATCTTCGGAATTTGAGCTATGATCACTTTCCTGAGCTTGATTGACCATGTCAATGATGTCAATGTCAGCTAAAATAGCAAACGGCATGACATCAGCATCGCTCTCCATCCACTCTGTTAAATCATGAATGGAACAACCAGCCGGTACTTCAATGTCTGATTGTATTTCTGGACGGTCACTTAGTTCATTTTCAAAAGCTAGTAAATTAGACCAAACATTAAGCAAAACCTGTGTGGATACTACTGCATCCCAAGAAACAGCTGCTGTCCATATTGCTGTTCTTATATTTAATGATTTTACGAATTCATGTCTGCTGTTTGCACATAAAGTTTCTGTACAATCGACTTGCGATAATTGCATTTAAAACTTCGAATCACTCCTTGGTTCATGGGCTGAATCAAAGACGTGCAATTCGGAGGAATATATTTTACTACGACGTTTTCAGACATCATTGCGTTCACATCTGGGTGAGCTGGGCAGTTGTCCAAAAGTAACAGAACAGGTGTTCACAGATCAAATTCCACATAGGTTAGAGGACGTGTACTTGTCAGTTAAGACAAGTACAGTACCCGGAGGTCGAATTGACCCATTGTAAATTCCACTTACATAGTGAATAAAAATACATACAAGCACATGATACAATTATGTGCGGACATATGAAATTAAAACGGGGAATTACCGGATTAAAATTAACATAATAAAAAATCATATCAATGCTGCACGGATAATAGAGGTAAAAAACCAAAGCACGGATAATAGAGGTAAAAAACCAAAGCACGGATAATAGAGGTAAAAATTAAAAAAAATCTGCATGTCGGTTAATAGATGTGACCGGTTAATGGAGGCCCGGTTAATCGAGGTTTAACTGTATTTACAAAAAAAAAAAAAAAGACACATATGCAAAAAAAACAGAGCAGAAAGCAGAGCAAACACACAACCTTCTGGTGAATATTTTAGTGTTCGTATGCGAATCTTACTTATTTTGTGATTCGTGTATATGTTGAGTTATGGTGAATCGAAATCAATAACATCATACGTGTTATTAAGTATGAATATGATGGAGGACTTCAAACTTTGAATATGTGTAAAGGTTCCATGATATAAAAATCAGTATGAATGCGTATAAGTATCAGAAATTATGAGTATGATTCGATTGTACTTATTTTTTTGACTGAACCCTGGCCTACATTGAATGTTGTGTTGCAAAATTTGAGAAGAATGCTACAACAGCATTTGCTGCTGAAGACCTGCGTAGACCTGCAGGCCTCGCATGCAATATTCCATGTCTCTGAAATACGATTATTTTGCTCTTCGGGTCATGTAATTTGATCTCCACATGAAATTTAAAATGCCTGGCTTGGTCTTCTTACTGTTTAGTTTTCGACATACATGTGTTTTCTGAATTCAATTTTGTTTCCCAGATCTACGAATGAATTAAAAAGATGCCTGATGTCGTTAGCATATTAAGGAGTTTGGCATGTAGATCTCAATCTGTTATTCTCCTCTATATAACTGTTGTATTTGCAACATAAGTTTCAGCTAATTGGGAAGGAGGAAAAACACCCTGATTTAACATAGTCATAAAAACCGCTTTTGAGAGATGTTGTCTTGTTTGATACTCCTTATGAGGACAAAGCACTCCATTCGATGTTATTTCTAATTAAAGGAGATGAATATCTTGAAGTTTAATAGGCAGTGTGTTGGTTTATTGGATGCGAGCCTGTGGCTTAAAACCCCAGCTCTGACATCTCGAACAAAACGACTCGGCGACTTTCTCTCAGCAGTCTTCTGGCAAAAGATCTGAGAAAAAACAAAATTGCCATGAAAATTTTCTCATAAATCTATCGTTCGAAGTCGAACTTAAACTGTAGGTCCTGCCACTCCTGGGTTAAAATTAACACACATAGTAGGGGTGGTGTGAGAAACCATGTTGTAATCTTGACTAAAAAGTTAGCCATTACTAATTAAATTGCTTACTCGTGGCATTAGAATGGTGCACTATTCATGCTCAAGTGAGCTCTTCAACCTACCTACATAGATAGCTAACTTAAGATAAATCGCTTCAAAATCCAAGATAAATACAGGCATTTTTTTAAGAGAATGTGTGATTTTCTAACAGCTTGGAGAACCTCCTATGACCTGTTCGATCGTTTTGGTTACTATGGTGGTAACATTAGAAAATTAATTTCGTCTCCACCCTGAAGTTGATTGTTTGGAGCGTTAACTGTACATATTGTTACGTTTTTGCCTTTTAAAAATGTTTAAAATATGAGCTCGTAGATTGCAAATAAAAATAAAAATTAATTTGTGTTTAGTTTTAATTAAAATTTTTAATATTCGCACAATTCTGTGTACCACTGTTCACAACTTTATGTATACAACAATAATTACTTTGTTTATTATTTCTCTGTTTGCACCCTTTGCATAAACAATAACAATTACTAGACAATTGTTCGACTGCTCTTTGTAACGGTGATCTTTAAACCACGATTACTCTCTTCAAACACACCGCCTCTTCACACAAGACTGATTGAAGTTTTACTGACTTACTCGCCTGCTTTGCTTTGCGTTTTATATGATGCATGCTCTTAAAGGCAAATGTTCGTGTCTTCGCCTTCTCGAGATCTCTTTTTTTTTTTTTTTTTTGTTTGTTAGTGTACACTATTGAAATTAAAACTAAACTATAATAAACAATAGTTATTTATAATTATTTACAAATATATACAAAGCCCCATTGCTGGGTTCTCAAGTATAATTTCGAAGCATAACTTAATGTATTTTTGTTCAATAAATTATATATAGCTTTCTTGTAAACGAAGAATATATATTATTATATGTAAATTGTAATGATTGTTTGTGTATTTTGTTTACATTCATTCTTGTAGTGTTTGTTGTTATATTACTTAGTGCGATAATTTGTAAACAAGTTCATTGCTTTGTTTTTGTAGATTTTGTTTATAATTTTAATGTTAAACGTTGTAAAAGCAAAACACCAGTATCCAGATTTTTCCTTTTAGTAGGTTAGGTTAGGTCGGAGTGGTAGCTCTGATGTCACAAAGCTCACTTGAGCACGCATAGCGGCCCGTTGTGATGCCACGGGTGAACGCAGTCCCTGTACTGACCAAGTTCCTCCACAATCAGGGAAAAGGAAGAAGTTGGTCAGCGCAAGGGCTGCACAACGGAAGCACGACTACCCCGCACTGGAAAACCAGCCAGAAAGTTTGATGAACGGAGCTATCATCCATTGATATCAAGGATATAGCTTCGGAATGGGGAGCCAAATAACCTATATCTACACCTAGCAAGAGACGGGCACTGACAAAGAAAGTGAATAACAGTCTCCTCCTCCTCAGAGGACCTGCATCCACGACAGAAATCGTTAAAAGGGAGCCTCATTCTTTCCGCGTGTCTGCCCATGACGCAATGACCCGTAAGCACGGCCACCGTAGTCGAGATGACGTCACGACCAAGGCCAAGTAATTGGTTGGTACGCCTTTTATCCATCAAGGGCCAGGTGAGCCTAGCGGTGGAGCAGGACTCCTCGTTGACCCAGGATAGGTTGGCGTCTCGAAAGAATTTCCGCGCAATGGTCAGTTTGACCGAGGCAAGTGGTATACCCAATTCAACAGAAGAGGATTCCGGCAGGAGCGCACCAGCTCTGGCGAGCTCGTCGGCTCTGCAGTTACCCGGAATTTCACTATGCCCGGGGACCCACACCAAAGAGACACTGGTGAAGCGCCCCGAAAGAAGGTCTAGACAGCGACGACATTCCCTAACGATCCTAGAGTTAATCACGAAACCCGATAGAGACTTTATCGCGGCCTGACTGTCAGAGAAGACCGAGACGCGAGTGAAAGGAGCATCGTTGACGAGGATCCATTGAGCGGCTCGGTAGATCGCCATCACCTCCGCCTGAAACACGCTGCAGTAGTCCGGCAGACGGAGAGAAATATTCAGGTTCAGTTTCCCAGAGTAGATACCGCTTCCAACACCATTGTCGATTTTAGAGCCGTCGGTATATATATCCAGGACTTCCGGGGGGATGACCGTATTAGGATTCCAGTCATTCCTATTCGGAATCAGAGAGTGGAAACATCTGTCAAGACAATATTCAGCAGTGATATAGTCCATGTTCGCAGGGGCCACCGGATCAACCTCCAGAATAGTGGAGTGTCCAGAAGGTATAATGTGCCAGCGAGACAAAGCATTAAGTCTAGTCGCAGTAAACTTGGCCGCCTGCTTAGCGAGAAGCACAGTAGGAAGCCAGTTGAGCATCGCGAACAAGGCTTTCGTGGGGGTGGTGCGTAGAGCACCAGTTATGTAAATGGCGGCAGACCTTCTGACCTTGTCAAGGAGTCTGACGTTGTGTTGTCTGTCCAGAGCAGTCCACCAGAAAGCAACGCCGTATAAGAGGTTGGGTTCGATGACCGTAGAATATATCCAACGCATGATCCTTGGGCGAAGACCCCATCTGGTTCCGACCGCTCTACTGCAGGAGTAAGCAGCACACGCCGCCTTGCGTGCCCTAGCAGCCAGATTCGCCCTCCAGTTGAGTTTGGGATCGAGGATCAGGCCCAGATATTTAACCTCGGGACTCAACGTAAGTCTGGTCCCACGTATCATGGGAAGAGAGAAGGTCGGAACTTTATATTTCCTCGTAAAAAGGATCGTGTCGGTCTTAGAGGGGTTGATAGACAGTCCAAAATCCCTACACCAGTCCAGTACGATTGACAGCGCCAAGTTCAACTTATCCGACAGTGTCTGCGGACAAATTCCCGACGCAGCAATGGCAATGTCGTCAGCGTAAGCTATGACTTCGTTGCCAGAGTGTTCCAGCCCTCTCAAGAGAGAGTTGACTGCAAGGTTCCAGAGAAGTGGTGACAGAACACCGCCTTGCGGTGTGCCCCTACGAACCATTCTCTGACAATTAGTGGCCCCCACTGTGGAGGTTACTATCCTCGACTTGAGGAGAAGCTCGATGAACCTGACCAGATTCTGTCCCAAGTTCAGAGAACCAAGAGCCCTAAGGATAGCGTCCGGGTCGACGTTATTAAATGCACCCTCAATATCCAGAAAAATGGCCAAAGTGTATTCCTTAACGTGCATGGACTTTTCCACCCGAGAGATAAGGGAGTGAAGTGCAGTCTCCACTGATTTACCTCTCGTATACGCATGTTGGGAAGCGGATAGAAGCGCTGGATCAATCGAGGCCCTAATATGAACATCAAGGACTCTTTCCAGTGTCTTCAAAAGAAAGGAACACAGACTTATGGGTCTATAGTCATTCGCCCCAGTATGGGACGGTTTCCCAGCTTTGGGAATGAAAATCACCCTAGATATTCTCCAGCTCCAAGGGATATAAAGGAGCCTAAGACTAGCATTGTAGATGGCAAGCAACCAAGGGAGCATTATCTCCTCCCCATGTTGAATGTCACCCGGGATAATACCATCCGGTCCTGGTGACTTGAATGGTTCGAAAGACCTAACAGCCCACTGCACTTGGCCAAGGGTGAGAGTCAGGGGGGAACAGTTTCCAGACAGTGGTTCGTTGACCTGATAAAAGGCCTGACCACCCAGGGTGGCACTACCTGGAAAGTGAGTGTCAAGGAGAAGCTCAAGCGTCTCCAAACTGGACGTAGTCCAGCATCCGTCAGTCCGTCGGATGCAGTCAAGGGATTTGTGAGTGGAACTTAGAATTTTACGGAGACGGCCCGTTTCGGCAGAGGATTCTACTCTGGCGCAGTAGTTCCTCCACGAGGCCCTCTTCGCTCGCCTTATAGCGTATTTAAGTTCCCTCTTTTTGGCCTTGTAGATTGACCATTCGCCTGTCGCCTTCGCCCTATTAAAGAGCCTGCCACAAGATCGGTGTAGATCATCGATCTCTTGGCTCCACCAGGGCGGTTTTCGTTTGCCCCTATGGGCAGCGGGTTTGACGGAGGATGTGGCTGCCGCCCTAAGCGCGGTTGACAGTGTGTCCGCAGCCCTATCCACGTCGAAACGGGTCGTTATAGTCGGGGGGGTAGAGGGAAGGCTGCTACGCAGTTTCTCTCTAAAAATGGTCCAATTCGTGTTCCTCCTGTTGACCGGAGGGGTCATGGCAGGGGGAGACTCGTTCTTGTCGATAGTGAAGGTAATGTATCTATGGTCCGAAAAGGAGCATTCCTGAGATACAAACCAGTCCTTAAGGTTAGTAGAGAAATCGGAGCTGACCAGAGTAACGTCCAACACCTCCTTTCTGTTTGAAGTAAGGAAGGTTGGTTCATCGCCCCGATTTGCTATGACTAGGTTATTACTCATAATAAAATCAAAGAGGCACTCACCCCGTTCGTTGGTACCGGAACTGCCCCACATCGTGTGGTGGGAGTTGGCATCCGCACCGATGATGACCGGAACTCCGCGCAGTCTCGCATCTGCCACTAGTCGACCGATGGGCTCCTGAGGGGGAGAGAGCCCATAGTCATGCGCCAGATACGATGACGTGATCCAGATGGTCATCGAGTTCATCTCGACGACCATGGTGACGGTGTCTTTATCGCTGAACCTGTGAAGGAGAAGAGCGTTAATACTATTCTTAACCATGACACAAGCCCTAGGCTTACCTGAGTTCTGGATATACGCTAAGCGATATCCTTTGATGTTGAGTCCGCAAACCTTACCGTCTACAATCCAGGGTTCTTGGACCAGAACGAGCTCTGCTTCCTCGGTTGTCAGTCGGAGGAGCAGAGCGGCGGAGGCTGTTTTAGAGTGCTGTAGATTAATTTGGATGATTCTCAGCATTGGTCAGAGAATCAACCACTGTCACGTCAGCGTCCTCTTCGTCCGACAACGGTGAGGTTGCACCCGCGTCAATGTCAATGCCGTCGAAGAATTCCCCCACCAGCTCAGAGTTGGACTTCTTGCTGGATGAGGAGCGTCGAGAAGAATGACTACACACGCTTCTACACTCGACGTCTTCGACGGGTTCGAGGGGTCCGGGGGTAGGGTCGGATGGGGCAGGATCGGATGGGGTAGGGTCGTGTGGGGCAGGATCAGATGGGGTAGGTTTCTGTGGGATGGGTTGGGATGGGACGGGATCTACGGGGATGGAATCTGTTGGGGGATGTGCGGCAACGCGGGAATCCGACTTATAGACCCTTAGCTCGATTGAGCTAAAACCATATTTTATCACGCCCCCTCGGGCATTGATAGTAACAATATGTACATATGTAAAGTAAAAAGTCTCCCATAGATTGTCCTTTCAAATATACATTCCATAAGCAAGTTACGAGTATTTATGCAAATTTAAATTAAATTTAAAATAAATTTAAATTTAAATAAGTTTTCATATGATTTCAAATGCTTACACTGTATGAAAAACATTTTTTTCACTTGCCATATAAGAGCAGGAGACTTGTTTCCATATTCATACCCAGTGTGTCCACTATTGCCTGCACTTGTTGAATGCCACTCAACACTTAAAATACCACCACCACCCAATCACCATCACCAAAATCTCAGCTTTAACTTAAAGTTCAAAAGGTTAAACGCTTGTTAAATCACCTAATCGATCTAAGCATTTGACCATAAAAACAAATCACATTATGGCCAACTTGCTACAAGCATGGTCAACATGTTTTAATGCTTCGTTAAAGGCATTAGTCAAACACCAAGTATTAAACGGAGGAGAAGACACACAAAATTTTAACTGCCAAAAAATATGAATAAAAAGAGGAGGAAATGAAGGAAAAACACTGTATAATACGTAGCATAATTTTCATTATCATCATCATCATCATCACCGGTCACCGGTCTTGTATGAAAATCATCTGAAATATCCTCATCATCCCCATCGTCATCATCATCATCATCACTGTACTGATCTTTGTTAGACGGACGGTTTGGGACGGTTATACAGCCCGTATGTCTGTGTATATAATTTGTGTGTTTCCTTGATTTGTTGTTCATTCTGATCTTGTACAAGAATACGATTTGTTTCTCTTTAGCATTGGAATCAATTGTTTCTGTCTTCTAAGCAGATTTCCATTTCCATTCACCATTTCGTTGTTTTGTTTTATTTTTTTGGCGTATTTTTTTTTTTTTTTTTTTTTTTGAGCAGCTTGTTAGAGAAGCTTAACATTGTGGTTGACCAGTTGATGGTTGTTACTGTTGTTTGCAACAAAATAATTTGGCTTCATGCTGTGATTTTTAACCATCATCAACAAGTGAATTTTCAAATGTGAGTGGAGAGAGTGTATGTTTGTGAGCCAAACATTAGAATTTTTTGCATGTAAATTGTGTTTGTATCAGTCAGTCAGTCAGTCAGTTAGTTTCCTCTTCTATTTTGTGTGTTTGATTACGTATGCATTCATACGTTCTTCGTTTCCAAAGAATGACTATTTTATTGCAGCAATCATTTGAAGATAAATCAGTTGAAAAAAGATTTAAGAAAAGTTTTATTGGATTTCCTTTTTTTTTATTTTTTATTAAAGACCTTCCCCTGCCTGTTGCCTTATTAGCAGAGGTTTGATTACAATTTGATTAAAAGAAATTTGAGAAGAAATTCTCAAGTTTTCTTTAAATCCAATAAGTTTTTCAGGAATAAACTTAATATAACGAGTAAAATCAGTGTAAGGTATCCTTAGAACAAACTCCTTGACTGATCTGCTTGTGATATTCTGAGACCCGCACTTACAAAGGGTGATTTTTTAGCTATTATCTTTTTGGTAGCACTGGTTTAAACAGTTCACGCACGTTTCGTGTTTTGTTTCACTGTCAAACATCTTCAGTTTGGTCTATAATTTAACCATGAATCGTCTTACAAACGAACAACGCTTGCAAATCATTGAATTTGGCATCATTGGACCGTACTTCTGCAAAGATGCTGCGAATCGTAACGTAACTGTGAATGGTGAGCGCTACCGTGAGATGATATCCAACTTTTTTTTGCCCAAAATACAAGAGCTTGACTTGCATGACATGTGGTTTCAACAAGACGGTGCCACATACCACACAGCACGCATAACAATGGACTTATTGAGAAGCTAGTTCTGTGAACATTTTATTTCACGTTCGGGCCCGGTCAATTGGCCGCCTAGATTGTGCGATTAAACGCCTTTAGACTATTTTTTGTGGGGCTATGTTAAAGCTCATATCTATACAGACAAGCCCGCTTCAATTGACGCATTGGAAGACAACATTGAAACATTTATTCGTGAGATACCGGCCGAAATGTTGGAAAGAGTATGCCAAAATTGGACTAAGCGGATGGACCATTTGAGGCGCAGTCGCGGTCAACATTTGCATGAAATAATCTTCAAACATTAAATTATATGGACAATGGGTCAATTTCGACCTCCGGGTGTTGTACTTGTCTTAAGGGACAAGTATACGTCCTCTAACCTAAATTATATGGACCGTACTATCGATTCAAATAAAGATTTCATGCATTTTTCTGAATTTTATGTGTTTTTTTTTGAAAAATTTTCCTATAGTTCTTAAAAAATCACCCCTTATTAAAGGACACGCACAATAAAGTCATTTCCCCTTCAATGCTATTCAAGTTCACTAAAAGTAGAGATATTCTGATTTTCTACATACATACATACACATATACATAAAGGGTCCGCCAAATAATTTTTTTTTTTTGAAAATGCTTTAAAAAAAAACTACTGAATATTTTCTCAAATTTCTTTTTTTATTTGAAAGTACAATCCTTCCGGTTAATAATGGAAAATAATTTCATTCAAATGGCTGCCTGGGCTAGCCATGCAGTAGCCTACACGATCGGTCCAATTTTTAAGCACATTATCGATTGTGTGCAGCTGTATTTCACCAATGGCTTCACGAATATTGTCCTTTAAATCGTCAATTGTCTCTGGCTTGTCGGCGTAAAACGTATCTTTGACGGCACCCCACAAATAATAGTCCAACGGTGTCAAATCGCAGCTCCGAGGTGGCCAAACGACATCAGCTCTACGGCTGATAATGCGATCTTCAAAAACCGGGCGCAAAACATCGAGTGTAGCTTCGGCTGTGTGGCACGTAGCGCCGTCCTGTTGAAACCAAATGTTGCCAATATCCTCCTCTTCAATTTTTGTGAACAAAAATTCGTTCAACATGGCCCGATAATGATCGCCATTGACTGTAACGGCCACTCCTTGCTCATTTGCGACGAAAAATGGCCCAATTATGCCTCTGGACCAAAATCCGCACCAAACAGTAACTCGTTTTGGGTGCGTCGGCTTTTTAATGTATGCGTGCGGGTTTTCTGTGCCCCAAATGCGACAATTTTGCTTGTTTACATACCCGCCAAGATCAAAATGAGCTTCATCTGAAAAGATGATTTTTTTTGCCAAAATCGGCATCTTCTGTAAGTCGATCGCATGCCCACTTAGCGTTGTTGTTCAAGCGCATACACAACCATATTCGTTCAGCGGAAGGATAAAACTAATTATCTGTCAAATCAGACATGAGCTAAGTGTTACCATTCACGAAATAAGCACTAGTTGAAAAAAAAAGTTAGATGGCGGACCTGATACATACACACCTAATTGGTCATAACAGTGTCAGATGAAGCAGAACTGGTATTGTCAAAGACAATACCGATAGACAGGACAAACAGCAGCCATAAAATCGGAGGAACGAAAGACTTTCATCCACAAATGGCAGTCACGATGGGAGAACAGTTTAAAGGGAAGATGGACATTTCACCTTGTCCCTGATATAACCCCTTGGATGGAGAACAAATATTGCGAGCTGAACTACTTCAGGAAGTACCTGCACAGGTTTGGACATGATACTTCCCCTATATGCCCAAACTGTGTAGATGAGGAGGAAGATGCGGAGCATATTCTGACATGCTGCCCAAGATTTAGATGGCCCGGGGAAACGAGTTTAGGACAAAACCGGGTTATGGAAGAGGTGTTGAATCCTAGGATTTTATGGACCCAATACAGCTAGAGAATGGCTGAAATTATGCTGGAACTCCGAAGGTTAGAGGAACGAAGACGAAATTTGATTTAGTGCGATAGAGCTTTAAAGCTAACCAATCCTCCGCGAAGTAATAGCTTACGGCAGTCCCGCGGGGGGAAAATGTTTGTAGGTCCCTCCACACATGTATAAAATTAACACACATGAGAAGCTAGGCCGTAATCCTGACTGAAGGATGCATGTTATGTATGCAGTCGAAATGTCCATGAGTCTGGCATTTAAATCAGCTTAAATTAGACCGATTGTATGAGCTATGTTGACTTTGACAACAGGTGTGGTTTGTCGCTTATTCGCATATCCGTGCAACTTAAGAATATCTCAAAAGAGAAACTCTAATGAGGTGACATCGCACAATCACGGCGGCTAGTGCACATCACCTCCATGTGAGCAAATCAGGCCCTCAAACCACTTATGCTGAATATCCAATGTAGCATGAGCTGTGTGGCACGTAGTGACGTTCTTTTGAAACCCCATGTCGTTGGTGTCCAGATCATACAATTCAGGCCAAAGAAAGTTGATAATCCAGAAACTATAGTGCTCTCCGTTGATAGTGATGGTCTAGCCAAAGTTATTCTTAAATAAATACGGACCAATAACGCGATCTGAACAAACGGTTGCTTTTTTGGCATACATTGGAAGCTCACATCACCTCCATGTGAGCAAACCTCAATTGGCTTGTGGCGAATACTATGAATACGGTGTAACATGAGTTGTGTGGCAAGTAGGGACGTTCTTTTGAAACGCCATGTCGTTGGTGTCCAGATCATACAATTCAGGCCAAAAAAGTGCTCATCTTTGGCAGTGATTGCGTGGCCAATATCATTCTCAAAGAAATATAGAACGATAACGCCGGCAAAACAAAATTTACAAAACAAACAGTGATATTTACGGCATACTTTAGATGCTCTTGCCATCCCATGTGTACTGATGCCTTTCCAAATTCGAGAAATTGGTTTGCTCACGTACCCAGAAATGAGCCTCATCGCTTAGGATGATTTTTCAATGAAAATAAAACCTTTTTGCAAGCTGCCCATTCAGAGAATACAAATCGTTGTCTATGGCAGTTTCTCTTCAGTTCCTGGAACGGTTGAATTTTGTACAAGAGCATGAACAAGTTACGGCGCAAAAATGAAAACCCGAGTTCTTGTAACTGACGCTAAATCGACTGTCTGGGATTCTCCTGCATGCTCTCACGCATAGCAGCAATGATTATGGCGATAGTAAAATGTTCAAAGTGCACGGAACATTGCCTGACCATTACACCCCTTTGGATAAAACATTACCCAGCAGATCAGATCAGCAATGAATCGTTTTTTCGCTACTAATAAGTACTCATGAAATTTTGAATATAAGTGAGTCAACAATATTGAAATTTAACTATGTACTCTGGATTCATTCATACTCATTATAACGTTGATTTATAAGTACAGGTTGCAATGAGTATGCATACAACGTTGACATCAAACTCATACCATTCATCAAAATTTACTGTCTTAGTTGTTGTTGCTTTTACAAAAAAAAGAAAATAGACAGAGCAGCAAGCAAAGCAAATACACAACCTGCTAGTGAGTATTTTAGTGTTCCTACGTGATTCATACTTATTTTGTGATTCATTCGTGTATTTGTTGTGTTATGGTGAATCGAAATCAACAACATCATACGTGTTGTTAAGTATGAATATGATGGAGTACTTCAAACTTTGAATATGAGTAGAGAGAGGTTGCATGATATTAAAATAAGTATGATTGCATAGAAGTATCAGAAATTATGAGTATGATTCTATTCTATTCATCTTTTTAAATACTCATTGCTGATCTCTGGTACCCAGTCGATGTATTTTTTGGTTTATTGTTGAAGCCTTAAAAAATTAATTTTGAAGCTCTAAACATGTCTGACTTTTAGTTTTCCTTTAAAAAATATTGATTTCTTTGGAAATCAATTTCCAATCATTTCTCCCTGTCTTATTACAATTATTTCGATTGCATTATTGTCATTGCCTTTTGTCATCATTATGGTCAGATGAACAGCAACAATCATCACGTTAATCATGACTACTTTTGCATCTAATGATTTGACAATATGACATATTCTTTCCATCTTTCCATCTTTCTTTCGTACTTTTTCTAAAATGTCCACAAATGTTATTGGCTGACTGATGCTGCTTTTGTTACGGACTGTTGCTGTTGTTAATTTTAAATGACTTCAATATTATTGACACTGTCACCACCAACGATTTTACTCTTTCGAAAGTTAAACAGTTTTTCGTTACAGTGCAGAGCAGGCAAGCAGGCAATCTTGCGGGGCGGGAGCATTAAGGATTGAACGAAACGTTTCGACAACCGCCTGGAATAGATTTTCAGTTGTCAAAACATTGTCAACATTTTATTTGTGCATTCATTTTGAAAACGAACGAAACAGACGATGGAACGAACGGGTGATAGTCTTGTAAAGTATCAATAGAATCAAAGTGACAGTAGTTTTGTGGCGGCGTCTCAGAAATTGTTTTAGACTTTATAGCCAGTTAGTTAGCCTAGCATAGCATAGCATAGTCATGGCTGCTTGCATAGACAGTAGTCGGCTAGTCGTTCAGTAGTCGTTCAGTAGTAGACAACATGTTACTGTTTACCAAATTACACCACCAGTGAACATGACGATGACGACGCCGACTTACAACTGAAAACCAAAAAAAAAAAAAACAGAAAAAGGAATACCAAGTTTATGTTCATTTCTCGTTGAATTTTTAAGTTGATCTTGAAAAGACTTGCACTTGAATTGGTTTCACTTCAACTCTATTATTGCTGCTGCAAGCTTACAGATGTAGAAGAGAAGCTGCAACTATAGGCCATGGCGTGGTCTGTTTCCAAATCGTATTCTTCACATCATTGTCGTCATTGTCGTATCGTCATCATCAGCATCAGCATCATCATTATAAGAGCAGCAACATCAAATTCACCTAAATTGTAATATAATTTCGGCATTTACTGCTACTAAAAACAACAACAAAAACAAAACACGAAGCTTAAACATTCAATTTTTTTAGTTAAGCATTTAGGAAGTTAGATTTTGTCGGGGGTGAGAGAAAAAGTAATGTCCGCAAACGGATATATCGTGAGTATTGAACACCAGCAAAGAGACAACATTTTGTGATATCCAGGCAGCTAAACATCAGAAAAACGCTTACGTATAAGTAAAAACAAGTAAATTTTGATGTCAAAGGTGGACTGTTCCTTAGAGCGTCGATCGTTACGTTTGATCGTCTAAACATCTTAATGAGGAGCCTCCAATTAAGTTTTTTCATATTGAAAACGCTATAAGTAGTGTGTTGGCTTGTTAGACGAGAGCCCATGGTTCAAGTTCTGACTCAGACATGTCCAACGAAACAAAAAATATTTCGGCAACTTCGTGTCAGCACTCCTCTGGTAAAAACTCTCAGAGTAAAAAAAATTGTCATATAAAGTTGCCCAAAAAATCCATCGTTCGGAGTCGACTTTAAGCAGTAGGTCTTGCCACTCATGAATAAAATTAACACGCTCAACATGGATGGTGTGGAAGCAGGTTGTAATTCTGACTGAAGGGTTGTAATGACCCATTAAGTACGCAAGTAAGTAAGATTCCTTATTCTTCATCGCAAAGGAATCGTTTCATTTCTGCATCGGCTTGCAGCATCGGCTTGTAATGAAAATGGTCAGTTACGCTACAGTCCATTTGAAGAAATCCAGATCATACACAGCAATAGCTATTCTCTTGTAGATCGGTTCATACGTTTTGGTCCAGGAATTAATTTTATTGACAATTATCTTGGTAGAAAATTTGTCTCAAATCCTGAGGTATTTTGAATGAGGGTTTCGACTCAGGCATCAAGTTATACGACAATTTAATTGTGAAAAATTCATCTCAAATCCTGGGTTATCTTGGTTAAGGATACATTTCTCGCTCCATTGGATGTAAAAATTGGTCTGCTTTTCCATAATGATTGCCATGAAATCTCTTCTGAAGATCAATTCCATCATAAACTTTATATTGAGTCTCAAGATTGAAGGCACATTCGCTTTGAACACGGTGTTATCATAAGCGTGTTTAAAATATTGGATTACTTCCTCCTATTCACCTCTTCTTCGGTATTGAGAAACATATTGTTTCACTAAGTATTTCGCCTGTAAGAGAGATTGGAGGTGGATGTTGTAATTAACGCTGAAATTGTCTCCTATAACTTTCGGGTCTAAGATTTACGAGATAAACTTTCAGGCCTTGGTAAGCTTAGGGAATGGCAGGTCATTAAGTGGCTTTATTTATGCGTTGAGGCTTAGAAAGTGTTTAGCACCGAATATTTAAGATCTCTGAAACGATTACTTGAGAATGCAATGTGTGGCAAACAGGGAAACAATATTTCTTCGAATGAACTTTTTGGTGATACTGATATGTTACCCACGATTTATTCTTGTAAAGTTAACAGATAATTATTATAAGAACGTATTCGTGGAACGAACGCCGTAGGTCAGGCATTTCCAACAAAATAAAAAACAAAAATAATTTTTTCGGCGACTTCTGGCAAAGACTCTGAGTGTAAAATAAAATCGCCATGAATAGTTCCCCAAAAAAATCTGTCGTTCGAAGTCGGCTTTTAACTGTAGGTGATGCTGTTGGGTTGTGAGTTACATTTTTAAATTCTAACTTAGCTCTTTTACTTGTTGTTAGACGATGTGTTAGTTGTAGTTTGTACCGATGATGCTGGAGGTGGAGGTGAACATTCGTTGCTGTGCGAATACTTGGACACTTATATGTTAAATACATCGAAATACGTCGATATATAACAATATACATTGCTATGAAATTACTTTCGAACTTTAACGTTAAAAAATGGATGTACGTCGACATGCGTTGACATGCGTCGACATGCGTTACTATGCAAATATACTCGAGTATAAAATTAACACATATAACAGGAGTGGTATGAGAAACTAGGTCCTAATCCTGACTAAAGGGTTGTAATGGCCATTTATGTACGTATGTATTAGTGGAACGATTCTTGCTGGCATCGTTAATTTCTAAAGAAGCTGTGTGCTGCTTCCTTTGGAGAGGAGCTCAAAGACATTAACAGCCAATGTATTCAACAATATTTCAAGCATTTTGAACAACTGAACCAATTTTATAGGGCTTTTGAATTAACATTATTTAGTTCGTATGTAGTATGGAAACAACCTTTTCCCCTACCCAACATGTATAAATTGCATTAATTTGTTTTTTTGTTACTTTAATGCTGCCGTTCCTATTTCTTTTGTTTGTATGTGTTATTGAATAGTTTGTTGCTGTTGTTGCTCGTCGGTCTTTTGTAAAAAAAAATTTCATTTCATTTGTTTACTTTTTCCCAATTTTTTCGGTGTTTTTTTTTGTTAAATTTTGTTTCTCATTTTGATTGCAAATAAAATGTCGGCAAAGATTAAACAGCAGCGGGCGCACGTTCCCTCGCATCATTTCAGTAATTTTTGTCATTGCATCTCGTTTGGTGTGTGTGTGTGTGTTGTTTTTTGTTACTGATGCTGTTGATGACGTTGTCATTGTTGTTGTTGTTGTTGTTTTTGTATATATTTTGGTTTTGTCATCGCATCTCAGTTTTATCGGCATTTGTCGGCGGCGGTTTTTATAATTGCACGCCAAAATGCAACAAAATACGTTAAGTATAGTATAGCCAGTGACCTTCCTTTTTGTGACTTTTTGTCTTCTTTCTATCCTGCATGCATACATATGTATGTATGTACATATGTATGTGTTTATGCTTAATCGTATTCCCTTTCTTTGCCGCATATTATTGCATTTATTTATGCTTGAACCTTAACTAGGACTTTTTAACAGGTCTTTCTCTCTGTGTTTTGTTTGTGTTGTTATTGTTGTTTTGTTTTCGTTGGTGTACTTGTGACTGTGACACATAAAGTTAAATGTGACTTTTTGACTGACTTAGTGTTTGCAACTTGTTGTTGGAATGTTTTGAATTGTTTTTCGGTTTCTTCATTGAAGAAAATCAAAAAAAAAAAAAATATTTCATTGTGCATGAAAAAAAGTTAAAAAAAAACAATTCCATATCCGCAGCAAAGGGCAAGTAATTAGAAATGTTTTGCAAGAGAAAGATTTCATGATCATTTCTAAAAATTAGGTTATGTGCAGAAGGGAAATGATTGTTTATATTGAAATCATGTTCTATCGGGTGGGTCATCTATCGGTTTAAATTTTAACCTTCGATTATTTCGAATCTAGCAATACTATTCTGTCACAAAATTCAGTATATTATGTCCACTAAATGTAATGAATCGATTTACGTTTGAGCAACGTTAGGATTTATTAGACCAAAGAGAAACTGCACGTTTGTGTCGATTTTGCCAAAAAAAAATCATCTTTTCGAATGAAGCTCATTTTCCATTTGGTGGGTATGTTAATAAGCAAAATTGCCATATTGGTAGCTTAGAAAACCCATACCTGGTCTTACAGAAGCCAATGCACTACGAGATACAGTTTGGTGCGGCCTTGAAGTCGCCGTAGTCTAGTAGGCAGTGTGTTGGCTTATTAGACGTAAGGTCAGACATCAAAACGAAATATGAAAAAAAAAAAATATTTCTTCGGCGACTTCCTCACAGCAGATTTCTGACTAAAACTCTGAGAGTAAATAAAATTGCCATTAAAAGTTTCTCAAAAATCTGTCGTTCGGGGTCGACTTTAAACTGTAGGTCCCGCCACTCATGTATAAAATTAACGTACACAACATGAGTGGTGTGACAAGCTATGTCGTAATCCTGACTGAAGGGTTGTAATGTTCAATTATGTATGTATACGTATGTTTGGTGCGGCTTGTGGAGCATATTCCTTTGAAATCGAGGACTGCGCAAACATTACGGTCAATGGAGACGCCTATCGCACCATCATAGCCAGCCGATTTTTTGTACCCACTCTTCATGGTACTGATGTGAACAATGTTTGGTTTCAACTTGCCACATATATTATGCCACAATCGATTTATTGCATCAAACGTTTGATGGGCGTTTAATTAGTCGAAATTGTGATGTAAATTGGCTGCCAAGAAGCTGCGATTTGACAATGTTGGACACGATTTTCTGTGGGGCATTGTTAAAGACAACTGTTATGCCAACAAACCAGAGACAATTGAGCATTTGAACAAAAACACACGTGATGCCATTGCTGAGATACAACCCCTTATACTCGAAGAATTGTACGAAATTGCATTGTTTCGATCGAATGAGGTACTGTGAGGCTTGGCGTGGCAGCCGTAGAAATGAAATAATATTCCATTTCTAATTGGTTTTTCACACCATATTATGTTGTGTGCGTTAATTTTTATATTGTATATTTGCATAGTAACGCATGTCGGCGCATGTCAACGCATGTCGACGTATGTCCATTTTTTAACGTTAAAGTTTGAAAGTAATTGCATGGCAATGTATATTGTTAAATATCGACGTATGTCGAAGTATTCACACAGCAACGGATGTTCACCTTCACCTCCAGCATCATTGACCCAAACCATAACTAACACATAGTCTAACAACAAGTAAAAAACTAATTTAGAATTTAAAAATGTAACTGAGAACGCGACAACATCACCTACAGTCTAAAGTCGACTCCGAACAACAGATTTTTGAGAAACTTTTCATGGCAATTTTATCCTACACTCAGAGTTTTTACCAGAAATCTGCTGAGAGGAAATCGCCGAAGAAATATTTTCTCATATTTCGTTTAGTTTGAGATGCCCGACCTGTTGTTTGAACCGAGGCCTCACGTCTAATACGCCAATACATTACCTACTAGGCCACGGCGACTGTACTTCACAACAAAAAAAAAACTAATTTGGCAACTATCAAATCCTATACAAGCAATCTAAAAAAGAAACCTTCAGTGCTCTTTAACAGACACCTGCTGTACTTACGGTCTCATTTCTTTGGTTTAATTTAAATCGAAATTTCATTTCATATGTTTATTACTGTTGAAAACATATGAAAAACACTTTATATGTCCTTCCACATGAGTGCATATTTAAAACATTTGAGGATTGTTGGTTGGGATGTACAAATGTTTTCGTCTTAAGTGTTAAGATAAGCTTGGAATTATGGTATACAAGAGCTTTTTTTCAAAAGAAATAAAAATATTTACTTGATATTAATCATTTATTTATACATATGTACAGAAGAGTATTCATTAATTGGTTCAGCAAAAGGGTCCGGATAAATAATTTAGTTTGGTACGAAATAACTTTAGATAAGGGGAGTAAGAATATGAAAATGAAAAAAAAAGTTTTAAAAAGAAAAATATTTAGATGTTCTTTACGTTTATCTTAAACTCTTTTAAACTTATGCTTCTAATAACAATTGAATTGAAAGCAAATGATGATTGTTTTCCTGTATTTAAAATACGTTGTATGCATGGAGTAGACACTGCAGGTACCCGGCGTGAAAATGTCCGAATCTCAGTTTAAAAACAGTCACCAAATCAATACGAAGCAAATTTTTTCTAATACAACTGACGACTAATCGTCTTATAATTGAAAGAACTGTTTGGAATCTTAATTAAACAATTAATCAATCACAGTGAACTCAGGCTTAGTCTCTACTCAACAAAGGCCGACTTTGATTTTTTTTTCGCAGCTGATCATAATGTTGCTGCTGCTGCTGATAATGATGTTATTTGGTGATGCACACTCGCCAGGCTTTAGCATCCAACTTTCAACATCCAACAATAGATCCAAATAATCGTAGAGAAGAAAAAGCCAAAACGTTTTAATAATAAAAGCATTAGAAAGTATACTTTTTATAATGCTAATGGCATGCCACATCACAGGTGATTGGAATTGTGAAATAAAAACAAAAAACCAAAGAAACGACGAAAAAATATATTCCAGGAACGAAACATTCAATAAAAATAAATCTTTAAAATCTTTTCTTCTTTTTTTCTCTTTTTTTTTTTGAGGAAATTTGTACAAAACCGTACGTATAGCAAACAGCGAGTGCATGCATCTTCAAGAAGAATACAAAATAATGACAAATTGCCAATAAATCGTAGTGACCATCCATCGTCTTCGATTTATATGCGTTGCGTTGTATGAAAAATGCAACATTTTAATTGAATTAATTTAAGATTTTTTTGTTTCTTGTATTCAGAAACCAAGAGAAGAAAAGACAAATTTATATTGGAAATCGTTTTTATGTGATTTGACTTAATTTGATAGGCTTTCAAAAGTTTTGCGTAAAAGTTTGATTCTTTTTGCAGTTTTTTTTTTGATCATAGTCGACTTGTAATGGTAAATGAAATACAGGCAAAATTATTGAGAAAATTATTTCAATTTCTAGTTAACTTAGTTACTACTTACATACATAATTGGTCATTAAAACACTACAGTCAGGATTTCTACCAGAGATCAGCAATGAGTATTCAAAAAGATCAGTAGAATAGAATCATACTCATAATTTCTGATACTTCTATGCAATCATACTTATTTTAATATCATGGAACCTCTCTCTACTAATATGCAAATTTTTAAGTACTCCATCATATTCATACATAACAACACGTATGATGTTATTGATTTCGACTCTCCATGATTCGCGTACGAACACTAAAATACTCACTAAAAGGTTGTGTGGTTGTTCTGCTTGCTGCTCTGTCTTTGTTGCTTATGTGCCTGTTTTCTTTTTTTGTAAATGCAACAACAACTATGAGTGTAAATTTTGATGAATGATTCGAGTCACTTTCGATTGGGATGAGTTTGATGTCAACGTTGTATGCATACTCATTGCAACCTGTGCTTATAATTCAACGTTGTAGTGGGAACGAATGAATCAGAGGAGTTAAGTTTCAATATTGTTGACTCACTTATATATTAAAAATTTCGTGAGTACTTATGAGTAGCGAAAAAATGATTCATTGCTGATCTCTGATTACGATCTAGCTTCTCGCACCACTTATGTTGTGTGTGTTAATTTTATACATGACCGCCGGGGGCTACAGTTTAAAGGCAACCCCGAACGACAGATTTTTTAAGAAACTTTTCATGCTAATTTGTATTTACTCTCAGAGTTTTTGCCAGAAATCTGCTAAGAGCAAGTTGACAAAGAAATATGTTTTTATCTTTCCTTTTGTTGATATCTGAGCTGGAACTTGAACTACGGCCTGTCGTCCAACAAGCCAACACACTCCCTACTAGACTACAGTGACTGACAGCACCTATTTCTGGCCGCAAATAAACCACAAACCTTATCAAATGGTTTGTATTTCGAAACCTATTTTAGAAATTCGTGGAATTGTAATTTTAGCCAAAAATCTACTCAAGTTCGTTGATTCATTTGGTTGGAATTCAAATGGTTGTCAGATGGCTTGTATTTTATTGTTTTATTCCGGGAAATGGTGTATTTCTGACCAGATTTTGTATTTCTCTTAGAAAACTTCGATGGTCTTGTGGAGATTAGTCCCGTTGATAACCCATTCTTATGATCAACAATTGTTCAGTGGAAGTCTCTCCTGATGTCATGTGACCTGCCAAAATACATACTTGACTTGCTTTATTGGTCATTACAACCACTTAGTCAGGATTACAACCTAGCTTCACATACCACCCATGTTGCTTGTGTTAATTTTATCAATGAATTGTGGGACTTACAGTTTAAAGTCGACTTCGAACAACAGATTTCTGAGAAACTTTTCGTGGTAATTTTATTTCTTTTCAGAGTTTTAACCAGAAGTGTGCGGAGAGGACATGGCCGATAATTGTTTTTTTTACCTTTGGTTGCGTTAATGTCAGAGCTGGGATTTGAACCACGTCCTTGCGTTTAATAACCAATACATTATCGACAGGACTAAGGCTAGTGGTCGATTATTCTGTTTGTTTTCCCAAATCACCATGGACAACCATAGACAGTGACGAGTGTGAGCTAAATGGACTCTGGAGCTGTTGCCAACTGCTTTTTTTTGCCAACTAAAAATCATTTTCTGCGATGTGGCCCATTTCTAAAGGAAGGATTACGAGAACAAAAAATTATCGAATTTGGGAGCATACCGATCCACAAGACATCAAATAATGTCCAATGCATTCCGATAAATCATTATTTTAAGTGGATTTTGTGGTGGCAGTATTATCGGTCCATATTTATTTGAGAAAGGCATTGGCCAAGCCATCACTGTCAACGACGAGCACTATAGTTTGATGGTTACCAACTTTTTTTTTAGCTTGAATTGGATAATTTTGACAGCAACGACTTGTGATTTAAACAGGATGGTGCTAGGTTTCACTTAGCTCATGCCGCATCGGATATACTGCATGAGCGTTTAGAAGGCATGATCATCAGAAGTGGAGATGATGTTAACTGGCAGTTAAACTTTATCTTGTGGAGTTTTCTTAAACCGTAGGCGTGTGCTAAAGAGCCGTAATCTAGTTTAAACCATGTAAGCGATCAAATTCAATTTGATGTACGAGTCAGAGTCACGAAAAATTGAAATTTTCTGAAGCGATCCTTCTACATACATAAGTCGTGAGGCACATTGGAACGATATTATATTCCACGTTTTTATCAGCAGGTCTTTTGAACGAGAATAGAAAAATTTGGTATGATATATCAGACACATACTTTGTTTTCTTTAAATTTAAGGATAGGAAACACATAATCAAAGACCATATACTTACTGTAGGGCTAAATTGAAAGTCCAATTTTATTTTGGTGTGTAAATAATGAGGTCTTTACGATTAAGCGCTGGCGTTAAACACCTCTCTTGGTGAAAACACAATACACATTGTCTTGTTGTTTGTCTTCTCAGTCTGATTAGAAAGACAACAACATGATGTTACTGCTGATGCAGCAGATGTTGTATGTTGCTACTTGATGTTGCTGCTGCTGCAGCTTGGTTTTGGTGGTAGAGGTGGTGCTGATTGTAATGCTTTTAATTCAATTAAGTATTCTTATCACAGACTTGTAAACGGTAATGTCAACAGTAGCCTTAACATGTGTTTGTTTCAAACAACAAACCATACAACCAAGGGGCCAACCACCAGTCTTCTATTCAGTCAACCGCAACAAACCATTGGGAAAATCATCATCAGCATCATCGCCATCATCATCATGCCTGAATGATGTCTCGCGCAGCAAATAATATTTTTGTTTTATGCCACTCACTCACTCATTCATTTCTTTTGCAGAGTTTGGTTTCGTTCCTTCAATCTCTTATGTCTGCAGATTTGTTTTGTTTTTGTTGTTGGTTTTCTTTCCTTTCTGTTAATATTCTTAGCTTTTCATATTTATTATCTCGTTGTCACTATTGACACAGATTTGGAACGTTTTTTTTTTTTTCATTTTTTTATCCTCAATTTCTTGGTTATTCTAGCAAGTGCGCTATTTACTGACTTATTGTCTGAGATTTTCTTTGTATTGGGATTTAATTTATACTACAGAGATAGTGAGAGAGAGAGAGAGAGAAAGGCAGAGAGAGGGGAATGATTTCTGTTGCCTGATTAAATATTCATTTTATTCCTGTAACTGTTTGTCAAATCCAATGTGTATCATCATCATTGGCCATGTCATCATCAATGTTCATAATTTTTCCTTGCCTTGCCACCATATTTTCGCTTTGACTGTGATTGTTCGATTAATATTAATGCAACATGATGTCGGTATTTAATTTTTATATCACCTTTTTTGGTGATAAACGTGGCGCCTACGGTTACCGTTTAAATTTAGTTGGCCTTACAAGGCATTACAGGCGACACAAATTGTAAACTCATTACGAGTGTCATTTTATGGAGTAAAACTATATTAAAAAACGTTAACAGAGATTAATAAGACCATAAAGGCTTGCCCAGTGCTTATACACTTGTTGATAACGACCTAAAATTACCAGCATTTTGAGCATTTAAAGTATTTATGAAGACGCCTTCGTCTGTTAGGTGGTGTATTGGCTTATTAGACGTGAGTCAGACGTGGGTCAGAAACCAGCCCAGCCTTATTGAAGGAAACATATTTTTTCAGCGACTTCCTCTCAGCAGCCTTCTGGTCAAAAATTCTGAGAAGAAAGAAAATAAAATTGCCATGGAAAGTTTCTCAAAAATCTATTCTTTCAAGTCGTATTAAAACGGGGACTCACAGCCGCTCATGGTTTAAATTAACCACCAAACCTGTAGGTCCCATCATTCATACATACATATATGAAATTAACGCACACAACGTTAAAGTGTTGTAAGAAACTAGGTCGTATTCGGGACTAAAGGGTTGTAATTCTCAATTAAGTAAGTAATCCCTTGGTTGAAGCGTTACAGATTGCACTGGTGATCAGGACAGCTGAATGTCTGCGTACTCTTGTCTATCAACCGTCAGAGGCATTTGTGTCTGCAAACTGTCCACCAAACATGTACTCCACAGAGCAAAATTGATTCCATCATTGTTCGATAGGGCCAGTATGTATTGTTCTAGCCTACGGTAGTAGTGTGTTTTTGTATGTTCTAGGGCTCTTTTTCCATACAAATTTGGGAGCATGCCTACGCTACAGTAGGTCATGTTAGATTGTTGATACGTTTGTAACATGTAATGTATGTGATGGTTTTTTTCTATACAGGATGTACACCTGCATAATCGTTTTAAGGGTTAGTTGGTTGTGTGGTTGTTTTTATTTTTTTTTGTGCGATTTAATGTTGAAAAAATTGAAAAGGAATGAATGTACGCCTGCTTGATCGTTTTAAACCGATAAGAAAGTCTTCTCACGTGTTGGTCATGGTAAATTGTTGAAGAAATACATGCATTTTTGTGTTAGAAGGATCGTTAATTTTAAACTGATAAGAAAGGGTAGGTTGACTGTGTGTTTTTTTTTATTTTTTGTGTGATTTAATCTGATTTAATTTATATCTGGTCTCAATCTGCTTTATATCTGGTCTCGATCTGCTTTGTATCTGATCTCGATCTGCTTTGTATCTGATCTCGATCTGCTTTGTATCTGATCCCGATCTGCTTTGTATCACACTACTCATTTTTTTTAAGAATTTGGCAGAGCTAGTGAAAAATTTTTTTTTATTAGTTAAACTATTTGAATACCTTTAATTTAGTGTATATATTTTGTAATATTTATGGAAAAATAATTATAAATATAAGAATATATTGAAAAATATAAGTGTCCCTATTATTTTTCCAGGCCTTTATTTTACATTTTTTTTAAGAATTTGGCAGAGCTAGTCAAATATTTTTATTTTATTAGTTAGACTATTTGAATACCTCTAATTTAATGTATATATTTTGTAATATTTATGGAAAAATAATTAAAAATATAAGAATATATTGAAAAATTTAAGTGTCCCTATAATTTTTCCAGGCTTTTATTTTACATTTTTTTTAAGAATTTGGCAGAGCTAGTCAAATATTTTTATTTTATTAGTTAGACTATTTGAATACCTTTAATTTATTGAATATATTTTGTAATATTTATGGAAAAATAATTAAAAATATAAGAATATATTGAAAAATTTAAGTGTCCCTATTATTTTTCCAGGCCTTTATTTTACATTTTTTTAAGAATTTGGCAGAGCCAGTGAAATCTTTTTTTTATTAGTTAAACTATTTGAATACCTTTAATTTAGTGTATATATTTTGTAATATTTATGGAAAAATAATTAAAAATATAAGAATATATTGAAAAATTTAAGTGTCCCTATTATTTTTCCAGGCCTTAATTCTACATTTTTTTTAAGAATTTGGCAGAGCTAGTGAAATATATTTTTTTATTAGTTAAACTATTTGAATACCTTTAATTTAGTGTATATAGTTTGTAATATTTATGGAAAAATAATTAAAAATATAAGAATATATTGAAAAATTTAAGTGTCCCTATTATTTTTCCAGGCCTTTATTTTACATTTTTTTTAAGAATTTGGCAGAGCTAGTCAAATATTTTTATTTTATTAGTTAGACTATTTGAATACCTTTAATTTAGTGTATATATTTTGTAATATTTATGGAAAAATAATTAAAAATATAAGAATATATTGAAAAATTTAAGTGTCCCTATTATTTTTCCAGGCCTTTATTTTACTTTTTTTTTAAGAATTTGGCAGAGCTAGTCAAATATTTTTATTTTATTAGTTAGACTATTTGAATACCTTTAATTTAGTGTATATATTTTGTAATATTTATGGAAAAATAATTAAAAATATAAGAATATATTGAAAAATTTAAGTGTCCCTATTATTTTTCCAGGCCTTTATTTTACATTTTTTTTAAGAATTTGGCAGAGCTAGTCAAATATTTTTATTTTATTAGTTAGACTATTTGAATACCTTTAATTTAGTGTATATATTTTGTAATATTTATGGAAAAATAATTAAAAATATAAGAATATATTGAAAAATTTAAGTGTCCCTATTATTTTTCCAGGCCTTTATTTTACATTTTTTTAAGAATTTGGCAGAGCTAGTGAAATATTTTTTTTATTAGTTAAACTATTTGAATACCTTTAATTTATTGTATATTTGTAATATTTATGGAAAAATAATTAAAAATACAAGAATATATTGAAAAATATAAGTGTCCCTATTATTTTTCCAGGCCTTTATTTTACATTTTTTTTAAAGAATTTGGCAGAGCTAGTCAAATATTTTTATTTTATTAGTTAGACTATTTGAATACCTTTAATTTAGTGTATATATTTTGTAATATTTATGGAAAAATAATTAAAAATATAAGAATATATTGAAAAATATAAGTGTCCCTATTATTTTTCCAGGCCTTTATTTTACATTTTTTTTAAGAATTTGGCAGAGCTAGTGAAATATTTTTTTTATTAGTTAAAATATTTCAATACCTTTAATTCAGTGTATATATTTTGTAATATTTATGGAAAAATAATTAAAAATATAAGAATATATTGAAAAATATAAGTGTCCCTATTATTTTTCCAGGCCTTTATTTTACATTTTTTTTAAGAATTTGGCAGAGCTAGTCAAATATTTTTATTTTATTAGTTAGACTATTTGAATACCTTTAATTTAGTGTATATATTTTGTAATATTTATGGAAAAATAATTAAAAATATAAGAATATATTGAAAAATATAAGTGTCCCTATTATTTTTCCAGGCCTTTATTTTACATTTTTTTTAAGAATTTGGCAGAGCTAGTGAAATATTTTTATTTTATTAGTTAGACTATTTGAATACCTTTAATTTAGTGTATATATTTTGTAATATTTATGGAAAAATAATTAAAAATATAAGAATATACTGAAAAATTTAAGTGTCCCTATTATTTTTCCAGGCCTTTATTTCACATTTTTTTTAAGAATTTGGCAGAGCTAGTGAAATATTTTTTTTATTAGTTAAACTATTTGAATACCTTTAATTTAGTGTATATATTTTGTAATATTTATGGAAAAATAATTAAAAATATAAGAATATACTGAAAAATTTAAGTGTCCCTATTATTTTTCCAGGCCTTTATTTTACATTTTTTTTAAGAATTTGGCAGAGCTAGTCAAATATTTTTATTTTATTAGTTAGACTATTTGAATACCTTTAATTTAGTGTATATATTTTGTAATATTTATGGAAAAATTATTAAAAATATAAGAATATATTGAAAAATATAAGTGTCCCTATTATTTTTCCAGGCCTTTATTTTACATTTTTTTTAAGAATTTGGCAGAGCTAGTCAAATATTTTTATTTTATTAGTTAGACTATTTGAATACCTTTAATTTAATGTATATACTTTGTAATATTTATGGAAAAATAATTAAAAATATAAGAATATATTGAAAAATATAAGTGTCCCTATTATTTTTCCAGGCCTTAATTCTACATTTTTTTTAAGAATTTGGCAGAGCTAGTCAAATATTTTTATTTTATTAGTTAGACTATTTGAATACCTTTACTTTAGTGTATATATTTTGTAATATTTATGGAAAAATAATTAAAAATATAAGAATATATTGAGAAATTTAAGTGTCCCTATTATTTTTCCAGGCCTTTATTTTACATTTTTTTTTAAGAATTTGGCAGAGCTAGTGAAATATTTTTATTTTATTAGTTAGACTATTTGAATACCTTTAATTTAGTGTATATATTTTGTAATATTTATGGAAAAATAATTAAAAATATAAGAATATATTGAGAAATTTAAGTGTCCCTATTATTTTTCCAGGCCTTTATTTTACATTTTTTTTAAGAATTTGGCAGAGCTAGTCAAATATTTTTATTTTATTAGTTAGACTATTTGAATACCTTTAATTTAGTGTATATATTTTGTAATATTTATGGAAAAATAATTAAAAATATAAGAATATATTGAAAAATATAAGTGTCCCTATTATTTTTCCAGGCCTTTATTTTACATTTTTTTAAGAATTTGGCAGAGCTAGTGAAATATTTTTATTTTATTAGTTAGACTATTTGAATACCTTTAATTTAGTGTATATATTTTGTAATATTTATGGAAAAATAATTAAAAATATAAGAATATATTGAAAAATATAAGTGTCCCTATTATTTTTCTAGGCCTTTATTTTACATTTTTTTTAAGAATTTGGCAGAGCTAGTGAAATATTTTTATTTTATTAGTTAGACTATTTGAATACCTTTAATTTAGTGTATATATTTTGTAATATTTATGGAAAAATAATTAAAAATATAAGAATATATTGAAAAATATAAGTGTCCCTATTATTTTTCCAGGCCTTTATTTTACATTTTTTTTTAAGAATTTGGCAGAGCTAGTGAAATATTTTTATTTTATTAGTTAGACTATTTGAATACCTTTAATTTAGTGTATATATTTTGTAATATTTATGGAAAAATAATTAAAAATATAAGAATATATTGAAAAATTTAAGTGTCCCTATTATTTTTCTAGGCCTTTATTTTACATTTTTTTTAAGAATTTGGCAGAGCTAGTCAAATATTTTTATTTTATTAGTTAGACTATTTGAATACCTTTAATTTAGTGTATATATTTTGTAATATTTATGGAAAAATAATTAAAAATATAAGAATATATTGAAAAATATAAGTGTCCCTATTATTTTTCCAGGCCTTTATTTTACATTTTTTTTAAGAATTTGGCAGAGCTAGTGAAATATTTTTATTTTATTAGTTAGACTATTTGAATACCTTTAATTTAGTATATATATTTTGTAATATTTATGGAAAAATAATTAAAAATATAAGAATATATTGAAAAATATAAGTGTCCCTATTATTTTTCCAGGCCTTTATTTTACATTTTTTTTAAGAATTTGGCAGAGCTAGTGAAATATTTTTATTTTATTAGTTAAACTATTTGAATACCTTTAATTTAGTGTATATATTTTGTAATATTTATGGAAAAATAATTAAAAATATAAGAATATATTGAAAAATATAAGTGTCCCTATTATTTTTCCAGGCCTTAATTCTACATTTTTTTTAAGAATTTGGCAGAGCTAGTCAAATATTTTTATTTTATTAGTTAGACTATTTGAATACCTTTAATTTAGTGTATATATTTTGTAATATTTATGGAAAAATAATTAAAAATATAAGAATATATTGAAAAATATAAGTGTCCCTATTATTTTTCCAGGCCTTAATTCTACATTTTTTTTAAGAATTTGACAGAGCTAGTCAAATATTTTTATTTTATTAGTTAGACTATTTGAATACCTTTAATTTAGTGTATATATTTTGTAATATTTATGGAAAAATAATTAAAAATATAAGAATATATTGAAAAATTTAAGTGTCCCTATTATTTTTCCAGGCCTTTATTTTACATTTTTTTTAAGAATTTGGCAGAGCTAGTGAAATATTTTTTTTATTAGTTAAACTATTTGAATACCTTTAATTTAGTGTATATATTTTGTAATATTTATGGAAAAATAATTAAAAATATAAGAATATACTGAAAAATTTAAGTGTCCCTATTATTTTTCCAGGCCTTAATTCTACATTTTTTTTAAGAATTTGGCAGAGCTAGTCAAATATTTTTATTTTATTAGTTAGACTATTTGAATACCTTTAATTTAGTGTATATATTTTGTAATATTTATGGAAAAATAATTAAAAATATAAGAATATATTGAAAAATATAAGTGTCCCTATTATTTTTCCAGGCCTTTATTTTACATTTTTTTTAAGAATTTGGCAGAGCTAGTCAAATATTTTTATTTTATTAGTTAGACTATTTGAATACCTTTAATTTAGTGTATATATTTTGTAATATTTATGGAAAAATAATTAAAAATATAAGAATATATTGAAAAATATAAGTGTCCCTATTATTTTTCCAGGCCTTTATTTTACATTTTTTTTAAGAATTTGGCAGAGCTAGTGAAATATTTTTATTTTATTAGTTAGACTATTTGAATACCTTTAATTTAGTGTATATATTTTGTAATATTTATGGAAAAATAATTAAAAATATAAGAATATATTGAAAAATATAAGTGTCCCTATTATTTTTCCAGGCCTTTATTTTACATTTTTTTTTAAGAATTTGGCAGAGCTAGTGAAATATTTTTTTTTATTAGTTAAGCTATTTGAATACCTTTAATTTAGTGTATATATTTTGTAATATTTATGGAAAAATAATTAAAAATATGAGAATATATTGAAAAATATAAGTGTCCCTATTATTTTTCCAGGCCTTTATTTTACATTTTTTTTAAGAATTTGGCAGAGCTAGTGAAATATTTTTATTTTATTAGTTAGACTATTTGAATACCTTTAATTTAGTGTATATATTTTGTAATATTTATGGAAAAATAATTAAAAATATAAGAATATATTGAAAAATTTAAGTGTCCCTATTATTTTTCCAGGCCTTTATTTCACATTTTTTTTAAGAATTTGGCAGAGCTAGTGAAATATTTTTTTTATTAGTTAAACTATTTGAATACCTTTAATTTAGTGTATATATTTTGTAATATTTATGGAAAAATTATTAAAAATATAAGAATATATTGAAAAATATAAGTGTCCCTATTATTTTTCCAGGCCTTTATTTTACATTTTTTTTAAGAATTTGGCAGAGCTAGTGAAATATTTTTTTTTATTAGTTAAGCTATTTGAATACCTTTAATTTAGTGTATATATTTTGTAATATTTATGGAAAAATAATTAAAAATATAAGAATATATTGAAAAATTTAAGTGTCCCTATTATTTTTCCAGGCCTTTATTTTACATTTTTTTTAAGAATTTGGCAGAGCTAGTGAAATATTTTTTTTATTAGTTAAACTATTTGAATACCTTTAATTTAGTGTATATATTTTGTAATATTTATGGAAAAATTATTAAAAATATAAGAATATATTGAAAAATATAAGTGTCCCTATTATTTTTCCAGGCCTTTATTTTACATTTTTTTTAAGAATTTGGCAGAGCTAGTGAAATATTTTTTTTTATTAGTTAAGCTATTTGAATACCTTTAATTTAGTGTATATATTTTGTAATATTTATGGAAAAATAATTAAAAATATAAGAATATATTGAAAAATATAAGTGTCCCTATTATTTTTCCAGGCCTTTATTTTACATTTTTTTTAAGAATTTGGCAGAGCTAGTGAAATATTTTTATTTTATTAGTTAGACTATTTGAATACCTTTAATTTAGTGTATATATTTTGTAATATTTATGGAAAAATAATTAAAAATATAAGAATATATTGAAAAATTTAAGTGTCCCTATTATTTTTCCAGGCCTTTATTTCACATTTTTTTTAAGAATTTGGCAGAGCTAGTGAAATATTTTTTTTTATTAGTTAGACTATTTGAATACCTTTAATTTAGTGTATATATTTTGTAATATTTATGGAAAAATAATTAAAAATATAAGAATATATTGAAAAATATAAGTGTCCCTATTATTTTTCCAGGCCTTTATTTTACATTTTTTTTTAAGAATTTGGCAGAGCTAGTGAAATATTTTTATTTTATTAGTTACACTATTTGAATACCTTTAATTTAGTGCATATATTTTGTAATATTTATGGAAAAATAATTAAAAATATAAGAATATATTGAAAAATATAAGTGTCCCTATTATTTTTCCAGGCCTTTATTTTACATTTTTTTTTAAGAATTTGGCAGAGCTAGTGAAATATTTTTTTTTATTAGTTAAACTATTTGAATACCTTTAATTTAGTGTATATATTTTGTAATATTTATGGAAAAATAATTAAAAATATAAGAATATATTGAAAAATATAAGTGTCCCTATTATTTTTCCAGGCCTTTATTTTACATTTTTTTTAAGAATTTGGCAGAGCTAGTCAAATATTTTTATTTTATTAGTTAGACTATTTGAATACCTTTAATTTAGTGTATATATTTTGTAATATTTATGGAAAAATTATTAAAAATATAAGAATATATTGAAAAATATAAGTGTCCCTATTATTTTTCCAGGCCTTAATTCTACATTTTTTTTAAGAATTTGGCAGAGCTAGTCAAATATTTTTATTTTATTAGTTAGACTATTTGAATACCTTTAATTTAGTGTATATATTTTGTAATATTTATGGAAAAATAATTAAAAATATAAGAATATATTGAAAAATTTAAGTGTCCCTATTATTTTTCCAGGCCTTTATTTTACATTTTTTTAAGAATTTGGCAGAGCTAGTGAAATATTTTTTTTTTATTAGTTAAACTATTTGAATACCTTTAATTTAGTGTATATATTTTGTAATATTTATGGAAAAATAATTAAAAATATAAGAATATATTGAAAAATATAAGTGTCCCTATTATTTTTCAAGGCCTTTATTTTACATTTTTTTTAAGAATTTGGCAGAGCTAGTCAAATATTTTTATTTTATTAGTTAGACTATTTGAATACCTTTAATTTAGTGTATATATTTTGTAATATTTATGGAAAAATAATTAAAAATATAAGAATATACTGAAAAATTTAAGTGTCCCTATTATTTTTCCAGGCCTTTATTTTACATTTTTTTTAAGAATTTGGCAGAGCTAATCAAATATTTTTATTTTATTAGTTAGACTATTTGAATACCTTTAATTCAGTGTATATATTTTGTAATATTTATGGAAAAATAATTAAAAATATAAGAATATATTGAAAAATTTAAGTGTCCCTATTATTTTTCCAGGCCTTTATTTTACATTTTTTTTAAGAATTTGGCAGAGCTAGTGAAATATTTTTTTTTTATTAGTTAAACTATTTCAATACCTTTAATTCAGTGTATATATTTTGTAATATTTATGGAAAAATAATTAAAAATACAAGAATATATTGAAAAATATAAGTGTCCCTATTATTTTTCCAGGCCTTTATTTTACATTTTTTTTAAAGAATTTGGCAGAGCTAGTCAAATATTTTTATTTTATTAGTTAGACTATTTGAATACCTTTAATTTAGTGTATATATTTTGTAATATTTATGGAAAAATAATTAAAAATATAAGAATATATTGAAAAATTTAAGTGTCCCTATTATTTTTCCAGGCCTTTATTTTACATTTTTTTTAAGAATTTGGCAGAGCTAGTGAAATATTTTTTTTTTTATTAGTTAAACTATTTCAATACCTTTAATTCAGTGTATATATTTTGTAATATTTATGGAAAAATAATTAAAAATATAAGAATATATTGAAAAATATAAGTGTCCCTATTATTTTTCCAGGCCTTTATTTTACATTTTTTTTAAGAATTTGGCAGAGCTAGTGAAATATTTTTATTTTATTAGTTAGACTATTTGAATACCTTTAATTTAGTGTATATATTTTGTAATATTTATGGAAAAATTATTAAAAATATAAGAATATATTGAAAAATATAAGTGTCCCTATTATTTTCCAGGCCTTTATTTTACATTTTTTTAAGAATTTGCCAGAGCTAGTGAAATATTTTTATTTTATTAGTTAGACTATTTGAATACCTTTAATTTAGTGTATATATTTTGTAATATTTATGGAAAAATAATTAAAAATATAAGAATATATTGAAAAATATAAGTGTCCCTATTATTTTTCCAGGCCTTTATTTCACATTTTTTTTTAAGAATTTGGCAGAGCTAGGGAAATATTTTTTTTTATTAGTTAAACTATTTGAATACCTTTAATTTAGTGTATATATTTTGTAATATTTATGGAAAAATTATTAAAAATATAAGAATATATTGAAAAATATAAGTGTCCCTATTATTTTTCCAGGCCTTAATTCTACATTTTTTTTTATGAATTTGGCAGAGCTAGTCAAATATTTTTTTTTTATTAGTTAAACTATTTGAATACCTTTAATTTAGTGTATATATTTTGTAATATTTATGGAAAAATAATTAAAAATATAAGAATATATTGAAAAATTTAAGTGTCCCTATTATTTTTCCAGGCCTTTATTTCACATTTTTTTTAAGAATTTGGCAGAGCTAGTGAAATATTTTTTTTTTATTAGTTAAACTATTTCAATACCTTTAATTCAGTGTATATATTTTGTAATATTTATGGAAAAATAATTAAAAATACAAGAATATATTGAAAAATATAAGTGTCCCTATTATTTTTCCAGGCCTTTATTTTACATTTTTTTAAAGAATTTGGCAGAGCTAGTCAAATATTTTTATTTTATTAGTTAGACTATTTGAATACCTTTAATTTAGTGTATATATTTTGTAATATTTATGGAAAAATAATTAAAAATATAAGAATATATTGAAAAATATAAGTGTCCCTATTATTTTTCCAGGCCTTTATTTTACATTTTTTTTAAGAATTTGGCAGAGCTAGTGAAATATTTTTTTTTATTAGTTAAAATATTTCAATACCTTTAATTCAGTGTATATATTTTGTAATATTTATGGAAAAATAATTAAAAATATAAGAATATATTGAAAAATATAAGTGTCCCTATTATTTTTCCAGGCCTTTATTTTACATTTTTTTTAAGAATTTGGCAGAGCTAGTCAAATATTTTTATTTTATTAGTTAGACTATTTGAATACCTTTAATTTAGTGTATATATTTTGTAATATTTATGGAAAAATAATTAAAAATATAAGAATATATTGAAAAATATAAGTGTCCCTATTATTTTTCCAGGCTTTTATTTTACATTTTTTTTAAGAATTTGGCAGAGCTAGTGAAATATTTTTATTTTATTAGTTAGACTATTTGAATACCTTTAATTTAGTGTATATATTTTGTAATATTTATGGAAAAATAATTAAAAATATAAGAATATACTGAAAAATTTAAGTGTCCCTATTATTTTTCCAGGCCTTTATTTCACATTTTTTTTAAGAATTTGGCAGAGCTAGTGAAATATTTTTATTTTATTAGTTAGACTATTTGAATACCTTTAATTTAGTGTATATATTTTGTAATATTTATGGAAAAATAATTAAAAATATAAGAATATACTGAAAAATTTAAGTGTCCCTATTATTTTTCCAGGCCTTTATTTTACATTTTTTTTAAGAATTTGGCAGAGCTAGTCAAATATTTTTATTTTATTAGTTAGACTATTTGAATACCTTTAATTTAGTGTATATATTTTGTAATATTTATGGAAAAATTATTAAAAATATAAGAATATATTGAAAAATATAAGTGTCCCTATTATTTTTCCAGGCCTTTATTTTACATTTTTTTTAAGAATTTGGCAGAGCTAGTCAAATATTTTTATTTTATTAGTTAGACTATTTGAATACCTTTAATTTAATGTATATACTTTGTAATATTTATGGAAAAATAATTAAAAATATAAGAATATATTGAAAAATATAAGTGTCCCTATTATTTTTCCAGGCCTTAATTCTACATTTTTTTTAAGAATTTGGCAGAGCTAGTCAAATATTTTTATTTTATTAGTTAGACTATTTGAATACCTTTACTTTAGTGTATATATTTTGTAATATTTATGGAAAAATAATTAAAAATATAAGAATATATTGAGAAATTTAAGTGTCCCTATTATTTTTCCAGGCCTTTATTTTACATTTTTTTTAAGAATTTGGCAGAGCTAGTGAAATATTTTTTTTTATTAGTTAAACTATTTGAATACCTTTAATTTAGTGTATATATTTTGTAATATTTATGGAAAAATAATTAAAAATATAAGAATATATTGAAAAATATAAGTGTCCCTATTATTTTTCCAGGCCTTTATTTTACATTTTTTTTAAGAATTTGGCAGAGCTAGTCAAATATTTTTATTTTATTAGTTAGACTATTTGAATACCTTTAATTTAGTGTATATATTTTGTAATATTTATGGAAAAATAATTAAAAATATAAGAATATATTGAAAAATATAAGTGTCCCTATTATTTTTCCAGGCCTTTATTTTACATTTTTTTTAAGACTTTGGCAGAGCTAGTGAAATATTTTTATTTTATTAGTTAGACTATTTGAATACCTTTAATTTAGTGTATATATTTTGTAATATTTATGGAAAAATTATTAAAAATATAAGAATATATTGAAAAATATACATAAGTGTCCCTATTATTTTTCCAGGCCTTTATTTTACATTTTTTTAAGAATTTGGCAGAGCTAGTGAAATATTTTTATTTTATTAGTTAGACTATTTGAATACCTTTAATTTAGTGTATATATTTTGTAATATTTATGGAAAAATAATTAAAAATATAAGAATATATTGAAAAATATAAGTGTCCCTATTATTTTTCTAGGCCTTTATTTTACATTTTTTTTAAGAATTTGGCAGAGCTAGTCAAATATTTTTATTTTATTAGTTAGACTATTTGAATACCTTTAATTTAGTGTATATATTTTGTAATATTTATGGAAAAATAATTAAAAATATAAGAATATATTGAAAAATATAAGTGTCCCTATTATTTTTCCAGGCCTTTATTTTACATTTTTTTTAAGAATTTGGCAGAGCTAGTGAAATATTTTTATTTTATTAGTTAGACTATTTGAATACCTTTAATTTAGTGTATATATTTTGTAATATTTATGGAAAAATTATTAAAAATATAAGAATATATTGAAAAATATAAGTGTCCCTATTATTTTTCCAGGCCTTTATTTTACATTTTTTTAAGAATTTGGCAGAGCTAGTGAAATATTTTTATTTTATTAGTTAGACTATTTGAATACCTTTAATTTAGTGTATATATTTTGTAATATTTATGGAAAAATAATTAAAAATATAAGAATATATTGAAAAATTTAAGTGTCCCTATTATTTTTCCAGGCCTTTATTTCACATTTTTTTTAAGAATTTGGCAGAGCTAGTGAAATATTTTTTTTTATTAGTTAAACTATTTGAATACCTTTAATTTAGTGTATATATTTTGTAATATTTATGGAAAAATTATTAAAAATATAAGAATATACTGAAAAATTTAAGTGTCCCTATTATTTTTCCAGGCTTTTATTTTACATTTTTTTTAAGAATTTGGTAGAGCTAGTCAAATATTTTTATTTTATTAGTTAGACTATTTGAATATCTTTAATTTAGTGTATATATTTTGTAATATTTATGGAAAAATAATTAAAAATATAAGAATATATTGAAAAATATAAGTGTCCCTATTATTTTTCCAGGCCTTTATTTTACATTTTTTTTAAGAATTTGGCAGAGCTAGTGAAATATTTTTATTTTATTAGTTAGACTATTTGAATACCTTTAATTTAGTGTATATATTTTGTAATATTTATGGAAAAATAATTAAAAATATAAGAATATATTGAAAAATTTAAGTGTCCCTATTATTTTTCCAGGCCTTTATTTCACATTTTTTTTAAGAATTTGGCAGAGCTAGTGAAATATTTTTTTTATTAGTTAAACTATTTGAATACCTTTAATTTAGTGTATATATTTTGTAATATTTATGGAAAAATAATTAAAAATATAAGAATATACTGAAAAATTTAAGTGTCCCTATTATTTTTCCAGGCCTTTATTTTACATTTTTTTTAAGAATTTGGCAGAGCTAGTGAAATATTTTTTTTTTTTATTAGTTAGACTATTTGAATACCTTTAATTTAGTGTATATATTTTGTAATATTTATGGAAAAATAATTAAAAATATAAGAATATATTGAAAAATATAAGTGTCCCTATTATTTTTCCAGGCCTTTATTTTACATTTTTTTTAAGAATTTGGCAGAGCTAGTGAAATATTTTTATTTTATTAGTTAGACTATTTGAATACCTTTAATTTAGTGTATATATTTTGTAATATTTATGGAAAAATAATTAAAAATATAAGAATATACTGAAAAATTTAAGTGTCCCTATTATTTTTCCAGGCTTTTATTTTACATTTTTTTTAAGAATTTGGTAGAGCTAGTGAAATATTTTTATTTTATTAGTTAGACTATTTGAATACTTTTAATTTAGTGTATATATTTTGTAATATTTATGGAAAAATAATTAAAAATATAAGAATATATTGAAAAATTTAAGTGTCCCTATTATTTTTCCAGGCCTTTATTTTACATTTTTTTTAAGAATTTGGCAGAGCTAGTGAAATATTTTTATTTTATTAGTTAGACTATTTGAATACCTTTAATTTAGTGTATATATTTTGTAATATTTATGGAAAAATAATTAAAAATATAAGAATATATTGAAAAATTTAAGTGTCCCTATTATTTTTCCAGGCCTTTATTTCACATTTTTTTTAAGAATTTGGCAGAGCTAGTGAAATATTTTTTTTATTAGTTAAACTATTTGAATACCTTTAATTTAGTGTATATATTTTGTAATATTTATGGAAAAATAATTAAAAATATAAGAATATATTGAAAAATTTAAGTGTCCCTATTATTTTTCCAGGCCTTTATTTTACATTTTTTTTAAGAATTTGGCAGAGCTAGTGAAATATTTTTTTTTTATTAGTTAAACTATTTCAATACCTTTAATTCAGTGTATATATTTTGTAATATTTATGGAAAAATAATTAAAAATACAAGAATATATTGAAAAATATAAGTGTCCCTATTATTTTTCCAGGCCTTTATTTTACATTTTTTTTAAAGAATTTGGCAGAGCTAGTCAAATATTTTTATTTTATTAGTTAGACTATTTGAATACCTTTAATTTAGTGTATATATTTTGTAATATTTATGGAAAAATAATTAAAAATATAAGAATATATTGAAAAATATAAGTGTCCCTATTATTTTTCCAGGCCTTTATTTTACATTTTTTTTAAGAATTTGGCAGAGCTAGTCAAATATTTTTATTTTATTAGTTAGACTATTTGAATACCTTTAATTTAGTGTATATATTTTGTAATATTTATGGAAAAATAATTAAAAATATAAGAATATATTGAAAAATATAAGTGTCCCTATTATTTTTCCAGGCCTTTATTTTACATTTTTTTTAAGAATTTGGCAGAGCTAGTGAAATATTTTTATTTTATTAGTTAGACTATTTGAATACCTTTAATTTAGTGTATATATTTTGTAATATTTATGGAAAAATAATTAAAAATATAAGAATATACTGAAAAATTTAAGTGTCCCTATTATTTTTCCAGGCCTTTATTTCACATTTTTTTTAAGAATTTGGCAGAGCTAGTGAAATATTTTTTTTATTAGTTAAACTATTTGAATACCTTTAATTTAGTGTATATATTTTGTAATATTTATGGAAAAATAATTAAAAATATAAGAATATACTGAAAAATTTAAGTGTCCCTATTATTTTTCCAGGCCTTTATTTTACATTTTTTTTAAGAATTTGGCAGAGCTAGTCAAATATTTTTATTTTATTAGTTAGACTATTTGAATACCTTTAATTTAATGTATATACTTTGTAATATTTATGGAAAAATAATTAAAAATATAAGAATATATTGAAAAATTTAAGTGTCCCTATTATTTTTCCAGGCCTTTATTTCACATTTTTTTTAAGAATTTGGCAGAGCTAGTGAAATATTTTTTTTATTAGTTAAACTATTTGAATACCTTTAATTTAGTGTATATATTTTGTAATATTTATGGAAAAATAATTAAAAATATAAGAATATATTGAAAAATTTAAGTGTCCCTATTATTTTTCCAGGCCTTTATTTTACATTTTTTTTAAGAATTTGGCAGAGCTAGTGAAATATTTTTTTTTATTAGTTAAACTATTTGAATACCTTTAATTTAGTGTATATATTTTGTAATATTTATGGAAAAATAATTAAAAATATAAGAATATATTGAAAAATTTAAGTGTCCCTATTATTTTTCCAGGCCTTTATTTCACTTTTTTTTTAAGAATTTGGCAGAGCTAGTGAAATATTTTTTTTTTTATTAGTTAAACTATTTGAATACCTTTAATTTAGTGTATATATTTTGTAATATTTATGGAAAAATTATTAAAAATATAAGAATATATTGAAAAATATAAGTGTCCCTACTATTTTTCCAGGCCTTTATTTTACATTTTTTTTTAAGAATTTGGCAGAGCTAGTGAAATATTTTTTTTTATTAGTTAAACTATTTGAATACCTTTAATTTAGTGTATATATTTTGTAATATTTATGGAAAAATAATTAAAAATATTAGAATATATTGAAAAATATAAGTGTCCCTATTATTTTTCCAGGCCTTTATTTTACATTTTTTTTAAGAATTTGGCAGAGCTAGTGAAATATTTTTATTTTATTACTTAGACTATTTGAATACCTTTAATTTAGTGTATATATTTTGTAATATTTATGGAAAAGTAATTAAAAATATAAGAATATATTGAAAAATTTAAGTGTCCCTATTATTTTTCCAGGCCTTTATTTTACATTTTTTTTAAGAATTTGGCAGAGCTAGTGAAATATTTTTATTTTATTAGTTAGACTATTTGAATACCTTTAATTTAGTGTATATATTTTGTAATATTTATGGAAAAATAATTAAAAATATAAGAATATATTGAAAAATTTAAGTGTCCCTATTATTTTTCCAGGCCTTTATTTCACATTTTTTTTAAGAATTTGGCAGAGCTAGGGAAATATTTTTTTTTTATTAGTTAAACTATTTGAATACCTTTAATTTAGTGTATATATTTTGTAATATTTATGGAAAAATTATTAAAAATATAAGAATATATTGAAAAATATAAGTGTCCCTATTATTTTTCCAGGCCTTTATTTTACATTTTTTTTAAGAATTTGGCAGAGCTAGTCAAATATTTTTATTTTATTAGTTAGACTATTTGAATACCTTTAATTTAGTGTATATATTTTGTAATATTTATGGAAAAATTATTAAAAATATAAGAATATATTGAAAAATATAAGTGTCCCTATTATTTTTCCAGGCCTTTATTTTACATTTTTTTTAAGAATTTGGCAGAGCTAGTCAAATATTTTTATTTTATTAGTTAAACTATTTGAATACCTTTAATTTAGTGTATATATTTTGTAATATTTATGGAAAAATAATTAAAAATATAAGAATATATTGAAAAATATAAGTGTCCCTATTATTTTTCCAGGCCTTTATTTCACATTTTTTTTAAGAATTTGGCAGAGCTAGTCAAATATTTTTATTTTATTAGTTAGACTATTTGAATACCTTTAATTTAGTGTATATATTTTGTAATATTTATGGAAAAATAATTAAAAATATAAGAATATATTGAAAAATATAAGTGTCCCTATTATTTTTCCAGGCCTTAATTCTACATTTTTTTTAAGAATTTGGCAGAGCTAGTCAAATATTTTTATTTTATTAGTTAGACTATTTGAATACCTTTAATTTAGTGTATATATTTTGTAATATTTATGGAAAAATTATTAACAAATATAAAAGTATACTGAAAAATTTAAGTGTCCCTATTATTTTTCCAGGCTTTTATTTCACTTTTTTTTTAAGAATTTGGCAGAGCTAGTGAAATATTTTTTTTTATTAGTTAAACTATTTGAATACCTTTAATTTAGTGTATATATTTTGTAATATTTATGGAAAAATAATTAAAAATATAAGAATATATTGAAAAATATAAGTGTCCCTATTATTTTTCCAGGCCATTATTTTACATTTTTTTTAAGAATTTGGCAGAGCTAGTCAAATATTTTTATTTTATTAGTTAGACTATTTGAATACCTTTAATTTAGTGTATATATTTTGTAATATTTATGGAAAAATAATTAAAAATATAAGAATATATTGAAAAATATAAGTGTCCCTATTATTTTTCCAGGCCTTTATTTTACATTTTTTTTAAGAATTTGGCAGAGCTAGTGAAATATTTTTATTTTATTAGTTAGACTATTTGAATGCCTTTAATTTAGTGTATATATTTTGTAATATTTATGGAAAAATAATTAAAAATATAAGAATATATTGAAAAATATAAGTGTCCCTATTATTTTTCCAGGCCTTTATTTTACATTTTTTTTAAGAATTTGGCAGAGCTAGGGAAATATTTTTTTTTATTAGTTAAACTATTTGAATACCTTTAATTTAGTGTATATATTTTGTAATATTTATGGAAAAATAATTAAAAATATAAGAATATATTGAAAAATATAAGTGTCCCTATTATTTTTCCAGGCCTTTATTTTACATTTTTTTTTAAGAATTTGGCAGAGCTAGTCAAATATTTTTATTTTATTAGTTAGACTATTTGAATACCTTTAATTTAGTGTATATATTTTGTAATATTTATGGAAAAATAATTAAAAATATAAGAATATACTGAAAAATTTAAGTGTCCCTATTATTTTTCCAGGCCTTTATTTTACATTTTTTTTAAGACTTTGGCAGAGCTAGTCAAATATTTTTATTTTATTAGTTAGACTATTTGAATACCTTTAATTTAATGTATATACTTTGTAATATTTATGGAAAAATAATTAAAAATATAAGAATATATTGAAAAATATAAGTGTCCCTATTATTTTTCCAGGCCTTAATTCTACATTTTTTTAAGAATTTGGCAGAGCTAGTCAAATATTTTTATTTTATTAGTTAGACTATTTGAATACCTTTAATTTAATGTATATATTTTGTAATATTTATGGAAAAATAATTAAAAATATAAGAATATATTGAAAAATTTAAGTGTCCCTATTATTTTTCCAGGCCTTTATTTTACATTTTTTTTTAAGAATTTGGCAGAGCTAGTGAAATATTTTTTTTTATTAGTTAAACTATTTGAATACCTTTAATTTAGTGTATATATTTTGTAATATTTATGGAAAAATAATTAAAAATATAAGAATATATTGAAAAATATAAGTGTCCCTATTATTTTTCCAGGCCTTTATTTTACATTTTTTTTTAAGAATTTGGCAGAGCTAGTCAAATATTTTTATTTTATTAGTTAGACTATTTGAATACCTTTAATTTAGTGTATATATTTTGTAATATTTATGGAAAAATAATTAAAAATATAAGAATATATTGAAAAATATAAGTGTCCCTATTATTTTTCCAGGCCTTTATTTTACATTTTTTTTAAGAATTTGGCAGAGCTAGTGAAATATTTTTATTTTATTAGTTAGACTATTTGAATACCTTTAATTTAGTGTATATATTTTGTAATATTTATGGAAAAATAATTAAAAATATAAGAATATATTGAAAAATTTAAGTGTCCCTATTATTTTTCCAGGCCTTTATTTCACATTTTTTTTAAGAATTTGGCAGAGCTAGTGAAATATTTTTTTTATTAGTTAAACTATTTGAATACCTTTAATTTAGTGTATATATTTTGTAATATTTATGGAAAAATTATTAAAAATATAAGAATATATTGAAAAATATAAGTGTCCCTATTATTTTTCCAGGCCTTTATTTTACATTTTTTTTAAGAATTTGGCAGAGCTAGTCAAATATTTTTATTTTATTAGTTAGACTATTTGAATACCTTTAATTTAGTGTATATATTTTGTAATATTTATGGAAAAATTATTAAAAATATAAGAATATATTGAAAAATTTAAGTGTCCCTATTATTTTTCCAGGCCTTTATTTCACATTTTTTTTAAGAATTTGGCAGAGCTAGTGAAATATTTTTTTTATTAGTTAAACTATTTGAATACCTTTAATTTAGTGTATATATTTTGTAATATTTATGGAAAAATAATTAAAAATATAAGAATATATTGAAAAATATAAGTGTCCCTATTATTTTTCCAGGCCTTTATTTTACATTTTTTTAAGAATTTGGCAGAGCTAGTGAAATATTTTTATTTTATTAGTTAGACTATTTGAATACCTTTAATTTAGTGTATATATTTTGTAATATTTATGGAAAAATTATTAAAAATATAAGAATATATTGAAAAATATAAGTGTCCCTATTATCTTTCCAGGCCTATATTTTACATTTTTTTTAAGCATTTGGCAGAGCTAGTGAAATATTTTTTTTTATTAGTTAAACTATTTGAATACCTTTAATTTAGTGTATATATTTTGTAATATTTATGGAAAAATAATTAAAAATATAAGAATATATTGAAAAATATAAGTGTCCCTATTATTTTTCCAGGCTTTTATTTTACATTTTTTTTAAGAATTTGGCAGAGCTAGTCAAATATTTTTTTTTTATTAGTTGGACTGTTTGAATACCTTTAATTTAGTGTATATATTTTGTAATATTTATGGAAAAATAATTAAAAATATAAGAATAAACTGAAAAATTTAAGTGTCCCTATTATTTTTCCAGGCCTTTATTTTACATTTTTTTTAAGAATTTGGCAGAGCTAGTCAAATATTTTTATTTTATTAGTTAGACTATTTGAATACCTTTAATTTAGTGTATATATTTTGTAATATTTATGGAAAAATAATTAAAAATATAAGAATATATTGAAAAATATAAGTGTCCCTATTATTTTTCCAGGCCTTAATTCTACATTTTTTTTAAGAATTTGGCAGAGCTAGTCAAATATTTTTATTTTATTAGTTAGACTATTTGAATACCTTTAATTTAATGTATATATTTTGTAATATTTATGGAAAAATAATTAAAAATATAAGAATATATTGAAAAATTTAAGTGTCCCTATTTTTTTCCAGGCCTTTATTTTACATTTTTTTTAAGAATTTGGCAGAGCTAGTGAAATATTTTTTTTATTAGTTAAACTATTTGAATACCTTTAATTTAGTGTATATATTTTGTAATATTTATGGAAAAATAATTAAAAATATAAGAATATATTGAAAAATATAAGTGTCCCTATTATTTTTCCAGGCCTTTATTTTACATTTTTTTTAAGAATTTGGCAGAGCTAGTCAAATATTTTTATTTTATTAGTTAGACTATTTGAATACCTTTAATTTAGTGTATATATTTTGTAATATTTATGGAAAAATAATTAAAAATATAAGAATATATTGAAAAATATAAGTGTCCCTATTATTTTTCCAGGCCTTTATTTTACATTTTTTTTAAGTTTTGGCAGAGCTAGTGAAATATTTTTATTTTATTAGTTAGACTATTTGAATACCTTTAATTTAGTGTATATATTTTGTAATATTTATGGACAAATAATTAAAAATATAAGAATATATTGAAAAATTTAAGTGTCCCTATTATTTTTCCAGGCCTTTATTTCACATTTTTTTTAAGAATTTGGCAGAGCTAGTGAAATATTTTTTTTTATTAGTTAAACTATTTGAATACCTTTAATTTAGTGTATATATTTTGTAATATTTATGGAAAAATTATTAAAAATATAAGAATATATTGAAAAATATAAGTGTCCCTATTATTTTTCCAGGCCTTTATTTTACATTTTTTTTAAGAATTTGGCAGAGC